>OX419762.1:51853285-52473308 GCA_948567375.1 Lunularia cruciata | reverse complement strand
GGCCAACTAGAGAACACTGCTACAGTTCTCTGTTTCCTCTGATTCCGATATTATCAATAATATTGTGGTACTGTTCTATCCTTTTCTGAAAAATGATAATCTGAAAATCGTGTTAAGTGAATGAACTTTGCATATCCTGAGGAAGGGATCCCATTTATAGATGACTATACTATTATTAACTAAATTCACAACCTGAACACTAAAATATATTCTTCCAGGCAACGATGGAATGATAAATAGCCACGTCAGGACTTGGAAAAAGGAAAATAACCAAAACCGAAAGCTTCATAGCCTGATATCTTATTTCTGATTTGTCAACTGACTTGTGGGAAGGAATTTGCCAGAACTGGAAAGGTTTGACGAGATATAACCCTTTTGACGAACCTTTATCTTTGTCTAGAAATCTGTTTAAGCACAGTAATAAATAACGGAGAACTAGAAAAGCGAGCCGAAAAAGGGCCTTTTAATATATGCATTCCTTCAATTTGCTATACTATTTCTGGATATTTCTGTGGTTTTTGAGTGACGATATAGGTATTGTCTCTATCCTAATCAAGCGACTGTATAAGGAATGATCGGCTCTCTCTCATCAAACAATCCTCAAAATGGAACTCGCCTTCTTAATGCTAATATAAATTGAGGGAGCCGATAACATGTAATTTAACACGTATTGCATTTGTTTGTCATGCTTCCTACTCAAGTAGCACGAAGAACGCAGGTATATCATGCACGTATCCTGTCTTGTGTACATGGTTGGATAGAATTATTAAAGGGTCCCAATCTGAGTATCTTAGAAGATATCGCATGACTCATTCATCACTAAGTGAAAAATGTTGGTTTAAGATACGATGTCGACTATCTTTCTGGAGAGAGATACAATTCAATAGTACACGACCAAGAAGCTTACTTAGTTGATTAACAAGGATCAAAACGCCAATGGCAAGCTGGGCCCATGTGTTCTGGAAGAGAAGAGATTTTTGTAAAAGAAGGAGAAACATTTTCTACGAGAGAAAATGTTACCAAGTGAAGACAAGTGAAGACAAATTGCTGTCCATACTACAATTCGGTAAATATTACTTACATGGCAAGGTGTCGTTGTTCTTCGAAGTTGTGGTGCACCCAAAGTCCCTCCGCAAACACTGAATTCTTAGGCCCCAAAGAGATGAGAAAGAATAGCCAATGATCCCTTTGCCTGGGTTCCCTCTTTATACAGGTTCGTCAAAAGCAAAATAAGAGTATCAGCCCCTCCTGATGGACTTGTCGAGCTGTCATTAGCAGACTTTTAACCCAAATGCAAGCAACGTGATAATGGGGAATTTCGAAGAATATGTGTACAAGCAACCTTTCTAAAATATGGTAAATGAAACCTTCGAAACTGAATAGTGGTCTACTGGTAGTCCTACCTCACGGCGATCCTCTCGAATGTTAAATTAGGAGGGCATATTAGTATCGTCTGTGTTAATTAGCGAGATAATAAAGTGAAAGGCGATTTGCATCGTCAAGGAATGCGGGCGCGATGGGGTAAGGGTGGGCCCTTGGCTGAACCTCCGTTGAATCGTGCAGTCAAGGGGTCGAGCGTGGTTGAAATCGAGCAGGCGGAACGGAGGTAGGATCCGACCAGCACAGCATATTGGCTCAAGGATGCGGATATTCGGAAGGGATCGCTTCCCTCGTGCTGTGACGAATGGAAATGGAACACCTTCCGCTTCCACTTCCCAACATTCGTTCTGTGGCCGCCGGCCTTCCACAACCCGTTCATTGTCCTTCACACTTTTCTAGTCTTTCTTTGTAGTATATCTGCCCTTTCTATCTTTTGCTTCTTTTAAGGCTTTCACTCCAGACATTCCATCTCTTGAAGATCAGTCCACTTTTCCTCTGCAAAGGGAATTAGGTGACATCCCATTTTGTTTACTTTTTGAGACGAGGTGTGTTTAGGTTTCCTTCTGAAACCCCTGGACTGTTTGAATTCCATGATACTCGTTTCTTTGATTCCACTTTTGGTTTTCAGTCTTCCTCTTCAGTAAAACGTTTCTTCTTGTTGGTGGAGAAACTTGCCTAGAATCATTTGTACGTGAATAAGAACTGCTCCAGGTTTAGAAACAACGTGATGTTAATCGAGTCTCCGTCTTTTCTACTTCATTTCTTGAGGTGGATATTAGTTCGTAATTGGGAGGAAAGATGAGAAGCGAAGATCCCAACCGCCAGGGCAATTATGTATCGTCTTTTTGGCCTGGGAGTTCCTTATGTGAGTTCGGTCTCGCAAGGGAACATGGGCGTGAGGCAACTGACATGGTATGTGTTCTTTACATGAAAAAGTAGTCCCGTCCCGTCTTATTATGATATACTTTCAGGTGAAAGACCAGACCCAACAAACTGTTCAAATTGCAGAGTCTTTTTGTCCTGTATTCCACTTTTGTCTGCCTGAGTGACCAACAAGAATAAGAAAAGAATCCGTGGTATGGGGCCAAAACGTATTTGTTGAAAAGAATTAAATATGAGTTACGTGTGATTAACCCGACCTTGAAGCCGATATTAGTGATACTAATTGAATGGATATTACGATTTAGGTGTTTTACCAAGCACCAGAACGAATTACACAAAGATCAAATAGCAGTGCCATGAGGAGGTGGGGCTGGATTTGGTGAATTATAGACTCATGTTCCATCAACAGAAAAACTTAGATAGAAAAAGGAATGAATAAGTGGACTTCACCAAAGGTCCGGGACCAAAAGTGCCTGGCCTAGTCGGTCCCTTGTTTTTACCAGCCCAAAAATCGGCACAAAACGTCAAAAGCAGCACCAGGAGGGCTGGTACGTGCGGAGGTAAAGTGGGCTATATCTCCCATCTTTCAGGAATTTTCTCTTATTTCCTTGCCTTAGAATAGTTTCCTTCCTCGTGCGCAGAGAAAATAAGCAAGCTGTGCAAGATTTGTATCTATGACTGAAAACCACGAGTGGTGGGGCTCGCCTCCATCCACAAAATGATCATATGCTAAACAGTTGATCCCTGAACGATGCCATTTTTATACCACTTCAACTTCTCGTAGACGACCCACTAGTGGAGGGGAGGGGAGGGGAGGGGAGGGGAGTGAAGAAGAAGAACTTCTGATAATATTTGTGGTGGGGAAGGCTTTCTATCTCCAACCAGTAAATTATGTTCGCTTTCATATTCAATTATATATATCAAATTGTATCTTCTGGGCCCACTTATATTGGACCACACACCGCCTTTTGTTGTCCACCCTACTAGATCCTAAATCGAAGAAGAGGGATGAGGATCACATCCCATTGCTTTGACCAACTTATGCCAACTTCTCTTGGTCTCTTTCACATGATTATAGCCCGGCTTATTTGCTAACCTCAATCTCAGCTCAAAAAACACCCGTATTTTTCCCATTAGAACATTAGCCATTAGAATTATTTCCCTAACCTTCATCCAAGTCGAAATGCTGCCCCACTTACAAGCAACATAGGGCTTTGTTCTCTATGCCTATTTGTCCCTTTCCCTAGAGCCGTCAGGTCTTCCTTTTTATTTGCACTTTTTGGTGCACTGGTATTCCTTTACTCCTATTCCTTCGTGGTATTTTATTGGGGCTTGTTGGCTTTCCGAGACTTACAAGCAAAAAGAGAGGGTGAATTTGATTTGCTGAAAAATCAACAGTTCCTGACTCTACCTGGCTGGCTGCCAGGCACAGGAGAGACAATATGGCTATGCTTGGACCTTACATATAAGGATGGGGATCCTTTTTCCCTCGACCTTGCAATCTATCTTGCTTTTACCACCACGCCATCTTTTACCACTTTATTACATCTATCGCATGAAAGAAGAAAGTTTCCGTTTTAGTTCATCCCCACTCCGAACATATTTTGGCACATCCTCCTACTCTACACAAAAAGGATCGAAGTCCTGAAATAACATTAACTCGAGAGCTCATTGGGTCTATCCTCCACACTCCCATATCTATAGGCTAGTTTATTTCATCCACATCACGAAATTTCGGGCAGGATTCTCTTCCCAAGATCAAGTGGGCAGATAGTACAGTGCAGTGAGCTATCTGTTCGTTCGCAATCGCTTTAATGTATCCTCGTTTGCTGCTCTGGTTCTTCTCCTACAACTGCAACATCCATGGTGGAAAGATCTTGAGAAATACCAGCAATATTCATTAGGGCTGTAAAGCTGTAGAACACCACGTCGTCGTCACACGCTTTTCTTTGTCTTGCCTTGGCCCTAAAGCCAATGGAAAGACACCAGACTTTTTCGAGTCGTAGATGGAAGATCCGGCGGTCGTTGACGCTTAGGGTTTGGGTTTTGTGAAAGAAAAGCACATAGTCAGTCGCCTTCCTTTTGGACCCTTTCCGAGCATAACAAGACCCCCCCTAGAAAGAGCACAACAGTTCTCTGATGCTCTGCAGATCGGCTCGAGGATAAGCGAGGAGGCCTATTTTTCTCGTTTGTTTTCCCCTTTTCTCCACGTAGCCCAACTGTAAAACTGCACGACAGACAGAAGGATATAGAGACCATGGACGGATAGATACAGATAGGATAGACTTGAATAACTGGGAAGGGGCCCAAAGTCGTGGAGATATGCACAAATCGAGCTAACAAGAGCTCGTTTTATACGTAGGCTTCCAAGTCTTCTCCCCCTTTTTTGCCACCCCCGTTGTGTTTTCCCACCTACGAAGAGACTCAGACGCCCCATATTGTCTCTCTTTTGGACCAGAGGTAAAGACAATATTATAATTGTTCTTACTAGTCGCTTCTCCTTCCTGGAAGACCCCGGAGAAAGTAAGTGGGAACACTCGATTGCCCTTGATCATCATACTTCCTAGAGCACAATTTCTTTGATTTGATTCATTGTCCGAGGATTGACAGATAGGAAGGAAGCAAGCAAGTCGGTCAGTTGGACCCGCGGTCAAAAGCGACTAGGGTGATCAAAAGGGCATAGAAAATAATTTCGAAATGAGCGCGTGATGATCGAAGACAAGGGAATGGCGTTTACGGATTTGCTGGGATGCTATCTGGCAATTCCCTAGCTAGAGGAAAATACGTCCACCACACGGTGGACACACCTGACTCGGGGAGAGGCGGACTTGGGCTCACTCTTTTCCTCCCGGTTCATTAGAGTACTCCGCGTTACTGTATTCGAATCAAGTATTCGAATTAAGTGATTACTTGTATGACTGATGATCTTGATTGATCAGCAAAGGAACTACCGTCGACTAAGTAAATCACACTAATTTTATAACTGCTTAGCCAGAAACTACAAACTTTTTGACTGCAGTACATTGCATGGCTCGGACATATATTTTCGACTCGTATGCTGCATTTGTGGAAGGATCCCTCCTGTGTGCATCAATGGAGTCTTCTTTCCTCGACGTGAAGAACATGTAATAAAACTACTGTCTAATCGAACTATTGTCTCCTCTGTTTCTTAATCGTGTTTTCGTGGTCTTGTTTTTCTGTCTTGATCTTGAGCATTTTGCCTTTTTGGGTAATGACATGTGTTCGTTTATCCCAAGAGCCACGTCACTACGTTCTCTTGTAACACTCATGCCGTAGATCGTGCTTGAGACCATCAGCGAAACTGAACACTTTGGACTAGTCTAGTCTATGCTGGAACCATGTTGGAAGGCAGAGTTTACTTTAGAAGAAGATAGTCACTCTAAATGTCAGAACTTCACCTCTAAACTGTATGTTTCCTGGTAGGCATATGTTTTCTTTGATTTCCAACGAGTTACTTCCACTGTATTTCGTGTATTCTTCTACGATGGTTTGAAATGTTACATATCGTATCTGCATCTGACATGCCCTTCTAAGACCACCATGGGAAATTTCATTTGAAGTATCAAAATCAAGTGCAATCCACTCCCGTTGTCTTCTAGAACAAGGCTTTCCAATTTCACGTGCGTCGCTTTTCCAGATTCGTGGTTGTGTAGGTCTCGCAAAAAAGGAAAGAAAATGCTACAGTCGTCAATTTGACGTCGATTTACTGCGGCAGCCCACGTTTCAAGACCATTATTTGAAGAATGTGGTCGCCTTCTTCCCTCTTTGAAGAATGTGCCGGATGACCAGTTTCTGGTCTCCCATGAGGATGGTGGTATGTTACCCTAATTCTCCCTAGATGATTCAATTTTAGACCACCACAGAGAGAAACCATGGGGGTTTGTTCACAGTGGGCCTCTGCGCACTAATCAGAGGCCCTGAGACTTTACGAGTTTGTACACTCGCAGGGTTTCGGAGAGTCTGCCCACTAATCTCTTGTTCCAATATTTGTTATGGTAATAAAATCTGTTTCCACACGAGATCTTGCAGAGTCCAAGTGTGTTGATGTACAGGAACGACTTTCTTCTCTTCACCTCTTCTCTGCATCTTCTAGCAACTGAGACGGCCCCGAGGATCGATCTCTCGACTTGCTCACACCTGCTAAACGGAGAAGAAAGACAGGAATGAAACTCGGGGACAACGTATATTATAATGCTGTACGGAATGTATTTGAAACGAATACATAGGAATATCACATTGATATATTTATCTACTAGAGCGAGGAATGAAATACCTGATTAGAGTCTTAAGCGGAAAAGCACCTGTTGCAATTTGAATTTACCATATCGTCAGAAGACTGTACCTATAAAGTGGTGTGAATGAGTTTATCATTCTTGCGAGTGTAAATACACATCCAATGTACTTCCTAATTTTTAGAAACACGTATTGGTATATAAACAGTGAGTTCGTCAAGCATGAAATCATCCATTGGAGGGTCTCAATTGCCAAGGATCTTACACATATCATCATTTAACTCACAGAGAGAGCTCATAAAACCAGTGATCTGATAATAAATCCATTATCGCAAGTAATGAAACTCGTTAGGCATTGCTGTCACCGAATTTGAACTTTGACTGTGCAATCCCATCTAAAGCGGTAGGCAAACGCCATGATCTAAATTCTGGTCCTTAAAGCATGCCTTAACATGTGAAAGCATGGTTACCCGGTTGATCGACGCAAAATGAAGGATAGCAATAGCCCCTATTGGCTAACTACGCACTACGCATGAGGGAGGAAGAAATTGTAACATATCTTATGTGCATGAACAAACTCAATTTGGTGGTGCCAAAAGCTTCACCTCTTTATACTGCACATCACACGATTACTATCACATGAAGGGATATACTACCCAACATTCGATGAAGTATATTATGCGAATATATGCGATATGACATCTATGCGTGGCTCACCCTTCATATGAAAGATGAATACACTTTGTAGGTCGTTGACTCCCAACACAAGTGATGCATATGGCAGTATATTATAGATCTAGTAGAGGTTTGAATGATTCAAGATGCGGAAAGTATGCAGGAAGAAATGAGAGGAAGAATGCCGACTTCTCAAAGGTGAGTCCTGAGTTGAGTTTGACCACAAACTCACGACCCATGATATCACACAAGGTATGCGCACCGTTGTCTCGAGCGTAACTCCAAGCACACACATTCGTGTCTTTCAGCCACTAAGTTTTTTTGAATAGAAAACACATTAAAACACAATACCCGTTGGTGCCACTTCACATGCCACCTTCCATGGTCCTCGGTGATCAAAGGTTTCTGTAGTCAACAAGTTGCCATATCTACAGTTCTTTGTAACTGTTAACGGAGAAGCTAACGACACCAGAATAATGGAACATGGGAATAGAAACAGTAGCAAGAAACTAGTGGGTTACCTCCATGGTCAGGAATCAACCGAGTCTTTGGTGGATAGCCACTCGATCAAGCATCCATCCAATCCGGTCCACATAGCGTAAACCATATTCCCTGCCAATTAGCCCCGGTTAACGCGCGTAGTACCAGCCTGGGCGACTCCTTATGCGCGGTATACTTGTGCGAACTGGGCTGCACAGGAAGAGAACATTGTTGAATAGATTAACGTTTGAGGAATAACTATTTCTTATTGGCCAAGAACTAGAGCAAAATCAATACCAGATTTTCCGTTGTTCGGTTTGGAGTCAAACTTGGTTGACAGTTGACACTAGTGATTACAAAACAAACTTCTGTAGCTTCTGGTAGGGAACAGCGACAGTATATGAGGATGAAGGACTGTTAGCAGTTGAATTAGGCATCATCTATCTAAATTAAGCTTGCTAAGACATAGATCTCAAACATAAGTGTCTCAACTATTCCAGCTAAAACGACAGACAATCTCCAGTGGTAGAACGGCAATACTACCACACACGAGGCTTACTCGCATCTAGCCAACCAGGCCCAACCCACCCACACACAATGTACACAAGGCCGGCTCGCGTTTAGCCAACCTGACCTAACCCGCTCACTAGTTACTGGATGCCTGAATAGAAATCGACAAGTTGATTAAGAACAACAGCTACTTTGTCTACTCAGCAAGTGAGGAAGATTTGCAGTAGTAACAAGGTTATCAGGAAAGTTCCGAGGTGAATTTGCATGCCAACGAGCAGAAGGTCGACTTCTCAGGATGACACCCAGCAGTGTTTGAATTGAAGAGTAACTGGAGAGAAGGAGGAAGCACGTGCGTTAGTAAATCGTGTCATTACCTTAACGATTTCTCTTAGACAAGAGCCTAAAGTGGCTGTCACCACATTTTGTTGGCAATAGCTGCTTGGATGGTGAGAAGGCTAGGATAGACCAAGGAGTTTATATATAGAGAACAGTTTTGTATTCGAACCTCGTCGACTTGGAACCGATGCGGACTCTAGTGCATGTGAGTGCATTTCAGACAAGGCAGCCAACCATGCACATACACATCATTGGCGTTAAATGCCAAATCGCCTACTTACTGTGTGATGTTGTGGGCTGAGGGTGCCGTTACTTCTTTCGCTTTTGCTGCTTTTCTCCTCCGGATTGACTGGGTAGGGTGGAGCTAACTTAGTGAGCTACCTCTTCGTCGTCATCCAGTCGATAGCACTAAAATAAAGCTGGAGCTCCGAAGTCGATTGCTTCATTAGAATAACGTGCGCTGGCGAGATTGGGGGTACCGCTGAAATTCTCTTCACGAGGAACGGCATATTATCCATGTCCAGCGCGGTCGCGGGATTGGTTTACAGTTCAAGCCGCACCATTTATAGCTTGGCGACGCTGACGATGAGGAAGAAGTTTTATTAGAGCTAAGCAAGCACGCCTGCATTGCAGCACAGTATAGTTCTTCGAAATGGACAACGTGGCCTACGTTAGTCTTTAGCGTTCTCTTAGTAATTGCGTAGAAGAACGACCGCTCTTAAAACTAGATATATTATCTCCCACATGACCGTTCCTCCAATATAGCCGCCAAATCCTCTCACGATAGCCATGTGCCATGCAGGGTATGAGAGCAATTTGCTGTTATAGAAAACCTACTTCCCATAAGAGCAGTCACTGATAAGAACAAATTCAGCTGTCTCTGACAGAGCAAGAACGGTAAAGACGGAGTCTCCTTGTTATAGATGTAGACCAGCTAACGCCTGAAAGTGGACATGGGAGACTATTCGATCCTTTAAGATGGTAATTTAGGATTAGCGAAATGTCAGACGATTTAATCGCATATCAGACTACAACGATATTACTAATTTGTCAGTATCATATTTCTACAACGAACTAACCCAGGTAATCTAGGCAAGAAAATAAAAAAAAAATTATGTCTAGACACAAACAAGATGCTATAACATTTATCTACAATAAGCTTCGTTTGCATTCAGAAATTTTCTAATGACAACATAAACTCTAATTTCCAACTGATCTAATTGAGTTTAAAATACATATGATATGATAACTTATAAATAAACTATAGATTATAAACTACGGGATCATAAGTGTCAAAGAGAAACAGATTACCCAGTAGATTCCCGTAATTGGAGTCAGATTCCACTCGTTCCTTTTTCACATTTTCACAGCCAAGTAAATGTAGAGAAAACTTGAGAAAGGGTAAGCGCTGTGACTTTTGAAATTGATCCCAGAAAATTACGTTGGGGATAATAAACATATCAGTAATTATAGAAATGTTCCCATGCCCATTCATTGTTTATGTTTTTATCGTATGTCGAGGGCGACTAAATCCGACTCTGCATACAATGCAAATTCAAATTTGTGCCTCTTTTCTTTTTGGGTTCGATGTAACAAAGCAATATGCAGTAATCCGCCTTATTATCAGTTCATACAACAGGTTTTTCCCCCTCGCCTCCACTCAGCTATATGGTTTTTTAAGATGACTGAAAAGACTAAGGCGGATCCATAAAGAGAGACGGACCATATCTCCTCTACTGATTGCCTCCTAAAAATTGGAATATAGATACTCCTATGTTGAACGGTACTATTGGTTGTGAAAGTTAAATGCGAAAAGTCAACTTTATTATTAGTTTCAAGAGTAATACTTAGTACACTTACTAACAGCACCTCTTTCAATATTATGAAGCAATTGTGTTGGATGGAACTACTTCTCTCAAAATTTCGTACATTAGATGTGAAACAGTACTCGAGAATAATGTTTAGAGTCTTTCTTTGCAAGAGTAACAGGAGTACCTGTTTCTCTTAAGCGTCTACTCACTCTTATGGATATTATTGTGGTACTATCTTTGGCTCCTAATGTTTTAACTTCTGATTGCAAACACGTCTTTAGATGATTCGGCACAATATGAGATTAAGCTTTTACACCAAAACAAAGGACTTCAATACTCTAGGTAGTACATATCTACAAACACTCAGATTGATTGTTTATTTTTAATTGTACAATATGAAGACCTTGCGAGAACATCGGTAGATAGTATGAAAACTGAGTTAGATATTTATCAAACCCAATTTTATTCGAAAGTGCATTAGTTTAAACCCAATTAAACTTCACCAAACATGAGTTGGTGTGACTAATTTAACCTTATGCGCTGAATCCCCAGAGAGATTGAAGCTTCTCACGCCAAATGTCGAACAGCAATTCATAAGAAGTATAGCGGAAACAGACTCTTCGGTAATGCGTGCCCGAATACTATAACTTTCCATGCTTCAAAGCCGGAAGACAAAGAAGGAGGTGAGGCAATTGGTAACTCAAGGAGGACATTCCATCACCAATGAACTTTGAAGGACGAAAAGGAACAAGGTTCTTTAGGTGGGCCGGGCAAGAGAGGTTTGCATATACTTCTCCCCAGAGCTCGGCTGGCAACTCCTCCATTGAGAATGGATATAACTATCAATGCTATCCACCTTTAGAGGTAATGCCAAAAAGTGAGTGAATCTATTTTAGATAATTACCTAACATTGTCTCAAGACGTTTCTTTCATGATCCTCGTCAATTCAATTCAGTTTATGAGCTCGTTATGTTGTTATACTTCCATGACAACTAGTAAGAATGAAAATACATGAGAAAACATGTACCGGGATCATATGATACATGAATTCCCGTCAGTGGTTGATCTTTCCAAATCTAGAAGTCTGACAATTGAAACAAAATGAATTAACACATGCTAAGTTCAGGGCAATTATACCGATTATGAGTTGAAGTTATAAACATTCGTAACTAACTACCTTGCTTGAGATACATATATCTCGAGAACTTTACGGTGGATATAACCTTAGAGATTCTTCGTGGAGTAGAACCTTCAGGTTTTTCCTACATGAACACTTGTGTTTACAAGTCTTATAAGTAACTTACGTCGTGCTTGTGATTAGAGGTACTTCGTGCAGCTGGTCGTGATTCGGTGCTCGCGCTCGGAAGGAACGAAAGGAAGGAGATCCCAATAGAAAAACGTATTTTCAATACAATGTAATGAGGCGGAATCGGCGTGTACAACAGAATCGTGTAACAAGAAAGAAGGGCACAACAGATGTCGAGAAGGTCAGAGACGAGACAGCATAATAAAGTATAAACTTGGGGGCAAAGGCATCGAGTGCGCCTCTTGAGAAACAGAAGCAGGGGAATTCCACGGTGGACTAGTGAATCAAATAACTGAACAGGAAGAAGTAGAGCAAGAAGAGGCTGGGAATCTGCTTTGGGAAGATCCTAGACGGCAGAGTTCGTCATCTTACAGACCGCTACGTGGCTACAAACAGGTGAGCGATGCTGCAATAATCCGTGTAAAGGACGCGACACGTGGAAGGCACTTCCATATCGTTAACTGAAATGTTGCTCCTATATAGGGATTGGACTTAGGGTGATTAGGATGAACGAGGCTAAAAAAAGGGGCAGGGACGACAAAAGAGATGTTAGGCAGTTAGACCGAAGGAATTCGGTCAAAGTGAGGGAAAAGGGAAGCGATAACGGTTAGGGAAGGAGACAGGGTAACGATTATAGGGGGAGGAGAGACGAATTGGAGCGCATCGGCGACGAGAGGGAGGGAAGGAATTCTTGAACGGGGCTGGGCAGTCAGGTTCGGCAGGAGAGCGGGCAGCTGACGGGCAGTTCGATGGGAGTGGGGCAAGGGTTGAGGGGAGCAGCGCGTAATTACAGAGCGCGCCCAGGCATAGCCTTAAGTGAACCACCGGTGAGGAGCAGAGAGCGCCGCGCCTGCAGCCCAAGAGAACTCAACTTTCTCTTCCCTGGAGTGTGTTTGTGCGACTGTGCGGGAGGAAGTGTCTAGACATCGATCACCTCTGGACAAGCGCTTGAAGGAGGAAGGAGGCCGAAGCGGAAGGGGGGAGGAGGATGGAGTGGCATACCGGATCCATCGCGGTGGGACATCATCAGCAGCCCGGGGGCATCCTACAATCTCATCACGCATTCGGATGCCTGTTGGTTCCAACCCCTCAGCTTCTCGCCTTCTTGTGAAGAAGAAGAACGCATCTCCGTCATTGAACCCGTCCCACCCTTTTTGCCATGTATCGTCCATCTCCGGTTCTCTCTCTGCTCGCGGATCCGATAGCACCTGACCTTGAGCTATTGTTCTTTTTCGTCACAATCTGATTCTGTCCCCTCTGCATCTCAAGTTACCATCGGAAGTGTCCCTGCCAATTTTCCTGTCTACCACATCTAGTAGTTCTGGTTAATATACCCCGACGAACCACCTCCCTCTCATTCCCCGTTCTTGCTGAGACTTCTCTCTTCTCTGTCGGACTTCTTCAGGCATCGCTTTCCATTGCCCTCTTGTCTTATCGGAGTAGTTCAAATTTTCGCCTGAAGTCTCGGCAACAGTTCAACGTTTGGCAGCAGAAGCCGTTGTACCTAAGCGCATCGATTTGAAGGACTTGCTTTCCTATCGTTTCATCAACATAAGGTTCTTCGAGTGATAAGATTCTTTTACTGCACCGTGTTGGGGATGCTGCTTTGTGAAGCAAGGACCTGATTTCAGTTTGGGATCGATGCTTGTGTGTGTGCGGAGGTGAGAGATCAACACGTTTTCGATAGTGCGATTGTTCAGTTGATCCATTTGTCCTTAGATACGCACTTCTTCAGAATTCTCCGTCTTTTCCGGCTCAGCGCCATCGGAGGTGTGCCCGTTTGTAGCTTTGAAGCGTGCCCACAATTGCGGAATAAGAATTCGGAGTTGTTCGCCAGTACTTTGCGCTGACATCATTGGCGTGGTATACGCACTGGAATTTTCAGGGGTTCGAGCATCCGAAGCAACTTCTGTCATGGTGGAGGCAACACAGGACTAGTTAGTTATGGTTGTGAGAGAAGCAATGATAGTTCCACTTCAGGGAGGAGTAAATGGTTGTTCTTTAGCGAACAATTTTCAAAGTAGTCGGGATCTGTGCTTGCGGTCCGCGGCAATGGAGCAGAAGTCGAAAGGCGTAGTTGATAATTGCAACTTAGGAGCACATGAGACCGGTCATGGATGGAAGAGAAATTCATCGGAGGGTTCGATATCGTCTATCGACAGCTTACCGTGTGGAGAAACGGGATTTTCTCCCGTAGAGATACAACAGTCTATGTTCCGCAAGCCACTGAGACTTGGCATAGAAACATCGGATGACGAGTCCATGCTAGATCAAGCGCAGGAGGAGTCGCTGCTCAGGAAAGCCAAGCGCTCTGGATTGGGAGGAAATGTGCAGCCTCATTCAGCAATGGCGCAGGCATTGGATGAAGGTGATCACGAGGCTGGCCTTATCACGAGTAGACCTTCTGCTCTTGATTTTCAAGAGGGAAAGCTTGTAGGCTCTAATACGACATGGTTTCCGTCTGCAACTAGAAATAGTTCTCGTTTGCATCAATATATTGAGTGCTTGCCTGCGTGGTCTCAAGATGCTTTTGTACCTAGACGATATACCACGTTCAAATTAGCGGATGGATTCACTTCTTGCAAGGCTCTGCTTCACACAGAGTCACTGCCTAACTTTCGAATTCAGTCTGAGTCTCACATGGGCGCTTGTTCTGTGGGATTGGCATCAGCTGCGCAAGATCATAGTTCCACACCGTCAGACGACGGGAAAGATTTCCCGTCATCCCGAGTAAAGTTCATGTGCAGCTTTGGCGGGAGGATTTTACCGAGACCAGCTGATCATGTGCTACGCTACGTTGGCGGACAGACTCGCATCATCACTATAAACCGGGATATTACATTCAGTGAACTCAGGAACAAAATGAAGGAGATTTATGGTCAATGTCTTACACTCAAGTACCAGTTGCCCGACGAAGACCTCGATGCACTGGTTTCTGTCTCATCGGATGAAGACCTGGAAAACATGATGGAGGAGTACGACAAACTGGAGGCTGAGGGATCGTCAAGACTTCGTGTTTTTCTTTTTGCGTCTGATTCAGACGGAACTTCTTTTGACAAAGATCCAGTAGGGGATCAGAGGAATTCGGAGCAACGGTATGTGGACGCTGTCAACGGCTTTGCGGAGTCTAGTAACTCCAAAAGGGTTTCGGAAGGTCTTTTAGGTGTCTCACCTGTATCATCAGATCTTCTCGGGCTCGAATTCTCGGAACCCTCTTGGGGCTTGGCCCGCGGGGCTGAGGGAGTGCCCATGGCCGTCTTAGCTCCTCATTTATCACACGATCCTGCTTTGATTCATCAGGTACCGGTCGCGCACCCTGTGACCACGCTATCGAACTCTTTGGGCAGGCCGAAAGCACCCTCAGCTCCGTCGTCGGCTCCATCTTCGCCCCCTCTTCTGTCCCGCCCCCTTCACAGCAAATTGCCTATGGGAACAGACCTCCATCAATATCAGTTTCATCAGGAGACGCAATACAAGGGAGTTGGACCTCAGTACACAGGCATGACTACCGAGGGTGTGCATCAGGAAAACGAGAGTTACGGGGGTTCTGGAACCTCTTCAGCTGCGAGTCAACATGAGATGCATTACCGAAGCACAGAATCCAGGAGAGGACCCGAGTCACCTCCTAAGAAGTTTCTGGAAGTTTTGCACCAGGATTATCCCATAGCAGTTGAGCAGGCAACAAGGCGTCTCTCGGGGACGAAGATGCCACGAGTGGGCTCGCACGGTAAACTGACGCGGTTATCGGAGCATTCGGAGCACTCGTCCAGGGTTGATTCTCAGCAGCTGACTGATATGCACTTGCCTACTACCGAATTTTCGAGGATGTTCCAACAACAGACCTCTCTTTGGCCGCACAATATTGATACGCAGCAAGACAGTTACCGAAGGCCTGATTTGCTTCAAGCCACAGGGCCACAACCTGCAACTTCTGGACAACCCGCGCAGGGCTACCAACAGCAGCAACATCAGCATATGTTTCGTTCTGGGCTTCCTCAAAGTGGAGCTGGTCATGAAGGTGCTTACAGGCAAGGTGATCAACAGCAACAACAGTCACAGCAATTTCAAGAGGATTTGCTGCATAATGCTAGCTACATTCCAAGGTCAGTATCGTCGCATGCTATAGCGGCTGGTTTGACTGCTGGTCATGTCGGCTCGGCTCCATCGTCTCCTCGACCTGCTTTCAGAGATATGCCCTCGAGGCATCTCGCCGGTGCACCACAGGTGCAGCAAGTACCTTGGACATACAATGGTGGCGGCTACGTCGAACAATCAGCATTCAGTAGGAGGTTGACTAATTATGGGGATCAGAGTAACAGATCATTTCGCCACCAGGGTAACAGTAATTCACCTCCTCGTTACCGTGATCACATGACTCACATCGACGAACGATTGCATCGTGATCACATGACCCACAGCGACGAGCGTTTGCACCGACAAGCGCAGCAGGTCCCTGAATCTATGCACCATGAGCAGGTCCCCACGTCCAGTCAGCTTCTGTTTGAAACGACTTCCGTTGCACAACCACAGTACGATCTGCTCTCGAGACCACAAGTGCCTCAGCAGTACAAGGGACTGAATCCTTTCCAGGAGAAACTCAATGCATTCCAAGAGCATCAGGATGTGAATGATGTCAGGCGGCACGTTTTGCACCAAGGCAAAGAAAGCCAATTGTTGCCTCAGCCGCAGCATTTGCACGCGATCCACCAACCTCAAAGGCTTGATTACCAGGAGTCCTTAATGCAGCCAATCGAGCAATTGCCTCACCATGCTCGGTTTCAAGAAAGCCAAGATGGAGTTCTTGATTGGAAGACACAGGAGCGGATGATTCATGGCGCCCAAGAGGAAGAAGAGTCCCGGAAGAGGGTTCTTGGGAGAGTCAGGCAGGCCGAAAAGGAAGAGGAGGCTGCTGCTGAGACCGGGGTATCACAACTCAAAGATACTCATCAAGGAGTTTACCCTGGCCTTCATCTGCCTAATGACGAAGATCTTCTCACACCATCATTGGGAGACTATACAGCAGGAAACCGGCGAAGCGACCGACAAGAGCTTACTTCTGGTTTTCCTTTTAGGCACGGTCCTCTTCCGCCCAGTGTGTTGGGAGGCTATTCAACCTCGAAGCCGAGAGGGAATGTTACAGATACTATCCATGTCAGTCAGTACGGGAGCAGGCCTAATGATAACGATTATCTGGCAGCTGCAGGACTTAGAGGTGGCGGTAATGTGCAGGATTTAAGGTCTAATGCGTTTGAAGTCAATGGCCACCAGCAAACCTCGACCTTCCAGGTGCCTCCTGGTTCACACCGTCTAGCGGACGTTCAATACAATCCAATGACGCAGCTACAGAAACTGAGAATAAACGACAACATGGCATTGAGTAATAATGAGATGCGCTGGAATGGAGGCCTTGGCTCTGAAGATGTGAGAAATGAGGTCCCAGTACAAACCAGAGATCGGATGGGGAATAATATGTTCGAAGATCGGCTTTTAGGTCTTCCCAGTCTAGCCCTGAGCAGGAACGGGGGTAAGCTTAGCAGACCTTCAAGCTCATCCAACATTCCGAATATCATTCTAGACGGTGAAATTGGTGAGGGCTCTATCCTACTGCCAGGCAGCTCTTATGGAACTCAAGCTCAGGGAACTAGTCTAATAGACGCAGAGCATTCCATCCAGTTGAATGACAATCCACTGTACTCAGACTACGGTGGTAGCCATTCTCATGCATCTGTGGGGTTCGATTCATCCCTCACAGGAGGCATGCCCGACGTTGGTTCTTCTTTGGACGGGGCTTCAAATTACGCTTATTTCAAGCATACAGCTGGTGATCATCCACCCAGCTTCAACGCGTCATCTCAGATATTTTCAACGGAGGGTGATATTTCAGACAGCTCATCTAGCAGTCCTGGAAGATCAGTTACTTCAAAAAGTGAGAGCGAGGGCGCCCTTGTTGGGCAACTGACGATGAATCAGCACACTGTTGATAGCGTACTGGCGGTGTTGGATTTAGATCGTAATGGGTCCGTTGCGCATAGCGTTCTGGGTACAAGTCCTGTTAGAGAGGTTTCTCAAGCCGGAACAGTATATGACCGCAGCCTTTGTGATAGTGGATCTGGAGCTTCTACAGGTGCTGCTCAAAGTACGTGGCATTTAACATCCGCACCGACATTAGCCGCAGGTCTGTGGGAACGGAAGCTTGATGAAGCTGGAATGACTGAAGAGACTTTTGAGAGGCACATAACATCGGATGGCACTACCCTTGAAGAACTTGCTGATGAACATGAAACTCACGAGACGCTGCTCAGTGCCGTGGATAAAGAGACCCAAGAGGTATTCATCCCTCTGCATGCAACTGTGTAATATGTGGTATTTACTGGTTGCCTTCCTTCCGTTTTACATTGTCCGTTAACCAATGCCCGGACATACTCCTCTATAATATTGTATACTAAGACTGTTCACCTGTTTGTTTTCTCCAGGAGATTCATCCTGGAGTAATTGATGAGCAGAAAGTTGAGGATAAGGTCAGCAGTACAGGACTCTATTCCGATCCTGCTGCCGAAGCTAGGGCACAAGGTTTACAGGTTAGTCCTGTTCTTGTCTTGTGGAACTCCTTGTCTGTTGTTCTACGCGAAATTGATATTCGATCTTATTTGGGCAGTTATATACTAGTTACTAAAGGCGGAATTTGCACTCAATTGCAGACAATATTAAACGCCGATCTTGAAGAGTTGCGGGAGCTTGGATCAGGTACCTTCGGCACAGTTTATCATGGCAAGTGGAGAGGTACTGATGTGGCCATCAAGCGAATCAAAGCAAGCTGCTTCGCCGGAAGGCCGTCCGAACAGCAGCGCCTGGTAAGATAATCTCATATATGATAATTAGAGCCTGGTATGAACTGGGAACTGTATGACATTATGAATCCCAGCTAGAGCCGAATTCAGGACAGTAGTAGATTAATTGTCATGATGACACTCTAAAACAATTGGCTACGTTTTATTAATGCAGATACAAGATTTTTGGAGAGAAGCTTGCAATTTGGGTAATTTGCATCACCCAAATGTAGTGGCATTTTATGGTATTGTCGCGGATGGTCCGGGTGGGACATTGGCAACTGTCACTGAGTACATGGTGAATGGCTCTCTCAAACAAGTTTTGCAGAAGAAGGACAGGTAAGGGAGTACAGGCTTAACAATCATTGGAGAGGTGCAATGCGAATATTCCATTTGAATGAGATTATACAATGGGACATCCAGGAATGTGCCCTTGGTTTGAACTCCCTTTGTCTGCAAAATCGAAGGAATGTGCTTTTGGTTTGAACTTCCTTTTGCCTACAAGATCGTAATTCTGTTTATCTTGAGAAATTCATTTTAAAGTCGTTTTCTGTCTTGTGCAGAACAATTGATCGACGCAAAAGATTATTGATTGCCATGGACGCTGCAATGGGGATGGAGTACTTGCATTTGAAGAACATAGTACATTTTGACTTGAAGTGTGAAAATTTGCTCGTGAACATGAGAGATCCTCATCGACCAATTTGCAAGGTAATTTTCTTCTTTCGAATCATATTTCTGTAAAGAGTAAGGGTTTGCACTCAGGCGAACATCTATTTGTAGCAGTCAACACAGATAAACGGATGTGTTAAGCTGGACTATGAATTACCGTGTTGAACTCCATGGTAGCTATACATCTCCAGAGCCAAAAGTCATCATCTCACTTCAAGGTTGTCGCTTTTCAGGTCGGGGATCTAGGATTATCAAAGGTCAAGAAGCAAACGATGGTCTCTGGCGGAGTTCGCGGAACTCTTCCATGGATGGCACCCGAACTGCTGAATGGATGTAGCAGTCTTGTGACGGAGAAGGTAATGACGTGCTGTTTATATGTACGCTGCAACGCTCTTCAGCTCGGGTTTGACCTTACTTGGCAATTGAGGTTTATGAACACTTTGTTTACGGGTTTACTTGTTTAGATTCTCACTTCAAGCATGAGAAGAGTAATTAAGGCAATAATCAGCTTGAGTAACAGACATTTGGTGTACCTGCGTATCAACCTCAGTATTGTCGGATGTGTTGTAAGCTCATAACTTGATTAGACTATGCAAATCAGTTGATGTTCCTTTTGAGGGTGGAGACTAATAGTTTCATTTGTGTGCAGGTGGATGTCTTCTCTTTCGGTATCGTTATGTGGGAGCTTCTTACTGGCGAGGAACCGTATGATAAAATGCACTATGGAGCGATCATAGGTATGAATATTTAAGCTAAATTTTAGTTTAGCATTGACTTCTGTTTTTCTATAGGAACTTTTACAGACGTTGAATCGTGGTAATGAGATCATATATGTAGAGGGTTTTCAGCGGAGTCGCAGCAAGCTTCTGACACCTAGTCTATCCATTGTGCAGGTGGGATTGTAAATAATACACTGCGCCCACTCGTTCCTTCTTGGTGCGATCCTGGTTGGCGATCTTTGATGGAGAGATGTTGGGCTAACGACCCATCTAGCAGACCATCATTTTCAGAAATAGCCACTGAATTGCGCTCCATGTCTGCCGCCCTGCAACCCAAGCCACAAGGACAGACGCAAGGACCGTCACATCTTCAGCCACAAGTGCAGATCCACGCGTAGGAGTGGCGTCTGTCTTAGATTTCACTTGTACCCACGCTTGGGTAGGTTTACTGGAATGTTGCTAGCTTTCACGTGATACAGGGTCAAGATCTTTGATTGGGTTAGCAGGCCTTCGTATATGACCGTGAGGGTTACCTGGAACAGATAAGTGACTCGGCTGTTGTCCTACAAACAGCTATCGACATTCCAGATGGACATGCTTTCATGTATAAACTCTTGAGTCACTTGTCCAAGGCGGGGTAGTTCAGCGGACATGGAGCAAAATCAGCTAGGGGATTGTTTGCGACTGCCTGCAACCCTAGATGGTTATAAAGTCATGACTTGATGGGGTGAATTTTGGAGTGGATATTCTGCTATAGCCATTCACGTAGTGATCCATGGTGTTCAGATCCGGCTTGTTTCTTTCGCCTCCATATGAAAGGCGTTTTAAGGATATCTGTACAATATTATTTCAAGAAACTCAACTCAGGAGAGCAGAATTTTGCTCTCTTTGCAGTGAGAACTTTTTGCAACTGCTGTCGGGGAACCGTTCTGCGGCAGGTAGACATAATTTCTCTCATTGTCTTTCAAGAGGCCAACAGAGTTGTTCTACATAGCTACGAACGTGACAATGAATAGCTTGGTGGGTCCTGCAAGTTGTGTGAAGACAATTGGTTGCATCTTTTTGAGGTATTTTTGTTGGAGCTATGCAGTGCGATGAAATTATCACACTGATTTCTAGTACTTAATTTTTTGTTGCTGTTGACTGTTGCAGAAGCGGGGGAACTCTATGACGCGGAGAGATTTAGCAAAGCTTTAAGTGTGAAGCTTGGCTGAAATTCGTTCTTAGTTGCTCTAACTCTACAAGTTATGAGATGGAGTCGCACAACAACAGGTTCACGGGAGGAGCCTGAAAAGTTAGTGGGGGAATGCTCAGTTAGCGATTAAGCGAATGTTAGGGTAGCTACAGAGAATTATTTGCACCGGGTAATGCTGCTGATGTACATCTGTGCAACCAGCAGCGCATTAAGGCGGGGGCACCATTTGTAAAGAGAAAGAGATGTATTAGTGTAAAATAGTACATGAGTAGTAAATATACCTGGTAACTACATATTTCAGAACTTAAGAGGAAACTATCATTATCATGCAACTGTTCTGGCCATTGGATTAGGCAAGTTTTTTTGCTGACCCACCATTATTTTGTTATCATCCCACTTCTTGGGGTTGAAATTATTCTTCTGGAAAGTAAACCAGCTGGTTTCGCCGTGTCAAATATTGGTCTTAAGATCTTGTGATGTACGGGACTGGTCTAGGTTGGTACTGGGCACATGGGCTTCCCATCTTCTTTAGCCACACGCGATACCTTCTGTACTTGGTCCATCACCTTAGAGCCTTCCCCGTAATCTCAGTACTCATGTGCGGGTTCCCGTTTTCTAATCCAAACACCTAGGAGTTGGGGACTTGCGGCACACTATACCGGGTATCTGCTTCTGCACACAGCGGCATATTCAGTGGCAATGGAGTAAGCTTTCGGAAGTTCAGACAAGACAGGTGAATTCTTTGTCTATCTCCAGTTTCGCTCATCCGACTAGTCAGGAAAGGGACAGCAACCAAATTGTCAGATATTTATCTACGTTTGAGATCGTCGGATCCACCGCTGATCAGTAAGTTCTGTGAAGCTCGAAAGTGTTCGTCAATTGTTCTCATTTTCTCAGCGGACCTGCATTCGCATCCCTGTACAGTGGGTTCGTTACGGTAGCCGCTTTTTGTGCGCTTGGTGGGCAAGTTATTTAAATGGTTACATCAGCGTGTACGTAGGTAAACGAAACTATCTGTGATTCCCAGATTGCTTCATGCCGAGTGGGACTACCTGGTGCGCGGGGTATGGTATTATATGCTGGAGCAGTTGTATGCCTCTGCTCGTCAACGTTTGTGTCGAGTGTTTACTGTGATACCCGGGGCCAGAATTCTTGCCAAGCCTTCGTTTCTCTTCAGAGGTTGTCTTGCGAGTTATGAGGCAAAGGCCTTACCACCTTTGGTATCCTAGTCTTCGGGCATCATGTCCGGAACTAATATCTCTGCATTGAAGACTACGTTTTCATGTCTTTTGTAAATATCTCTCTTTCCAATCTTCTACTGCATCTGACGATGTCTGTCCTCAATATACATGTGACATATGACGTCAATGGCTGAGCGTTTGGTACGTCTTATTTCACCTAGGACTATATTAGGTGAGGGGTACCTACCTTGCCTTCTGTATTCGTCTTCTATTTCGGACTCAGATCTGCACCCTGCTCTTTTGTCATAAGGGATATTTTGTGGAATCCTTTATCTTTTATGGTCATGTTTCTTATGGTTATACAAGATCGGAGTATCCGGAGGTTCACGTACATATCTACTGGGGACTTAAATGCCAGAATGCAGTTGTCTTATCCACTGGTGACCATTAAGGTCCTAGTTTGTTGGGCAGCAGTCTCCGACGATATTGGTACTCCTCACACTCCGCACGTTCTGGAGTCCCGTCACCAATTGTCAGAGCTGATGGAGGTGCTGCCAAACTTTGGGACGAGAGCGTGTGATACCCTGGGATCTGCAGGTGATTCTCAAGACGTGTTCGTCAGTTCGAGCATTTCAGATCCAAGATAAGATCTCATAATCGCTCGAATCGAGGTGATATCTCATCTCGCTGTGATTGTTGGAAGAGGATGAGGAAGGATCGGAAAAGTAACAAACATTACTGAGTTTACCGTTAGGACTATTCTCCCTGTGCTTCTCCTTCACGCTGTGTGTTGTTTGGTTGGACTCCTCTGTGGCCGACCTGCAGTCCTTCCAGCAATGCGCCACTGTGAGTAAGATTGATTAATATTTGTCCGTGTGGTGAAGTGAGTGACGAACGTACAGCTTCACCTTCTGCATCTGCTTGTGTTTTGTCAAGTGGCTTAGTTCCCATTTAAGCAGATGCTCCACCGTTGCCGTGGACTACCATTTGAGTGCCATCTTACTTCAAGAGAACTTGCAGAGTTCTCTTGAACCACTATAGGGTTGGTCCAAGTTAAACTGTAAACCCCTCATGCCATTTCCTCTCGAAGTATTTGCACTTCTAAATTTTATACTATCTTCATTTCTTGCAATCAGTTGACTTCTATTATTAGCTAGCAGACAGATATTCTTAGCGTCAAAAACTTTCTTTGAATGATTCGAAGGATTCGGGAGATGATTACGCATCGTAGTGTCTACAGACTCTACACTGAATGTGTAAATGTCGTCTGTTTCGAACTTACAGTGACTTCGGAGACTTTTCAGCTATTAAGAGATGGCTGTTTACAACTGAGAAAATTGCAGGTTCTTTCCACCATGATGAGATTGAAAAGTTAGGCAAAAAAGGAACAAGTCCATGCGGTAGGCATGCAGGGATTTTCTTTAATAGGATAGTGTAACAACGCACTTTAACACGCGAGACCCTGAGACGTGTACACAAGAAGCTCTCTAGACTTCGAATGGACCATCTGCAACGATTATTACGACTGTATTCTTTTCCTGATATTTCCAGACCGTATCCTTTAAAACAATAGTCTTCGCTGATCCAGATAACGAAGAACCTTCACCGGGAATTGCCCAGAGGCCCAGGAGGGTTGTCAATTACGAAGCCAACTTTCTAAGGCGTAGGAACGCGTAGGATAGCGTAGAATCATTGAAAGGTTAATAATGTTTTTATGGCAACTACTGATAATGAGAACCCAGATGGTAAACTCACGAGTGCAGCCTCGCCCCAAATCGCACAGTTGGTGATACCAATCACTGACCAGATAAAGTACTACATCTTTCAATTTGTGGTTTCAGCCAGAGTGAGAAGAACACTGTGGATTCACATATGTTTTCGTGAAGGCTAGCTCAATGCATGTTTGAAATTGTCAAAAGTTCAATGTAAATCCGCTTCCACCTTTTTCTCTCCATGAAACCATGATTACCAGTGACCGGGCTCTGTGAGATATATAGTGACAAATGTCACCGATACAGATTTCCTTGTCTAGAGCAAATGAATCGAAGACAAGAAGGTGGTGAGAATATCTGCCTGCGATGGTATGTGTGGTTTGGCGTTATGTTTGGCAAGAGTACCGGGACGCAGGTAAGCCGGGGATGAGAAATACTCGTGGTTGTTACTGTAAAGCACAGGGGCGACCAACCACGTGGCATGCCTTGCACGATTGAGCTTTAATGTGATACAAGTACAGACAGTGGTTTTAAGGCGCACAGCAAACGAGAAGAATGGAAGCAAAGATTGCGTTCTAACGATAACCTTGGCAATGTGTGGTCATGATCGCCATATGCTGGGCTGTAAGAAAATATAACGGCGCTGATTGGTCTGTCTAGTTTACAAGGAATGCGAAAATGTGAGTCCTCAGTGGAGAACACAACGTTAGAATAGTGGAATATTGAAGAAATGCATCATTACGACGAATAGAAGAAGTTGCATAACTGAAGTTCTAAGTAGAAGGGCTGACCGCCTAGGAAAAAATGAAGGATGTGAAGACCCCATCAAGCCGGACAAGGGAGAGATTAAAAGGTAGAATGGCGCTAAGCCCCAATAGAGTCTATATGAGAAATAAACACTACTGCACCTAAGATATCCGAGCTATGCAAGTAGTACGGTCTATAAATAACCAGAACATATGAAGAAACATCACATATTGTGATTGCTCTCCTATGGACTGCACCAGCCATTGCACTCTGGAGAGCAATGGACACACGTTGATTAAATAATGTTACAAAGTATGAGAGTGAGAGTGAGAGTGGTACCCCTGGCGCCTAACATGATAAGCTTTTGCACACTCCCTAAAAAATCTGTCAAATGTTATGTCCATCGCTCCATATAACTCCAAGGCTAGAGGAACAAAGACGGGACACTTGTTGCATGGCCCAAATGAGACTTTACTACCTGTTGCTGCACTTGCCGCTCATCTAGAGGGATGGGTAATCACTCCTTCCAAAATTGTATCATGTGTAGGGTCCGTAACCACAACATCCGCAACTATCACCAGATCATCTTGGACCAAGTATAAGTCTGCCTTGACATGTGTCATCTGCAAAGCATACAAATGCTCCCTTCAAGCCAAGTATCCACTCTTTTGTGCCATAGCAAACACTATGTTCCTAATAGCATCTTGGGTAGCTATCCTCTATCCTCCAAAAGGACATTGTGTCATATGGCTATTGCATCTAGTGTAGAACCACACTCACAAGTGAGTAATGAAGATGCAGATGGGTGGACCAAACCTAGGAAAAACCTCATTGTTGTAGAGAAAGTAGTTGGTGCGAGTCTAAATGCCCTAATGCACGATCAAGCTAGGATCCAAGAGCTTGCACCCTTGCCGGAGCAAGAGCAAAGATGTGCTCTAGTAGCTTGAGGAATGGATGAGTCAACTAAGAGAGAATGTAGCGTGCCCTCACACTATCATTCCGTCCAGGAAGACTGTAAACCTCTAGTCCAATATGATGATAATGAAGCAAAAGATGGCAAGTCCTTGTGACCTATGGATATAGACTATCTCTCATCTGCCGCAATACCATTTGGAGAGAAAAGGATCCCTCTTCCACCTTATCACATAAGTCTCCAAAACTGGCCTATCAACAACCACAAAATGAGAGGAAAGTAGGGGTGTCAAGAGAGCCCAATACCCAAGAATGCTATAGGTGATATTTCCTCCATAGATAGCAAGCCAACCCTTCCACACAAGATTGGCAGATCCATCTATCTACATGCCAAATCCCTTGTCACACACTTAAATGTCCTTGGCCTAATAATATCACCAAAGACTCCCATAATCCTCCTATCAAAGGCTCTCAAACGTGATAGGAAGGACAAGGAAGGGAGAACTATGTAGAGGAGGTAAGTTAGTCAACGAGCAATACTAGAGGAGAGTATACCAAATGCCATATGTGGATCTCCTAGTAACGGAAGGTCATCCATATAGAGAACATCCTCTACAAGGGCAATGTCTAAGACACGTGTGACAAAATCCTCAAATCCTATTTGCACTTCAAGAACACGCAGTCCATCTGAAGATATGATACACCCCTTTGGAAGCTCAAGGTGTGGAGGGATACCTAAAGTTTACCATGCTCTGCACTTTGACACCTTGACTCTCAAGCCTACTAGATCTAGCTTGGTAGTCAAGTGGTCAAATGCCTACCTAATCTGATCTATAGGGCCCATGATGTGTGTATCATCTGCCAAGGAGGGAAAATACATAACCTATCATGACCAAAGTAGTAGATAGGAGAGCTCTAAAGTGAGCCATGGCAAATAAGGGTCCCCCTAAAGAATCTCCTTGACGTATACCAATAGCTAACTCCAAGACGATGACTCCTTCTTGTGAACAATCGTGCTGGTAGTAAAGGGAAGCAAGAGAGCCATAAAAAGACCATATAAAAGGAATAAGACTTGCCAAGGATCCACCAACCTCCTTAAGCTCTCTAAAGATGGATGCCCATGAGATAATATTAAAAGAATTCTCAACATCCACTTGTAGGACAACTTTAATAATATGGAGTTTAGCGCCATAGTTAGTAATGCTAACGAAGTAGAGAGTAAGCCAAATTAGCCCAAAATATTCTAGAAGTATCTAGGAAGTTTCTTGGGAAGCTTCCCAACTAGCTTAACTTGCACTCCAAGCAAGTAGCTTTTAGAAGGAAGCTTTTAGAAGCTTCTAAGTAGCTTAGCTTGCACACAAAGTAGGAAGCTTCTTGAGAAGTTTCTTGGTTAACTTGGCTTGCACTCTAAGAAAGCGGCTCAAGGAAGCTTCTTGAGAAGCTTCTCAAGTGCCTTGTATGCTACCTATAAATACCAAAGCCAAAACTCATGTTAGGTATTTGGAGTTTTCCCACATTCAAGTGTCCCAATGTAAGTTTCCATTCTCCTATTTCTCTCCTCGGCCTTGGACTTTTACATTGGTATCCGAGCAAGAATGGGATGGATGGAATTTATGAACCACTAAATCCACTTCCACCAAACCATTGGGATTTTTGTGTCCAAGTACTACCCAATCACATTTTGGACAAGATTTTATACATATGATCATCATATCTACGGAACCCTTGGTGCTTCCGGTTGTAACTTATGGAGAATGATGGATGTGCTACTTCTATGCTAATAAATTAGTTAGATTAGGGGTGGCGTGACAGAGTATCAACCATGGCGGCAATGTCCGATGGTATTCTTACTATACAACAACAAATTGAGCACCTTACTTGATTGTTGGGTGAACAAGATCTTTGATGATAAGAGCACATAGAGAGAGTACCAGTTCAAGAAGGAGAAGATTGAATCCAATTCCCTAAACCCAAGGTATTTGAAGGCAACAATCTCCCGGGTGCGGTAGAGAGCTTTGTGTTTGATTGTGAACGTTATTTTGAAGCTACCAATTTGCAAGATGAGCAAAAATAAATTCTCTTGGCTTCTAGCCAATTGGATAGAGTAGCAAAGTTATGGTGGAGATTCCAAGTAGAACGAGCTGAGTGACAAGTTGTTGCACCAATCTTGACATATGCAGAATTCAAGAGTGCAATAATTAGTTGGTTCTAAGCTATAAATACCACATGAGCTGCACGAGATAGGTTGGCAAAGTTGAAATAGATTGGCTTTGTGAGAAGTTATATCACGTAATTTTAGAACACCATCATGCAAATTCTAAATATATTGGAAGGTGAAGCTCTAGATTGATTTGTGAGGGGCTTGAAGTCAAGAACCAAATTAAAGGTAACCAATACAAGAGCCACAACACTTGGAGGAAGCCATGTGGTTGGCCAAACATTTTAATTCCTTGGTTGTAACAACTTGGTCTGGACCTCGACCTCCACAGAACCTACTGATATACTACACATGGGTGGAAGAGCTGGCAAAAATGGAGATTGATGCCATTCAATGGAGACCACTTGGCACTGTAGATAAAGAGAAATTGCGACAAAATGGTGGTTGTTTTTATTGTCGCCAATTGGGATATCATATCGTTGAATGTACACTCAAGAATGGGTGACCTCGACAAGTTGCCCAGATGGAGTTTGTGGAGCGGAATGATTAGGGAAACAGGGAATCCCAATAGGAGATTTTGAGTCACCTATTAGGAGCTTGATTAGTTCCAATGGGATTGAAGGCTTGACCTATGCAAGTTTGTTTCACTTGCAAGGTATGATATCTAATCGGGGTTGTAGGATTTTGGTTGATTTTGGAAGTTCAGAAAATTACATGTTTATGCAAGTAGCAAAGGAATTGGGTATTCTTATCAAGCCAATAATTTGGAGTCGATTGATGATGGTGGATGGTAGAAAGGGTTTTGCATTCTGTACCTTGCATCTTGTTACCTTCAAGATTGAGAAGGAGTATTTGGAGTGTATGAGGTTTGTAGTGGCACCTCTACGCTACAATGTCATTCTAGGACTACCTTGGCTTGAACATCATAAGGTTCAATTTGATTGGACCCAACAACAAATTCAAGTACAACACCAAGGTAGGAATTTGTGATTAGGTTATTTGGCACTTTCTGAGTAAGACATCTAAAAATAGTCAGTCCCAAGATGGGAAGTTTGTTGAGAAGGTAGCCATAGGGAAGCCTTGAAGACGGATGAGTCCCAAGATGGGAAGTTTACCACGAAAGCAGCCATGGAGCAAGCTTTGAAGAAAGAGGAGTCCCTAGATGGGAAGTTTATTAGTGAAGCAGCCATAGAGCAAGCTTTGGAGGAGGATAAATCTTGCAGTGTGGATCAAGCCGATTGCACAAGGACAATCCAAAGAGGGCCAAGAGCCTCATCAAAGAATGGTTGATCAGATAGTTCAGGGATTTGCGGATGTGTTTCCAGATGATCTGCCACAGGGATTAACCTCCAATCGTGGTATGCCCTTCAAGATTGGGTTATTGCCAAAAGAGTACTCCAATGAGTAGACCAATCTATCGTCTCTCACCCAAGGAGTTGGAGGAGTTGCAAAAAACACTTACATAGTTGTTGGGGAAGGACTTCATATGATATAACACCTCTCCTTGGGGAGCACCAGTACTATTTGTTCCAAAGAAGGATGGAGGACATTGTTTTGATATTGAATACCGTGGGCTCAATAAGCAAACAATGA
The DNA here is from genome assembly GCA_948567375.1 of Lunularia cruciata. NCBI lineage: Eukaryota > Viridiplantae > Streptophyta > Marchantiopsida > Lunulariales > Lunulariaceae > Lunularia > Lunularia cruciata. The sequence continues at coordinate 52,443,959 of OX419762.1, read as the reverse complement.
AGAATGCATATCCGTTGCCTTGGATCTATGACTTGCTTGATCAATTGAGTGAATTTTCCAAGTGGGATCTTCACAGTGGCTATTTTAAAATTCCCATTGATAGGGAAGATGTGCAAAAGACTACCTTTTGCACAAGGTATGGGCATTTTGAGTGGAGAGTTCTACCTTTCAGGCTCATTAATGCTCCAATAGCTTCATGGATCAAATGCATCAAGTGTTGAATGGACTATTGGACCGATATGTGGTGGTGTTCTTGGATGATATCTTAATCTATAACAAGACAGAGGTAGAACACATGAATCATGTGCGAGAAGTCCTAAGACGACTATGACAATGGAAATTTTACTATAAGAAGTCAAAGTGTGCCTTTTGGGAGAAGGAAGTTACCTTCTTGGATCACAAGATCTAATAAGAGGGGATCAAGATGGAAGAGGAGAAAATCAAGGCCATTACTAATTGGCCTACTCCAAAGTATGCTACAAAAGTATGGGTATTTAATGGATTGGCCTGTTTCTACCGACGGTTCATCCATTATTATGCTCATGTGGCTGCACCATTGATTGACCTCTTAGGTTCCAGTAGATCACCAAGCAGAAGGAAGCCTTCCAAAAGTTGAAACATATGGTGTCTTCAAGGCATTCTTCAACCATATGATTCTCAATTACCCTCTGTGGTTGATTTTGATGCTTCTAACTTTGCAATTGGAGTCATGTTGCAACAATAATTCCCAGATGGACTACATCCCATTGCCTTTGTGTCTCGTTGACTAAATATGGCTGTAATAAATTACTTTGCTCGAGATCGAGAACAACTTGTGATGTATATGCCACCAACGTATGGAGGAATTATCTCTTGGGGATACAAGTGATCATGCAAACTGATCATAAACTATTGTTGCAGACCTTACACTTGGAACACATGAAGAGTCAATATCATCAATGAGAGGAACAACTCTAATTGTTTGACATCAAACTTGAGTACACACCAGGTTGGTTCCATTTCATCCTTGATGCTCTATCACAATGACTTGATTTGAAGCCTCTTTCTCTCATCACAACAACAATTATGACGGTGTCAATTGATTCCAAGGTCCAACATGAGTTTTGATCAGCTCTGCAACAAGATCCCTTCTTCCAAATAGTACATGGTTTTCTTACAACATGCGACAAGTAGTACAACACCTTCTTCTTCAAGGAAGGCCTTCTATTCCATGAGGACCAAATATATTCGAGCCAAAGGTGATCTCCAAATTGTGTGCCTTCAAGAAGCCCATGATTTAACAATAGCTGGTCACATGGGTATAGACAAGACCTTGGATACCCTCTAACGCCAATGGTGTGGCCCAACATGACACGAGATATTCAAGAGTTTGTTCAACCGTGTGAGAGCTACCAATGTAACAAGGCTAGCAACCAGAAGCCGAGTGGACTCCTTCAACCACTCCCCATTCCATCCGCTCAATAGGAACATGTGAGCTTGGATCTCATCACATCCTTGCCCAAGACAAAGAACGAACACACAACAATCGTGGTGTTTGTGGATAAGCTTAGTAAGAAAATCCACTTGGCACCAAACTTTGATACTATGGATGCTCCAACCTTGGCGTAAATCCACTTCAACAATGTCTTCAAGTATCATGGGATGCCATGTATACTCATCTCCGACCGAGATCCTTGGGAAGTTTTGGCAAGCACTCTTCCAGATGCTCAACACCAAGCTTGCTTTGTCCATGGCCTATCATCCTCAAACTGATGGACAAACTGAACATGCAAATCATACCTTGGAGGATATGCTGTGTGCTTTCGTCAATGCCTACCATACCAATTGGGATGAATGTTTTGTAGTTGCAAAATTTGCCTACAATAACTCCAAACAGGCAAGCACAAGATTTTCTCCTTTCTTTCTCAATTTTGGCCAAGATCCGCTTGTTCCAGATTCTCTTCTTGCTCCTCCACCATCTCAGGTCCTTCATACTTCAACCTTCTTGACCACCATATCCTAATCTCTCCAACAAGCCAAATCTCACTTCCTTGTTGCTTAGAATTGTCAGAAACAATATGCAAACCACCATCATCGTGATCTCACCTTTGAAGTTGGTGATAAATTCATGCTATCCTCTAGTAACCTACCCCTCCCACTTGATACCCAAGTTCATAAAATTACCCCTAATTGGATAGGACACTTTGATATCACCCAAATCATCTCTAAAGTTGCTTATTGCCTTGCCTTACCTTGTCATATGTGCATCCACCCTATCTTTCACATTTCCAAGTTGAAACCCTTTGTTCCTAGCCATCTTCTTTTTCCTCTTGTGTCCAACCTCCTCCTCCTTCCATCTTATCAATGATCATGAGGAGTACAAAGTTGATCATATCTTTGCATGTCACCACATTCAACGAGGATGCTGACAACATACAGAGTACAAGGTCCCTTGGAAAAGGTATCCCCTTCATGATGCCACATGGAAACCTCTTTCTCACCTCCAAAATACACAGACAGCCATCTAGGAGTTTGAAGCTTCATTGGCAACGAGGACATCACCAACTAGCGGTGGAGGAATATGTAACAATATGGAGTTTAGTGCCGTAGTTAGTAAGGCTAACAAATTAGAGAATAAGTCAAATTAGTCCAAAATATTCTAGAAGCATCTAGGAAACTTCTTGGGAAGCTTCTTGATTAGCATAACTTGCATGCCAAGCAGGTAGCTTCTAGAAGCTTCCAAGTAGCTTAGCTTGCACGCCAAGTAGGCAACTTCTAGAAGGAAGCTTCTTGAGAAGCTTCTTGGTTAACTTGGCTTGCACTCTAAGAAAGCTGCTCAATGAAACTTCTTGAGAAGCTTCTCAAGGGCTTTTTATGTTATCTATAAATACCAAAACCAAAGCTCATGCTAGACATTTGGAGTTTTCTCACATTCAAATATCCCAATGTGAGTTTCCATCTCCTATTTCTCTCCTTGGTCTTGGACTTTTACACCAACCTACTCCGGATGGATATCTAGGAGTGCGCACATAGGTAGAGATATAGGTTCACATCCTCTAGGTGTAACTACTCCAAACTAATGTGGACCAAGGTGTTGTCAAAAGTGAGAACAATGCTGAAGGACAATGGTACGACTAACCAAATGCAAAAAGATCTCTCCAATAGCAATTGGTCTAATGCACTCTGTGTCCTTCTCCATCGCAAGAATTCAACTAGCACCTAACACTCAACTAATAGACATAGGAATTTCTCCTCTTTCTACTACTATAGCCACCTAAAACAACTCAGAAAAAGCACTAGAAGGATCATCCACTTGAAATCAATCTCTAAGGTGCTCATATACCATCCTTGACAAGGCTTTTGAGGAAAAGTGAGGGGTAGTGCATAATGCTTGTGCAAAAAGTGACTTGTTAATACATCAAGGCTACTCCGGCTGATAATCTAAGACCTCTAGTGGTAGTCCTTCTACTGCCATATGCTGTAGTGAGCGTAAGGAAAAGATAGTCTCATCAGTAGGACTAGCCATAGACAAAAGGTGTAGTGCTCATGGTGCTCTACTAAACTCTCCCTCATGACTCAATGTCCTACACCATCATAGTCAAGTGTACTATGTGGTATTCTATGGCAACACCTGTCTCTTAAAATGTGGAGCCGTAATAGACTCTTCTTGAAGGGCCGTCCAATCTCTTGCTCAAAATTGACAAAATCTAGCAGCTATCTCTCTATGCCCCACATGTCCTCCTCTAGCATAACAAGATACCATCGAGGGAGTAAGAGGAAGAGGAACCATGCCAACTCGTCCAAGGGATCATGTGCCAAACGATCAAGTGGTAGGCAAAAAACATATCTAACCTCATCATGGAGTGTACGGGAGAACCTATGGAATAGACGTGGACATGGAAAACTAGTCTAAATAACCCCAAAATGCAATTTGTCTAAGAAGCTAACCACTCTCACGACTCGATCAATATCCCTAGAGCGGTAAACAAAGGGATAAAGGAAGCATGCATAAAAATGCTTCCTTTATTGCTGTTATGTGGTTGCTTGCTTCACATGAGCATCCCAAGTGCTCCAATCATAGCCCTTGGGAATCCTTCCCACATGGGTCTTTACCCCTTGCGAGATAAAGCCTTGGTGACACTGGGCATGGTGTATCCTGAGCCGCTCTAGGCGGCCCCACATGGGGAGGTGTAGCCATGGCACACAAGAATAACAATGGTATCACATGACATATCTGCCCATATCTGCAAAACCACAACCCTTCACATCTCAACTCACATAAGAAAAGAAATAAAATTTTCAGTTATAAAATATAATCTCTTCAAACCCTAAAAACTATAAATTCTCATAACTTTCAATTTTCATTTCAAAAAATTGTAGAACTAAATTAGAAATGAAAACTCCCGGCTCATCATGGTTTTCAATTATGAAAACAGAGAGATTAGAAATGAAAATTCCAAACACATCACTCTCAATGTTAATGATTACTCTAAACCCAACAAAATTTAAAAATCCCCATAACTTGCTATTCAATTCTCCATAGTCTTCAATCTAGGTACTAATGGGGTCGAATTTGAGAAAGGAACAGAATATACTATTCACTCAAGTGCTATATGCTAGAGAGCACTCACAAATTATAAATCTTTCTTCTCACATTTCTCCCCCTCCACACTCCACGTCTCCACACTCTCCCGAACTCTCGCCGTAAGTTTGGTGTGGCATTCTCTATGAAAGTACCGAATTTAATCATCAATGCTTTTGTCAGGGCTTTCTTGTAGCCGGAAGCGTCGGTTGGATATCATGAGGTATATTCGGGACCGCAGGTTTCATCATAGCAGAGAACATGGCAGCCATGGATCACGGTGATTGAGGATTTGCCGTGATATTCTAGAGCGTCATAAGGTGACGTTGGCGCGCAGGGAAGCTAAAGCACCTTCCGAAAGGCACAGGTTTCCCAGCGAATGAGAGTGTGTTCAGGAGTTTGTGGGGGAAACTTTGCAGCTGCTTCCGTGATAAACGTTGTGTCGGATCTGGAGTCTTTTGTAGTTTTCAGTTATGAGACCAATTCATTCCTCATTGGCCCTTCAGAAGTTTGACTAATTCTTCGGATCAGAGAAAGATGACCGAATTTCAGTGATATAGCCACAAACACGCACCACTCTCTTCGGGGAAAACTACCGTTAACCTACTTTCTTTCAGTTCACATGAACTTCGTCCAAGAATGAGGAACGTGTAGACTGTAATATAGTCGGTAACAAATTGCCGTATCTATCGCCTTTTTGTCAAGTATGATTGAGTATTCAAGGAAGGTACGGTACATTGTAGGGATATCATTAGTCGAGGGGTATCATTGGTCTACTACCGCAAGCTGTAGAAACATTCTTCTTAGTAACGACGTAGAAAAATTTGTTCTATTCTTCTCCTTGCTCTCCTCATCATATTCTACTTCTGTTGGTTGGCGCAAATGAAGGATGAGGTTGTTTGAGGTCTCCCTTATCTTGGTTTTAAATTCTCTTCTGAACCTTTACTCACTATCGTCTCACGGTCCTTGTTCAGACGTCTCCCCTCACTATCTTTCAAGGTGTCGAATCCACTTGCTTCGGAAGAACAAGAGGTGACATCAGCCGACCTTGGAAAAGGCGGTGCACAGAACAACTTTCCTGTTGCTCGTGCGCGAATGAATAGTATTTACAAGACTCACACCTCTACGATACCTGGACAGTAAATAAGGAAATGGAGTGCTGTACCAGTCGTAGCCTCGAGTAGCAAATCATTTCGGTCATATTCACAGGCTAACAACTGGATTTGGTCATGCCAACAGGATTTGACTCTAATATGTAGACACACTTATACATACGAATCTGTTTCCTATCCCTCGATTCCTTGTTGTTTCCAGATCTGGTGCGTAATTACAATACCTCAATTTTACTACAGGTCCTCAAAGATTGGAGTATTAATTCCAGTCTTCTCAAGAGCTTTTAAACTCTCCGTCAATATCGTTTCTGTCATCGTTTCTGTGCGTGTCACGTAAGTCCTCTTTCCTCACCGGCTTTTTGTAAATTCGATACTATTGGGGTTTAGCTCCATTTTACGCCCTTTGTCTTTTACTTGTTCCTCTGGATGAGGTCTTCTCATCTTTCTTGTAATCACACTAGGTTGGGTCTTTCTTTTTTTCTTTTCGTGAATTCTAGTCTTTGGCAAGACTAGCAACCTGAAAGCTCGAAGTCCAAATGGAATACTCCTAAGGGAAAAGAGGGAATACAAAACCACGTAGAAGTGTAAATGGAGCAACTGAGGCCTAGACCCAAGCCAAAAGTGCCTAAAAGGTTGAGGAGAAACAATGGTCAAAGCAGTACATCGAAAAAGAACCAAAGTAACACACAAATTAACCTACTCCTAAAATATTATATAGGTCCTCCAAAGGTATGTCTAGTAGACGGGGAGGGAGTGGTCTAAATGTGGAAGGAGTTCCTATTGCCATTGCCGCTCGGTGAAGACTCTATGCATGTGAATCCTCTAAGGTGACGGATACCAACTGCTGATATTAAGAGGTGAGCATCGCTAGCTTGATAGCTAGTGCAGTTCTTTGTTGTAGTGAATCCCTTGCTGCATTGCAAAGGAGGCCATCAAAATGGTGATAGAGATGGCCAAAGATCTCCACTGCCAATGGGACAAAGGTGTAGGAGGTGAGCCGTGGAGCATAGTGGTCCTCCTTCCCCTGGTGGCAATGGTTGCAGTAGCTCCCACCTATGAATCTGCTCTAACCAATGACTCTGGTTGGAGAGGGTTTGGGGCCATCACATCATATAAGATATGTCTATTGTTCATGAATGTGACTATGTCTGCCCTCACTCCCGAGGAGAAGGTCCCGATAGGTCCAACCAATGCTAAATCTGAATATTGGAATGAGTAGATCATAAGATCTAAGCTATTGTATCCCGGAGTGCATCATGTACTCTGGTAGGCTCTTCCGCTATAAAACAACCCAAAATATGGATGCCTTGTATGTTGAATGTAGCCAAGCATGCATACTGGTCTATTAGCACTAGAAGTGATGGATGTGGTAATCCCAGTTGTAGGTAGAGTGTCATGGTAAACTTCTCCAAGTGAACCAAAAGTCCTCTCTCAATAAAGAGGCATAAAGGCATGTATTGGCTTCTTTCACACCACAAGAAAGAATCCAAGCTCTGTCAAGAATAGGCACCTCAATGAGGATGCTAGTAAGAGTGTGAGGATGTATATCCACACTAAGATTTGCTTGAGTCTTCCTAGAGTCTTGGGATACAATGTCAACAAACAAGGGTAGTTTTGTGCATATTGGTCTTGGTAGTGAGTCATGAGTCAATCAAATATATGATTGAAATGCATAGGGGTTGGAGTTGATTATCATGATAGGTGCCAATAGAAATGGACCTTCATGTAAGAACCTATCTACCAATAAGGGACCCACTAATGCCCATGCTCCTAGATATACAACCGGTGTAATTGCCTTGTGCAATATGACACCATAGCCTCCCATGTCTATGGGGAGAGGAATTTATAGTCTATGCCACTTGTTTGCTTTAACTTTTGGAATGCTTCTTCATGCTAAGTGGTCCACTAGAAACTCAAGTTCTTTCCCAAGAGGTCAGTCAATGGTGCAGCCACATGAGTATAATAATGGATGAACTGTTGGTAAAAACTAGCCAATCCATTGAATGCCCGTACTTCTGTAGCATCCTTTGGGATAGGCCAATCAGTAATGGCCTTGATTTTCTCTTCTTCCATCTTGATCCCCTCTCATGAGATCTTATGACCCAAGAAGGTAACCTTCTTCTGCCAAAAGGCACACTTTGACTTCTTGGATCTTTGTAGCAGCTATTGTCACTACAAAGATCCAACTTGGAAAAGTAGCATGCTCCACTTAGTTGATCAAGCAAGTCATCGATCCAAGGCAAGGGATATGCATTCTTCACGGTTTGCTTATTGAGCCCATAATAATCAATACAAAAATGAAGTCCTCCATTTTTCTTTGGAACAAATAGTATCATGCTCTCCAAGGCAAGGTACTATGTTGTATGAAGTCCTTCTCTAACAACTCTGTAAGTGTTGTTCACAACTCCTCCAACTCCTTTGGTGAGAGCCAATAGATCGGTCTACTCATTGGAGTACTCCTTGGCAATTACTTGATCTTGAAGAACATACCTCAATCGGAGGGTAATCCCTTTGGCAGATCATCTGGAAACACATCTGCAAACTCCAGAACTATCCAATCAACCATTGCTTGATGAGGCTCTTTGCCCTTCTCCAATTTTTCTTGTGCAATTGGCTTGATCCACACCGCAAATACAAACTTATCTTCCTCAAAAGCTTGCTCTATGGCTGCTTTACTAACCAACTTCCCTTCTAGGGACTCATCTCTCTTCCAAGCGTGCTCCCTGGTTGCCTTCTTGTCAAACTTCTCATATTGGGACTCCACTCCCTTCAAGGTTTGCTCTATGGCTACCTTCTTGACAAACTTCCCATCTTGGGACTGATAATTCTTAGGTGTCTTACTCAGAGGTGCCAAACAACCTAATCCAAAATTCCTACCTTGGTGTTGTACTTGAATTTGGCATTGGGTCCAATCAAATTGATCCTTATGACATTCAAGCCAAGGTAGACCTAGAATAATATCATAGTGTAGAGGTGCCACTACAAACCTCATACACTCCAAACACTCCTTCCCAATCTTGAAGGTAACAGGATGCGAGGTGCAGAATGCAAAACCCTTTCTATCATCCACCATCATCAAACTACTTCCAATCACTAGGTTGATAGGAATACCCAATTCCTTTACTACTTGCATAGACATGCAATTCTTTGAACTTCCAGAATTAACCAAAATCCTAAAACCCCAATTAGATATCATACCTTGCAAGTGAAGCAAACTTGCATAGGTCAAGCCTTCAATCCCATTGGAACTAATCAAGCTCTTAGTAGGTGGCTCAAAATCTCCTACTGGGATTCTTTGATTCCCTGATCATTCGGTTCCACAAACTCTATCTGGGCAACTTGTTGGGGTCGCTCATTCCTAAATGGACATTCAAGAATGCAATGTCCAACTTGGTGACAATAAAAACAACCTCCATTTTGTCACAATCTTTCTCTATCTGTTGCACCAAGTGGCCTCCGTTGGATAGCATCAATCTCCATTGGTGCTAGTTCTTCCACCCGTGCGTATTGTACTAGTAAGCTTGGTGTAAGTCGAGGTCAAGACCAAGTTGTCGCAACCAAGGAATCAAAGTGCTCAGCCAATTGCATGGCTTTTTCTACATTTTGTGGTCTTGCATGGTCACCTCCAATTTGGTTTGTGACTTCAATCCCCGCACAAATTGATCCAGAACTTCTCCTTCTTGTATATCTGGAATTTGCATGATGTTCTAAAAATGTGTGATATAGCCTCTTACTGAGCCACTCTGCTTCAACTCCGCCAATTTATCTTGCATGGCTTAGGTGGCATTTATAGTTTGAAATCAACCAATTATTGCATCCTTGAATTCCATCCATGTCAAGATTGGTGCAACAATCTGTCGTTCAGCTTGCTCCACTCAAAATCACTACCAAAGTTTTGCTACACCATCCAATTGGCTAGAAGCCAAGAGAATTTTTTTTCGTTCATCTTTAAGATTGGTGGCTTTGAAGAAATGTTTGCAATCAAACACAAAGTTCTCCACTGTCCCCAAAAAATTCTTGCCTTCAAACACCTTAGGTTTTGGAAATCAAATACAATCTTCTCCATCTCAAACTGGTGCTCTCTCTATATGTTCTCATTGTTGTTGGTCTTGTTCATCCAACAATCAAGTAAGATGCTCAATTTTTTGCTGCATTGCAAGGACAACATCCGGTATTGTTGCCATAGCTACTACTCTATCCTACTACTCCCAATTTATCTAATTGATTAACACAAAGATACAACACATCCACCTTTCTCCATAAGTGACAACCGGCAGTATCAAGGGTTCCTCAAACATGGTGATCATATGTAGAAAATCTTGCCCAAAGCGTGAGGTGATGAATTGTGTGAAGTGGTGCTTGGGTAATATTTGGACATAAAAATCCCAATATTGGCGGAAGTGGATTTGGTGGTCCATAAATTCCATCCATCCCATTCTTGCTCTGATACCAATGTAAAAGACCAAGACCAAGGAGAGAAATAAGAGAATGGAAACTCACATTGGGACACTTGAATGAGGGAAAACTCTGAATGCCTAGCATGAGCTTTGGCTTTGGTATTTATAGGTAGCATATAAGGCCCTTGAGAAGCTTCTCAAGAAGTTCCTCAAGCCGCTTTCTTAGAGTGCAAGCCAAGTTAACTAGGAAGCTTCTCAAGAAGCTTCCTTCTAGAAGCCGCCTACTTGACATGCAAGCTAAGCTAGTTGGAAGCTTTTAGAAGCTTCCTTCAAGAAGCTACTTACTTGCGGTGCAAGCTATGCTAGTTGGGAAGCTTCCCAAGAAGCTTCCTAGATACTTCCGGAATAGTCTAGGTTAATTTGTCTTATGTGCTACTTTGTAAGTCCGACTAACTTCATCACTAAACTCCATATTGTTACACTCGAGATGGACAAGAGAAAGAAGGGGACTTCATATTGGGTAGCGTAGCTTGATCCAAAGAACCTATAACAAACTTCTTTGGGGATTGCCAATCAAGAAAGTACGTGGGAAGAAAGTGATGACCTTGGGATCAAGAAGTTCTTGATTGTGACAAAAAAAACCTCATAGAATTGGTGACTAGAGCGTAGAAGCAACTACAAAATGACCAAGCAACGCAGGACTATAAAATCAAGAGTTCTGCAAGGAGCAGCACAATGTCTAGACATTACCTTGTCCCTATTCATAGTTGATCTAAAGTCATGCAAATTGCAAATTCACTACAAGAAGAGTGGGTTAGGATCTCAAGAATGATCCTCCACAAGAAGAGAGTGAGGAAACACACAATGCCCCCAAAAGTGAGTGAGTAGAGTGCAATGAGAGGACTCGCAATGCATAGATTAGATGTAGTGGTGAGTGTCAATGTCTTAGCAAGGCTTCATATTACGTTCCTCCCCTGGAATTCAAATTTCAGTTTTCTAGGTTTCATGATAGAAATCACAGCAAGTGATTGCAAGGATGGGCCAAAGCACAAGGAGAAGAGAGGAAATCCGGCTTGATGGATTGAGTCAGATTGGAGATCAGTCTTGGAGAAAGAAGCAAGAGAGATAGCAGGTACCACCTTCTATTAGAAGTGTGATGACTCAGAAGAGACTGCCAAGGTGAGAAATTCTTTCAATCAACCTTGCACCAAGAATGGGTATAAGGTGGATAGCTATAGAGATCCCAAGCGGAGAAGGATTGTAAGCGCAATGATGGCAATGTTCAAGCCGGAGCAAACTACCTATGTCACGATGCAATAAGCGGTGTTCTTTCACCAAATGTTTGTAGGAGAAGCAGTAGACTAGGAAAAATGTATGCATCAGTGTGTGGGGTATATGATTTTGGGTTGGAGGATGGATATGCCACCACATTACTTTGTGCTCTTTGTAGCTCATTTCTATTTTGGGCTGAGTTTACTGACTTTGGAGGAGAGAAACCAAATGCCATTGCACTTTTATCCGGATATGCCCAAGGAAGCGGATGCTGATGAACAATAATATATGGAGAGAGTGTGAGAAGGGGATGAGTACTACAAGAAGAGTAGGAAGGAGAGAATTGCAATAATTGAAATCCCAAGGGCAAGGAAGAGAACTAAGCTTGAAAGTCACCTGGCAGTAGTACAGCCGTAGAAGATGCAAAAGCTTAACCCAAAGGTAGTGGTGGTGAAAGCAAAGGAATAGACTCCAAAAGAAGAAGAGGAGTCCAAAGGAGAAAATGAGTCAAAGGAAGAAGCTTTAGGAGGAGAAGAAGAGTTCACACTACGAAGTGAAGAATTGAGAAGTGGTAGTGAAGGCGAGGCAGAAGTTCAGCAAATCAGAAGACGAAGTGTGGATATAAGGAAGCCAAGTCCAGAGGTCTCCACTATCGACCGGGGGTGTGAGAAGAAGGAGGAAGAAGGAGTCTTGGCATGTCCAAGAACTGCCAAGGGAAAAGAAGTGTGCATGCAGCTAAGGTGGGGCCCAATAAAATTACCACAGAAGAGGAGAAGAGCTTGAATGAGGAAACCTTGAAGCTACAAAGATCACGACTTTGGGGTAAGGCGCCAATAGGAGAGTTGCCTGCAGAGGAAGACAAAGTCCAGGCTGATGACAAGAAGTACGATGGAGTGGAGTATCTATCAAGGTTGTATGTCCATTGTTGGTGTTTCTATAGCAAAAGAAAGTAGAGATGGCAAGTGCTAACCTTGACGTGCAAGACAAGTTAGCAGTAGTAGAGAAGTGGAGTGCAAAAACCTAGTTGTTGAGAAGCAAGCTAACAAGAGTGGAAGTGTTGAAGGGAGAAATTGCTCATGCACGAGTAGAATTAATACATTTGAAGGAAAGTGTAGCAATAATAGAGCAAGAGTTGGAGAGTCTAAAGAAGAAGGCTGCTGAGAAAGATCAAGCCTAACAGCAGGAGTTAGTAGAATGTGGTAGTGAAGAAGATCCATTGCAAGGATTGTTGAGGGTGGCAGAAGAACAAATTGCAGTAAATCAACAAGAGAAGGAGGCAATGAAAGCTAAGTTTGAGGACAAATTATAGATGTAATGCAATGAATTGGAGGAAGAAAGAAGGAAGGAGAAGCTCAATACAAAGGGGGAAGCCAATGATGTAGCAAAGAGTGGTAAATGAGATAAATGCAATGCTCAGCATAGAGATCAAAGGGAAATTGGAAGAAGCCAAGTTGTATGTGTTGAAGTTGTTGGTGTAGGAGACACGGAAGAGGAAGGTGAAGGACACAAAGCTGAATAATTTGTTAATTTGTCTGCACAAACAAGTAGATAGGTAAATGTTAGAAGTAGGAGACAATGTGTGTCTCACATAAGATCTTGTTAGGACGTAGTTGGATAAACTTTGTAGTGAAGTGCACGTAGTTAGAAGACCAAAAGTAAGTGAGGTAGGAGTACAAGTGTCTTTGGAGTTGTCATTTTGAGACATTAGAGAAGAATGAGTCAGAAGCTAAAGTGTTAGGAAGATTACCCATGACCTCCATTGTAGGTTGTAGTGAAGAAATTGTAGAAATAAAAGAATTAGGAGTGGAATTGAGTAGACCCAAAGATGGAGAAATTCTTGAAGGAACATTGGGTTTGGAAGCCAAAGTCAAAGTTGACATCACATTGGATTAGAAAACTATTGAGATTTGAAGAGGCAGATATGACGAGGTGCATTGTCATTTTGGATATGTAGGTTAGTAAAGTTGTTGTAGAATGGTATACTTGTTAGCAACTGTCAATTGCTCTACTATTTAAAGGAAGCATTTGTAGTATGTTGTTTTTCAATATTCATAATTTCTTAAGATAGATAAAGCAAAGTGCTTATTTCAATGCTCGTCGCTTGAGCTCAATTTTGAGTATGAACATTGTGTTTGGGTTTGTGAGTGTTTGGAGAATTCTGAAGTGCAAGTCAATGTGCATGTTGGATGTTGGATGTTGGATTCCACAGCCTTGATCTTCATTCTAAGTGTAATCCTGAGTGAAGTGCAATCGTGGCAATGCCTTGACAAATTTGAGAGGAATTGTAGTGTTGATAGTATTTTGCATTGGTGAGTACAATGCAGTGTTGATGTGAAACAATTTTGATCAAGGAAGTTGTGCCTTTAGTGGAGGGGTGGAATGTAATTCTACAATGAAGTCATTTTGCAGTAAAGTAGCCATCTTTGGGAGAATCTAAATCATCACAATCAAGATTTTTTTGGACAGACTTTGCTATGTTGTGATTATGAGTGTGTGAATTGGTGACAAGTTGTCAAGATTGAGTGCTTGTTACTTTCTTCTGGGTGTGGTTTCTACCTAAGAGACTAAAGAAGAAATTAAGAAGAACCACATTTGTTACCATTTGTCTTTGTATTTGGACATTTTTGATCAATATCTCTGTAGGAACAAACTTTACTTACCTAATTACCGCAAATGTGATATTTTCCGGGTTGTCATATATGCATACCAAGGAGGTAGTGAATTGGGCTACATATTTCATTGGCAAACACAATCAATGATCAAGGAATTGGAAGAAGACAAAGAAGCAACTTCCTTGGCCCTCTTTACCATATATTTTTACATAGGGCACAATTTACTAAGAAAAAAAGAGAGGAAAAAGTTCTTGAGTCATTTCTACTTGGAAGAATTACTTTACATCCCAACCTAAAGGAAGAGACATAACTTGAACCTACCAAGAAGTAGATTAAGACTTCAAGAATACAAGGAATTTTGTAGAAGCTAAGGAGGTTGGTGGCACTACTACCAAGAGAAGGAGATCAATAGCAATGAAGAATGAATCATCACGTGGTGGACATTTCTTTGGAGAAAGATGAAGTCAAAGATGGAGAGGAAGAAGAGTTGACTCTATAGGAAACTTATTCCATCTCAAGAGAAGAAGACAAGTATGTGCATGAAAAATGTGCAGGACAAGAAGAAGACCCAATTGTAGGGTAGAAGACAATAGTTGAAGACCTATATGGAGGATATCTTCAACAAGGATATGGTATTCATGTAACTGAAGCCTCTTGTGAAGAAAGAAAGGACCATGGAGTTGAGTCCCCAACAAGTGCTACAACTTGCTCTGAACAATAGAGCCTAAAGGATTTAGTAGGGATTAAATATGTTGCTTCTTAGCTCAAGAGGAATCTTACTTTGCTACAAGGCTCTACTTGCAACCTTTTAGCCCTAGCTTTTATTCACAAATCTCCTTACTTTCACAAATGTCTTTCAGCTATATGTTTGACCATTGATGATTACTCTCATGCTGATTGTATTGCCGGCAAGTAGCTCTTTTTCATAGGGAAGACACATTTAGGTACCAACATAGCAGGTCAATCCAACACATATTTCATAGCAAGTCAATTCCATCCAACATATGTTTCATAGCATGTCAATCCAACACATATTTTTATGATAGCTTAAATCCATTATACAACTTTGATTATGTGAATTTGCTATACTAAGCAAGAGTAAGGATGAGCATATAAGTATCTTGATGACAGTCCCTATCAAGCAAGTAGGATCATGGGATGTGAGCAAGTTTGGGGGATAAGAGAACATTGTTGTCGTGCGTATATACATCACTACACAACATACATTGCTATCAACATCATACACTATAGAAGCACAACTCACACATAAGTCATACATAGACTCTAAAGTGCCACAATAATCAGATTGCTTACCACTCTCAACTCAACTCAACTCAGATCAGTACTTGATCTATCACTCTATTAATTGCCAAAAATTGGGCATTGATTACATTCAAGCCACACCCACTCAAGCATAAAGAATCCAAGTGACGCTTGCCGGCCTCTGTCCACCATAGCCAGGAACTCAAAGGCTCAACATCAGAGAAGTGAGCTCTCTGAAGTTGCACTTTGAAAGTACACCCCCTAGACTTGAGCTAGGTCTGAACCCTAACGGTCCCGCTGATGGCACACTTGACGGTGCAAATGGTGCAAAGTGACGGTGGGCCCCGTTGTGAAGTAAGTATCCCAAACAAAAAATCTGATCGTCAGAAAGTAGTCTCTGAGAAATTACTGAAATAACTCTAACTACTATCAATGCAACTCTAGTGTTCGAGAAATCTAGATGCAACACTACAAATGGCATGACAGTTGTTGTGCGTGTACACAGTGCTACACAACATACATCACTGTCAACATCATACACTATAGAAGCACAACTCACACATAAGTCATACAAAGACTCTAAAGTGCCACAATTGCCCTCCTAGTTGGCGGTTAGGTCCCTCTAACTCCAGATAGCCATCTACTCTAAGTATATAGTATACCTTATAATGGGCAAAGATTAGGAGGCCAGGTGCTATGGAGCCCCATTGGTAGTCGCCTGTCTGCAATCTATACCATATAAAGAATGAGCTATCTATAGATCAAATACATCTAGGACATAACCATTGTCCTTGAGGAACCACCGTGAGGGGAGGAGTCATACATGCCATATGCCATCCTCTCGAACAGCTATCACAAACTAACATAGTAGCAGCTCCACCAAAAGAGCCACATAACATACACCTCAAGCGTGCACGTACAAGTGCCAAGCTTGGGTCCATAGTACCATCAATGTTTGGAAAGTGCATGGTACACAATTGTGTACATGATCCTTCCAAACAACACCATCACATCCTTCTAACACAAGGACTCCCGATGGCAAAACCTCACACACACTCAAGATAGTGCGGCCTATCGAAACATCAAGTGTCATCGGTGCTGTCTGCTGTAGATATACATAGTTGCTTGGATGAAATTGATGGATCAAGGGTCTATAACCTCCACCTCAAATGGTAGCATAGTGTCAAGTATCTCTATGCTAAGCTATCGCCAAGTTCTCAAAGGCCATTGACATCACTTTCCAAAAGATCTTTGCCCGTTGAGACATGTGCTCATCCATACATTAGGATCATTCAAGTCCAAAACTACAGTAGAATCTTGACGAATGGCTGCAAGTAAATCTGGATCTTGTCCATAGAGTAGAAAGTACGGAGAGAAGGATGCTAAGGAGGCTTGTCGACTGAATCGATAGCCCATGGCCAACCAAGGTAACTAGAGATCCCAATCTCTCAAGTGGCCTCTCTGCAAACCATACTTTCGCAATCCTCTCTTCACCATTTGAACCACTCTCTCTACTAAGCCATCTGCCTCGAGGTGATCTCGGGATGTAGTACAATGATCAATCAAAGCCTTGTCACACAAGACCTGAAACTCCCCCAAGAACTCTGTACCTTGATCAGTCAAAACCTCAACTGGTGCACCAAAATGACTAAGAACTTAATCCAGGAATGAGTAAGCCGTCCCTTCACTAGACTTGTCAGGAAGTGCCACCAACTCAATCCACTTGGAGAAGTGCTCCACCATCACCAAAACATACCAATGATGTCTCACAGTCAGCGGTAAAGGTCCAGCAAAGTTCAAACTCCAAAAGTAACCCAATCCCATGATAGGTAATGGGTGTAATTGTGGCATAGGAGCATTGAATGATGCTCTAACTTGGTCACAAACCACACATTTGGTAACAAACTACTATACCTTGGTCTGCATACCACGCCACCAATAATGACTTTGGAGAAAGCTATATGTACGCTTTACTCAAAAATGTCCTAGCTCCTCATGAGCATGATGGACCAACTGTGGTCTCTGAGATGGAAGTGGTAATACTTGCACTCTACCATCCTCCCATACATGCAAAAAGTGTCTACCATCCAATCTGAACTGTCTGGCTTGTTGAAGAACACAGTCTCTCTCCTTGGCTCCAACTGTGCCACCCACAACACTAGTGCAAAGATAGTCCATCATTAAGACATCATCATGAATGTTTAACTAAACTATACCAATATCTTCACTCTCTAGATCTATGACCTCAATAACTCCTCTTGTATGTGCTAAGAAAGATACCACCAAAGCCTTTGAAAATATACATAGAAAGGCAGATGCATGCCAACCTGGCACCATCTTCTCATCTGTCTCACCATGCCAACGTGCTCTGGTCTAATCCTATTGGCTGGGACATGGGTTTCTACTCAACCCATTTGCATCACGGTTCACCACTCTAGGTTTGTGAACAACCGTGAAATCATACTCTTGTAAAATCAGAGCACATCATGCAAGCTTCCCTGAAAGCTTGCCGGACTCCATCAACCACTTCAGTGGCTAATGATCAATGATGAGAGTGAAAGCGGTTACCAAATAGGTAACATCAACAATGTGCTACTACCCAAATTGCTGCCAAGCACTCTCCCTCATATGAACTATACTTCACCTCCGCTGAATTATTGGAGCAACTAGCATAGGCTACCACAAACTCCTTGTCCTCATCATCATGCTGGGTGAGCACCGCTCCAAGCCCCAATATACTCCAATCAGTATGAACCTGAAATGGTCATCTTCTGATTGGTTTCCTCAAAATAGGAGCAGATGTCAACTTCTCCTTGAGCTCTACAAAAGCTCTCTCCTACTCATCTCCCCAACACCACTCCTGTGTAAGCTTGGTCAGCTTCATCAAGGCCTTGGCAATGGCACTAAATCCTCTAACATAGCGGCAATAGAAGTTTTTTAACCCAAGGAATGCTCGCACTTTACTCACATCTGTAGGCCAAGGAATTGTTGTGCGTATATACATCACTACACAACATACATCGCTGTCAACATCATACACTATAGAAGCACAACTCACACATAAGTCATACATAGACTCTAAAGTGCCACAATTGCCCCCCTAGCTGGCGGTAAGGCCCCTCTAACTCCAGATAGCCATCTACTTTAAGTATATGGTATACCCTCTAATGGGCAAAGATCTAGAGGCCGGGTGCTATATAGCCCCATCGTTAGTCGCTTGTCTGCAATCTATACCATATAAAGAATGAACTAGCTATAGGTCAAGTACATCTAGGACATAACCACTCACCTTGAGGAACCACCGTGAGAGGAGGAGTCATACATGCCATATGCCATCCTCTCGAACAACTATCACACACTAACATAGTAGTAGCTCTACCAGAAGAACCACATAACATACACCTCAAGCTTGCATGTACAAGTGCTAAGCTTGGGTCCATAGTACCATCAATGTTTGGGAGGTGGCATGGCGCACAATTGCACACATGATCCTTCCAAACAACACCATCACGTCCTTCTAACACAAGGATTCCAGATGGCAAACCTTGCACACTCTCAAGATAGTGCAGCCTATAGAAACATCAAGTGTTGTCGGTGTTGTCTGCTATAGATATACATAGTTGCTTGGATGAAATCAACGGATTGAGGGTCTATAACCTCCTCCTTGAATGGTAGCATAGTGTAGAGTATCTCTATGTTGAGCAATCGCCAAGTTCTCAAAGGCCATCGGCATCACTCTCTGAAAGATCTCTGCACATTGAGAACATGCACTCATCCATACATCGGGGTCATCCAAGTCCAAAACTACAGTAACATCTTGCAAGTAAATCTGGATCTCGTCCATAGAGTAGAAAGTATGGAGAGAAGGATGCTAAGGAGGCTTGCCAGCTGAACCGATAGCCCATGGCCAACCAAGGTAATTGGAGATCCCAATCTCCCAAGTGGCCTCTCTGCAAACCATACTTTTGCAATCCTCTCTTCACCGTCTGAACCACTCTCTCTACTAAGCCATCTGCCTCAAGGTGATCTTGGGATGTAGTACGATGATCAATCAAGGCCTTGTCACACAAGACCTGAAACTCCCCCAAGAACTCTATACCTTGATCAGTCAAAACCTCAGCTGGTGCACCAAAATGACTAAGAACTCAATCCAGGAATGAGTAAGCTGTCCCTTCACTAGACTTAGTCCCTTCACTAGACTTGTCTGGAAGTGCCACCAACTCAATTCATTTGGAGAAGTGCTCTACCATCACCAAAACATACCGATGATGTCTCACAGTCAGAGGTAAAGGTCTGGCAAAGTCCAAACTCCAATAGTAACCCAATCCCATGATAGGTAATGGGTGTAACTGTGGCATAGGAGCATTGAATGATGCTCTAACTCGGTCCTAAACCACACATCTGGCAACAAACTGATGTACCTTGGTCTGCATACCACGCCACCAATAATGACTCTAGAGTAAGCTATACGTATGCTTTACTCCAAAATGTCATAGCTCCTCATGAGCATGACGGACCAACTGTGGTCTTTGAGATGGAAGTGGTACTACTTGCACTCTACCATCCTCCCATACATGCAAAAGGTGTCTACCCTCCAATCTGAACCGTCAGGCTCACTGAAGAACATGGTCTCTCTCCTTGGCCCCAACTGTGCCACCCACAACACTAGTGTGAAGATAGTCCATCACTAAGACATCATCATGAATGTCTCACTAAATTGTACCAATATCTTCACTCTCTAGATCTATGACCTCAATAACTCCTCCTGTATGCACTGAGAGAGATACCACCAAAGCCTCTGCAAATATACACAGAAAGGCCAATGCATGCCAACCTGGTACCATCTCCTCATATGTCTCACCATGCCAACGTGCTCCGGTCTGATCCTGCTGGCTAGAACATGGGTTTCTACTCAACCCATCTGCATCACGGTTCACCACTCCAGGTCTGTGAACAACCGGGAAATCACACTCATGTAAAATCAGAGCCCATCGTGCAAGCTTCCTTGAAAGCTTGTCGGACTCCATCAACCACTTCAGTGGCTGATGATCAGTGATGAGAGTGAAGGGGTTACCAAATAGGTAACATCGGAAATGTGCTTATGCCCAAACTGCTGCCAAGCACTCTCCCTCATATGAACTATACTTCGCCTCCGCTGAATTGTTGGAGCCACTAGCATAGGCCACCACAAACTACTTCCCCTCATCATCATGTTGGGTGAGCACCGCTCCAAGCCCCAACATACTCCAATCATCGTGAACCTGAAATGGTCGTCCTTTGATCAATCTCCTCAAAATAGGAGTAGATGTCAACCTCTCCTTGAGCTCTACAAAAGCTCTCTCCTGCTCATCTCCCCAACACCACTCCTGTGTAAGCTTGGTCAGCTTTGTCAAGGCCTTGGCAATGGCACTAAATCCTCTAACATAGCGGCAATAAAGTTCACCAACCCAAGGAATGCTCGCACTCTGCTCACATCCGTAGGCCAAGGAATACATGCAATAGCCTCCACCTTGGTGTGCTGAACACCAAGTCCTTCGGGATAGATAGTGTGACCCAAATACTCAACCTACTCGTAGAAGAACCTTCACTTCCCAAGATGTAATTTGAGTCCATGAGATCTCAACCTCTCAAACACCTCCAACAATTGTCTCTCATGCTCCTCCAAAGTAGTGCTATAAACCAAAATGTCATCAATATAGCACCGAGCAAAATCCAATCCAACTAGGATCCTATCCATGACCCTTTGGAACTCAGCAAGAATGTTCTTTAACCCAAATGGTAAGAACCTCCACTGATATAACACATCCTTGCCGTGAGGATCAATAGCCCAAAATGATATCTTGGACTTATCCTCCTCCCTGATTGGCAACTGTTGATATCCCGCTTGAAGATCTAGAGTACTAAAGACCTTTGCATGCCCAATTGCATCAAAAATCTCCATCCAATGTAGGCATTGCATACCAATCAACCCTGGTCTGTTGGTTGATAGGACAGTAATCTCCACACATTTGCCTATCTGTATAGTTGCCATGCATATCCTTCTTGGCTGGCATCACTTGATGCATACTCTCCATGTGAAATCTCTACCAAACTAGCCTCAAAAAGGTCACTACTCCGGCTTTGAATCAATATCCTCTCCATATCACTATATTGATAAGGACGTCGGAGAACTGGTGTGTCGCTAGTCAACTCAATCCATATACTAGGTCCCTTTAGAGCACCCAAATCCTTCATATTGAAGGCAAAACAACTCATGTGACTACTCAAGAACCTCCAAACCTTTTGTCTTTCCTCTCTAGTAAGCTTGGGTCCAAGATCTGGCTCCCAAGTATCCTCTGTAACTATAGTAGGAGTGGAAGACGTACTAACTGGCTGCTACATTGGGCCCTTGGGAGCAATAGTGTCATGCTCCCAATCACTAGAGGTCCCAACCTCTATGTGAAAAACTCTCTCCACTCTGGCTACAAGCTCCACACATCCTCTAGCTGCATCCCATGTGGACCAAGGGTGTAATCCAAGTAGCCCACGCTCACCAGGATGGACTCCAAGTAGACCACTCTCCCTAGTAGCTACTGGATGTGTCCCAAGAATACCATGTCCACTTGGTCCATCGCCCCTAGCATGTGCCTAAATCGTCTCAATAGGCACATGGCTCACAAGTGTCCAAGTGGTGATGCCTATCAAGCACATCCTATGTTGCTCTGCCAAGCCAAGGCTCACAATCCAGGTCAAACAGTTCAGGTTCATAGCCTGACCTAACACCTGGATGCCTCTGACACTACTAGAACAGCGGTAATACCGGTGCAAAAACCCATCGCCCGCTCTCTCTCATCAGCGTTGGGCTCCACCAATTGCTATAACTGTGAGTCCCAAACAAGTCCAGGTCCTCCCTCCCAAAAAGCATGAGAGCCTGGGAAACTCATAAGTGTGGGAAATGCAGCTCTAGGCTGTCCAACTAGGTTCACCACTACAATATGTGACCTATCAGCCACTACCACTGTCTGAGACTAACTCCCAACATCCAAGATATCATCAACAAGGATGTGGTCAAGTCGTTGAATCCCATCATAAGAGCGCTGTAGAACCTCTTTGACTAAGAGGTTCATCTACCAAAGACTAAGATGATAAGCCCATGATCCCACTCTAGCTGCATCTAACAATACAGCAAGTCCCATCCAAGAATGGACCTGATGTGTACTCACCACCACTCTAGTGTGAGAATCACCCATCAAAGGAACGTTCTCCAAAAGGTAAGCTGGAGAAATGGATTGATGAACCTAGAGATGTTGTAGTATATGTAACATCTCCAAAACGAGGATCATGAAGCATCTGTGTATCCTCTACCAGCATGTGTATGTCCTTGACATGGCCATCCAAAAATCACCAAGTGAACAGGCCCATGTCTCTCTAGGTCATGCGCCCCTTGTAAGGAAATGTCTCATGGTAGGACCTTCTTGTAACCTCTGACTGCTGACATTAGTAATAACTCTGGATATTGATAGGCCAAGTGTACCACATGATGTAGAGAGACTCACCTAGTAGTCTCATCTCCCTCTACATACAAGTACCTCTGTACTCGTATACCCGCCTATAACACCACAGCTAGTCCGGTGCTGATCCCACCAAACAACTCCAATAGGCATATCCCCTCTACTGGATACTGCGAAGCAATGAGTGTGGTATCTAGAGGTGTCAAAGCAATTGCCTCTGGAGGCTCATCCTCACACTCATCTCTTGATGGTATGAAGGCTCCACTCCAAGCTTGCTGCACCAATTGATTTGCATGTTGCTGCAATGCTTCCTTTGAACTCCACAATGGAACATCCAAGGTGGATGGAACAATCCCACTCGTACTCCAAAGCCAAGTGATCTCCTCTAGTACTGGAGTATCCTTTGCATGGGTGTTCCTCACCAACAAGTCACCAGGCCAAGTAACTGCACCATTGAAAGCTAAAATTGATGCTGCCATGGTCCTAAACTGTAGTGAGCCAAGACTGCCACTACTGAAGCGTACTGGTAGGCGACATACCCATCCCTCACCAGACTGCCAACCAGGTCTATAAGAGGCTGTCTCCTCCCAATAGTCAATGCTAAAACCCATGGGGTATAACACTACTCCCCCAACTAGCACATCATATGACTCAACTATCATCGCAATAGCCTAAGTTCTCACCACCGAGCTATCAGTTGAATGACCAGGCTGAACCTGGACAACAAGCTCCCCATGTGTGATGTACTATGTTGAACCACCACCTAGAGATGTCTGGATCTGAAATGGACACCTCTCCACATTGGTCTTCCGTAACTCCAAACCGACAACTGTAGCCTTCCCCAACATAAGGGGCTGCGCACCAGAGTCTAACAAGACTCTATGTGGTGTATAGACCTTCTTTGAAGGTCCCACCAAACGGAAAATCCCCCTCTTGTTATCCAATAGGACAACACTAGGTGTAAACCGTGCTCTCTCAAAGGCTGGTCTAGCTGGCAACTCCTCCAGTCTAGCCGCTGTTGCCTGCCATAAACCACTGGTCACTGAACGGATCCCATGCTCCTCAACCATGTCAGCTCCACTACCAACCACCTCTGCTCAAGTAGTAGGAATTGCACCATCCCTACTCTCACACAACGTGGCAGCCAACTGGAATACTGGGGTTGGGTCAACTTCCAATGCAAACATATCATGGGCCAAAAACAAAGGACGCCGCATAATCAGCTAAGCCGCCCCCAACATCATGCTAGACTCAGTCTGTGTAGTAGCAGGTGGCTGAGTAGTAGGTAGTCCATCATGTACTCCATCGTCACCTACCACACCTGCACTGGGATGTCTAGGAACCATGGATGTTGTCTGCAATGCCTCAGATAGCATGAAAGACTAGGGAAGTCTAACCTATCTCCCAACCTCTCCTCTCTGTGGATCCAACTCCACTGATGCTCCTCTAGGCTCTAGAGCATGTACTGCACTCCTAGTCAATGCTGCAAATGCATCCACCTGTGCTGCTTCACACATGAAGTCCAAAGCATCTCTATCACCAGCATATGAGGTGGAAGCCTCAGCACCCGAATCTGATCTCCTCTGAGCAATAGCCATACTAGCCAATCTCTGATCCAACTGCTCAATCCAAGTAGCCATAATTGTATCGGAAGTAAGGGCAAGGACTACACCCCTACTAGGTGTAGATCCTCTACCACCACCTCTACCACCTTGTCCTCCATGAACTGGAGCTCCTCTAGTACTTGCCAGAGCAGCCCTACCACTCCGTAACTCCGGGTGTAGGTCAAAACACCGGTCACTAGTGTGACCAAATTTATGGCAATGCTCACACTGCCTTTGTGCTAGCCATGATGCACTTGAGGTATCAGGTCCACTGCCCTGAGTACACTCTCTCCAATGGTCCACCACAAGTCCAACAAGCAACACCACCACTCACTAGCTACTATTGACCCAAAAATGAGGTTAAGGGTCTAACTCCACAAGGCCCTCCACTCGCTCCATAGGATCTGGGCTGTCCACCCTGTCCTTGAAAACCAATTGGCCGTGGTGCACTCTAGAAGAAGTCACAACCGTGGATGAGGTCTCCCTACCAAATCCAAATGTCACCACTCTCTCCTCCACCATGTTGAGCTCAATACGCTTAACCAAACCAAAGACCACTGCCAAAGTAGGTGAAGTAGCCTGTAACAACGTAGCATCGCAAACTCTATGTCGGAACTCCCTGTCCAATATCCCATACCAAAACTGGACTGCCTAGGCCTCAATAACTCCCTGAGTGAAACTGATCAGCCGCCTCATGCGAGTGTATGCCTCATGTAGGCTCTCTCTAGCCTTCCGTTGGAACTCCTACAAGCTTCTCAGCTTGTTAGTCCGCACTCCTTGGTAGTTCTGCCTCAAACATAGGAAGAACTCCACCATGGGGTTAAACCCCGGTACCACACTACCTCCTACAGCGGTACCTCCACTCGTAGTAGCACTATCTCCCGCTAGTGCACCTCCACTAGCTCCACCAACACTACTCGAGCTAGAACTCGTAGGTACAGCCAATCTACTCCTGGCCACCAGACCTGAAGTGATAGAGACATAATTCGGAGACCAATATTGTCTCCATAACTCGATCTCCTCCAAAAGAGCTCTCTTGAACTCATGGTAGTCATCCATTGGTGGACCCTCCAAGTGCTGAAACAATCCCTTCCATGCCATGAATAGTGTGAACAAAGTCAAGTTCCGTATCTACTGCAAATCACACCAACTATCAAACTCCTGGATGAAGTCATCCAACTCAATGGTACCCACTGTTCCAGAGTAACACCTAGGGCCTTTGGAGGCCCCATGAATCTCGTCCATGTCCCACAACAACAGTGCAGACACACCAAGTGCACTCTCAACTGAATCAGCTCCTGTGTCAAACTCCAACTCAAAGTCAATCTCCTCCCTCACTGGGACCTGAGATACAGGCTGATACCGAGCACCACTCCGAGTAAACCCACTGTGTACTACAAAGCTAACTCCTCTAGAATCTCCAAAGAACTCCGTCGTAACAAAGTAACCACAAGAGCAAACCCGAACCACCAACTGCAACCGCAATTCGTAACCGCAAGTGCCAACACCACTACGTGCCAATACCAACTAAGCACCACCTACTAATGTAACTCTAACCAAGATAACTACACTAGGAGAAAGAGCAACCTGTAACCTACCATCATAACACGCACTCTCACAATCTGTAGGTCATCACTTCTTGCCTCACCGGAGAGAAACAAAGGTAGTCTGACTAGTCATCACTCCAGCCTCACCACCGAGAGCACACCAGAGCACCAACGCTCAAAAGTCAAGGCACCTCACACAAACGTGGTGCACAAACACAAAGTAGAGAATGGAAGGGGTCCAATCACAAGAAATCTAAAAAAAAACACTCCATCTCATAACACAACACGGGATTGACTCTGCCATCATTTGGCATTTGACATAAGAGAAGTTTGTATCTAAGTCCTAAGCTACCAAGATCACCAAGAATGGGATCAAATTGCTTCTCCTAGCCAAAGGTACATGTGTATAGATAACAGTGGCACAATCACTATGACAACAAGTGAGGGTGGACCAGTTGGCTAGGGCACCAGTCTAGGAACAAGAGATCTAGGGGTCAAACCCTGTTGCGCACAATCTAGTAAGAAAGGCAGATTTTGCCAACCAATGACCAAGATCTACTCTAAACTAGCTAGCCTCACACCAACAAGCTGGCTTGCTGGCCTCTCATAGCCCACAGCTCTATGCCTCAAAGCCTTTCTTCTTGCCACTTCGAACCTCCTCCAAAATTGGCAAAACTTCTCCAAATCTGCGAAAGTCATCCAAACTAGCAAAACTCTTCTAAATTTGGCCAAAATCTGACGTAAATCCTTAAGTTGGCTATCTGTCAAATCCCCCGCTAACTTTCCACTTGAGCCAAATTGACAACAAGGGTTTTTCCAAATCACAAATTCATGACAATAGCTTCACAACTACACCTTCAATTTGACTTTATGAGCCCAACTTGCAGCAAATTGGTCATGCCTTCACCTCCTGAGCTCAAAATCACAACCACTACTCAAAATTTGCTCCTTCTTTGCTCAAAATTTGGCCAGCGCTTCCGCACACCGTCCGCCTAACTGCCAAATCTGCATCAATTGAACGAGCTTCTGCACACTAGGGAAACACTGAACTTGAATCGAGCTACCAACGATCCACCGAGCTTGGAGATACCACCAACACTCAAAATTCCTAAACCCAATTTCCCTCTGACTTCACTTCTCTGATGTAATCAGATTGCTTACCACTCAACTCAACTCAACTCAGATCAGTACTTGATCTGTCACTCTATAAACTGCCAACAACTAGGCACTAATTACAATCAAGCCACACCCACTCAAGCATAGAGAATCCAAGTGACACTTGTCGGCCTCTGTCCACCATAGCTAGGAACTCAAAGGCTCAACATCAGAGAAGTGAGCTCTCTAGAGCGCACTTCAAAACTATACCCCTTGGACTCAAGCTAGCTCTGAAATCCTACCGGTCCCATTGATGGCACACTCGATGGTGTGAATGGTGCAAAGTGACGGTGGGCCCCACCGTGAAGTCAGTACCTCAAACACAAAATCTGACCATCGGAAAGTAGTCTTTAAGAAACTGCTAAAATAACTCTAACTACTATCACTAGAACTCTTGTGTTTGAGCATCTAGATACGGCACTACAAATGGCGTGACAGAATACGTGCAATAGCCTCCACCTTGGTGTGCTGAACACCAAGTCCTCCGGGGTAGATAGTGTGACCCAAATACTCAACTTGCTCATGGAAGAACCTACACTTCCTAGGATATAATTTGAGTCCATGAGATCTCAACCTCTCAAACACCTCCAACAACTATCTCTCATGCTCCTCCATAGTAGTGCTATAAACCAAAATGTCATCAATATAGCACCGAGAAAAATCCAATCTAGCTAGGATCCCATCCATGACCCTCTAGAACTCAGCAAGAGCGTTCTTTAACCCAAATGGTAAGAACCTCCATTGATATAACACATCCTTACCGTGAGGATCAATAGCCCAAAATGTTGTCTTGGACTTATCCTCCTCTCTGATCAGCAACTGATGATATCCCGCTCAAAGATCCAAAGTACTGAAGACCTTTGCATGCCCAATTGCATCAAAAATCTCCTCCGGTGTAGGCATGGCATACCAATCAGCCCTAGTCTGTCGGTTGATAGGATAGTAATCTCCACACATCTGCCTATCTGTGTAGTTTCCATGCATATCTTTCTTGGTTGGCATCACTGTCGCTTATGCATACTCTCCATGTGAAATCTCCACCAAACCAGACTCAAAAAGGTCACTACTCCGGCTCTGAATCAATGTCCTCTCCATCTCACTATATCAATAAGGACATTGGAAAACTGGTGTATTGCTAGTTAACTCAATCCGTATACCAAGTCCCTCTAGAGCACCCAAATCCTTCATATTGAAGGCAAAACAACTTGTGTGGCTCCTCAAAAACCTCCAAACCCTTCGTCTTTCCTCTCTAGTAAGCTTGGGTCCAAGATCTAGCTCCCAGGTATCCTCTGTAACTATAGTAGGAGTGGAAAACGTACTGATTGGCTGCTACACAAGGCCCTTGGGAGCAATAGTGTCATGCCTTTGTCCACTAGAGGTCCCAACCTTTGTGTGAAAAACTCCCTCCACTCTGGCTGCAAGCTCCACACGTCCTCTAGTTGCATCCCATGTGGACCAAGAGTGTAATCCAAGTAGCCCATGCTTACCTGGATGGACTCCAATTAGACCACTCTCCCTAGTAGCTACTGGATGTATCTCAAGAATACCATGTCCACTTGGTCCATCACCCCCAGCATGTGCTTGAATCGTCTCGATAGGCACAGGGCTCACAAGTGTCCGAGTGGTGATGCCTGTTAAGCGCATCCTACGCTGCTCTGCCAAGCCAAGGCTCACAATCCATGTCAAATAGTTCAGGTCCATAGCTTGACCTAACACCTGACGCTTGGATGCCTCTGACATTGCTAGAATAGCGATAATACTGGTGCAAAAACTCATCGCTTGCTCTCTCTCATCAGCATTGAGCTCCACCAACTACTATAACTATGAGTCCCAAACAAGTCAAGGTCCTCCCTCTTGAAAGCATGAGAGCCTGGGAAACTCATGAATGTGGGAAATGCGGCTCTAGGCTGTCCAACTAGGTTCACCATTGCCATAGGTGACCTATCAACCACTACCACTATCTGAGACTGATGCCCAACATCCAAGATATCATCAACAAGGATGTGGTCAAGTTGCTAAATCCTATCATAAGCACGTTGTAGAACCTCTCTAAGTAAGAGGTTCATCCACCAAAGACAAATACGATGAGCCTGTGATCTCACTTTGGCTGCATCTAACAATACAATAGGTTCTTTCTAAGAATGGACTTGATGTGTACTCACCACCACTCTGGTGCGAGAATCACCCATCAAAGGAACGTTCTTCAAAAGGTAAGCTGGAGAAACGGATTGATGAACCTGGAGATGTCGTAGTATCCGTAACATCTCCCAAAACACACCAGAATGAGGATCCTAAAGACCCAATACTCTACCAACACGTGCATGTCCCTGATATAGCCATCCAAAAATCACCAAGTGAATAGGCCCATGTCTCTCCAGATCATGCGTCCCCAATAAGGAAATGTCTGCTGGTAAGGCCTTCTGGTAACCTTTGATTATTGACATTGGTAATAACTCTGGATATTGATAGGCCAAGTGTGCCATATGATGTAGAGAGACTCGCCTAGCAGTCTCATCTCTCTCTATATACAAGTACCTCTGTACTCGTATACCCACCTGTAACACCGCAGCTAGTCCGGTGCTAATCCCACCAAACAACTCCAATGGACATATCCCCTCTATTGGATACTGCCAAGCAATGAGTGTGGTATCCAAAGGTGTCAAGTGACTCTAGAGGCTCATCCTCACACTCATCTCCTGATGGTACGAAGGCTCCACTCCAAGCCTACTGTACCAACTGATTTGCATGGTATTGCAACACCTCTTCTAAACTCCACAATGGAACATCCAAGGTGGATGGAACAATCCCACTCGTACTCCAAAGCCGAGTGATCTTCTCTTGTATTGGAGGATCCTCTACATGGGCGTTCCCCTCCAACAAGTCACCAGGCCAAGTAACTACATCACTGAAAGCTAAAACTGATGTTGCCATGGTCCCAAACTGTAGTGAGCCAAGATTGCCACTACTGGAGCATACTGGTAGGTGACATACCCGTCCCTCACCAGACTGCCAACCTGGTCTATAGGAGGCTGTCTCCTCCCAATAATCAATACTAAAGTCCATGGGGTATAACACTGCTCCCCCAACTAGCACATCATATGACTCAGCTATTGTCATAATAGCCTGAGCTCTCACCACCAAGCCATCAGTCGGATGACCAGGCTGAACTTGGACAACAAGCTCCCCACGTGTGATGTACTATGTCAAACCACCACCTAGAGATGTCTGGATCTGAAATGGACACCTCTCCACATTGGACTTCCATAACTCCAGACCGACAATTATAGCTTTCCCCAATATAAGGGGCTAAGCACTAGAGTCTAACAAGATTCTATGTGGTGTATAGACCTTCCTTGAAGGTCCCACCAAACAGAAAATCCCCCTTTGGTTATCCAATAGGACAACAGCAAGTGTGAACCGTGCTCTCTCAAAGGCCGGTCTAGTTGGCAACTCCTCTGGTCTAGCTGCTGTTGCCTGCCACAAACCATTGGTCACTGAACGGATCCCATGCTCCTCAACCAAGTCAGCTCCACTACCAACCACCTCTGCTCTAGTAGTAGGAACTGCATCATCCCTACTCTCACAAAGCGTGGCAGCCAACCAGAACATTGGGGTTGGGTCAACTCTCAATGTAAACATATCACTGGCTGAAAACAAAGGATGCCGCATAATCAGCTAAGCCGGCCCAACATCATGCTAGACTCAATCTGTGTAGTAGTAGGTGGCTGACTAGCAGGTAGTCCATCATGCACTCCATCACCACCTACCACACCTGCACTAGGACATCTAGGAACCATGGACGCCGTCTGCGATGCCTCAGATAGCATGAAGGATTGGAGAAGTCTGACCTTTGTCTCCCAACCTCTCCTCTCTGTGGGTCTAACTCCACTGATACTCCTCTAAGCTTTGGAGCACGTACTGCACTCCTAGTCACTGCTGTAGATGCATCCACCTATGCTGCTCTGCACATGAAGTCCAAAGCATCTCTATCACCAACATATGAGGTGGAAGCCTCAACACCCAAATCTGATCTCCTCTAAAAGCAATGGCCATACTAGCTAATCTCTACTCCAACTGCTCAATCCGAGTAGCCATAACTATATCAGAAGTAAGGGCAAGTACTGCACCCCTACTAGGTGTAGATCCTCTACCACCACCTCTACCACCTTGTCCTCCATGAACTGGAGCTCCTCTACTACCTGCCATAGCAGCCCTACCACTCCATAACTCCGGGTGTAGGTCAAAACACCAATCATTAGTGTGACCAAATCTATGGCAATGCTCACACTGCCCATGTGCTGGCTATGATGCACCCAAGGTATCAGGTCCACTGCCTGAGTACACTCTCTCCAATGGTGAGGTCCACCACAAGTCCAACAAGCAACACCATTACTCACTGGATGCTACTGACCCAAAAATGAAGGTAAAGGTCTAACTCCACTAGGCCCTCCACTTGCTCCATAGGATCTGGGCTATCCACCCTGTCCTCAAAAACCAACTGGGTGTGGTGCACTCTACTACACTCTAGAAGAAGTCACAACCGTGGATGAGGTCTCCTTACCAAATCGAGATGTCACCACCCTCTCCTCCACCATGTTGAGCTCAATACGCTCAGCCAAACCAAAGACTACTGCCAAAGTAGGCAAAGTAGCCTACAACAACGTAACATCACGAACTCTACGTCCTAACTCCTTGTCCAGTATCCTATACCAAAACTGGACTGCTTGGGCCTCAGTAACTCCTTAAGTGAAGCTGACCAGCCGCCTCATGCAAGTGTATGCCTTGCATAGGCTCTTTCCAGCCTTCCATTGGAACTCTTGCAAGCTCTTCAGCTTGTCAGTCCTGTAACACCCATTTGTGCATGTGTGTGGTATTGTGATATTTAGCTTGGTATTACAAGTACTTAAGAGATATTATTTATATAGAGATAAAGGATGGTTCTATATTAGTCATGGTTAGCTAAAGTTAGTCATAGCTAAGATAGATGGGACCTTACTTTAGAGGAAGTAGAAAAGATGAGCACCACTATTTTGGATTTTAGTGTGTTGACTTGGTATTATTCCTAGGTGTTTGGCTTTGGGGAAAGAGTTGAGAACTCTTGGGCCCGCAAGCCTTTTTGTTTTGGATTCTTCTTTAGTCCAAGGATAGCCCATGTGAAGGAATCCTTGCTTTAGTGGTTGGGTCAAGAT
Organism: Lunularia cruciata; assembly: GCA_948567375.1. Taxonomy (NCBI): domain Eukaryota; kingdom Viridiplantae; phylum Streptophyta; class Marchantiopsida; order Lunulariales; family Lunulariaceae; genus Lunularia; species Lunularia cruciata. Next base: position 52,411,757 of record OX419762.1, on the reverse strand, counting down.
AAGGGGAATATGCCCATGTGAATGGATATTCCTTTCTACTTTTTGACTTTACTTGACTTTTAGTCTAGTAACTTGAGTTACTACGGTAATTAGTAACTTTGGTACGTAACTATTTCACAAGTATATAAACAAGGGGTGAGGAGGTACTCATCATCCTTTGATTTGCAACTATCTCTCTCTCATTGAGTTCTCTAGTGAGCAATGTCTTGAGTCTTGGAGTGTTAGCCTTGGAGGAGTATGATGGAGTTGGGGTTCCTTGCCTTCTTAGTCCATGGTGCGCTACCATAATAGCCATCAGAGGTTCATCCTGAGTGAGAGACATGCCGGCTCACATTTTTGGTTCCATTGCCGGGACCTCTCTAGAAGGCAAGATAATGTTCCGCGTCCAATTCTACATCAGGCAGAAGGAGGCTATGAGAGCTCACTTGGAGAGAACATTAGGAGAGGAGAGGGCTGAACTTATGTTAGAGAACCAAGATCCATTTGTATACCCTATAGTTCATTATGATGTCTTTGAGGTGATTGGCTAGGGCACCAATCTAGGAACAAGAGATCTAGCAGTCAAACCCTATTGCACACAATCTAGCAAGAAAGGCAGATTTTGCCAACCAATGACCAAGATCTACTCTAAACTAGTTAGCTTCATGTCAACAAGCTGGCTTGCTGGCCCTTCTAGGCCTTTGTAGCCTCTCATAGCCCACAGCCCTATGCCTTGAAGCCTTTAAACGCCCAAATGAGGCCTTTCTTCTTGCCACTTTGAACCTCCTCCAAAATTGGCAAAACTTCTCGAAACTTGTGAAAGTCCTCCAAACTAGCAAAAGTCCTCCAAATCTGGCCAAACAGCGAAACTCCTCCACATCTAACATAAAATCCAGCCAAAATCTGATGTAAAATTTGACATAAACCCTAAAGTTGGCTGTTCGCCAAATCCCCCGCTAACTTTCCACTCGAGCCAAATTGACAACACAGGTTTCTCTAAATCACAAATTCATGACAATAGCTTCCCAACTCCACCTTCAATTTGACTTTTTGAGCCCAACTAGCAACAAATTGGTCTTGCCTTCACCTCTTGAGCTCAAAATCACAACCACTGCTTGAAATTTGCTCCTTCTTTGCTCAAAAATTGGCCAACGCTTCCGCACACTATCTGCCTTACTACCAAATCTGCATCGATTGAACAAGCTTCTGCACACTAGGGAAAAGCTGAACTTGAATCAAGCTATCAATGATCCACCAAGCTTGGAGATACCACCAACACTCAAAGTTCTTGCACCCAATTTCCCCTTGATTTCACTTCTCTGATGTAATCAAATTGTTTACCACTCTCAATTCAACTCAACTCAGATTAGTACTTGATCTGTTACTCTATAAACTGCCAACAACTGGGCACTGATTACAGTCAAACCACACCCACTCAAGCATAAAGAATCCAAGTGATGCTCGCTGGCCTCTGTCCACCATAGCCAGGAACTCGAAGGCTCAACATCAGAGAAGTGAGCTCTCTAGAGCTACACTTTGAAAGTATACCCCCTTGACTCGAGCTAGGTTTGAACCCTAACGGTCCCATTGACGGTACACTCGATGGTGCAAATGGTGCAAAATGACGGTGGGCCCTACCGTGAAGTCAATACTCCAAACACAAAATCTGACCATTGGAAAGTAGTCTCTGAGAAACTGCTAAAATAACTCTAACTATTATCATTACAACTCCAGCGTCCGAGCAATCTAGATGCAACACTACAAATGGCGTGACATTGTGCACGTAAAGTATATGTAGAAAGCAAGCAAAACCAAATCTGATAACATTGGAGAAGTAAGAAAGGATGGGAGCATGCAAAATTGTTAGAGTAGAGACTTGTAATCTGCTAGGCCAACAAGAATAAATCTTGAATTTGACAATGTAGGGATTTGCCAACTTTACTTAGGGATTTAAACCAGATTTGACACAAATTATCTTAGTGCTTTGTTCCAAAAGCCAAGTTACATACCATTGTGGGACTACATACTTGTGGATGGAGATCAAGGGTGGCAATTAATTGACCAGTAAGTTATCAACAAGGTAAGGTAGCTTTGCGCAAACTTCAACACCAAGGCAATAAGGCATTGTGAACAGTTCATGGTTCAATTAGAGAGGCAACTAGAGGCACAATTGGACTTGATCAGAGAGTTCATTTTGAAGGAAAGGGCATATCATTGCATTGCAAACATTGGAGACTGTGTAATACTCCGAGGAAAAGAGAAGAGAGAAAACACAAATTGCACACTCAAACATTCGATGCCCCAAAGGAGCACCTTCTCTTTATTATATAGACAAAGAGGATCTCCTCCAAGGAAGCTCCACCATAGGATTAGGGACACAGATAGGTGATATGTCAGCAAGATCCACCCTTGGATTACTTACTTGGATGGGTGACATGTCTGGTCTAGGTCCTATCTGGTTGGTCAAACAAGCTTTGACCGAAGAGAATCTTTTAGTGAATCTTCCTATAGGAATCTCAAAATCACGTAAGGTACCATTGGAAAGCTCTTGACAAGACAAAGCAAGGGGGAGGAAAGGTTAGCCTTCCCTTTGGGTGGGTGGGGGGGGGGGTTTTGCATATTTTCAAGGCCTAATTCATCCGTTTAGGCCTCCGAAATTGCCTTCAAAGATTTCAAGCATATTTTGGTTCCTACTCTATTAGTAGAAGTCCCCTTTTGGTGAGACCTCTTTTTGATCTGTTTAGTCTATCATGTGTAACATCTTTCCAGATGTTACCAAACCAATTCTCAGCTTTAAATCATATGTCTAGCTATTGGTTCTAAGGTTCTCAAGTCTATTTCGGTTTCTGCCTTATTTGTAGAAGTACTCTTTTGGTGATACTTCTTTCTTATCTATTTTGACCATCATGTATAACATCATTCTAGATGTTACCAAACCAAATTTCACATCTAGATCATATGGCTAGCTCTTGGTATTACAGACTAGCATGGATGTGGAACCTAATTTTGCAATCTTCATTGACATAGCAATTTAAGTTGGGAGCTGCATATTGCTGCTCTGGGTGGGTAGACTTCACAAAGGATAGGGTTTTTGAGGCATAGAGATACCCCAATGAGTTCTAGATACTCCCTTCCTCCTTTCTCTACACATTATCTTTTATGTCTATTCTACATTTTTTGCTCTTTTTTGTTCCTTTTATCTCCATGTTATGTGCCTCCAAGTTATGCATGGAGGCACAAAAGATGTGTGTATCCCATGTGTTTTCCACCATATTGTTGTGCAAGAGCATATGTGTAGTACTTCATGCTCTCTTTGTTTATTTTCTAGGGTTGTTTTCTGAGTTCTCTTTTCTTTCTTTCTCTGGCCTTGAAGGTACACTATCTATTATAGGCCTTTTCTTGATTTTGTTATGTGGTCTTCTTTGTCTCTTTAGATTAGGATGTATTTCCCATCTAATTTTTTAAGCTTCCATTTTGTTCTTAAGCTTGGGTAGCTAGAGGAACTCCCTTAGGCAATGCTCTTCATCTAGCACCTCATACTCCTTATGTGCACTTAAAGGGTAGATATTTGCACCTTTTTTTAGCACACTTCCATAGTGGTTGAAGTTCTTTGCAATGAATTTACTTACATCTCTTACCATGACCTCTACCTTCTCTAGGGTAGGAACCTACCATAGAGGATTCTCTTATGGAAGATCTTGTACCTATGGACACACCTCTTCCACATCTCTCCACTACATTCCTTCCTCCTAGCTATTCAATCCCACACCCATTATAGGACAAAACTCCTCTCATTGAGCTACAAAGCCACACTCTTCCCCTATATCCCAAGCCCATTTGTACATATTATTGGACCATCACTCCCCGCTGTCTTGTCCTATTTGCCAATGTGTAATACCAATAGCTAGATACCTTATCTTGAGGTGAAAATTGACTTGGTAATATTTGGAAGAATATTAAGTGTGATGGGCTAGGTAGATTAGATAGAGATGTCACAAAAAGAGCACTTCTACTAATAGAGCAAGAGCCAAAAATAGCTTGAAAATATAATACCAGCAACTAGACATATTATCTAGAGGTGAAAATTAGCTTGGTAACATCTGGAAGGATGTTATAAATAATGAACTAAGTAGATCAGATAAAGGTATCACCAAGAAAGTATATCTACTAATAGGGCAAGAGCCAAAAATAGTCAACTTCAGTTAATTTTGGAGGCCTAAACGGATGAATTAGACCTCTAAATTGTATAGGCCCTCAAAACAAAGGAAAGGCAGGCATGTCCTCTCCCTTTGTTTGTCTAATTGAGAGCTTTCTAATTGTACCTCACCCATGCAATTTTGAGATTCTTACAAGAAGATTCTCTCTGGTCAAAGCTTGGTTGACCAACTAGATAGGACCAAAACCGACATGTCATCCATACACAAAACTAATCTAAGGTAGAGCTCCCTACAAGGTCACCTATCCATGGATCTGATCCAAGGGTGGAGCTTCCTTTGAGGGAATCATCTTTGCTATATAATAAAGTCAAGGTGCTTGTTTGGGGCATCTAAGTGTGAAGCTAATGTTTCTTCTCTTGTGTTTCTCTTAAAGACTCCTATCCTCAAAAGATTATACCATGGGTAGAGATTTGTAAAAGACCAAGATCAAGGAGAGAAATAGGAGAATGGAAGCTCATATTGGGACACTTGAAATGAAGGAAACTTAGAATGCCTAGCATGAGCTCTGGCTCTTGTATTTATAGAGAGCATATAAGGCTCTTGGGAAGCTCCTCAAGAAGCTTCTTTCTTGAAGCTGCCACTTGGCATGCAAGCTAAGCTGGTTGGAAGCTTCTAGAAGCTTACTTTAAGAAACTACTTACTTGGAGTGCAAGCTAAGCTAGTGGAAAGCTTCCCAAGAAGCTTCCTAGACACTTCTAGGATATTCTAGGCTAATTAGGCCTATTCACTACTTTGTTAGCCTTGACTAACTTTGTCACTAAACTCTATGTTGTTACATATTCCCTCACCACTAGTTGGTGATGTACTCATCGCCATTGAAGCTTCAAACTCTTGGATGGCCGTTTGTGCATTCAAGAGATGAGACAAAGGCTTCCAAGTGGCATCATGAAGGTGACAGCCTTTCCAAAAGACCTTTGACTCTGTATGTTGTCGATGGTCATGTTGGATGTGGCAACGTGCAAGTATACAATCAAATTTGTACTCCTCATGATCATGGATAGGGATGGGAGGAGAAGGAGGAGGAGGTTGGACATGAGAGGAAAAAGAAGATGGATTAGGAACAAAGAGTTTTAACTTGGAAACATGGAAGAAAGGGTGGATACGCATATGATAAGGCAAAGCAAGTTGATAAGCAATAAGAGAGATGATTTGGGTGACATCAAAGAGTCTTATCCACTTAGGAGCAAGTTTATAAACTTGGGTATCAAGTGGGAGGATTAGGGTACTAGAGGAGAGCAGGATTTTGTCACCAACTTGAAAGGTGAGTTCATGATGATGGTGGTCCGTAGATTGTTTTTGATAATTTTGAGCAACAAGGAAATGAGTCTTGGCTTGTTGGAGGGATTGGGATATGGTGGTCAAGAAGGTTGAAGTATGAGGGACATGAGATGGAGGAGGAGCAAGAAGGGAATCTGGAACAAGTGGATCTTGGCCAAAATTGAGAAAGAAAGGAGAGAATCTGGTGCTTGCCTATTTAGAGTTATTGTATTCAAATTCCTTAACTACAAGACATTCATCCCAATTGTTGTGGTGAACATTGATGAAGTGTAATGTTGTGAGGATAGTAGGGAAACGTAGATGCAAAAACACAAGTTTTGCACTCAAAATCCGATCACAAGCAAGCTCCACCACTTACTTGGATGGGTGACATGTTGGTCCCAGTCCTATTTGGCCGGTCAAATAAACTTTGATTGGAGGGAATCTTCCTATAGGAATCTCAGAATCACATGGATGAGGTACCATTGGAAAGCTCTTGACCAGACAAACCAAGTGCAAGGGAAGGCTAGCCTGTCCTCTATTTGGGGAGGGGTTCACATATTTTCAAGGTCTAATTCATCTATTTAGACCTCCAAAATTGCCTTCAAAGATTTCAAGCATATTTTGGTTCCTACTCAAGTAGTAGAAGTCCTCTTTTGGTGATACTTCTTTATGATCTATTTAGTCCATCTTGTGTAACATCCTTCCAAATGTTACCAAACCAATTCTCACCTTTAAATCATATGTCTAGCTATTGGTTCTAAGGTTTTCAAATCTATTTTAGTTTTTGCTCTATTAGTAGAAGTACTCTTTTGGTGAAATTTCTATCTAATCTACTTGGCCATCATGTATAACATTCTTCCAAATGTTACCAAACCAAATTTCACATCTAGATCATATGGTTAGCTCTTGATATTACATGAAGGCACAAAGTATATCCTCCAAGGTGCTATTTGCATGTTCACTTTGTCCATCAGTTTAAGGATGTTAGACTGTGGACAAAGCAAGTATCTAGAAGAATGCTTGCCAAAACTTTCCATTGAATCAAGGATCATGGTAGGAGATGAGTACATGCGGCATCCCATGATGCTTAAAGATATTGTCAAAGTAGAGAGTTGTGCTAATGGTGGGACATCTACGATATCAAAGGTTGGTGCCAAGTGGATTTGCTTACTAAGCTTATCCACAAACACCACAATCGCCATATGACCTTGCTTTGTCTTGGACAAGGATGTGATGCGATCCAAGCTCATGTGTTCCCATTAAGTAGATGGAATAGGAAGTGGTTGAAGAAGTCTACTTAGTTTTTGGTTGTTGGCCTTGTTGCATTGGCAACTCTCACATGTTTGGACAAACTCTTAAACATCTTGTGTCATGTTGGGCCACCACCATTGGCATTGAAGAGTACCCAAGGTCTTGTCTACACCCATGTGACCAGCAAATGGTAAGTCATGGGCTTCTTAGATGCGTACAAGTCAGAGGTCACCCTTGGCTAGAACAAAGATTTGGTCCTCATGGAATAGAAGATCTTCCTTAAAGGAGAAGGTGTTGTATTCCTTGTTACCGGTTGCAAGATGCCCTTGTACCATCTAACATAATGGATCTTGTTGTAGAGTTGCCCTAAACTCAATTTGGACCTTGGAGTAGATTGATGCCATCATTATTACCGCCGTAATGAGAGGAAGAGACTTCAAATCAAGTTTTCATGATAGGGCATAGAACCAAACAGGTTTGTACTCAAGTTTGATGTCAAACAATTATAGTTGTTCTTCCCATCAATGATGTCGACCCTTCATGTGTTCCAAATGTAAGGTCTATAACAGGGCTTGTGATTAGTTTGCATGACCATTTGTTTCCCCAAAAGATAATGCATCCATACCTTGGTGGCATATACCATTGATAGTTGTTCCCGATCTTGAGCAGAGTAATTCCTTTCTGCTCTATTTAGTCTATGAGACACAAATGCAATGGGAGTAATCCATTGCATTAATCCATCTGTGAATTCCTATTGCAACACAGCTCCAATTGCAAAGTTTTAAGCATCAAAATCAACCACACATGGTAGTTGTGGATCATATGGTTGAAGAATTGGTCTTGAAGACACTTTATGTTTCAAGTTCTAGAATGCTTCTTCATGCTTGTTGGTCCATTGAAAGTTCAAGTTCTCCTCAAAGAGATCGGTCAATGGTGCGGCCACATGAGCATAATAGTGGATGAACCATCAGTAAAAACTAGCCAGTCCATTAAATGCCCACACTTCAATACCATCCTTTAGAGTAGGCCAATTATTGATGGACTTTATTTTCTCCTTTTCCATCTTGATCCCTTCCAATGAGATCTTGTGACCCAAGAAGGTAACTTCGTTTTGCCAACATGCACACTTTAACTTCTTGCAATGAAACTTCCACTATTGTACTTGTCTTAGGACTTCTTGTATGTGCTTTACATGTTCTGCCTTTGTCTTGCTATAGATTAAGATATCATCCAAGAACACCACCATGTACCAATCCAACAATCCATCTAACACCTAATGCATTTGGTCCATGAAGACGACTAGAACATTAGTGAGCCTAAAAGGCAAAACTCTCCACTCAAAATGTCCGTACCTTGTGCAAAAGGTAGTCTTTTGCACATCCTCCTTATCAATGGAGATTTGCCAATAGCCGTTGCAAAGATCCAACTTGGAGAAGTATCGTGCTCCAGTCAATTGATCAAGCAAGTCATCAATTTGAGGTAAAGGGTATGCATTCTTCATTGTTTGTTTATTGAGCCCATGGTAATCAATACAAAAATGAATTCCTCCATCCTTCTTTGGAATGAATAGTACTAGTGCTCTCCAAGGAGATGTACTATGTTGTATGAAATCCTTCTCCAACAACTCCATAAGTATTGTTCGCAACTCCTCCAAATCCTTTGGTGAGAGCCAATAGATTGGTCTACTCACTGGAGTACTCCTTGGTACCAACTCAATCTTGAAGGCCATACCATGATCATAGTGTAATCCGTCCAGTAGATCATTTGGAAACATATCCACAAACTCTCAAATTATGTGATCAACCATTCCTCAAGGAGGCTCTTAACTATCCTCAAATTCTCCTTGTGCAATTGGCTTGATCCACATTGCAAAAACAAACTTATCTTCCTCCAAAGCTTGCTCTATAGCTGTTTCACTGAAAAGCTTTCCATCTAGGGACTTATCTTCCTTCATGGCTCGCTCTATGGCTACTTTCTTAACAAACTTCCCATCTTGGGACTTCTCTTCCTTCATGGCTCACTCTATGGCTGCTTATTTTACAAACTTCCCATCTTGGTGCTTCTCTCTTTCCAAAGCTTGCTGTATGGCTGCTTTCCTTACAAACTTCCCATCTTGGGATTGACTATCATTAGATGTCTTGCTCAAAGGTGCCAGACAACAATATCAAAAATTCCTACCTTGGTGTTGTACTTGAATTTGTCATTGGGTCCAATCAAATTGAACTTTATCATGTTCAAGCCAAGGTAGTCCTAAAATGACATCATAGTGTAGAGGTGCCACTACAAATCTCATACACTCCAAATACTCCTTCCTAATCTTGAAGGTAACAAGATATAAGGTACCCTTTCTAATATTTGTCATCATTAATCTGCTTCCAATTACTGGCTTAATAGCAATACCCAATTCCTTTGCAAATTGCATAAACCTACAATTCTATGAACATCTAGAATCAACCAAAACCCTACAACCACAATTGGATATCATACCTTGCAAGTGAAGGAAACTTCCATAGGTCAAGCCTTCATTCCCATTGGAACTAATCATGTTCTCAATAGGCGGCTCAAAATCTTCTATTGGGATTCCTTGTTTTCTTGATCATTCCACTCCACAAATTCCATTTTGGCAACTTGTTGAGGTTGCTCATTCTTGAGTGTACACTCTGCAATGCGGTGTATAATTTGGTAACAATTGAAGCATCCACCATTTTTTCATAACCTTTCACTATCTATTGTGCTAAGTGGTCTTTGCTAGATGGCATTGATCTCCATTGGTATTGGCTCCTCCACCCGTGTGTAGTGTGTGGGTGGGTTTAAGGGAGGTTGAGGTTGAGACCAAGTGGTTGCAGCCAAGGAATCAAAGCATTTAGCCAACTACATGGCTTCTTCCAAGTCTTTAGGCTCATGGATAGTCACTTCTAGTCTGGTGCGGGACTTCAAACCTCTCACAAAGCAATCTAGAGCTTTTCCATTTAGTATATCCGGAATTTGCTTGGAACCACCCAATTATTGCACTCTTGAATTCTTCTTGTGTCAAGATTGGCATGAAAAATTGCCGCTCAGCTTGTTCTACTTTGAATTGCCACCATAATTTAGCCACTCCATCCAATTAGCTTGAAGCCAATAGAATTTGTCTCTATTCATCTTGAAGGTTTGTTGCTTCAAAGTAACGTTCACAATCAAACACAAAATTTTCCTCTACAACCAGAAGTGTTTTGCCTTTCAAATACCTTAGGCTTTGGAAATTGGATTTACTCTTCTCCTTCTTGTACTTGTACTCTCTCTACCACCTCTTGTCTATGATGGTCTTTTTCATCCAACAATCGAGTAAGGTGCTCAATTTTTTTCTGCATAGCAAGGATAACTTTGGGCATCACCGCCATGGCTTCTAATCTATCACACTATCCCTAATTTATTTAATTTATTAACACATATATGCAACACATCTATCATTCTCTGTGCTCAATTTTTTTCTGCATAGCAAAGATAACTTTGGGCATCACCGCCATGGCTTCTAATCTATCACACTATCCCTAATTTATTTAATTTATTAACACATATATGCAACACATCTATCATTCTCCATAAGTTACAACCGGAACTACCAAGGGTTCCTCAGACAAGGTGATCATATGCAAAAAATCTTATCCAAAGCGTGAGGTGATGAATTGTGTGAAATGATGCTTGGGTAGTACTTAGACACAAAAATCCCAATGGTTTGGAGGAAGTGGATTTGGTGGTCCATAAATTCCATTCATCCCATTCTTGCTCTGATACCAATGTAAAAGACCAAGACTGAGGAGAGAAATAGGAGAATGGAAGATCACTTTTGGACACTCAAATGAAGGAAACTCCAAAAACCTAGCATGAGCTTTGGCTCTTATATTTATAAGGAGCATACAAGGCTCTTGAAAAGCTTCCTTGAGCCACTTTTTTGGAGTGCAAACCAAGTTAACTAGGAAGTTTCTCAAGAAGCTTCATTCTTGAAACCGCCTACTTGGCATGCAAAATTAGTTGGTTGGAAGCTTCTAGAAGTTTCATTCTAGAAACTACTTACTTAGAATGCAAGTTAAGCCAGTGAGAAGCTTCCTAGATACTTCTAGGATATTCTAGGCTAATTTGGCCTATTTGCTACTTTGTTAGCCTTGATTAACTTTGTTGCTAAACTCCATATTGTTACAAGATTGGTCTAGCACAACATTGAGAGTGTGCTCAATGCCTATGGATATGGGCAAAGGTAGCATCTCTGGCCTGCTCTCCCTCTTACTCTCTTGATCCTATACAAGCTTTCCTCCTAGGGTTCACTAGACCACATATGTACACTCGGATTTCTATGCGCTTATGACATGTAGTAGGCTCTACACCATCCTTACTTTTATGGGCTATTTTGGTAGATGATCATGAGAGAGATGCCTCTATTTTGACCCTCTTAGCCTTATTCTCCAATGTACTTTGCTCCTCCTTGCTCACAAGGGTGCATCATGATACTATGAGACCGCCTCTCAGATTCATTGGTTTTTGAAATATTATTTGCTAGCTTTATAGGAGGAATATACCAGCCAAGCCTGAGTTATAGCCAAACATAATACTAAGTCTTCCCAACCCCATGCTCTGCCTCTAGAGTATTATTGTATTTTTTGTTCCTTAATATTAGGTCAAGCCAAGGAGTATCATCAAGCAACCCAAGCACTATCATCTTCTAGGTAAGCTTCATACTCCATTGATACCTTATTAGCTCTTTAGACTCTCCATCCAAAGGCTACATATGACCTCCCTTTTTTGCCCATGATTACTATCCAGATGAGGAGCTTCAACTTACCAAGTCCATCTTTGCTCATGCTTTACTTCACTCTCCATGTTTTTTTGGCAAGTGGGCCTTTAGATTTGGTCCTTGAGCACTTACATAATTTTTTTTCTCCCTTGACATGCCAAATTTTGGTTTACCCCATCTCTTTGCTTTTTGCTAGCACATTGCCTTGGGTTTAGTGCCACAAGTGATGCTCATTTGTTTGATGCATCTAGTTTCCTTTCTTTGTTAAGGGAGATATATGGTGTTTATCCCATAGCCATTGGAGATGTTTTCTTGCATTTAGTTATATGCACTACATGTGTATAGCTTTGTAATTCCTTTTCCTTGTTCTTATCTCCCATTAATATACGATGGCTATTTTTAGCCATCATATATTAATGGCTATTCTTGGAAGTACCCTCAAGAATAGCCACCATATAAATGGTATTGGAGGTTTTAAGCCTTCCTTGGACATCCACTTCAACTAGATGGTTGTCTAGTGGATGTCTCAAATGCCTTCAATACAATCTCTCATCCAACTTTGTTCCAAGCTTTTCATTTGGTAGGAGATCAAACCCCCTCCTTGATCTCCTTTGTGTATACCTTTTATAGTATTAAGACACATCTATTAGCCATTAGACTACCATAGAGGAGTTCACACAATTGGTATCAGCTGAGGATACATGCCAAGGAGATCCTTTGAGAAGACTATTATTTGCCATAGCTCACTATATGACTTTGTAGGAAGTTGTAGTTGCTTTTCTCTCTTGTTTTTTTCCTTCCCTCTCAGATGATACACATAGTATGGGCTCTTGTAATTTTTAGTTCAAGCTATGTCGGCTTTCACTTTTATCCTAGAGGCCTTGGGTTTACAAGTCCAAACTCATAATGTAAGGTTTGGAGTCCACGCAAATCCCTCAAACTTCCCACTTGGTTTCTAGTTTCTATTTGCAGGATTGAGTGCCTTGGGTTCTCCCTTAGGAGAGGATGATTTTTGTAGCATTTTTATCTAAGAAACCTTGGTATATATTACATCCCATGCTCATCTCCTCCCTTGCTTGGAAATGCCCAAGTGGTATACTCCATCCTCATGCAATGTTATATCTCTTGAGCCTCTTATCTGGCCGTCTATACCCTTCCATAGCAATACTCCTCTCCCAAGCCTTTGATGGCACCATGCATCATCCTTCACTCTTTTAAGGCCATGCATGCTCCCAATTGACTCCAAGGTCCAAAACAAGTTTCAGTCAGCTCTACACCAAGATCCCTTCTTCCAAATGGTACATGGTCGCCTTATGGCATGCAATAAGGAGTACAACACCTTCTCCATCAAGGAGGGCCTTTTATACCATGAGGATTGTAACACCCATTTGTGCATGTGTGTGGTATTGTGATATTAAGCTTGGTATTACAAGTACTTGAGAGAATATTATTTATATAGAGATAAAGGATGGTTCTACATTAGTCATGATTAGCTAAAGATAGTCATAGCTAAGATAGAGGGGACCTTACTTTAGAGGAAGTAGAAAAGATGAGCACCACTATTTTGGATTCTAGTGTGTTGACTTGGTATTATTCTTAGGTGTTTGGCTTTGAGGAAAGAGTTGAGAACTCTTGGGCCCGCAAGCCTTTTTGTTTTGGATTCTTCTATAGTCCAAGAATAGCCCATGTGAAAGAATCCTTGACTTAGTGTTTGGGTCAAGATAAGATCACATGCTAGTGGAATATGCCCATATGAATGGATATTCCTTTCTACTTTTTGACTTTACTTGACTTTTAGTTTAGTAAATTGAGTTATTGCAGTAATTTAGTGTAGTAAATTGAGTTACTATGGTAACTTTGGTGCGTAACTATTTCATAAGTATATAAACAAGGAGTGAGGAGGTACTCATCATCCTTTCATTGATGATTGCAACTATCTCTCTCTCATTGAGTTCCCTAGTGAGCAATGTCTTGAGTCTTGGAGTGTTAGCCTTGGAGGAGTATGATAGAGTTGAGGTTCCTTGCCTTCTAGGTCCATGGTGCACTACCATAATAGCCATCAGAGGTTCATCCTAAGTGAGAGACAGGCCGGCTCACATTTTTTTGGTTCCATTGCCGAGACCTCTCTAGAAGGCAAGATAATGTCCCGCGTTCATTTCTACATTAGATGGAAGGAGGCTATGAGAGCTCACTCGGAGAGAACATTGAGATAGGAGATGGCTAAACTTATGTTAGAGAACCAAGATCCATTTTTATACCTTGTAGTTCATTATGATACCTTTGAAGTGATTTTGTACATCTTGTATACATGAGAGGATTTGGAGAGATTGTGTGAGGTGGATTGCAGATTTTGGGGATTAAAGTGATTTTAGGCAAAATCTCAAGTTTAAGATCTGGAATTGAAATTTCTACACATGATAGCTTGGGTTACCTTTCAGTTAGCACACTTGAAATTATTGTTAGAGCTACTATCCGCACTAGGCTAGAATTTTTGAAAGTTGATACGGTAAATTGCTCCCGCAACTTCATGCTCTCTTGAAAATTGTACAGAGTCTGTCATTTCTTCAATTTTAAGTGAATTATCCTAAACTTTCCAAGAAAATTTATCGCATTTTATCCTATGTGCTGCCACAAAAATTAGAGAGAGATCTGTCTTGCAAAGGGTGTTGTGAGTTTTTGAGTGAGTGGGGTGGTTTTCAAACCAAATCTGAAATATGTGTGCTGAATAGAAAGGTTTCTTTAGGCAAAAGGGCTCAATGAAAAGATCTGAAATTTTTCAAGGAGGGATTCAATGCAGTTGTGATCAAGTGTGCAGAATTTCAGAGGACTAGGACATATTGGTTGAGAGATTTGAGTGAAATTGTGAGGAAGGGTCAATTCTGCAGAGTGAGATCTCATGCATGAGGAGTTTGAGAGCAACAAAAAGCATATTTGAGTGTTTAGATTCATCTTGGGAACATGGAGGGTCATCAAGAGTGGAAATTTAGACTATGCAAGGTTCATAACAGGTTTGAGGTGATTGTAGAGGTGGATTTGAGGGAAAGAGAGTTTACAATAGAATTTGAAGAGAGTGTTGGGAGGATCCAAAAACCTACACCACTTGGAAGAAAGAGTGAGTCTAAGAGCTTTCTATGTGGAGAGAAGGGACATAAGGCAAGTTCATGTCCATTGACCTTTGAGAGCAAGAGATTGAGGGAAAGGAGAGGCTTACTTGACTTGGGTTTGCATGTTGGACCTTCTTCACCAAGAGTGGGAGAGAGAAGATCTAAGACCAAGGAGTTATGTGAAGTTTGTGGAGTGGAAGGACTTCCAAAATGACATGAGTGTAGTGGAGTAAAAGTGCTTTTGGAGACTTTGGTGAAGGATCTTGGAGAGAGTCTTAGTACAGCTATAGAAATACTACCACCTTCATCAGCTAGTTCTCAAGATTAGTGATAGAGATAATCTTTCAACTTATGGATAAAATATCCATGAGAGTTTGATTAATATGCACTCTAAGATTTGATGTTGATATAGAAATCTTGGAGCAACCTGAGCCTTTTGTGTTCCCTAGGGTATATTACTCTCAAATGGTGTTAGTTATGTACGTACTCTATTAGTTATAGAGTGAGAGAAAGGAAAGATAGTGAGAGGTTAAGATGGGGAAACTTCCGGTTTTCTTTGGCAAGGATGGAGAAGATGTGGAGGCCTTTGTGAGAGACTTCAAAAGAGCTTTCATAGGAAAAAATGAGAGGAGGAAGAATGAGTGGGCCTCATCATTTCCAGATTTCTTTGAGGATGCAACACTTACATGGTATGAGTCAAAATACCAAAAGAGAGAAAGGAGAGATGGGGAAGAAGAGTCTTGGGAGAGTTTGACTTCAACACTCATTGAGAACTTTCTCCCAAATGAGAGTTATGAGAGATTGATGAGTGAAGTTACCTTTCTTAAACAAGGAGATGGAGAGAAAGTGAGAGTTTATGTGGAAAGAGTGGAAAATTTAGACTCCAGATTTTGCATAGTGTTGAGGAAGGGTGGGGATGATGTGGAGACTACAATGATTGGCATGGGGGCCATGCTCACCAAGAATTTTGTGGGAGGGTTGAGACCACAAATTATAGGTAAGGTGAGATATAAGAAACCTTCTTCCAAGGTTGAAGCTATCAAGATCGCAATTTGTATGGAGGAGAGTTTGGAAGGAGATGAGAGTGATTTGGTGGTGAAGGAGGTTGTGCATCCTCCTCAAGGCTAGAAGTATGGTGGAACTTCTGATACTTTGGTGGCAAGGGTTGCACCACAAGCACTAGTTGCTCTAGTTCTTGCACCTCCACCAAAAGATCCACTTCAAACCATCATAGAACAACTTGAGGATCTCAAGATCAATGTGGTGCAACTATGGGAGAAGAGAGAGGTGGATCAGAATGTAGGGAGAGGGCCTAGGAATTATGGAAACTATCCATATAGAGGAGGCCAACCAGCCAACAATTTCAATAATAGAAATTGTTTTGGTTGTGGAGGAAGAGGCCATATCCAAAGGAATTGCCCAAATTCCACTTACCATGGAGGAAGGGATTATGAGGGAGCCAATAGAGGGAAAGAGGGAGGTAGTGAAACCCAAGTGGCTCCTAATCAAAACAAAGATTAGGGGAGAGCATCCATAGATGTGGTTGAGAGGAAGTATGAGAAGGAAGAGTGCTCAAACTCCAAGGATCTTAATTTGGAGCTTTTGGCACAAGAGAAGAAGAGAGCTCATTTTGCAAAGGATGTTCACTCTTCTAGAGGATTTACTCCAAGCAAGGATACTTCTATGTCTACTAGGAGCACTTGCACCTCAACACCATTGACAAAAAAGACTCCAAGGAAGAAGTTGGGGATGGAGGATTTCTTGATTTCAAAGCAACAATGGAACTACAATGTGTTGGAGGATGTTGGTAGTCACAAGGCTAACATCACAATGGGCCAATTGATTGCTTTGAACCCTACCTTGAGAAAGGAGCTTAGAGGTGCTTTGAGTTCTACAAGGAGCAAGAGGAAGAAGAAGGCAAAAGCTCTAGTATCAATGGGGGTGGTGGATGCCAAGCCAGCACTATGGGAGGCTTGTGAATATGCCTCCAAAATTGATGTGAGAGTGAATGGTCACAACATCAAGGATGCGTTGGTTGATAGAGGATCAGCATTGAATACCATGTCAGAAAGGTTGATGAAGAAGTTGGGTATGATACCCTCAAGACCTTCAACATTTGTGGTGAGCATGGCAAACAAGCAAGAAGTTTGCCAGTAGGGGTGATGGATAAAATGGTAGTTTCACTCATGATTTTCCAAGTCTTGAAGGATTCAAGCTATGACTTACTTCTTGGAAGGCCATGGCCAGAGCAGCACGCACAACTAATAGATGGCTCAAAGGGTACTTGAGGATTAGGCCATCAAACCATAGAGTCGCAGTTCATGTGACTAACACCACCAACACTTCACATTCAGATAGACCATCTTCTGATTATTGGGAATCAGATTGTAAAGAAGGAGCTTCAAGTGTGGACACAAGCATGGAAGAGGAGACTTCCACGGAGGAAGATGAATCTGAATCTGATTCAGATGTGTATCCTTTGTGTGCTATGGATTTTGCACCTAAGCCAGAGGTTTTGAAGGATCCAAATAAATCACCATTGACCCTTGAGGAGGTAGAGAGAAGGTTAGCTACCCTCAAGTATGGCCCAAATGTTACCAAGGAGGAGAAGGTGAGATTTGAGGAGATTTTCTACAAGTTCATCCATGTTTTTGCTTTCAATTATAAGGATTTGAAGGAAGTCACCTTGGAGAAGCACAAGATAGAGGTGGAGTCACATGCAATACCAATCCGCTAAAAACAACATCGCATTAGCTGACCAATATCTTTGGTTGTGAAGAAGGAGGTTGATAAGCTCAAGGAAGCCGGATTTATCTTTGAGGTGGAGAATTCAGAAAGTGTGTCTCCAATTGTCATTGTGGAGAAAAAGAATGGCAACCTTCGGGTATGTGTGGATTACAAGAAGCTCAATGTTGTTACCAAGAAAGACTATTACCCATTGCCATTCATTGATGAGATCTTGGAGGAGGTTAAAGGTCATGAGAGGTATAGTTTTGGAGATGGTTATAGTGGATATAACCAAATCAAGATTGCACCATGTGGTGCCCACATTTTTTGTTTTTTTCCAAAAGAAAGGAGAAGAAGTGTATAGAGAAGTCGGATTGCGCCTGTATCGCCAAAGAAGATGAAGAAAATTGTCTTCGGGGTGAAACCCAAAGTAAAGTGACTTTGGGTCATAAGGCGAAGTACTCTAAAATGCCATGTCAGCATACAATACGAAGTAAATTGTCTTTGGCGCGGGGGGAGCTCAACCCGAGGCAAAGACAGTCTAACAACCTTTCGTCGGGGCGAGAAATTCAAGAAGGGGCCGTTTCAAAATTGGCGGCTCATATGCGCGAAGGTTGAGTGACAATGATAGGTGCATGCCGGAGGTGTGATTTTTCGGTAGAAACTCAAAGTGACGGAAGACGAAGAAGTGCAACTCTATGAAAATTGAACCTGCAACGACAAAATGTCAAGCAATTTCCTTTGCCGTTGAGGAGTCGTCTTGCAAGTGATCGGGGAAAGGGAAATAGAGTTGGACTCGTGTAAGTGCGTAAGGGAGAAGTCGAGAGAGAGAAATTGAGAGACCAAAAGAAAGCAGAAGAGATGGGAGGAGGGAAGAAGAACTCCGAATTTGCAATGAGAAATCATGCAATTCGGAGATTAGATATAGTAGCAAGGATCGAAGTCTTGAGCCGACTTCGGATCACTTTTCTGGCATGGAACTAGAACGTAAGTTTTCCAGGATTCATGACAGAAATCATCAAGAGTAAATGTCTCGATGGTCCCGAGGAAGAAGGGAAGAGAGGAAATCCGGCTCGTTGGACAGAGTCGGATTGGAGACTCGTACTCGGGAAGGAGGCAGGCTCGGAGCAAGGAGCCACGTTCTTGGGGAAAGGAGAGATAGCCCAAGAAACGCAGGAGGTGAGAGATGCCTTCTTGTCAAAGAGGACGAAGAATGGGTATAAAGTTGAGAGCTATAAAGACCCTGTGAGGAGAGGAATTGTGAGTCCACTAATGGCCCTCCTGAAGCCGGAGAGAACTACCTATGTCATGAAACACCAAGCGGTGTTCTTTCACAAGTTATTTGCAGGAGAACCGATAAATTAGGGAAGGTGCTTTCACGGAAGAACGAGGCAGATGGTGTGGAATCTGCGGGATAAGTCATCTCCACACTACATCGTACCATTTGCAGCCCATTTTTACCTTGGGTTAAATCTGCTCAATTTGGCGGAGCATAATCGAATGGTGTCTCATTTCCATCCTGATTTGAGAAGAGAAGTCGGCGCGGAGGAGCAGCAATACATTCTCCAAATCCGGAGCACGGATGATTACTACGCGAAGACTGGGGAGAACGTGGAGGTCGTTGAAAGTACCCCGACGAAGAAGAGAACTCGGCAAGCAAAAGCCAAAGAAAACAAGAAACCTCAGAAAATGCAGAAAAATAACCCGAGGCAAGGAATGGTGGTGATTGAGTCGGAAGATGAAGACTCAGAAGGCAAAGCCGAGCTCAAGACGGAGGACTCGGACCGTGAGGAGGAACCTGAGCTGACATTGCAAAGTGGAGATACGAGCAGTGACAATGAGGAAGGAGGAGAGATGCCATCGGTACCTGCGGTAGAAGAATACGAAGAAGAAATGCAAGCCGAAGTAGAAACCAAAGACAATGCGGCGCTGGAAGATGAAGTACCAGTGTGCGAGGAGAAGAAGATTGCAGTACAGCAAGGAATTCGCTCGAGACATTAGGCAAAGTGTGAAATGGGACCGAGTAGAGTGAAGGAAGAGGTAGAAGAAAGCTCGGGCAGTGAGGCATCGATCCCGATACGAAGACTCCAGCGAAGAAGGCGAGTATCGGGAGAACACGAGGAAAGAAGAGAGACCACTCCGCGGGAGGACGAAGTTGTCAACAATGGAGTAGAGTACCTGCAGATGGTAGTATGCCTGCTGTTGGTGAAGATGGAGAAGAAGAAGAAGGAGATGCAGTCTACTTGTCCAGAGGTAAAGACTGTGTTGCAGGTCTTATCAAGATTGGAAGAAGAAAACTCGGAGTTGAAGAAGAGTATAACCCGAGGTGAGGAAGAGAGAGAAGTATTGAGAGCGAAAGCAGTCAAGAGGAGTCAGGTAATCAAAGACCTGAAGAGAGAAGTGAGTTATCAAGAAGATCTTGCGAGGAAGAGTGACATCACAAGGGAGAGACAAGTAGCGGAGCATGAAATCTTGAAGCAGCAGTTTGCTGATTCAAGAGTCAAACTTATCCATGCTATGGCAAGGGTAGCATCAAAGAATCAAGAGCTCGATCGAGTGATGGAGAGTATGGAGGAGAAGAAGCAACTCTGGCAGTGAGAGTTGGCTGCGAGATATAGAGAAGAAGAGAGATTACGAGACTTACTTCGTAATCAGGAAGAGAAGGTTGCACAGAAGGAGAAAGAGAAGGAAGCGGTGAAGGCCGAATTCAAAGAAGAATTGGTGATGTACCGAGAAGAATGGCTCGCAGATCGGGAACAGGAACGCAAGACAAGATTGGAGCCATTGAAGGAAATTGTCCTCAGAGTAAACGCGATGTTAAGTACAGAGGCCAGCATTCGAATTGAAGAGACGAGATTGCACGAGTTAAAACTGTTGGTGCAGGAAACGAGGCGAAGACAAGCGAAAGATACAGATTTGAATGCCTTGTTGTTTAAATTGAAAACTTGTGTAGATAGGAAGATCTTAGAAGTAGAAGACAATATTGCGATTAGATTAGACTTAGTGAGAATAGAGTTAGAAAAGCTTCGGCAGGATGTTAAGGCAAAACCCGACGTAGATAACATAGGGATCCAAATGTCTTCGGAGTTGCCCTCAGAGACATTAGAGAAGAGTGGGTCAAAGGATGAGGAGTTAGGTAGATTAACCACTAGTGCAATTTCAGATCAGGAAAGAGAATTGCTGGATCTGGTAGAAGATGTGGGAGATTTGAAACCCGAGGAAAAGATAGTAGGAAGTAAGATTACTTCGGGTTTGGGTTTGAAAGCCGAGGAAGAAGTAGACATTGGATCGGATTAGTAACCAATTTGAGATTTGAAGGGGCAGATATGAAGAGGTGCATTGTCATTTTGGATCTGTAGGTAGAACAGTTGTTGTAAAACGGTATAGTTGTTAGAAGTGTCGATTGCTTCACTATTTAAGAGTGGCATTCACAGTATTATGTTGTTCAGTGCTCATTATTTCTGAGAATAGATAAAGCGAAGTGTTGTGAAGCAGTGCTCGTTGCTTGAGCTTGTTCCGAGTATCAATTTTGCAATTGTGTTTGTGAGTGTGTGGAGAAATTTGAAGTGCAAGTCAGTGTGCTTGTTGGATGTTGGGTTCCACAGCCTTGATCTTCATTCTGTGTGTTTGATCCTAAATGAAGTGCAATCGAAGCAATGCCTTGACAGATCTGAGAGGAATTGTAGTGTTGGTAGTATTCTACATTTGGGAGTGCAGTACGAAGTTGATGTGAAGCAATTTTGATTGAGGAAGTTGTGCCTTCAGTGGAGGGGTGGAACACAATTCTGAGGTAAAGTTGTTTTGCACTGAAGTGCCGTTTTCAGGAGAGCCTGAATCATCACAATCAAGATTGTTTGGAAAGATTTGATGGATTTGTGATTATGGAGTGTTAATTTGTGACAAGACTGCGAGTTAGTGCTTGTTACTCTCTTCTGGGTGTGGTTTCTACCTAAGAGACTAAAGAAGAACTCAAGAAGAACTGACATTGTTACTTTGCTTCATATTTGACCAATTCTGACTCGTATCTCTACGGGAACAAACTTTACTTACCCGATTACCGTAAAAGTGATATTTGCCGGGTTTTCACATGATTTTTGGCGCCGCTGCCGGGGATACAAATCTCGGAAGTGGAAGAATACAAAGCCCAATTGGAAACTAGGTATCAAGGCAATATGAATGTCTGGATTGAAAGAACAACGGGAAGAGAGAGCGCAAAGACGAGCACTTCAGCATGAAGAAGACAAACGTCTGAACGCCCCATCCATCGTGACAAAACTGAGCGAGAGGCATTGGAGTTTCAACTTCTTCACGAAGTGCAAGAAGCCCTGCGAGAACTTGATCACAAGAAACGCAAAGGCGGTTGGCAAGGCTACTTCGCATCTCCCTCTTCTTCCAAGAAGAAGAAAGAATCGAGTGGGCAAACATATGCATTGCGGCCCAGTACACCAACTTCCCCTAGAGCTATAAAGGAAGTTGTTTCCTTGAAGACCTTTGTTCGAGAAAAGATAGCACGCACACTTACTGAAGACGAGTGTCAACATCTTCTACGAACGATTCCTCGGTTGTTCCGAAGGAATTTGGAAGAACCTATTGAAGGTGTTGATCCTGAATCTTCCACTCTGAGAGGGTCAACTTCCACTCAAAGTCGACCCTCTTAGAGTAGAAATTGTCAAAGAAGACCCTGCGGTGAATTTGACGAATTGGAATCCCTGGGCTGACAACACGGCGTCAATTCCAGCCAATTCTTCCGTTCCGTCAAGTTCCACATTACCTCAGCTGATCCCAGTGCATCAAAGGATGACTTTGCTTCCTATCACCCGACATGCCTATCAGAAGTATAAGGGGATAGAACAAGACGAAGATCCCGATGAATTCATCAAAGAATTCGAAGTCATCTCCTTTGCTAACAAGGAGCATGACTCGGCGGATCGACTAAGAATTTTTCCAAGTCTGCTTCGCAAGAAAGCTTGGAGTTGGTACACCCATGTGAGTCAAAAGGGGTTTGTACCATCGGACTGGGCAGACTTGAGAAACAACTTCCTGGAACGATTCCGGGAGGTTGACTATGATACAAGTGTCTTCGCGGCACTAAACGATTTGGACCGGGGCAAGAAGGAGAAGTTGAGAGACTACTCTGAGCAGTTCATGGCATTATTGAACCAAGTTCCCAAGCAATCGGGGGTGGTGGGATACTCCGATGTGCAAGCCATTACCTGGTTCCTTGGGGGCCTTTCACTAGAGATACGAATCTTTGCCAGGGAGAGGAACGTAACTTCCTTGGATAAAGTACTCAAACATGTCGCTCGTTATGAAGCGGCCCACTCTCACTCTGCCGGTAACCGGAGAAATCGGGAGAAGAAGGGCAAGAAGCCCAGAAGGAGAGCTTCACGCAGCACCTCCCCTTCTTTGGATGAATCCTCTACGTCTTTGAGCTCTTCTTTGGAATCCAAAGAAGAATCAAAGCCAAGACGAGTCAGAAGACATGGAGGCAAGAAACCAGTGACTCCACCAGCCAAGAGTGTACATAAGGCGGATACAAAGCTGGATGCCCTCATCAAGGAGTTTTCGGATTTCAAGATCCAGATGATTGGGGCTAAGGACCAAAGAAAGGCCCCAGCATTTGGACGATCTAATGTGTGGTGCACCGCATGTGGCAAATCCGGCCACGCCAACACAGAATGCAATACTCATAATGCATTCCTGGTGCAGCAAATTGATTGGGTTCCGGGATGGAACCAAGATGAGGACAAAGAGGCGGTGTACCAAACTCAGGAGGTACAGCCTCAGCTGAGCACATCGTATCAAGGTCCGAGGTTTGGACCCAGGGAGTATAACCCCAATACTCCTGCACAAAGACCACCGATGAGCAACCAAAATCGCCCTCAGAATGTTGCGCCCGGAGCCTGTTATAATTGTGGCTCGATGGGACATTGGTCTCCAAATTGTCCCGAGCCAAGAAGGCAAATTGGGTACGTTCCCCTATGTGGAAATTGTAAAGGATCGGGGCATACAGGCAACCAATGCCCTCACCCGCCGAACCCAAAGCCTCTTGTAAAATATGTACAGACCCCTGCTGAGCGTGCATCACTTCAGCCAAAGGGGGATACAAATGTAAATTGTATAACTCTTGAGGAAGAAAGACCTCAAGAAGGGAGTCCGGCCTCAGAAGGAGAATGCCCAGACCTTGAAATTTTGAAAGTTGAGACACGCTCCACCAAGAAGAAGCATGATCCCAAAGAACTGAGTACGACCTCGTCGTCTTCCCGAAAGGCAAAGAGACAGCGCCCAAAAGCAATTCTTTTGGCCAAGGAGGAAAAGATCCTCGCAAAAGCTAAAGCTAAAGCCTTGCAGAAAGAATTAACGGAGGCATTACTTAAGACTCGGGAACTGAGTTTGGAAGAAGAGACGAAGACAAAGTCTCCAATTTTTCCGGCGGACATCCGATCCGAAGTAAAGGGTCTGATTCAAGCCGAGGTAGGCCAACCCGAGGAAGCTTGGGTTCAGGCCATCAGCAAGCCCGTCACCATTTTGAAGCGTCCCGAAGTCAAGAGGGAGCATGGAGAGTCCTCGGACTCAAAGCCGAAGACGAAGACGGTCAAATTGGGAGGAGTTCCCCAATATGATATTGTAGCCGACTTGGCCACCACAAATGCCAATGTTACATTTAAGCAATTGTGTGAAGATAACAAGCTGTACAAGAGACAGCTTAATTCGGCCCTCAAGAAGGTGAGGTCGATGTCAAAGAAGGACCTGCCTACTATCTATCATATTGAACAAGAAGATTTGGGATCTCCCAAGGTAGACGTGGAGATTGCAGGGTGCATGATCACATCGATACCCATTGACTTTAGGTCTGGTGTGAATGTCATGACGGAAGATACTGCAAATCGACTCGGGTATCATACGTTTGAACCAACACTCCAAGTTTTGAAGTTTGCAGACCAAACCAGGAGACGGCCCTTGGGCATGTTGTCGAACATTACCACAATCATTGGAGGGGTACCCTTCAAGTTGAATTACATCGTGTTGCGGCCAATGACAAAAACTGGTTACCCTCTGTTGATCGGCAGACCCTGGTTGTATAGTGCCCAAGTTGTAGTGGATTGGCATCAGCAGAAGTTAAGATTCAAGGACATTTCGTCCAAAGATCAGAAGCTGGTGACTGTGAGTTGGACAAAGGTTCCCCATATCGGGGAAACAAGTTTGTTAGAAGAGGAGGACAAGCCCGAAGACTCATCGTCTTCGTCTTCAGACGAATCGGAAGAAGAAGTCCAACTTAATTACTTGGAATGCTACAAAGTAGAGGCTGACGACGAAGATCCATATGACCTCGCCTCAGGTGAACCTGACTTGGAGGAAGGGGGTTTGATGGCCGCTTGCCTCGGGATAAGCCGAGTAAGCCACGTTGAAGGGGTCATCAACCCCGACGACTGTCAAGAGGTGTTACTTACTGAAGGAAAAATTTTAAAAATCTCGAAGACAGTTACTTCGGAGGAGTTGGCAGGATACAGTGCCCTGTTTATAGAATTCCAGGATGTATTCGCCTGGTCGATTGATCAAATGCCGGGTATTCCACAAGAATTTGGAGAACACCGGATTGATTTGATTGAAGGTGCAGTTCCGGTTCGGCAGCGACAACACCGCCTGAACCCGAAGTACTCGCTCTTGGTAAAAGATGAAATTGATAAGTACTTAGGGGCCAGAATCATCTTCCCTGTCTTAAGCAGTGAATGGGTCTCCCCCATTGTCATTGTCCCGAAGAAGAAAACAAGGAAGATCCGAGTGTGCCAAGACTTCCAAAAATTGAACGTAGTCACAAGGAAAGATCATCATCCCTTGCCTTTTACCAATACAATTTTAGATCAGGTAGTTGGGCATCCTTGTTATAGTTTTCTTGATGGATTTTCAGGGTACAATCAAGTATCCATTCGAGAAGAAGACAAGGATAAAACTACATTCACGACCGATTGGGGCACTTTTGCTTACAATCAAATGCCCTTTGGGTTGTGTAATGCTCCCACTACTTTCTAGCGGATGATGAATTCGATCTTCAAAGATTTCCTGTGCAAATTTGTTGAAGTTTTTATTGATGACTTTTGTGTGTTTGGGCGACGGGATGTACATATAGATTACCTTCGCCAAATGTTTGAAAGGTGTTGTTTTGCCGGCTTGTCATTACACCCGGAGAAATGCTTCTTCGCAATGAAGGAGGGAATTCTTCTGGGGCATCGGGTGTCAAGCCGAGGTATTGAAGTCAATGTTGAGAAGGTTAAGATAATCGCAGCTTTGGAATCCCCGAAGAACATCCGGGAGCTGAGAGCCTTCTTGGGACATGTCGGATATTACAGACGCTTCGTGTCAAACTATGCAGTGCTTGCTGCACCACGTACAAAGCTTCTAAAGAAATCCGAAGACTATCTGTGGGAAGCACATCAAGAAGAAGCCTTCCAGGTGTTGAAGAAGAAACTGGTTGAAGCACCAGTCATGAGGGCCCCGAATTGGGACGTCCCTTTTCATGTGTATGTGGACACTTCGTCCATGGCCATCGGGGTTGTCTTAAGTCAGAAGGACAAGAAGAAGAAGGACTACCCGGTGTATTATGCCAATCGACAACTTTCAGTTTCTGAAAAGAATTATTCGACGACTGAAAGAGAAGCACTCGGAATGGTGTATGCCTGCAAGAAATTTCGTCATTATTTGTTGGGGTATAAGTTTGTCTTCTATGTTGACCATTATGCATTGCAACATCTGGTCAAGAAGGCAGATTTATCGGCACAAATTGCAAGATGGATCTTGTTATTACAAGAGTTCACGTATACTGTACAAGTGAGGAAGGGAGCTTTGCTTTCAAATGCGGACTTCCTATCTAGGTTAGACACTCAAGACCAAGAGTGGGAAATTGACGATCGGTTCCCTGACGAAGAGTTGTATCACTTATCAGCAATGAGAAGTACAATGTATGAAGATGAATATAATTATCTGAATACTCTCCATTGTCCTGAGGAGATGGATCCGGAACAACGGGCAGTCTTTCTCCGGAAAATGGGGCCGTACCAGCTTAAACACAACATTCTATTTAAGATGGGCGAAGACGAAGTACTTTGGCGATGCTTGGAGTCATACGAAGTAGGAGGAGTAATTGAATCTTTACAGTCCGAGGCATTGGGAGGACACTATGCTCTGAAGAGTATTGTAAAGAAAATTCTTTTGGCAGGGCATTGGTGGCCTACAATGTACAAAGATGTACATGCTCATATCCGAAGCTGTGATGCGTGTCAGAGAACGGGGAAGCCAACGGCCACTTCTCAATGGCCTTTGAAACCAATTTTGCCTTTGGCCCCCTTTGAGAAATGGGGGATTGATTTTGTGGGTCCCATTCAACCAGTGACCCGAGTCACAAGAAAGCGCTACATTTTGGTTTGCACTGATTATGCTACCAAGATGGTTGAAGCGGAAGCAACTCGTAGAGATGATGCTGAAACTGTGGCGGAATTTTTCTTTTGAAACATCATCTCCCGATATGGGTGTCCTCTGGAATTGGTCAGTGACCGAGGAACACACTTTTTGAACTCTGTAATGGAGGAGTTAACCAAGTATTTTCAGATTAAACATTGGAAGATGACTCCTTATAACCCAAAAGCAAATGGCTTAACGGAAAAAGCGAATGGGTTACTGTGTAAAATTTTGAATAAGGTGACTGTCAATTATGCCTATGACTGGGATACAAAATTACCAGCTGCGTTATGGGCCTATCGGACGACAGAGAAGATTACAACCAAACAAACCCCATACTTCTTGACATATGGCTTGCATCCCATACTGCCAATTGAATTTGAGTTCCGACTTATTGAGTCCTGTGCAAAGAACAAATGTCGGAAGAGGAAAGTCAGGATCTTCGGATTCATCAACTGATGTGGTTAGAAGAGAAAAGAGATGATGCAATGCAAACCACAAAAGAAGTACAAGCACAAAGGAAAGTCAGGCACGATCAGAGAATCAAGCCTGTGACTGTACAAGAAGGGGATTTGGTTTTGTTATATGACAATCGCTGAATATTTTTTCCAGGCAAGTTGCATTTGAGATGGATGGGTCCCTATCGAGTTTGTCATCTTTACGAAAATGTATCCATGCAACTCGTCGATTTGCAAGGTAATCCTTTTGCCACTGGAGTAAACGGGTGGAGAGTTCGGAGATATTGGACCATAGACTTGGAAGTTTCTAAGACACCCGAGGTCTATGTTCGCGGGGACGCTCACATTTGAGGGAGGGGGTATGTGGTGCCCACATTTTTTGTTTTTTTCCAAAATAAAGGAGAAGAAGTGTATAGAGAAGTCGGATTGCCCTTGTATGGCCAAAGAAGACAGAGAAAATTGTCTTTGGGGTGAAACCCGAAGTAAAGTGACTTTGGGTCATAAGGCGAAGTACTCTAAAATGCCGTGTCAGCATACAATACAAAGTAAATTGTCTTTGGCGCGGGGGGAGCTCAACCCGAGGCAAAGACAGTCTAACAACCTTTCGTCGGGGCGAGAAATTCAAGAAGGGGCTGTTTCAAAATTGGCGGCTCATACGCGTGAAGGTTGAGTGACAGTGACAGGTGCATGCCGGAGGTGTGATTTCTCGGCAGAAACTCAAAGCGACGGAAGACGAAGAAGTGCAACTCTATAAAAATCAAACCTGCAACGACGAAATGTCGAGCAATTTTCCTTTGCCGTTGAGGAGTCGTCTTGCAGGTGATCGGGGAAAGGGAAATAGAGTTGGACTCGTGTAAGTGCGTAAGGGAGAAGTCGAGAGAGAGAAATTGAGAGACCGAAAGAAAGCAGAAGAGATGGGAGGAGGGAAGAAGAACTCTGAATTTGCAGTGAGAAATCATGCAATTCGGAGATTAGATATAGTAGCGAGGATCAAAGTCTTGAGCCGACTTCGGATCACTCTTCTGGCATGGAACTGGAACGTAAGTTTTCCAGGATTCATGACAGAAATCATCAAGAGTAAATGTCTCGATGGTCCCGAGGAAGAAGGGAAGAGAGGAAATCCGGCTCGCTGGATAGAGTCGGATTGGAGACTTGTCCTCGGGAAGGAGGCAGGCTCGGAGCAAGGAGCCACGTTCTTGGGGAAAGGAGCCTAAGAAACGTAGGAGGTGAGAGATGCCTTCTTGTCGAAGAGGACAAAGAATGGGTATAAAGTTGAGAGCTATAAAGACCCTGTGAGGAGAGGAATTGTGAGTCCACTAATGGCCCTCTTGAAGCCGGAGAGAACTACCTATGTGATGAAACACCAAGCGGTGTTCTTTCACAGTTATTTGTAGAAGAACCGATAAATTGGGGAAGGTGCTTTCACGGAAGAACGAGGCAGATGGTGTGGAATCTACGGGATAAGTCGCCTCCACACTACATCGTACCATTTGCAGCCCATTTTTACCTCGGGTTAAATCTGCTCAATTTGGCGGAGCATAATTGAATGGTGTCTCATTTCCATCCTGATTTGAGAAGAGAAGTCGACGCGGAGGAGCAGCAATACATTCTCCAAATCCAGAGCACGGACGATTACTATGCAAAGACAGGGAAGAACGTGGAGGTCGTTGAAAGTACCCCGATGAAGAAGAGAACTTGGCAAGCAGAAGCCGAAGAAAACAAGAAACCTCGGAAAATGCAGAAAAATAACCGGAGGCGAGGAATGGTGGTGATTGAATCAGAAGATGAAGACTCAGAAGGCGAAGCCGAGCTCAAGACGGAGGACTTGGACCATGAGGAGGAATCTGAGCTGACATTGCAAAGTGGAGATACGAGCAGTGACAGTGAGGAAGGAGGAGAGATGACATCGGTACCAGCGGTTGAAGAATACGAAGAAGAAATGCAAGCCGAAGTAGAAACCAAAGACAATGCGGCGCTAGAAGACAAAGTACCAGTGTGCGAGGAGAAGAAGATCGCAGTATAGCAAGGAATTTGCTCAAGACGTAAGGCAAAGTGTGAAGCGGGACCAAGTAGAGTGAAGGAAGAGGTAGAAGAAAGCTCGGGCAGTGAGGCATCGATCCCAATACGAAGACTCCAGCAAAGAAGGCGAGTATCGAGAGAACACAAGGAAAGAAGAGAGACCACTCCGCGGGAGGACGAAGTTGTCAGTAATGGAGTAGATTACCTGCAGATGGTAGTATGCCCGCTGTTGGTGAAGATGGAGAAGAAGAAGAAGGAGATGCAGTCTACTTGTCCAGAGGTAAAGACTGTGTTGCAGGTCTTATCAAGATTGGAAGAAGAAAACTCGGAGTTGAACAAGAGTAGAACCCAAGGTGAGGAAGAGAGAGAAGTACTGCGAGCGGAAGCAGTCGAGAGGAGTCAGGTAATCGAAGACCTGAAGAGAGAAGTGAGTTATCAAGAAGATCTTGCGAGGAAGAGTGACATCGCAAGGGAGAGACAAGTAGCGGAGCATGAAATCTTGAAGCAGCAGTTTGCTGATTCAAGAGTCAAACTTATCCATGCTATGGCGAGGGTAGCATCGAAGGATCAAGAGCTCGATCGAGTGATGGAGAGTATGGAGGAGAAGAAGCAACTCTGGCAGCGAGAGTTGGCTGCGAGACATAGAGAAGACGAGAGATTACGAGACTTACTTTGTAATCAGGAAGAGAAGGTTGCACAAAAGGAGAAAGAGAAGGAAGCGGTTGTGACAACCCGACAAATATCACTTTTGCGGTAATTGGGTAAGTAAAGTTTGTTCCCGCAAAGATACGAGTCAAAAATGTCCAAATACGAAGCAAAGTAACAATTTCAGTTCTTCTTGAGTTCTTCTTTAGCCTCTCAGGTAGAAACCACACCCAGAAGAGAGTAACAAGCACTAACTCGCAGTCTTGTCACAAATTCACACTCCTTAATCACAACTCCATCAATTATTTCCAAACAATCTTGATTGTGATGATTCAGGCTCTCTTGAAAACGGAACTTCACTGCAAAAGGACTTTGCCTCAGAATTGTGTTCCACCCATCCACTGAAGGCACAACTTCCTCGATCTAAATTGCTTCACATCAACTTCACACTGCACTCACAAATGCAGAATACTACCAACACTACAATTCCTCTCAGATCTGTCGAGGCATTGCTTTGATTGCACTTCACTCAGGATCAAACACACAGAATGAAGATCAAGGCTGTGGAATCCAACATCCAACAAACACTCCGACTTACACTTTGAATTTCTCCAAACATTCACAAACACAATTACAAAGTTGATACTCGGAATCAAGCTCAAGCGACGAGCACTACTTCACAGCACTTTGCTTTATCTATTCTCAGAAATAATGAGCACTGAACAACAATTTCCTGCGAATGCCACTCTTAAATAGTGAAGCAATCAACAGTTCTAACAACTATACCGTTTCTACAACAATTGTTCTAACCCTAAACTATACCGTTTCTACAACAACTGTTCTAACCTGCAGATCCAAAATGACAATGCACCTCTTCATATCTGCCCCTTCAAATCTCAAATCGGTTACTAATCCGATCCGATGTCTACTTCTTCCTCGGCTTTCAAACCCGAACCCAAAGTAATCTTACTTCCTACTATTCTGTCCTTGGGTTTCACATCTCCTACATCTTCTACCAGATCCAGCAATTCTCTTTCCTGATCTGAAATTGCACTAGTGGGTAATCTATCTAACTCCTCATCCTTTGACCCACTCTTCTTTAATGTCTCTGAGGGCAACTCCAAAGACATTTGGATCCCGATGTTATCTACTTCGGGGTTTTGCTTTAACATCCTGCCGAAGTTTTTCTAACTCTATTCTCACTAAGTCTAATCTAATCGCGATATTGTCTTCTACTTCTAAGATCTTCCTATCTACACGAGTTCTCATTTAATCAACAAGGCATTCAAATCTGTATCTTTTGCTTGTCTTCGCCTTGTCTCTTGCACCAACAACTTCAACTCGTGCAGACACGCTTCTTCAATTCGAATGCTGGCCTCTATACTTAACATCGCGTTTACCCTGAGGACTATCTCCTGCAATGGCTCCAAGCTTGTCTTCCTTTCTTGTTCCCAATCTGCAAGCCATTCTTCTCTGTACATCGCCAATTCTTCTTTGAATTCGGCCTTCACCGCTTCCTTCTCTTTCTCCTTCTGTGCAACCTTCTCTTCCTGATTACGAAGTAAGTCTCGTAATCTCTCTTCTTCTCTATATCTCGCAGCCAACTCTCGCTGCCAAAGTTGCTTCTTCTCCTCCATACTCTCCATCACTCGATCGAGCTCTTGATCCTTTGATGCTACCCTTGCCATAGCATGGATGAGTTCAACTCTTGAATCAGCAAATTGCTACTTCAAGATTTCATGCTCCGCTACCTGTCTCTCCCTTGCGATATCACTCTTCCTCGCAAGATCTTCTTGATAACTCACTTCTCTCTTCAGGTCTTCAATTACCTGACTCCTCTCGACTGCTTCTGCTCGCAGTACTTCTCTCTCTTCCTCTCCTCGGGTTATACTCTTTTTTAACTCCAAGTTTTCTTCTTCCAATCTTGATAAGACCTGCAACACAGTTTTTACCTCAAGACAAGTAGACTGCATCTCCTTCTTCTTCTTCTCCATCTTCACCAACAGCGGGCATACTACCATCTACAGGTAATCTACTCCATTACTGATACCTTCGTCCTCCCGCGGAGTGGTCTCTCTTCTTTCTTCGTGTTCTCCCGATACTCGCCTTCTTCTCTGGAGTCTTCGTATCGGAATCGATGCCTCACTGCCCGAGCTTCCTTCTACCTCTTCCTTCACTCTACTCGGTCCCGCTTCACACTTTGCCTTACGTCTCACGCAAATTCCTCGATGTACTGCGATCTTCTTCTCCTCGCACACTGGTACTTTGTCTTCCAGTGCCGCATTGTCTTGAGCTCGGCTTTGCCTTCTGAGTCTTCATCTTCCGACTCAATCACCACCATTCCTCGCCTCGGGTTATTTTTCTGCATTTTCCGAGGTTTCTTATTTTCTTTGGCTTCTGCTTGCCGAGTTCTCTTCTTTGTTGGGGTACTTTCAACGACCTCCACGTTCTTCCCTGTCTTCGCGTAGTAATCGTCTGTGCTCCGGATTTGGAGAATGTATTGCTGCTCCTCTGCGTCGACTTCTCTTCTCAAATCAGGATAGAAATGAGACACCATTCGATTATGCTCTACCACATTGAGCAGGTTTAACCCGAGGTAAAAATGGGCTGCAAATGGTACGATGTAGTGTGGAGGCAACTTATCCCGTAGATTCCATACCATCTCCCTCGTTCTTCCGTGAAAGCACCTTGCTCAATTTATCGGTTCTCCTACAAATAACTTGTGAAAGAACACCGCTTGGTGTTTCATCACATAGGTAGTTCTCTCCGGCTTCAGGAGGGCCATTAGTCCACTCACAATTCCTCTCCTCACTAGGTCCTTATAGCTCTCAACTTTATACCCATTCTTCGTCCTCTTCGACGAGGAGGCATCTCTCACCTCCTGCGTTTCTTGGGCTATCTCTCCTTTCCCCAAGAATGTGGCTCCCTGCTCCGAGCCTGCCTCCTTCCCGAGTACGAGTCTCCAATCCGACTCTGTCCAGCGAGCCGGATTTCCTCTCTTCCCTTCTTCCTCGGGACCATCGAGACATTTACTCTCGATGATTTCTGTCATGAATCCTGGAAAACTTACGTTCCAGTTCCATGCCAAAAAAGTGATCCAAAGTTGGCTCAAGACTTCGATCCTCGCTACTATATCTAATCTCCGAATTGCATGATTTCTCACTGCAAATTCGGAGTTCTTCTTCCCTCCTCCCATCTCTTCTGCTTTCTTTCGGTCTCTCAATTTCTCTCTCTCAACTTCTCCCTTATGCACTAACACGAGTCCAACTCTATTTCCCTTTCCCCGATCACCTGCAAGACAACTCCCCAACGGCAAAGGAAAATTGCTCAACATTTCGTCGTTACAGTTTCAATTTTTATAGAGTTGCACTTCTTTGTCTTCCGTCGCTTCGAGTTTCTACCGAGAAATCACACCTCCGGCATGCACCTATCACTGTCACCCCACCTTCGCGCGTATGAGCTGCCAATTTTGAAACGGCCCCTTCTTGAATTTCTCGCCCCAATGAAAGGTTGTTAGACTGTCTTTGCCTCGGGTTGAGCTCCCCCCAAGCCGAAGACAATTTACTTCGTATTGTATGCTGACACGACATTTCAGAGTACTTTGCCTTATGACCCGAAGTCACTTTACTTTAGGTTTCACCCCAAAGACAATTTTCTTTGTCTTCTTTGGCCATACAGGCGCAATCCGACTTCTCTATACACTTCTTCTCCTTTATTTTGGAAAAAATAAAAAATGTGGGCACCACAGCGGTGAAGGCCAAATTCGAAGAAGAATTGGCGATGTACCAAGAAGAATGGCTCACAGATCGGGAACACGAATGCAAGACAAGATTGGAGCCATTGAAGGAAATCGTCCTCAAAGTAAACGTGATGTTGAGTACAGAGGCCAGCGTTTGAATTGAAGAGACGAGATTGCACAAGTTAAAACTATTGGTGCAGGAAACTAGGCAAAGACAAGCGAAAGATACAGATTTGAATGCCTTGTTGTTTAAATTGAGAACTCGTGTAGATAGGAAGATCTTAGAAGTAGAAGACAATATTGCGATTAGATTAGACTTAGTGAGAATAGAGTTAGAAAAGCTTCGGCAAGATGTTAAGGCAAAACCCGACGTAGATAACATAGGGATCCAAATGTCTTCGGAGTTGCCCTCAGAGACATTAGAGAAGAGTGGGTCGAAGGATGAGGAGTTAGGTACATTAACCACTAGTGCAATTTCAGATCAAGAAAGAGAATTGCTAGATCTATGAGCCGGCATGTCTCTCAATCAGGATGAACCTCTGATGGCTATTATGGTAGCGCACCATGGACTAAGAAGGCAAGGAACCCCAACTCCATCATACTCCTCCAAGGCTAACACTCCAAGACTCAAGACATTGCTCACTAGAGAACTCAATGAGAGAGAGATAGTTGCAAATCAAAGGATGATGAGTACTTCCTCACCCCTTGTTTATATACTTGTGAAATAGTTACGTACCAAAGTTACTAATTACCGTAGTAACTCAAGTTACTAGACTAAAAGTCAAGTAAAGTCAAAAAGTAGAAAGGAATATCCATTCACATGGGCATATTCCCCTTATCTTGACCCAACCACTAAAGCAAGGATTCCTTCACATGGGCTATCCTTGGACTAAAGAAGAATCCAAAACAAAAAGGCTTGCGGGCCCAAGAGTTCTCAACTCTTTCCCCAAAGCCAAACACCTAGGAATAATACCAAGTCAACACACTAAAATCCAAAATAGTGGTGCTCATCTTTTCTACTTCCTCTAAAAAAGGTCCCATCTATCTTAGCTATGACTAACTTTAGCTAACCATGACTAATATAGAACCATCCTTTATCTCTATATAAATAATATCTCTTAAGTACTTGTAATACCAAGCTAAATATCACAATACCACACACATGCACAAATGGGTGTTACATTTACCCCCGGACTAAGTTTTCACTTTGTCCTCAAAGTGAAGGTCTCTCTACCTTCTATGGTACATCACCAACTTATCATGGTTAATCCTATCAAAGTATCTTCCTCCCAACTCCTTGAGATCATAGGTGTAATTGCCCCACACCTTTTCCACTATGAAAGGTCCAAAGTACTTAGGCAAAAACTTCTTTTGCACTCTCTTGAATCGAATGGAATCAAACAACATTACCCAATCACCTTCTTTGGAAGGCTCCACCTTCTTCTTGTCTTGCCTCTTATCATAGCTCTCCTTTTGTTTCCTTTGGGCTTGCTCCACTCGAACCATAGCAACTGCTCTTGCCTCTTCCAACTCCATGAGTTGATCCTTCCTTGACTTCTCTGCATCACCTCCTTGTGCTTTCTTCAATCTCCTATGAATGCTTTGGAAGGTAGGAAGATCAAAGTGATAGGTAAGGGAGACTCAATACCATACACCAATTGAAATGGAGAATATCCAGTGGAAGTTTTCATGGTTGTCCTATACTCCCACAAAACTGCATGAATCCTCTTGTCCCAATGATGTTTAGCCCCCTCCATTTCTGCATCTTTGGCCAACATCATGCACAAGGTCTGATTGGTTCTCTCTGCCAAGCCATTGGAATTTGGCTTATAGGATGTAGTTACTCTATGTGTGATAGAGAAATGTCGTAGCATGGCTGTAGTAATGCTTCCTGTAAACTCTCCTCCTCTATCAGAAACCAACTCCAAAGGGCATCCAAACCTAGTGATAATGCGTTCATAAAGAAATCTACCCACTTCATCTTCATTCTTGTCCCTCAATGGTCTAGCCTCAACCCACTTGGTAAGGTAATCAGTAACTACCACAATGTACCGATTGTTCCTTGGGGTTCTATTGAGAGGACCTACAAAATCAATTCCCCAATTCTCAAAAGGTCCTAGCAATGGAATTGATCTAAGTGGTGGAGTGGATGTAGACTTTCTAGCAAAAGCTTGACAAACATGACAAGTTTTGCAATAATCAAGACAATCCTTGAAAATCCCTCTCCAATGGTAACCTACATCTAGAATCTTGAAAGCAGTCACCTTTCCTGCAAAGTGTCCTCCACATACTAAACCTTCATGAAACTCCTTTATGAGTAGGATAGACTCTTCCTTACCCATTGCTCTTCGAAGTAGACCATCTGCTCCTTGGTGAAAAAGAATATCCTCCACCATTGTGTAAGGTCTAGATCTTGCTGCAAGGGCCTTCCTCTCCCTAGCATGCATCCCTTTTGGATAGTTACCTTTTGTCACAAAATCCACAATCTCCTTGTACTCCATTGGAACCTCTTGAGTGACTGAGATTGTCATGAGCTCCTCATCCGGGAAGGAATCATCCACTGGCTCATCTCCATCATGATCATAGGCTCTAGATAATAAATCAGCATTTGCATGTTTCTTTCCTGGCCTATCTTCAATGGTGTAGTCATACTCAGACAAGAGTATCATCCACCTTGCTAGTCTCCCTTCAACATTAGGCTTGTTGAAGATGTACTTCAAAGCCTTGTGATCCGTGACAATGGTGGCTTTTCCTCCAATCAAGTAGTGTCTAAACTTCTTGAGACCAAAGATCATTGCCAACCCTTCTCTCTCCGTGACAGAGTAGTTCTTCTCTGCTGAAACCATCTGCCTACTAGCATAAGCTATTGGATGATCATGCCCATCTTGGTCTAATTGACTAAGAGTGCATCCTATAGCTACATTAGAAGCATCAGTGTAGAGGATGAAAGGTTTACTCCAATCAGGTTTAGCAAGAATTGGAGCTACAACAAAGGATTGCTTGAGCTCCTCAAAAGCTTTGAGAGCCTCCTTGTCTTCCAAAATCACCATGTAATCTACACCCTTCTTCATGTAGATGGTCAATGCATAAGCCTTGTTGGAAAATGAGAAGATGAACCTCCTATAGTACCCAACCATCCCCAAGAATTGGCGTAACTTTGTCAAGCTTGAAGGGAATGGAAGGTCTGAGATTTTCCTCACCTTCTCAGGATCAACTGCTATTCCATCCTTGGAGATGATATGCCCCAAAAGTAGACCTTCTTCACATCCAAAAATGCACTTCTCTGGGTTGAGTGATGCATTTGCCTCATCCAAGCATTGCAAGACTTTGATTAGGTGCTCAAAGTGCTCCTCCTTGCTCCCATAGACACAAAAGTCATCAATGAAATCTCTCACAAATTTCCCAATGAAAGGTTCAAATACCTTGTTCATGAACCGTTGGAATGTGGCTGGAGCATTGCAAAGCCCAAAAGGCATGACCTTGAAAGCGTAAGTTCCCCAAGGTGTGGTGAATGTGGTGAGTTGTTGATGCTCTGGTGCAATCTTGATTTGGTTATATCCACTATAACCATCTCCAAAACTGTACCTCTCATGACCTACAACCTCCTCCAAGATCTCATCAATCAATGGCAATGGGTAGTAGTCCTTCTTGGTAACAACATTGAGCTTCTTGTAATCCACACATACCCAAAGCTTGCCATTCTTTTTCTTCACAATGACAATTGGAGACACCCATTCTGAATTCTCCACCTCAAAGATAAATCCAGCCTCCTTGAGCTTATCAATCGCCTCCTTCACAACCAAAGATATTGGTGGGCTAATGCGACGTTGCTTTTGGCAGATTGGTCTTGCATGTGACTCCACCTCTATCTTGTGCTCCTCCAAGGTGACTTCCTTCAAATCCTTGTAACTAAAAGCAAACACATGGATGAACTTGCGGAAAATCTCCTCAAATCTCACTTTCTCCTCCTTGGTAACATTTGGGCCATACTTGAGGGTAGATAACCTTCTCTCTACCTCCTCAAGTGTCAATGGTGATTTATATGGGTCCTTCAAAACCTCTGGCTTAGGTGCAAAATCCATAGCACACAAAGGATACACATCTGAATCAGATTCAGATTCATCCTCCTCCATGGAAGTCTCCTCTTCCATGCTTGTGTCCACACTTGAAGCTCCTTCTTCAGAATCTGATTCCCAATAATCAGAAGATGGTGTATCTGAATGTGAAGTGTTGGTGGTATTAGTCATAGGAACGGTGACTCTATGGTTTGATGGCCCAATCCTCAAGTACCCTTTGTGCCATCGATCAGTTGTGCGTGCTGCTCTCAACCATGGCCTCCCAAGAAGTAAGTCATAGCTTGAATCCTTCAAGACTTGGAAAGTCATGAGATTTTGAACTCCCATAACTGAAACTACCACCTTATCCATCACCCCTACTGGTCAAACTTGTTGCTTGTTTGCCATGCTCACCACAAATGTTGAAGGTCTTGAGGGTATCATACCCAACTTCTTCATCAACCTTTCTGACATGGCATTCACTGCTGATCCTCCATCAACCAATGCATCCTTGATGTTGTGACCATTCACTCTCACATCAATCTTGGAGGCATATTCACAAGCTTCCCATGGTGCTGGCTTGGCATCCACCACCCCCATTGATACTGGAACTTTTGCCTTCTTCTTCTTCTTGCTCCTTGTAGAACTCAAACCACCTCTAAGCTCCTTTCTCAAGGTAGGGTTCAAAGCAATTAATTGGCCCACTGTGATGTTAGCCTTGTGACTACCAACATCCTCCAACACATTGTAGTTCCATTGTTGCTTTGAGATCAAGAAGTCCTCCATCCCCAACTTCTTCCTTGGAGTCTTTGTTGTTGATGGTGTTGAGGTACAA
The DNA here is from genome assembly GCA_948567375.1 of Lunularia cruciata. NCBI lineage: Eukaryota > Viridiplantae > Streptophyta > Marchantiopsida > Lunulariales > Lunulariaceae > Lunularia > Lunularia cruciata. The sequence continues at coordinate 52,373,247 of OX419762.1, read as the reverse complement.
GTGCTCCTAGTAGACATAGGAGTATCCTTGCTTGAAGTAAATCCTTGAGAAGAGTGAACATCCTCTGCAAAACGAGCTCTCTTCTTGTCTTGTGCCAAAAGCTCCAAATTAAGACCCTTGGAGTTTGAGCACTCTCCCTTCTCATACTTGCTCTCAACCACATCTATGGATGCTATCCCCTTACCTTTGTTGGGATTAGGAGCCACTTGGGTTTCACTACCTCCCTCTTTCCCTCTATTGGCTCCCTCATAACCCCTTCCTCCATGGTAAGTGGAATTTGGGCAATTCCTTTGGATATTGCCTCTTCCTCCACAACAAAAACAATTTCTATCATTGAAATTGTTGGCTGGTTGGCCACCTCTATATGGATAGTTTCCATAACTCCTAGGTCCTCTCCCTACATTCTGATCCACCTCTCTCTTCTCCCATAGTTGCACCACATTGATCTTGAGATCCGCAAGTTGTTCTGTGATGGTTTGGAGTGGATCTTTTGGTGGAGGTGCAAGAACTGGAGCAACTACTACTTGTGGTGCAACCCTTGTCACCAAAGTATCAGAAGGTCCATCATACTTGTAGCCTTGAGGAGGATGCACAACCTCCTTCACCACCAAATCACTCTCATCCCCTTCCAAACTCTCCTCCATACGAATTGCGATCTTGATAGCTTCAACCTTGGAAGAAGGTTTCTCATATCTCACCTTGCTTCTAATTTGTGGTCTCAATCCTCCCACAAAATTCTTGGTGAGCATGGCCCCTATGCCAATCATTGTAGTCTCCACATCATCCCCACCCTTCCTCAACACTATGCAAAATCTGGACTCCAACTTTTCCACTCTTTCCACATAGACCCTCACTTTCTCTCCATCTCCTTGCTTGAGAAATGTAACCTCACTCATCAATCTCTCATAACTCTCATCAGGAAGAAAGTTCTCAATGAGTGCTGAAGTCAAAGTCTCCCAAGACTCCTCTTCCCCCTCTCTCCTCTCTCTCTCTTTTGGTATTCTGACTCATACCATGTAAGTGTTGCATACTCAAAGAAATCTGGTAATAATGAGACCCACTCATTCTTCCTCCTCTCATTGTTTCCTATGCAAGCTCTCTTGAAGTCTCTCACAAAGGCCTCCACATCTTCTCCATCCTTGCCAAAGAAAACCGGAAGTTTCCCCATCTTAACCCCTCACTATCTTTCTTTTCTCTCAGTTTTTTTTTCTCTTTTCTTTTCTCTCACTCTATTACTAATAGAGTATATACATGACTAACACCATCTGAGAATAATCCACTCTAGGGAACACCAAAGGTTCAGGTTGCTCCAAGATTTCTATAGCAACATCAAATCCTAGAGTGCATATTAACCTAACTCTCATGGATAGTTTATCCATAAAATGAAAGATTATCTCCATCACTAATCTTGAGAACTAGCTGATGAAGGTGGTAGTATTTCTGTAGCTGTACTAAGACTCTCTCCAAGATCCTTCACCAAAGTTTCCAAAAGTGCTTTTACTCCACTACACTCATGTCCTTTTGGAAGTCCTTCAACTCCACAAACCTCACACAACTCCTTGGTCTTAGATCTTCTCCCTCCCAATCTTGGTGAAGAAGGTCCAACATGCAAACCCAAGTCAAGTAAGCCTCTCCTTTCCCTCAATCTCTTGCTCTCAAAGGTCAATGAACTTGCCTTATGTCCCTTCTCTCCACATAGAAAGCACTTAGACTCACTCTTTCCTCCAAGTGGTGTAGGTTTTTGGATCCTCTCAACACTCTCTTCAAATTCTATTGTAAACTCTCTTTTCCTCAAATCCACCCCTACAATCACCTCAAACCCTTGGGGAACCTTGCATAATCTCAATTTCCACTCTTGATGACCCTCCATGTTCCCCAAGATGAATCTAAACACTCAAACATGCTTTTTGTTGATCTCAAACTTCTCATGCATGAGATCTCCACTCTGTAGAATTGACCCTTCCTCACAATGTCACTCAAATCTCCCAACCAATATGTCACAGTCCTCCGAAATTTTCCACACTTGATCACAACTCCAGGGCGTTCCTCTTTGCAAAATTTCAGATCTTTTCATTGAGCCATTTGGCCTAGACATCTTTCTATTCAGCACCCATATTTCAGATTTGGTCTGAAAACCACCCCCCTCACTTCAAAAACTCATAACGCCCTGCGCAAACACGATCTCTCTCTAATTTTTTTGCCAGCAGGTAGGATACAATGCACTGAATTTTCTTGGAAATGTTCAGGACAATTCTTTGAAAATTGAAGAAATGGCAGACTCTGTACAATTTTCCAAAGAGCATGCAGTTGCGGGAGCACTTTACCCTATCAACTTTCAAAAATTCTAGCCCAGTGCGCATAGAAGCTCTCTCAATAATTTCAAGTGTGCTTACTGAAAAATAACCCAAGCTATCATGTGTAGAAATCTCAAGTCCAGATCTTAAACTTGAGATTTTGCCCAAAATCACCTTAATCCCCAAAATCTGCAATCCACCTCACACAATCTCTCCAATTCCTCTCATGTGTACAAGATGTACAAAATCACCTCAAAGACATCATAATGAACTACAGGGTATACAAATGGATCTTGGTTCTCTAACATAAGTTCAGCCCTCTCCTCTCCTAATGTTCTCTCCAAGTGAGCTCTCATACCCTCCTTCTGCCTAATGTAGAATTGGACGCGGAACATTATCTTGCCTTCTAGAGAGGTCCCGGCAACGGAACCAAAAATGTGAGCCGGCTTGTCTCTCACTCAGGATGAACCTCTGATGGCTATTATGGTAGCGCACCATGGACTAAGAAGGCAAGGAACCCCAACTCCATCATACTCCTCCAAGGCTAACACTCCAAGACTCAAGACATTGCTCACTAGAGAACTCAATGAGAGAGAGATAGTTGCAAATCAAAGGATGATGAGTACCTCCTCACCCCTTGTTTATATACTTGTGAAATAGTTACGTACCAAAGTTACTAACTACCGTAGTAACTCAAGTTACTAGACTAAAAGTCAAGTAAAGTCAAAAAGTAGAAAGGAATATCCATTCACATAGGCATATTCCCCTTATCTTGACCCAACCACTAAAGCAAGGATTCCTTCACATGGGCTATCCTTGGACTAAAGAAGAATCCAAAACAAAAAGGCTTGCGGGCCCAAGAGTTCTCAACTCTTTCCCCAAAGCCAAACACCTAGGAATAATACCAAGTCAACACACTAAAATCCAAAATAGTGGTGCTCATCTTTTCTACTTCCTCTAAAGTAAGGTCCCATCTATCTTAGCTATGACTAACTTTAGCTAACCATGACTAATATAGAACCATCCTTTATCTCTATATAAATAATATCTCTTAAGTACTTGTAATACCAAGCTAAATATCACAATACCACACACATGCACAAATGGGTGTTACAGGACTGACAAGCTGAGGAGCTTGTAGGAGTTCCAGCGGAAGGCTGGAGAGAGCCTACACGAGGCATACACTCGCATGAGGCGGCTGATCAATTTCACTCAGGGAGTTACTGAGGCCTAGGCAGTGCAGTTTTGGTATGGGATACTGGATAGGGAGTTGCGACGTAGAGTTTGTGATGGTACGTTGTTGCAGGCTACTTCGCCCACTTTGGCAGTAGTCTTCGGTTTGGCTGAGCGTATTGAGCTCAATATGGTGGAGGAGAGAGTGGTGACATCTGGATTTGGTAGGGAGACCTCATCCACGGTTGTGACTCCTTCTAGAGTGCAGCAGAGTGCACCACGCCCAATTGGTTTTCAAGGATAGGGTGGACAGCCCAGATCCTATGGAGCGAGTGGAGTGCCTAGTGGAGTCAGACCCTTACCCTCATTTTTGGGTCAGCAGCAGCCAGTGAGTGGTGGTGTTGCTTGTTGGACTTGTGGTGGACCTCACCATAGGAGAGAGTGTACTTAGGGCAGCGGACTTGATACCTCTGGTGCATCACAGCCAGCACAGAGGCAATGTGAGCATTGCCACAGATTTGGTCACACTAGTGACCGGTGTTTCGACCTACACCCGGAGTTACGGAGTGGTAGGGCTGCTATGGCAGGTAGTAGAGGAGCTCTTGTTCATGGAGGACGAGGTGGTAGAGGTGGTGGTAGAGGATCTACACCTAGTAGGGGTGCAGTACCTGCCCTTACTTCTGACACAGCTATGGCTACTCGGATTGAGCAGTTAGAGCAGAGATTGGCTAGTATGGCTATTGCTTAGAGGAGATCAGATTCGGGTGCTGAGGCTTCCACCTCATATGCTGGTGATAGAGATGCTTTGGACTTCATGTGCGAAGCAGCACAGGTGGATGCATCTGCAGCAGTGACTAGGAGTGCAGTACGTGCTCCAGAGCCTTGAGGAGCATCAGTGGAGTTGGACCCACAGAGAGGAGAGGTTGGGAGATAGGTCAGACTTCCACAGTCTTTCATGCTATCTGAGGCATTACAAACAACATCCATGGTTCCTAGATGTCCCAGTGCAGGTGTGGTAGGTGGTGATGGAGTACCTGATGGAGTACCTGCTAGTCAGCCACCTGCTACTACACAGACTGAGTCTAGCATGATGTTGGGGGCGGCTCAGCTGATTATGCGGCATCCTTTATTTTCAGCCAGTGAAATGTTTACATTGGAAGTTGACCCAACCCCAATATTCCAGTTGGCTGCCACGTTGTGTGAGAGTAGGGATGGTGCAGTTCCTACTACTAGAGCAGAGGTGGTTGGTAGTGGAGCTGACTTGGTTGAGGAGCATGGGATCCGTTCAGCGACCAGTGGTTTATGGCAGGCAGCAGCGGCTAGACTAGAGGAGTTGCCAACTAGACCAGCCTTTGAGAGAGCGCGGTTTACACCTGGTGTTGTCCTATTGGATAACCAGAGGGGGACTTTTTGTTTGGTGAGACCTTCAGAGAAGGTCTATACACCACAAAGAGTCTTGTTAGACTCTGGTGCGCAACTCCTTATGTTGGGGAAGGCTGCAGTTGTCGGTCTGGAGTTACGGAAGACCGATGTGGAGAGGTGTCCATTTCAGATCCAGACATCTCTTGGTGGTGGTTCGACACAGTACATCACACGTGGAGAGCTTGTTGTCCAGGTTCAGCCTGGTCATCCGACTGATAGCTTGGTGGTGAGAGCTCAGGCTATTGCGATGAGAGCTGAGTCATATGATGTGCTGGTTGGGGGAGCAGTGTTATACCCTATGGGTTTCAGCATTGACTATTGGGAGGAGACAATCTCTTATAGACCTGGTTGGCAGTCTGGTGAGGGACGGGTATGTCGCCTACCAATACGCTTCAGTAGTGGCACTCTTGGCTCACTACAGTCCGGAACCATGGCAACTTCAGTTTTGGCTTTCAGTAGTGCAGTTACTTGGCCTGGTGACTTGTTGGAGGAGAACGCCCATGCAGAGGATACTCCAGTACCAGAGGAGATCACTCGGCTTTGGAGTACGAGTGGGATTGTTCCATCCACCTTGGATGTTCCATTGTGGAGTTCAGAGGAGGCATTGCAGCAGCATGCAGATCAGTTGGTGCAGCATGCTTGGAGTGGAGCCTTTGTACCATCAGGAGATGAGTGTGAGGATGAGCCTCCAGAGGCGATTGCTTTGACACCTCTGGATACCACACTCATTGCTTGGCAGTATCCAGTAGAGGGGATATGTCTATTGGAGTTGTTTGGTGGGATCAGCACCGGACTAGCTGCAGTGTTATAGGCGGGTATACAAGCACAGAGGTACTTGTATACCAAGAGACATTTCCTTATTGGGGGCGCATGACCTAGAGAGACATGGGCCCATTCACTTGGTGATTTCTGGATGGCCATGTCAGGGACATACACATGCGGGCCACGGTTTGGGTCTTCAGGATCCTCGTTCTGGTGTGTTTTGGGAGATGTTACGGATACTACGACATCTCCAGGTTCATCAGTCTATTTCTCCAGCTTACCTTTTGGAGAACGTTCCTTTGATGGGTGATTCTTGCACTAGAGTGGTGGCGAGTACACATCAGGTCCATTCTTGGATGGGACCTACTATATTGTTAGATGCAGCTAGAGTGGGATCACGGGCTCATTCTTGTTGATGATATCATCATATGTGGGATCACGGGCTCCGTGATCCCACATATTGTACTCATGATATCTTGGATGTTGGATGTCAGTCTCAGACAGTGGTAGTGGCTGATAGGTCACCTTTGGCAGTGGTGAACCTAGTTGGACAGCCTAGAGCTGCATTTCCCACACTCATGAGTTTCCCAGGCTCTCATGCTTTTTGAGAAGGAGGACCTGGACTTGTTTGGGACTCACAGTTACAGTAGTTGGTGGAGCCCAATGATGATGAGAGAGAGTGGGCAATGGGTTTTTGCACGGGTATTACCGCTGTTCCAGCAGTGTCAGAGGCATCTAGGCGTCAGGTGTTAGGTCAAGCTATGGACCTGAACTGTTTGACCTAGATTGTGAGCCTTGGCTTGGTAGAGCAGCATAGGATGCGCTTGATAGGCATCACCACTCGGACACTTGTGAGCCCTGTGCCTATCGAGATGATTCAGGCACATGCTGGGGGCGATGGACCGAGTGGACATGGTATTCTTGGGACACATCCAGTAGCTACTAGGGAGAGTGGTCTACTTGGAGTCAATCAGGTGAGCGTGGGCTACTTGGATTACACCCTTGGTCCACATGGGATGCAGCTAGAGGACGTGTGGAGCTTGCAGCCAGAGTGGAGGGAGTTTTTCACACAGAGGTTGGGACCTCTAGTGGTTGGGAGCATGACACTATTGCTCCCAAGGGCCTAGTGTAGCAGCCAGTGAGTACGTCTTCCACTCCTACTACAGTTATAGAGGATACTTGGGAGCCAGATCTTGGACCCAAGCTTACTAAAGAGGAAAGACGGAGGGTTTGGAGGTTCTTGAGGAGTCACACGAGTTGTTTTGCCTTCAGTATGAAGGATTTGGGTGCTCTGAAGGGACCTGGTATACAGATTGAGCTGACTAGCAACACACCAGTTTTCCGACGTCCTTATCGATATAGTGATATGGAGAGGATATTGATTCAGAGCCAAAGTAGTGACCTTTTTGAGGCTGGTTTGGTGGAGATTTCACATGGAGAGTATGCATCAGCGACAGTGATGCCAGCCAAGAAGGATATGCATGGCAACTATACAGATAGGCGGATGTGTGGAGATTACCGTCCTATCAACCAACAGACCAGGGCTGATCGGTATACCATGCCTACACCGGAGGAGATTTTTGATGCGATTGGGCATGCAAAGGTCTTCAGTACTTTGGATCTTCAAGCGGGATATCATCAGTTGCCGATCAGGGAGGAGGATAAGTCCAAGATAGCATTTTGGGCTATTGATCCTCACGGCAAGGATGTGTTATATCAGTGGAGGTTCTTACCATTTGGGTTGAAGAATGCTCCTGTTGAGTTCCAGAGGATCATGGATAGGATCCTAGCTGGATTGGATTTTGCTCGGTGCTATATTGATGACATTTTTGTTTATGTGGTGCATTTTGCTCGGTGCTATTGTGGAGGAGCATGAGAGACAGTTGCTGGAGGTGTTTGAGAGGTTGAGATCTCATGGACTCAAATTACATCTTGGGAAGTGTAGGTTCTTCCACAAGCAGGTTGAGTATTTGGGTCACACTATCTACCCCGGAGGACTTGGTATAAAGCAGACCAAGGTGGAGGCTATTGCACGTATTCCTCGGCCTACGGATGTGAGCAGAGTGCAAGCATTCCTTGGGTTGGCAAACTTCTATCGCCGCTATGTTAGAGGATTTAGTGCCATTGCCAAGGCCTTGACGAAGCTGACCAAGCTTACACATGAGTGGTGTTTGGGAGATGAGCAGGAGAGAGCTTTTGTAGAGCTCAAGGTGAGGTTGACATCTGCTCCTATTTTGAGGAGACCGATCAGGGGACGACCATTTCAGGTTCACACTGATTGGAGTATGTTGGGGCTTGGAGCGGTGCTCACCCAGCATAATGATGAGGAGAAGGAGTTTGTGGTGGCCTATGCTAGTCGCTCCAACAATTCAGCGGAGGCAAAGTATAGTTCATATGAGGGAGAGTGCTTGGCAGCAGTTTGGGCAGTAGCACATTTCCGATGTTACCTATTTGGTAACCCCTTCACTCTCATCACTGATCATCAGCCGCTGAAGTGGTTGATGGAGTCCGATAAGCTTTCAGGGAAGCTTGCACGATGGGCTCTGATTTTACAAGAGTATGATTTCACGGTTGTTCACAGACCTGGAGTGGTGAACCGTGATGCAGATTGGTTGAGTAGAAACCCATGTCCCAGCCAGCAGGATCAGACCGGAGCACGTTGGCATGGTGAGACAGATGAGGAGATGGTGCCAGGTTTGCATGCATCGGCCTTTCTGTGTATATTTGCAAAGGCTTTGGTGGTATCTCTCTCAGCGCATACAGGAGGAGTTATTGCGGTCACAAATCCAGAGAGTGAAGATATCGGTACAGTTCAGCGAGACGTTCATGATGATGTCTTAGTGATGGACTATCTTTGCACTGGTGTTGTGGGTGGCACAGTTGGGGCCAAGGAGAGAGACCGTGTTCTTCAGCAAGCCAGACAGTTCAGATTGGAGGGTAGACACGTTTTGCATGTATGGGTAGATGGTAGAGTGCGAGTAGTACCACTTCCATCACAGAGACCACAGTTGGTCCGTCATGCTCATGAGGAGCTAGGACATTTTGGAGTAAAGCATACATATAGCTTACTTCAGAGTCATTATTGGTGGCACGGTATGCAGACTAAGGTACATCAGTTTGTTGCCAGATGTGTGGTTTGTGACCAAGTTAGAGCATCATTCAATGCTCCTATGCCACAGTTACACCCATTACCTATCATGGGATTAGGTTACCGTTGGAGTTTGGACTTCGCCGGACCTTTACCGCTGACTGTGAGACATCATCGGTATGTTTTGGTGATGGTGGAGCACTTCTCCAAGTGGATTGAGTTGGTGGCACTTCCTGACAAGTCTAGTGAAGGGACAACTTACTCGTTCCTAGATCGAGTTCTTAGTCATTTTGGTGCACCAGCTGAGGTTTTGACTGATCAGGGTACAGAGTTCTTGGGAGAGTTTCAAGTCTTGTGTGACAAGGCTTTGATTGATCATTGTACTACATCTCGAGATCACCTTGAGGCAGATGGCTTAGCAGAGAGAGTGGTTCAGACGGTGAAGAGAGGATTGCAAAAGTATGGTTTGCAGAGAGGGCACTTGGGAGATTGGGATCTCCAGTTACCTTGGTTGGCCATGGGCTATCGGTTCAGCCGGCAAGCCTCCTTAGCATCCTTCTCTCCATACTTTCTACTCTCTGGACGAGATCCAGATTTACCTATAGCCATTTGTGGAGATGCTACTGTAGTTTTGGACTTGGATGACCCCGATATATGGATGAGCGCATGTTCTCAGCGGGCAGAGATCTTTTGCAGAGTGATGCCGATGGCCTTTGAGAACTTGGCGATTGCTCAACATAGAGATACTTTACGCTATGCTACCATTTGAGGAGGAGGTTATAGACCCTCGATCCATCGATTTCATCCAAGCAACTATGTATATCTATAGCAGACAGCACCGACGACACTTGATGTTTCTACAGGCCGCACTATCTTGAGAGTGCGCGAGGTTTTGCCATCTGGAGTCCTTGTGTTAGAAGGACATGATGGTGTTGTTTGGAAGGATCATGTGCGCAATTGTGCGCCATGCCACCTCCCAAACATTGATGGTACTATGGACCCAAGCTTGGCACTTGTACGTGCAGGCTTGAGGTGTATGTTATGTGGCTCTTTTGGTGGAGCTGCTACTATGTTAGTGTGTGATAGCTGTTTGAGAGGATGGCATATGGCATGTATGACTCTTCCCCTCACGGTGGTTCCTCAAGGACAGTGGTTATGTCCTAGATGTACTTGACCTATAGCTAGTTCATTCTTTATATGGTATAGATTGCAGACAGGCGACTAACGATGGGGCTCCATAGCACCCGGCCTCCTGATCTTTGCCCATTAGAGGGTATACCATATACTTAGAGTAGATGGCTATATGGAGTTAGAGGGACCTAACCGCCAGCTAGGGAGGAGATTGTGGCACTTTAGAGTCTATGTATGACTTATGTGTGAGTTGTGCTTCTATAGTGTATGATGTTGACAGCAATGTATGTTGTGTAGCAATGTATATACGCACGATAGCTGTCACGCCATTTGTAGTTCCGCATCTATCTGCTCGGACACTGGAGTTCCAGTGATAGTAGTTAGAGTTATTCTAGTAGTTTCTCAGGGACTACTTTCCGACAGTCTGATTTGGTGTTCGGGGTACTGACTTTACGGTGGGGCCCACCGTCACTTTGCACCGTTCGCACCGTTGAGTGTGCCGTCAGCGGGACCGTTAGGGTTCCAGTGCTAGCTCGAGTCTAGGGGGGTATAGTTTTGAAGTGAGCTCTAGAGAGCTCACTTCTCTAATGTTGAGCCTTTGAGTTCCTGGCTATGGTGGACAGAGGCCGGCGAGCGTCACCTAGATTCTCTATGCTTGAGTGGGTGTGGCTTGACTGTAATCAGTGCCTAGTTGTTGGCAGTTTATAGAGTGACAGATCAAGTACTGATCTGAGTTGAGTTGAGTTGAAAGTGTTAAGCAATCTGATTATTGTGGCACTTTAGAATCTATGTATGACTTATGTGTGAGTTGTGCTTCTATAGTGTATGATGTTGACAGCGATGTATGTTGTGTAGCCATGTATATACGCACGACACTTTCCTCCAAGTAGTGTATGGTTTTAGATACTCTCAACATTCTCTTCAAATTCTATTTTAAATTCTCTATTCCTCAAATCCACCCTAAAATCACCTTCAATCCTAGGGGAACCTTGCATAACCTCAACTTCCACTCTTGGTGATCTTCTATGTTCTCAAGATTAGTCTAAACACTCAAACATTCTTTTAGTTGCTCTCACACTCCTCATGCATGAGATCTCAACTCTCTAGAATTGACCCATCCTCACAATATCACTAAATTCTCTCAAATAGTATATCATATGACCTTGAACTTTTTCACATCTGATCAAGATCCCAAGTTGTCCTCCCATGAAAATTGCAGATCTTTTTGTTGAGCTATTTGGCCTAGACACCCTTCTATTCATCACACATATTTTAGATTTGACCTAAAAAACACCCCCTCATTTTAAAACTCATAACTTTCTATGGAAAATAATCTCTCCATCCCTAATTCTTGGGCCAAAAGGTAGAATGCTATGCATTGAATTTTCTTGGAAACTTTCAAAGAAATCCCATGAAAAATGAAGAAATGGCAAACTCTGTACAAAATTCCAAAGAGCATGTAGTTTGCATGAATAGTTTACCCTACCACCTTTTAAAAATGATAGCTCAATGCATGTTATAGCATGTACAATAATTTTAGGTGTCCCACCTAACACATAATCCAAGCTATCTCTCATGAAAAATTTAAGTCCAAATCTCAAACTTGAGGTTTTGCCTAAAATCACCGTAATCCACCTCACCACACTCTTCAAATTGTCTTATGTGTATAATATGTACAATATCATCTCAAGAACATCATAATGAACTATATGATATAAAAGTGGGTCAAAGTTCTTTAACATAAGTTCAATCATCTCCTTCCCTAATGTTCTCTCCAAGTGTGCTCTCATAGACTCCTTTTGTCTAATAAAGAATTGTACATGGAACATTCTCTTGCCTTCTAGAGAGGTCATGGTAATGGAACCAAAAACTGAGCGGGCATGTCTCTCACTCAATATGAACCTCTGATGGTTATTATGGTACCGTACCATGCACTAAGAAGGCAAAGAATCCATCATACTCCTCCAAGGCTAACACTCCAAGATTCAAACCATTGCTCACTAAAGAACTCAATGAGAGAGAGATAGTTGCAAATGAAAAGATGATGAATATCTCCTCACATCTAGTTTTTATACTTGTGAAATAGTTTTGCTCCAAAGTTACTAATTACTAGAGTAACTCAAGTTACTAGGCTAAAAGTCAAAATTCAAAAGTCAAAAGGAATATCCATACTCATGAGAATAATCTCCTTAGCATGTGATCTTATCTTGACCCAACTACTAAGTCAAGGATTCCTTCACATGAGCTATCCTTGGACTATAGAAGAATTTGAAACAAAAAGGCTTGTGGGTCCAAGAGTTCTCAACTCTATCCTCAAAGCCAAACACATGGAAATAATACCAAGTCAATACACTAGAATCCAAAATAGTGATGCTCACTTTTTCCATCTCCTTTAAAGTAAAGTCCCCTCTATCTTAGCTATGACTAAATTTAGCTAATCATAACTAATATAGAACCATCCTTTATTTCTATATAATATCTCTTGAGTACTTATAATATCAAGCTAAATATCACAATAGCATATACATGCATAAATGGTGTTACAGATCTGAAGTGGTAGATATGAAGTAGTAGAGTGTTGATTTTGATCTGGAGATTGTTGAGTGGTTTAGGTAGTTTAGATACTTGTTGAGTGCTCTAGGTATTTAAGACAACATTTGAAGTGTTGTAGTTTATTCAATTCAATACAGTATTATATTTTTGAAGTTGAGTAAAGCACCAAGTTATAACTCAGTGCTCGTCATTTTAGCTTAATTTTGAGTATCAATCATGTGTGTGTTTGTGAGTCTTTGGAGAAATTCTAATTGCAGTCTGAGTTTGTTTGATGTTAGATTCTACAACTCTGATTTTCATTCTATGTGTTTGATTTTGAGTGGACAACAATAAAGGCAACGCCTTGATAAATTTGTGAAGGATTATAGTGTTGGTAGTATTTTGTATTTGTGATCATAGTGTTGGATTGATGCAAAGCAATTTTGATTAACGAAGTTGTGCCTTCAATGGAAGGATGGAACACAATTCCAAGACAAAGTAGTTTCATGGTGAAGTAGCCTTCTTTGGGAGAATTGAATCATCAAATCAATATCAATTTATAAAGGATTTGAAGAATTTTGATTATGGGTGTTTTTAATTTGTGACAAGACTGCAAATGAGCACTTTTTTCTCTCTTTTGGGTATGATTTCTACCCAAGAGATTAAAGAAGCAACCGAGAAGAATTGTTTTGTTACTTTTACTTTTGAGGTGATTGTAGGGGTGGATTTGAGGAAAAGAGAGTTTACAATAGAATTTGAAGAGAGTGTTGAGAGGATCCAAAAACCTACACCACTTGGAGGAAAGAGTGAGTCTAAGTGCTTTCTATGTGGAGAGAAGGGACATAAGGCAAGTTCATTGACCTTTGAGAGCAAGAGATTGAGGGAAAGGAGAGGCTTACTTGACTTGGGTTTGCATGTTGGACCTTCTTCACCAAGATTGGGAGGGAGAAGATCTAAGACCAAGGAGTTGTGTGAGGTTTGTGGAGTTGAAGGACTTCCAAAAGGACATGAGTGTAGTGGAGTAAAAGCACTTTTGGAAACTTTGGTGAAGGATCTTGGAGAGAGTCTTAGTACAGCTACAGAAATACTACCACCTTCATCAGCTAGTTCTCAAGATTAGTGATGGAGATAATCTTTCATTTTATGGATAAACTATCCATGAGAGTTAGGTTAATATGCACTCTAGGATTTGATGTTGCTATAGAAATCTTGGAGCAACCTGAACCTTTGGTGTTCCCTAGAGTGGATTATTCTCAGATGGTGTTAGTCATGTATATACTCTATTAGTAATAGAGTGAGAGAAAAGAAAAGAGAAAAAAAAACTGAGAGAAAAGAAAGATAGTGAGGGGTTAAGATGGGGAAACTTCCGGTTTTCTTTGGCAAGGATGGAGAAGATGTGGAGGCCTTTGTGAGAGACTTCAAGAGAGCTTGCATAGGAAACAATGAGAGGAGGAAGAATGAGTGGGTCTCATTATTACCAGATTTCTTTGAGTATGCAACACTTACATGGTATGAGTCAGAATACCAAAAGAGAGAGAGAGGAGAGAGAGAGGAGAGAAGTCTTGGGAGACTTTGACTTCAGCACTCATTGAGAACTTTCTTCCTGATGAGAGTTATGAGAGATTGATGAGTGAGGTTACATTTCTCAAGCAAGGAGATGGAGAGAAAGTGAGGGTCTATGTGGAAAGAGTGGAAAAGTTGGAGTCCAGATTTTGCATAGTGTTGAGGAAGGGTGGGGATGATGTGGAGACTACAATGATTGGCATAGGGGCCATGCTCACCAAGAATTTTGTGGGAGGATTGAGACCACAAATTAGAAGCAAGGTGAGATATGAGAAACCTTCTTCCAAGGTTGAAGCTATCAAGATCGCAATTCGTATGGAGGAGAGTTTGGAAGGGGATGAGAGTGATTTGGTGGTGAAGGAGGTTGTGCATCCTCCTCAAGGCTACAAGTATGATGGACCTTCTGATACTTTGGTGACAAGGGTTGCACCACAAGTAGTAGTTGCTCCAGTTCTTGCACCTCCACCAAAAGATCCACTCCAAACCATCACAGAACAACTTGCGGATCTCAAGATCAATGTGGTGCAACTATGGGAGAAGAGAGAGGTGGATCAGAATGTAGGGAGAGGACCTAGGAGTTATGGAAACTATCCATATAGAGGTGGCCAACCAGCCAACAATTTCAATGATAGAAATTGTTTTTGTTGTGGAGGAAGAGGCAATATCCAAAGGAATTGCCCAAATTCCACTTACCATGGAGGAAGGGGTTATGAGGGAGCCAATAGAGGGAAAGAGGGAGGTAGTGAAACCCAAGTGGCTCCTAATCCCAACAAAGGTAAGGGGATAGCATCCATAGATGTGGTTGAGAGCAAGTATGAGAAGGGAGAGTGCTCAAACTCCAAGGGTCTTAATTTGGAGCTTTTGGCACAAGACAAGAAGAGAGCTCGTTTTGCAGAGGATGTTCACTCTTCTCAAGGATTTACTTCAAGCAAGGATACTCCTATGTCTACTAGGAGCACTTGTACCTCAACACCATCAACAACAAAGACTCCAAGGAAGAAGTTGGGGATGGAGGACTTCTTGATCTCAAAGCAACAATGGAACTACAATGTGTTGGAGGATGTTGGTAGTCACAAGGCTAACATCACAGTGGGCCAATTAATTGCTTTGAACCCTACCTTGAGAAAGGAGCTTAGAGGTGGTTTGAGTTCTACAAGGAGCAAGAAGAAGAAGAAGGCAAAAGTTCCAGTATCAATGGGGGTGGTGGATGCCAAGCCAGCACCATGGGAAGCTTGTGAATATGCCTCCAAGATTAATGTGAGAGTGAATGGTCACAACATCAAGGATGCATTGGTTGATGGAGGATCAGCAGTGAATGCCATGTCAGAAAGGTTGATGAAGAAGTTGGGTATGATACCCTCAAGACCTTCAACATTTGTGGTGAGCATGGCAAACAAGCAACAAGTTTGACCAGTAGGGGTGATGGATAAGGTGGTAGTTTCAGTTATGGGAGTTCAAAATCTCATGACTTTCCAAGTCTTGAAGGATTCAAGCTATGACTTACTTCTTGGGAGGCCATGGTTGAGAGCAGCACGCACAACTGATTGATGGCACAAAGGGTACTTGAGGATTGGGCCATCAAACCATAGAGTCACTGTTCCTGTGACTAACACCACCAACACTTCACATTCAGATACACCATCTTCTGATTATTGGGAATCAGATTCTGAAGAAGGAGCTTCAAGTGTGGACACAAGCATGGAAGAGGAGACTTCCATGGAGGAGGATGAATCTGAATCTGATTCAGATGTGTATCCTTTGTGTGCTATGGATTTTGCACCTAAGCCAGAGGTTTTGAAGGACCCATATAAATCACCATTGACACTTGAGGAGGTAGAGAGAAGGTTATCTACCCTCAAGTATGGCCCAAATGTTACCAAGGAGGAGAAGGTGAGATTTGAGGAGATTTTCCGCAAGTTCATCCATGTGTTTGCTTTTAGTTACAAGGATTTGAAGGAAGTCACCTTGGAGGAGCACAAGATAGAGGTGGAGTCACATGCAAGACCAATCCGCCAAAAGCAACGTCGCATTAGCCCACCAATATCTTTGGTTGTGAAGGAGGAGATTGATAAGCTCAAGGAGGCTGGATTTATCTTTGAGGTGGAGAATTCAGAATGGGTGTCTCCAATTGTCATTGTGAAGAAAAAGAATGGCAAGCTTCGGGTATGTGTGGATTACAAGAAGCTCAATGCTGTTACCAAGAAGGACTACTACCCATTGTCATTCATTGATGAGATCTTGGAGGAGGTTGCAGGTCATGAGAGGTACAGTTTTGGAGATGGTTATAGTGGATATAACCAAATCAAGATTGCACCAGAGCATCAACAACTCACCACATTCACCACACCTTGGGGAACTTACGCTTTCAAGGTCATGCCTTTTGGGCTTTGCAATGCTCCAACCACATTCCAACGGTTCATGAACAAGGTATTTGAACCTTTCATTGGGAAATTTGTGAGAGATTTCATTGATGACTTTTGTGTCTATGGGAGCAAGGAGGAGCACTTTGAGCACCTAATCAAAGTCTTGCAACGCTTGGATGAGGCAAATGCATCACTCAACCCAGAGAAGTGCATTTTTGGATGTGAAGAAGGTCTTCTTTTGGGGCATATCATCTCCAAGGATGGAATAGCAGTTGATCTTGAGAAGGTGAGGAAAATCTCAGACCTTCCATTCCCTTCAAGCTTGACAAAGTTACGCCAATTCTTGGGGATGGTTGGGTACTGTAGGAGGTTCATCTTCTCATTTTCCAACAAGGATTATGCATTCACCATCTACATGAAGAAGGGTGTAGATTACATGGTGATTTTGGAAGACAAGGAGGTTCTCAAAGCTTTTGAGGAGCTCAAGCAATCCCTTGTTGTAGCTCCAATTCTTGCTAAACCTGATTGGAGTAAGCCTTTCATCCTCTACACTGATGCTTCTAATGTAGCTATAGGATGCACTCTTAGTCAATTAGACCAAGATGGGCATGATCATCCAATAGCTTATGCTAGTAGGCAGATGGTTTCAGCAGAGAAGAACTACTCTGTCACGGAGAGAGAAGGGTTGGCAATGATCTTTGGTCTCAAGAAGTTTAGACACTACTTGATTGGAGGGAAAGCCACCATTGTCACGGATCACAAGGCTTTGAAGTACATCTTCAACAAGCCTAATGTTGAAGGGAGACTAGCAAGGTGGATGATACTCTTGTCTGAGTATGACTACACCATTGAAGATAGGCCAGGAAAGAAACATGCAAATGCTGATTTATTATCTAGAGCCTATGATCATGATGGAGATGAGCCAGTGGATGATTCCTTCCCGGATGAGGAGCTCATGACAATCTCAGTCACTCAAGAGGTTCCAATGGAGTACAAGGAGATTGTGGATTTTGTGACAAAAGGTAACTATCCAAAAGGGATGCATGTTAGGGAGAGGAAGGCCCTTGCAGCAAGATCTAGACCTTACACAATGGTGGAGGATATTCTTTTTCACCAAGGAGCAGATGGTCTACTTCGAAGAGCAGTGGGTAAGGAAGAGTCTATCCTACTCATAAAGGAGTTTCATGAAGGTTTAGTATGTGGAGGACACTTTGCAGGAAAGGTGACTGCTTTCAAGATTCTAGATGCAGGTTACCATTGGAGAGGGATTTTCAAGGATTGTCTTGATTATTGCAAAACTTGTCATGTTTGTCAAGCTTTTGCTAGAAAGTCTACATCCACTCCACCACTTAGATCAATTCCATTGCTAGGACCTTTTGAGAAGTGGGGAATTGATTTTGTAGGTCCTCTCAATAGAACCCCAAGGAACAATTGGTTCATTGTGGTAGTTACTGATTACCTTACCAAGTGGGTTGAGGCTAGACCATTGAGGGACAAGAATGAAGATGAAGTGGGTAGATTTCTTTATGAACGCATTATCACTAGGTTTGGATGCCCTTTGGAGTTGGTTTCTGATAGAGGAGGAGAGTTTACAGGAAGCATTACTACAGCCATGCTACGACATTTCTCTATCACACATAGAGTAACTACATCCTATAAGCCAAATTCCAATGGCTTGGCAGAGAGAACCAATCAGACCTTGTGCATGATGTTGGCCAAAGATGCAGAAATGGAGGGGGCTAAACATCATTGGGACAAGAGGATTCATGCAGTTTTGTGGGAGTATAGGACAACCATGAAAACTTCCACTGGATATTCTCCATTTCAATTGGTGTATGGTATTGAGTCTACCTTACCTATTCACTTTGATCTTCCTACCTTCCAAAGCATTCATAGGAGATTGAAGAAAGCAAAAGGAGGTGATGAAGAGAAGTCAAGGAAGGATCAACTCATGGAGTTGGAAGAGGCAAGAGCAGTTGCTATGGTTCGAGTGGAGCAAGCCCAAAGGAAACAAAAGGAGAGCTATGATAAGAGGCAAGACAAGAAGAAGGTGGAGCCTTTCAAAGAAGGTGATTGGGTAATGTTGTTTGATTCCATTCGATTCAAGAGAGTGCAAAAGAAGTTTTTGCCTAAGTACTTTGGACCTTTCATAGTGGAGAAGGTGTGGGGCAATTACACCTATGATCTCAAGGAGTTGGGAGGAAGATACTTTGATAGGATTAACCATGATAAGTTGAAGATGTACCATAGAAAGTAGAGAGACCTTCACTTTGAGAACAAAGTGAAAACTTAGTCTGGGGGTAAATGTAACACCCATTTGTGCATGTGTGTGGTATTGTGATATTTAGCTTGGTATTACAAGTACTTAAGAGATATTATTTATATAGAGATAAAGGATGGTTCTATATTAGTCATGGTTAGCTAAAGTTAGTCATAGCTAAGATAGATGGGACCTTACTTTAGAGGAAGTAGAAAAGATGAGCACCACTATTTTGGATTTTAGTGTGTTGACTTGGTATTATTCCTAGGTGTTTGGCTTTGGGGAAAGAGTTGAGAACTCTTGGGCCCGCAAGCCTTTTTGTTTTGGATTCTTCTTTAGTCCAAGGATAGCCCATATGAAGGAATCCTTGCTTTAGTGGTTGGGTCAAGATAAGGGGAATATGCCCATGTGAATGGATATTCCTTTCTACTTTTTGACTTTACTTGACTTTTAGTCTAGTAACTTGAGTTACTACGGTAATTAGTAACTTTGGTACGTAACTATTTCACAAGTATATAAACAAGGGGTGAGGAGCTACTCATCATCCTTTGATTTGCAACTATCTCTCTCTCATTGAGTTCTCTAGTAAGCAATGTCTTGAGTCTTGGAGTGTTAGCCTTGGAGGAGAATGATGGAGTTGGGGTTCCTCGCCTTCTTAGTCCATGGTGCGCTACCATAATAGCCATCAGAGGTTCATCCTAAGTGAGAGACAGGCCGGCTCACAGTCTGCACTCCCTGGTAGTTCTGCCTCAAACATAGGAAGAACTCAACCATGGGGTTAAACCCCGGTACCACACCACCTCTTGCAGCGGTACCTCCACTCGTAGTAGCACTATCTCCAGCTAGTGCACCTCCACTAGCTCCACCAACACTACTCGAGCTAGAACTCGTGGGTACAACCAATCTACTCCTGGCTACCGAGCCTGAAGTAATGGAGACATAGTGTGGAGACCAATACTGTCTCCATAATTCAATCTCCTCCAAATGAGCTCTCCTGAACTCATGGTAGTCATCCATCGGTGGACCCTCTAGATGCTGAAACAACCCCTTTCATGCCATGAAGGGTGTGAACAAAGTCGGGTTCCGCATCTGCTGCAAATCATACCAACTATCAAACTCTTGGATGAAGTCATCCAACTCAATGGTACCCACTATACCATAGTAATGCCTAGGGCCTTTGGAGGCCCCATAAATCTTGTCCATGTCCCACAACAACGGTGCGGACACACCAAGTGCACTCTCAACTGAATCAGCTCCTGTGTCGAACTCCAACTCAGAGTCAATCTCCTCCCTCGCTGGGACCTGAGATACAGGCTGATACCAAGCACCACTCCAAGTAAACCCACTGCGTACTGCAGGGCTAACTCCTCTAGAATCTCCAAAGAACTCCGTCGTGACCACGTAACTGCAACAGCAAACCCGAACCACCAACTGCAACCGCAAGTCGCAACCGCAAGTGCCCCACCAAGTGCCAACACCACCACGTGCCAACACCAACTAGACACCACCCACTAATGTAACTCTAACCGAGATACTACATCAGGGGAAAGGCAACCTGTAACCTGCCATCATAACACGCACTCTCACGGTCCGCAGGTCATCACTTCCTGCCTCACCGGAGAGAAACAAAGGTAGTCTGACTGGTCATCACTCCAGCCTCACCACCGAGAGCACACCAGAGCACCAACGCTCAAAAGTCAGGGCACCTCACACAAATGTGGTGCACAAATAGGAAGTAGAGAATGGAGGGGGTCCAATCACAAGAAATCTAAACAAAAACCCTCCATCTCATAACACAACATGGGATTGACTCTGCCACCATTTGGCATTTGACATAAGAGCAGTTTGTATCTAAGTCCTAAGCTACCAGGATCACCAAGAATGGGATCAAACTGCCTCTCCTAGCCAAAGCTACATGTGTATAGATAACAGTGGCACAGTCACTAGGACAACAAGTGAGGGTGGACCAGTTGGCTAGGGCACCAATCTAGAAACAAGAGATCTAGGGGTCAAACCCTATTGCACACAATCTAGCAAGAAAGGTAGATTTTGCCAACCAATGACCAAGATCTACTCTAAAGTAGCTAGCCTCACGCCAGCAAGCTAGCTTGCTGGCCCTTCTAGGCCTTCGTAGCCTCTCATAGCCCACAGCCCTATGCCTCAAAGCCTCGAAACGCCAAATGAGGCCTTTCTTGTTGCCAATTTGAAACCTCTTCCAAAATTAGTGAAACTTCTCCAAATCTACAAAACTCCTCCAAACTAGCAAAACTCCTCCAAATCTGGCCCAAAATCTGACAGAAATCTGACGTAAAATCTGACATAAACCCTAAAGATGGTTGTCCGCCAAATCTCCTGCTAACTTTCCACTCGAGCCAAATTGACAAAACGGGTTTTTCCAAATCACAATTTCATGAGAAGAGCTTCCCAACTCCATCTTCAATTTCACTTTCTGAGCCCAACTCGCAGCACATTGGTCCTGCCTTCACCTCCTGAGCTCAAAATCACAACACTGCTCAAAAATTGCTCCTTCTTTGCTCAAAATTTGGCCAGCGCTTCCGCACATCGTCCGCCTAACTGCCAAATCTGAATCACTTGAACTAGCTTCTGCACACTAGGGAAACACATAACTTGAATCGAGCTACCATGATCCACCGACCTTGGAGATACTTCCAACACTCAACGTTCCTGCACCCGATTTCCCCCTGACTTCACTTCTCTGATGTTATCAGATTGCTTAACACTTTCAACTCAACTCAACTCAGATCAGTACTTGATCTGTCACTCTATAAACTACCAACAACTGGGCACTGATTACAGTCAAGCCACACCCACTCAAGCAAAGAGAATCCAAGTGACGCTCGCCGGCCTCTGTCCACCATAGCCAGGAATTCTAAGTGCTTTTTATGTAGAGAGAAGGAACATTAGGCAAGTTCATGTCCATTGACCTTTGAGAGCAAGAGATTGAGGGAAAGGAGAGGCTAACTTGACTTTGGATTGCATGTTGGATCTTCTTTACCAAGATTGGAAGGAAGGAGATCTAAGACCAAGGAGTTGTGTGAGGTTTATGGAGTGGAAGGACTTCCAAAAGGACATGAGTGTAATGGAGTAACAAAATTTTTTGGAGACTTTGATAAAAGACCTTGGAGAGCATCTTAGTATAGTTATAGAGAAACTACCACCTTCATCAGCTAATTCTCAAGATTAGTGATGGAAATAATGTTTCAACTTATGGATAAACTATCCATGAGGGTTTGTTAATATGCATTCTAGGATTTGATGTTGCTATAGAAATCTTGGAGCAACTTGAAATTTTATGTTCTCTAGGGTGGATTACTCTCAAATGGTGTTAGGCATGAATATACTCTATTAGTTATAGAGTGAGAGAAAAGGAAAAAAAAATTGAGAAAAAAGAGAAAGATAGTGAGGGGCTAAGATGGGGAAAATTCTGGTTTTCTTTAGCAAAGATGGAGAAGATGTGGAGGCCTTTGTAAGAGACTTCAACATAGCTTGCATAGGAAACAATGAGAGGAGGAAGAATGAGTGGGCCCCATTGTTACAAAATTTCTTTGAGGATGCAGCCCTTACATGGTATGAATCAGAATACCAAAAAAGAGAGAGGAGACATGGGCAAGAAGAGTCTTGGAAGAGTTTGATTTCAACACTCATTGAGAACTTTCTTCCAAATGAGAGCTATGAGAGATTGATGAGTGAGGTTACCTTCCTTAAACAAGGAGAAGGAGAGAAAGTGAGAGTTTATGTAGAAAGAGTGGAGAAGTTAGAGTCCAAGTTTTGAATAGTGTTGAGGAAGAGTAGGGATGATGTGAAAACTATGTAATGCTCACAAAGAATTTTGTGAAAGTGGTGAGACCAATAACACCCATTTGTCCATGTGTGTGGTATTATGATATTTAGCTTAGTATAAAAAGTACCTAAGAGATATTATTTATATAGAGATAAAGGATGGCTCTACATTTATCATGATTAGCTAAATTTAGTCATAGCTAAGATAGTGGGGACCTTACTTTAGAGGAATTGGAAAAGATGAGCACCATTATTTTGGATTCTAGTGTGTTGACTTGGTATTATTCCTAGGTGTTTGGCTTTGAGGAAAGAAATGAGAACTCTTGGGTCCGCAAGCCTTTTTGTTTTGGATTTCTTCTATAGTCCAAGGATAGCCCATGTGAAGGAATCCTTGACTTAGTTGTTGGGTCAAGATAAGATCACATGCTTAGTAGAATATGCCCATGTAGATAGATATTCCTTTATAATTTTTGGCTTTACTTGACTTTTAGCCTAGTAACTTGAGTTACTTTGGTAAATAGCAACTTTAGTGCGTAACTATTTCACAAGTATATAAACAAGGGATGAGGAGATACTCATCATCCTTTCATTTGCAACTATCTCTCTCTCATTTAGATATCTAGTGAGCAATGTCTTGAGTCTTGGAGTGTTAGCCTTGGAGGAGTATGATGGAGTTGGGATTCCTTGCCTTCTTAGTCCATGGTGCGCTATCATTATAGTCATCAGAGGTTCAACTTGAGTGAGAGACAGGCCGGCTCACAAACCAAAGATTAGAAGTAAGGTGAGATATGACAAACCTTCTTCCAAGGTTGAAGCCATCAAGATTGCAATTTGTATGGAGCAAGCTTAAGGTATGTATGGATTACAAGAAGCTCAACTTTGTTACTAAGAAAGACCATTCTCCTTTGCCATTCATTGATGAGATCTTGGAGGATGTTGTAGGTCATGAGAGGTATAGTTTTGGATGTGGTTATAGTTGGTAGTGATCTTTGGTCTCAAGAAGTTTAGACACTACTTGATTGGAGGGAAAGTCACCATTATCACAGATCACAAGGCTTTGAAGTACATCTTCAACAAGCCTAATGTTAAAGGGAGGCTAGCAAGGTGGATGACACTCTTGTTTGAGTATGACTACACCATTGAGAATAGGCCAAGAAAGAAACATGCAAATGTTGATTTGTTATCCAGGGCCTATAATCATGATGGAGTTGAACCAATGGATGATTCTTTCCCAAATGAGGAGCTCATGGCAATCTCAATCACTCAAGAGGTTCCAATGGAGTAAAATGAGATTGTGGACTTTGTAACAAGAGGTAACTATCCAAAAGGGATGCATGTTAAGGAGAGGAAGGCCCTTGCAACAAGGTCTAGACCTTACATAATGGTGGAGGATATTCTTTTTCACCAAGGAGCAGATGGTCTACTTTGAAGAGCAATGGGTAAGGAAGAGCCTATCCTACTCATTAACGAGTTTCATGAAGGTTTAATGTGTGGGAAACACTTTGCAAGAAAGGTGATTATTTTCAAGATTCTAGATGCAGGTTACCATGGGAGGGAGAATTTCAAGATTGTCTTGATTATTGCAAAACTTGTCATGTTTTTCAAGCTTTTGCTTGAAAGTCTACTTCCACTCTCTCTCTCTCTCTCTCTCTCTCTCTCTCTCTCTCTCTCTTTATGATACCCACATTTTTCATTTTGGACGAGTTTTGAAGAAGAAGTGCCTTGTTGAAACCAAATGGAGAAGAAATGAGAAGAAATTTGTATTTTGATCAAGCCCAAAGAAGTCAACTTTGTGTCAAATGAAGACTGACTCAGCCAGGATTGAAAGAAGGCAAACCCGAAGGAGGAATGGAAGTTATAGGTCGAGATTCTTGTGGGGGCTATATCTCAATGTTCACAAGTCTAAATCAAGCGTGCTATATCTTGTTGGAAGCGTCTCATTCAGGGCTTTCTGTTGCTAACAAAATCGCAAAGTTTCGAGGTCTGTAGAAGAAGTTACAAGTATTTAAAGTTTTGGGAGTAATTGTACAAAGTAGTTTAGTGTCTTCGGGTTGGCGTCTTCGGACTTCGGACTTCAAGTTTACACAACTTTGGGTTAGAAGCTTCTTCGACTCAAGATGAAGATAACTGTATCTGAGATAGTCGGACCTCAGAGTGCAATGAAGATGAATTTGAGAATCTTGCCAGAGGCATTAGAGAGAGTTAGGATAGAGAAAGAATAGATAGTTAGGATACCCGTGATTTCAATTTCAGTTCCGATTGAAGATGGAATAAGAATTGAAGGAGAAGTAGCATTAGTGAATAAACCCAAAGTGCAAGATCAGATTGTAAGTGTCTTTGGGTCAATAACATGAGTGATTAGGGGAAAGTGGGTTACAAATTAAAGGCGTAGATAGTGTACCCATGCTTTCAATTACAATTTGTGATGAGGATATAGTGGAATTAGCAAAGGAATTGATTGTAATTAGACCCGATGTTGCAAAAGTAGGAGTATAGGTGTCACTAGACTTGTTATTTGATACATTAAAGAAGAGTGGGTCAGGAGATAAGAATGTAGATGGATTACCTATGAGCTCAATTGTAGATTGCAGTGTAGAAGTAGTAGAAGTAGTGAAGGACTTGGTAGAATTCAGTATACCCGAAGAAGGAGAAGTAGTAGGAAGATCATCGGGTTTGGAAGCCGATGATGAGGTAGACATCGGATTAGGATAAGTGTTGATTTTGAGATAGGAAGAGGCAGATATGAAGAGATAGACTTTCACTTAGGATCTATAGGTAGGAAGAGATGTTAGGAAGCGTTGCCTAGGTAAGCAAGTCTGCCATTTGCTTCAGTATTTAAGTGGAGCATTTGCAGTACAATATTTTTCAGTACAATATTGTTCAGTATTCATATTTCTAAAGATAGATAAAGCAAAGTGCTATTCTCAGTGCTTGTCGCTTAAGCTTAATTTCGATTGTCAATTTCGTGTTTGTAGTTGTGAGTGTGTGGAGAATTCCGAAAAGCAAGTTAGTGTGTTTGTGGATGTTGGAATCTATAGCCTTGATCTTCATTCTGTGTGTTTGATCCTGAGTGAAGTGCATCGGAGCAATGCCTTGACAAATCTGAGAGGAATTGTAGTGTTGGTAGTATTTTGCATTTGTGAGTGCAGCACGAAGTTGATGTGAAGCAATTTCAATCGAGGAAGTTGTGCCTTCAGTGGAGGGGTGGAACACAATTCTGAGGCAAAATTGTTCTTTGTAGTGAAGTGCTATCTTCGGGAGAATCTGAATCATCACAATCAAGAGTTGTTTGGACAGAATTTGCTATGATGTGATTATGTGTGTGTATTCGTGACAAGTTGTCAAGATTGTGAGATTGTTACTCTCTTCTGGGTGTAGTTTCTACCTGAGAGATTAAAGAAGAGACCAAGAAGAACTGCCATTGTGACTTTTGACTTTGACCAATTCTGGATAATATCTCTACGGGAACAAACTTTACTTACCCAATTACTGCAAAAGTGATATTTTCCGGGTTGTCACACTCTCTCTCTCTCTCTCTCTCTCTCTCTCTCTCTCTCTCTCTCTCTCTCTCTCTCTCTCTCTCTCTCTCTCTCTCTCTCTCTCTCTCTCTCTCAATTCCATTGCTATGACCTTTTGAGAAGTGGAGAATTGACTTTGTAGGTCCTCTCAATAGAACCCCAAGGAACAATTGGTACGTCATGGTAGTAATTGATTACCTTACCAAGTGGGTTGGGGCTAGATCTTGAAGGAAAAGAATGAAGATGAAGTTGGTGGATTTCTTTATGAACGCATTATCACTAGGTTTGGATGCCCTTTGGAGTTGGTTTCTAATAGAGGAGAAGATTTTACAAGAAGCATCACTACAGCCATGTTACAATATTTTTCTATCACACATAGAGTAACTACATCCTATAAGCCAAACTCTAATAGCTTGGCAAAGAGAGCAAATCAGACCTTGTGCATGATGTTAGCCAAAGCTACAAAAATGGAGGAGGCTAAACATCATTGGGACAAGAGGATTCATGCGGTTTTGTAGGAGTATAGGACAACCATGAAGACTTCCACTAAATATTCTTCATTTCATTTGGTATATGGTATAAAATCTACCTTACCTATTCACTTTGATCTTCCTACCTTTCAAAGCATTCATAGGAGATTGAGGAAAGCACAAGGAAGTGATGCAAAGAAATCAAGAAAGGATCAACTCATGGAATTGAAGGAGGCAAGAGTAGTTGCTATGGTTGATGAGGAGCAAGCTCAAAGGAAACAAAAGAAAATTTATGATAAGAGACAAGGCAAGAAGAAAGTAGAGCACTTCAAAGAAGGTGATTGGGTAATGTTGTTTGATTCTATTCAATTCAAGAGAGTGCAAAAGAAGTTTTTGCCTAAGTATTTTGGACCTTTTGTAATGGAGAAGGTGTAGGGCAATTCCACTTATGATTTCAAGGAGTTGGGATGAAGATATTTTAATAGGATTAACCATGATAAGTTGAACATGTATCATAGAAGGTAGAGAGATCTTCACTTCAAGGACAAATGAAATCTTAGTCCGAGGGTAAATGTAACACCCATTTGTGCATGTATGTGCTATTGTGATATGTAGCTTGATATTATAAATACTTGGGAGATATTATTTATATAGAGATGAAGGATGGTTCTATGTTAGTTATGATTAGCTAAAGTTAGTCATAGCTAAGATAGAGGGGAACTTAATTTAAAGGAGGTGGAAAAGGTGAGCATCACTATTTTGGATTCTAGTCTATTGATTTGGTATTATTCCCATGTGTTTGGCTTTGAGGATAGAGTTGAGAACTCTTGGACCCACAAGCCTTTTTGTTTCAAATTCTTCTATAGTCCAAGGATAGCCCATGTGAATAATTCTTGACTATGTGGTTGGATCAAGATAAGACAACATCCTTAGGAGAATATTCTCATGAGTATGGATATTCCTTTTGACTTTATTTGACTTTTAGCCTAGTAACTTGAGTTACTCTAGTAATTAGTAACTTTGGTATATAACTATTTCACAAGAATATAAACTAGGTGTGAGGAAATACTCATCATCCTTTCATTTTACAACTATCTCTCTCATTGAGTTCTTTAGTGAGCAATGGGTAACTCAATTCACTTGGAGAAGTACTCTACCATCACCAAAACATATTGATGACATCTCATAGTCAATAATAAAGGTCCAGCAAACTCCAAACTCCAATAGTAACCAAATCCTATAATAGGTAATGGGTGTATGTGACAACCCGGCAAATATCACTTTTGCGGTAATTGGGTAAGTAAAGTTTGTTCCCGTAGAGATACAAGTCAGAATTGGTCAAATACAAAGTCAAACAGTAACAATGTAGTTCTTCTTGGTTGCATTTTTAATCTCTCAGGTAGAAACCACACCCAGAAGAGAGTAACAAGCACTGAGTCGCAGTCTCATCATTAAGTAACACTCCTTAATCACAACACCTTCAATTCTTTCAAAACAATCTTGATTGTGATGATTCAGGCTCTCCCAAAAATGGCACTTCATTGCAAAACAACTTCACCTCAGAATTGTGTTCTACCCCTCCATTGAAGGCACAACTTCCTCAATCAAAATTGCTTCACATCAACTTCACACTGCACTCACAAATGCAAAATACTCCCAACACTACAATTCCTCTTAGATCTGTCAAGGCATTGCTTTGATTGCACTTCACTCAGGATCAAACACACAAAGTAAAGCTCAAGGCTATGGAATCCAACATCCAACAAGCACATTGACTTGCACTTTGAATTTCTCCACACACTTACAAGCACAAACACAAAGTTGATACTCGGAATCAAGCTCAAGCAACAAGCACTACTTCACAGCACTTCGCTTTATCTATTCTCAGAAATTATGAGCACTGAACAACAATTTCCTACGAATGCAACCTTTAAATAGTGAAGCAATCCATAGTTCTAACAAAAATATCATTTTCTAACAACTCTTCTAACCGGTAGATCCAAAATGACAATGCACCTCTTCATATTTACCTCTTCAAATCTCAAATCTGTTACTACTCCAATCCGATGTCGACTTCTTCCTTGGCTTCCAAACCCGATCCCAAAGTAACTTCACTCAATACTACCTTGTCATCGGGTTTCACAACTCCTAATTCCTCTACCAATTCTAATAGTTCTCTTTCCTGATCTACAATTCCACTAGCAGGTAATCTATCTAACTCCTTATCTCCCGACCCACTCCTCTCTAATATCTCCAATGGTAATTCCATAGACATCTGCACTCCTACTTCATCTATTTTGGGTCTAGCTACTATCAATTCCTTTGCTAATTCTACTATATCCTCATCAAGAGTTGTAATTGAAAGCATGGGTACACTATCTACGTCTTCAATTTGTAACCCACTTCCCCCTAATCACTCATGTTATTGACCCAAAGACACTTACTGTCTGATCGTGCACTTTGGGTTTATTCACTACTACTACTTCTCCTTCAATTTCTATTCCATCTTCAATCTGAACTAAAATTGAAGTCATGGGTATCCTAAATATCTTCTTTCCCTCCTCTAACTTCCTCTAATGCCTCTGGCAAGACTCCCGAAGTCATCTTCATTGCACTCCGAGGTCCGACTTCCTCGGGTTGAATAATATTTTATCTTGAGGTGAAGTCTTTAGACCCAAAGTCATGTAAACCCAAAGCCTGAAGTCCAAAGTCCGAAGTCGAAGTCCGATTGACCCAAAGATACCAACCCAAAGACATTAAACTATTATATACATCTGCTCCCAAAACTTTAAATGCTTGTTACTTCTTTTACAGACCTCCAAACTCTGCAAGTTTGGCAACAATAGGAAGTCCTGAACGAGACGCTTCCAACAAGATATAGCACACATGATTTGGACTTGTCGTCACTAAGATATGGCCCCCGCAAGAATCCTGACTTGCAACTTCCTTTCCTCCTTCAGGTCTGTCCTCCTTCGGCGTCTGATCCAAGTTTTGTCCTCCTCTGACACAAAGTAAGCATCTTTGGGTCTGATCCAATCTGAGTCCTTCTTCCTCTTACATCAAGTCGACTTCCTTGGGTTGAATCAAAATACAGACTTCTCATCATTTCTTCTCCATTTGGGTTCAATTTGGTTTCAATAATGCACTTCTTCTTTAAAACTTGTCCAAAATGAAAAATATAGGCACCACCATGTAATTGTGGCATAGGAGGATTGAATGATGCTCTAACTTAGTCACAAAGCACACTTTTGGCAAAAAATTGTTGTATATTTGTCTGCATACCGTGCCACCAATAATGACTCTAGAGTAAGTTATATGTATGTTTTACTCCAAAATGTCCTAGCTCCTCGTGAGCATGACATATCAACTATGGTCTCTAAGATGGAAGTGGTACTACTTGCACTCTACGATCCTCCCATACATGCAAAAGGTGTCTGCTCTCCACTCTGAATTGTCTGGCCCACCAAAGGACACGATCTCTCTCCTTGGCTCCAACTATGCCACCCACAAGACCATCACTAAGATGTCACTATGAATGTCTCGTTGAACAATGTCTTCACTCTCTGGATCTATGACCTCAATAACTCCTCCTATATGCACTAAGAGAGATACCATCAAAACCTTGGAAAATATACATAGAAAGGCCGATGCATGCCAACTTGGCACCATCTCCTCATGTGTCTTACCATGCCAATGTGCTTTGGTCTGATCATGTTGGCTAGGACATGAATTTCTACTTAACCTATTTGCATCACAATTCACCACTCTAGGTTTGTGAACAACAATGAAATCATACTCTTGTAAAATTAGAGCCCATCGTGCAAGCTTCCTTGAAAGCTTGTTGAACTCCATCAACCACTTTAGCGGCTGATGATTAGTGATGAGAGTGAAAGGGTTACCAAACTGGTAACATTAGAAATGTACTACTGTCTAAACTGTTGCTAGCACTCTCCCTCATATGAACTATACTTCACCTCCACTAAATTGTTGGAACGAGTAGCATAGGCCACCACAAACTCCTTCCCCTCATCATCATGATGGGTGAGAACTGCTCCAAGGCCCAACATACTCCAATCAGTATGAACTTGAAATGGTCATCCTCTAATTAATCTCCTCAAAATAGGAGCAGATGTCAACCTCTCCTTGAGCTCTACAAAAGCTCTCTCATGCTCATCTCCCCGACACCACTCTTGTGTAAACTTGGTCAACTTTGTCAAGGTCTTGGCAATGGTACTAAATCCTCTAACATAGCAGCAATAGAAGTTCACCAACCCAAGGAATGCTCACACTTTACTCACATCTATAGGCCAAGGAATATGTGAAATAGCCTCCTCCTTGGTTTGCTGAACACCAACTCCTCAAGGGTCAATTGTGTGACCCAAATACTCAACTTGCTCATGGAAGAACCCACACTCCCAAGGATGTAATGTGAGTCCATGTTATCTCAACCTCTCAAAAACTTCCAACAATTGTCTCTCATGCTCCTCCATTATAGTGCTATAGACCAAAATGTCATCAATATAGCACCAAGCAAAATTCCAATCTAGCTAGGATCCTATCCATGACCCTATGGAACTCAGCAAGAGTGTTCTTCAACCCAAATGATAAGAACCTCCACTAATATAACACATCCTTGCCATGAAGATCAAATGCACAAAATGTTATCTTGGACTTATCCTCCTCCCTGATTGGCAACTGATGATATCTTGCTCAAAGATCCAAAGTACTAAAAACCTTTGCATGCCTAATCATATCAAAGATCTACTCCAATGCAGGCATGGCATACCAATCAGCCCTAGTCTATCGGTTGTCACACCATTTGTAGTTCCGCATCTAGATGCTCAAACACAGGAGTTCTAGTGATAGTAGTTAGAGTTATTTCAGCAATTTCTCAGAGACTACTTTCCGATAGTTAGATTTTGTGTTCAGGGTATTGACTTCACGGTGGGGCCCACCATCACTTTGCACCGTTCGCACCGTCAAGTGTGCCGTCAGCAGGACCATTAGGGTTTCAGAACTAGCTTGAGTCCAGGGGGTATAGTTTTGAAGTGAGCTCCAAAGAGCTCACTTCTCTGATGTTGAGCCTTCGAGTTCCTGGCTATGGTGGACAGAGGCCGACGAGCATCACCTGGATTCTCTATGCTTGAGTGGGTGTGGCTTGACTGTAATCAGTGCCTAGTTGTTGGCAGTTTATAGAGTGACAGATCAAGTATTGATCTGAGTTGAGTTGAGTTGAGAGTGGTAAGCAATCTGATTACATCAGAGAAGTGAAGTTAGGGGGAAATTGGGTGCAGGAACATTGAGTGTTGGTGGTATCTCCAAGCTTGATGGATTGTTGGTAGCTCGATTTAAGTTTTGTGTTTCCCTAGTGTGTAGAAGCTCAATCAATTGATGCAGATTTAGCAATTAGGCGGACGGTGTGCAGAAGCGTTGGCTAAATTTCGAGCAAAGAAGGAGCAAATTTCGAGTGGTGTTGTGATTTTGAGCTCAGGAGGTGAAGGCATGACCAATTTGCTACAAGTTGGGCTCAGAAAGTCAAATTGAAGGTGGAGTTGGGAAGCTCTTCTCATGAAATTGTGATTTGGAAAAACCTGTTTTGTGAATTTGGCTCGAGTGGAAAGTTAGCAGGGGATTTGGTGGACAGCCATCTTAAGGGTTTACGTCAAATTTTACATCAGATTTTGGTTGGGATTATGTCAAATTTTGGCCAGAATTGGAGGAGTTTCGCTAGTTTGGAGGAGTTTTGCAGATTTGGAGAAGTTTCGCCAATTTTGGAGGAGGTTCAAAGTGGCAACAAGAAAGGCTTCGAGGCATAGGGCTGTGGGCTTTGAGAGGCTACAAAGGCCTAAAAGGGCCAACAAGCCAGCTTGATGGCGTGAGGCTAGCTAGTTTAGAATAGATCTTGGTCATTGGTTGGCAAAATCTGCCTTTCTTGCTAGATTGTGAGCAATAGGGTTTGACCCCTAGATCTCTTGTTCCTAGATTGGTGCCCTAGCCAACTGGTCCACCCTCACTTGTTGTCATAGTGACTATACCACTATTATCTATACACATGTAGCTTTGGCTAGGAGAGGCAGTTTGATCCCATTCTTGGTGATCTTGGTAGCTTAGGACTTAGATACAAACTCCTCTTATGTCAAATGCCAAATGGTGGCAGAGTTAGTCCCGTGTTGTGTTATGAGATGGAGGGTTTTTGTTTAAATTTCTTGTGATTGGACCCCCTTCATTCTCTGCTTCCTATTTGTGCACCATGTTTGTGTGAGGTGCCCTGACTTTTGAGGATTGGTGCTCTGGTGTGCTCTCGGTGGTGAGGCTAGAATGATGACCAGTCAGACAACCTTTGTTTCTCTCCGGTGAGGCAAGAAGTGATGACCTGCAAATCGTGAGAGTGTGTGTTATGATGGCATGTTACAGGTTGCCCTTTCTCCTAGTGTAGTTATCTCGGTTAGAGTTACATTAGTGGGTGGTGCTTAGTTGGTGTTGGCATGTGGTGGTGTTGGCACTTGGTGGGGCACTTGCGGTTGCAGTTGGTGGTTCGGGTTTGCTGTTGTGGTTACTTTGTCACAATGGAGTTCTTTGGAGATTCCAGAGGAGTTAGCCTTGTAGTATGCAGTGGGTTTACTTGGAGTGGTGCTCGATATCAGCCTGTATCTCAGGTCCCAGTGAGGGAGGAGATTGACTCTGAGTTGGAGTTCGACACAAGAGTTGATTTAGTTGAGAGTGCACTTGGTGTGTCCGCACCGTTGTTGTGGGATATGGATGAGATTTATGGGGCCTCCAAAGGCCCTAGGCATTACTCTGGTACAGTGGGTACTATTGAGTTGGATGACTTCATCCAGGAGTTTGATAGTTGGTGTGATTTGTAGCAGATGCAGAACCCGACTTTGTTCACACCCTTCATGGCATGGAAGAGGTTGTTTCAGCATCTAGAGGGTCCACCAATGGATGACTACCATGAGTTCAGGAGAGCTCATTTGGAGGAGATTGAGTTATGGAGACAATATTGGTCTCCATACTATGTCTCCATCACTTCAGGCTCAGTGGCCAGGAGTAGATCGGCTGTACCCACAAGTTCTAGCTCAAGTAGTGTTGGTGGAGCTAGTGGAGGTGCACTAGCTGGAGATAGTGCTACTACGAGTGGAGGCACCGCTGCAGGAGGTGGTGTGGTACCGGGGTTTAACCCCATAGTGGAGTTCTTTCTATGTTTGAGGCAAAACTACCAAGGAGTGCGGACTGACAAGCTGAGGAGCTTGTAGGAGTTCCAGCAGAAGGCTGGAGAGAGCCTACGTAAGGCATACACTCGCATGAGGCGGCTGATCAGTTTCACTCAAGGAGTTATTGAGGCCCAGGCAGTCCAGTTTTGGTATGGGATACTAGATAGGGAGTTACGACGTAAAGTTCGTGATGCTATGTTGTTGCAGGCTACTTCGCCCACTTTGGCAGTAGTCTTTGGTTTGGCTGAGCGTATTGAGCTCAATATAGTGGAGGAGAGAGTGGTGACATCTGGATTTGGTAGGGAGACCTCATCCACGGCTGTGACTTCTTCTAGAGTGTAGCAAAGTGCACCACGCCTAGTTGGTTTTTGAGGACAAGGTGGATAGCCCAGATCCTATGGAGCGAGTAGAGGACCTAGTGGAGTTAGACCCTTACTCTCATTTTTGGGTCAGCATTAGCCAATGAGTGGTGGTGTTGCTTGTTGGACTTGTGGTGGACTTCACCATAGGAGAGAGTGTACTTAGGGCAACGGACCTGATACCTCTGGTGCATCACAATCAGCACAAAGGCAGTGTGAGCATTGCCACAGATTTGGTCACACTAGTGACCGGTGTTTTGACCTACACCCGGAGTTACGGAGTGGTAGGGCTGCTATGGCAAGTAGTAGAGGAGCTCTAGTTCATGGAGGACGAGGTGGTAGAGGTGGTGGTAGAGGATCTACACCTAGTAGAGGTGCAGTACCTGCCCTTACTTCTAACACAACTATGGCTACTCGGATTGAGCAGTTGGAGCAGAGATTGGCTAGTATGGCTATTGCTCAGAGGAGATCAAATTCGGGTGCGAGGCTTCCACCTCATATGCTGGTGATAGAGATGCTTTGGACTTCATGTGCGGAGCAGCACAAGTAGATGCATATGCAGCAGTGACTAGGAGTGCAGTACATGCTCCAGAGCCTAGAGGAGCATCAGTGGAGTTGGATCCACAAAGAGGAGAGGTTGGGAGATAGGTCAGACTTCCCCAGTCTTTCACGCTATCTGAGGCATTGTAGACAACATCCATGGTTCCTAGATGTCCCAGTGCAGGTGTGGTAGGTGGTGATGGAGTACATGATGGACTACCTGCTAGTTAGCCACCTACTACTACACAGACTGAGTCTAGCATGATGTTGGGGGCGGCTCAGCTGCTTATGCGGCATCCTTTGTTTTTGGCCAGTGATATATTTACATTGGGAGTTGACCCAGCCCCAGTGTTCCAGTTAGCTGCCATGTTGTGTGAGAGTAGGGATGGTGCAGTTCCTACTACTAGAGCAGAGGTGGTTGGTAGTGGAGCTGACTTGATCAAGGAGCATGGGATCCATTCAGCGACCAGTGGTTTATGGCAGGCAGCAGCGGCTAGACTGGAGAAGTTGCCAACTAGACCGGCCTTTGAAAGAGCGCGGTTTACACCGGGTGTTGTCCTATTGGATAACCAAAGGGGGAACTTTTGTTTGGTAGGACCTTCATGGAAGGTCTATACACCACAGAGAGTCTTGTTAGACTCAGGTGCACAGCCCCTTACGTTGGA
Organism: Lunularia cruciata; assembly: GCA_948567375.1. NCBI lineage: Eukaryota > Viridiplantae > Streptophyta > Marchantiopsida > Lunulariales > Lunulariaceae > Lunularia > Lunularia cruciata. The sequence continues at coordinate 52,338,092 of OX419762.1, read as the reverse complement.
GAAGGCTGCAGTTGTCGGTCTGAGTTACGGAAGACCGATGTGGAGAGGTGTCCATTTCAGATCTAGACATCTCTAGGTGGTGGTTTGACACAGTACATCACACGTGGAGAGCTTGTTGTCCAAGTTCAACCTGGTCATCCGACTGATAGCTCGGTGGTGAGAGCTCAGGCTATTGCGACGATAGCTGAGTCATATGATGTGCTAGTTGGGGGAGCACTGTTATACCCCATGGGTTTCAGCATTGACTATTGGGAGGAGACAGCCTCTTATAGACCTGGTTGGCAGTTTGGTGAGGGACGGGTATGTCGCCTACCAGTACACTTCAGTAGTGGCAGTCTTGGCTCCCTACAGTCCGAGACCATGACAGCATCAGTTTTAGCTTTCAATGGTGCAGTTACTTGGCTTGGTGACTTGTTGGAGGGGAACGCCCATGCAGAGGATACTCCAGTACCGGAGGAGATCACTCGGCTATGGAGTACGAGTGGGATTGTTCCATCCACCTTGGATGTTCCATTGTGGAGTTTAGAGGAGGCATTGCAGCAGCATGCAGATCAGTTGGTGCAGTAGGCTTGGAGTGGAGCCTTCGTACCATCAGGAGATGAGTGTGAGGATGAGCCTCTAGAGGCGATTGCTTTGACACCTCTAGATACCACACTCATTACTTGGCAGTATCCAGTAGACGGGATGTGTGTAATACTCCGAGGACAAGAGAAGAGAGAAAACACAAATTGCACACTCAAACATTCGATGCCCCAAGGGAGCACCTTCTCTTTATTATATAGACAAAGAGGATCTCCTACAAGGAAGCTCCACCATAGGATTAGGGACATAGATAGGTGACATGTCAGCAAGCTCCACCCTTGGATTACTTACTTGGATGGATGACATGTCTGGTCTAGGTCCTATCTGGTTGGTCAAACGAGCTTTGACCGGAGGGAATCTTTTAGGGAATCTTCTTGTAGGAATCTCAGAATCACATGAGTAAGGTACCATTGGAAAGCTCTTGACAAGAAAAACCAGGGGGGAGGGAAGGCCAACCTTTTCTCTGTTGGAGGAGAATCTGCACATTTTCGAGGCCTAATTCATCCGTTTAGGCCTCCAAAATTGCCTTCAAAGATTTCAGGCATATTTTGGTTCCTACTCTATTAGTAGAAGTCCCCTTTTGGTGATACCTCTTTCTGATCTGTTTAGTCCATCATGTGTAACATCCTTCCAGATGTTACCAAACCAATTCTCATCTTTATATCATATGTCTAGCTATTGGTTCTAAGGTTCTCAAGTCTATTTCGATTTCTGCCCTATTAGTAGAAGTACTCTTTTGGTGATACTTCTATCTGATCTATTTTGACCATCATATATAACATCATTCTAGATGTTACCAAACCAAATTTCACATCTAGATCATATGGCTAACCCTTGGTATTACAGACCTCCCTCCTTTTAAGACGCAACGTCCTCGTTGTGCAATTGTTGCTCAAATGCTTGCACCAACACCGGTGCATGTGCCAAATTGGCAGCGGGTTCCCAGGTTGCTTCATAGAGGGGGTAACCTTTCCATTGTACTAGATATTCCACCCACGGATGACGAGTACCACGCATGCGCTTTTGGAGAATCCGCTCCACTTCATATTCCTCTATGCCATCAATGACTGTTGGACAAGGTCGAATGTCCTGTGTGGAAGTACCTTGGCCTGATTGGGGAGCATATCTTTGTAAAAGGGAGACATGGAACATTGGATGGATCTTCATATGTGGTGGTAGCTCAAGGTGATAGGCCACAGCGCCGATGCGACAAAGAATCGAGAAAGGCCCAATAAAACAAGGTCTGAGCTTACGAGATCCAACTAATGTGAGGTTGGTTGTCAATAGCCACACTTGATCCCCAACATTGAACTCCATGTGCCTACGGTGTGCATCAGCATACTGCTTTTGTTGATTTTGTGCAATCTGTAACCTATGCTTGGCGCTCTCCACACCTTGTTGGATTCTAGAAACAAATGTGTTGACTGCATCAACCTTGGTAGTCACTGGACGGATCTTCATCAAGCTAGAAGGTGTGAAGGGATGCTCACCATACATGAGGAAGAATGGAGTGACCTGGGTGGAGGCATTCACTAAATTGTTGTAAGTGAATTCCACCAACGGTAGTAGGATGTCCCACCTCTCTTGCTCTTCTAAGGTGAAGCCGCGTAACATGTCTTCAATTGTGCGATTAGCCCGCTCTGTTTGGCCATCTGTTTGTGGGTGGTAAGCTGTAGACATGGCCAACTTGGTTTTGAAGAAACCAAAGAGTGTTTGCCAAAACAAACTGGTGAATTGGGTGCCTCTGTCGGTGATGAGTATTCTAGACAAGCCATGGTGAGCAAAGACTGCATCTAAGTATAGTTGAGCTAGTTGTGGAGCGGTCACCTCCTTGGTGGTAGGGCGGACATGAATCATTTTGCTGAGCCGGTCCACAAAGACCACAATGGAGTCAAACCTTAAGGTGGTCTTGGGTAATTCACAGACAAGATCCATACTCACTTGTTCCCAACGTTGGGTAGGAGTGGGAAGAGGTTGAAGGAGCCCTGCAGGAGCTTGATTAGAAGCTTTGTTCTGTTGACAAAGTAGGCAGCTACGCACATAGTCCATCACGTCATTGCTCATCTTGGGCCAATAGTAATGGCGCTTGACTGCCTCCAAGGTCTTGTCCACTCCAACATGAGCTGCAATGGCCGAATCATGACATTCCGCTAGAATGGTGGTGCATAATTCTGGGACATTTGGGATTCACAATCGGCCCTCCCAAAAGGTGAGTCCTTGGGTGATGGTGACACCTTTGGACGATTGCGCTTCTACAATTTGTGGATCAGTTTTTGTAGCAGCTAGAATCTCTTGCCAAAATTCAGGGTTAATCTTAACCTCTGCCACCAAGTTGTTGGCCATTGGCATCCGGGTGGCATCTGCAAGTTGCTTCTTACCTTCCACGTAAGTGATTGTCATGTTGAAGCGTTGTTGCCACTCTGCCCACCGAATTTGGCGACGAGATAGATCCTTCTACGTCTCGAGGTAGACTCGAGGTTTGTGGTCTGTCTCTACTACAAATGCCTTCTTGCCCAGGTAGTGCTTCCAATGCTTGGTTGCTAGAACGATGGCCAGCTCTTCTCGTTTTGTGGTGTGGTAGTTGCGCTCTGCCGGTAACAACTTTCGAGAGAAATATGCAATTGGATGCCATCCGTCATGCCACTCTTGTTGTAGGACTGCTCCTATTGCTACGCCTGATGCATCCGTAGCTAACTTGATTGGACGTTTTGGGTCATACCACTTCAAGATTGGTGCATGTAGCAAGGCGGCCTTCAATTCTTGAAAGGCCAACTCTTGTGTAGTTCCCCATGTCCACTTCTTCCCCTTGCCAAGTAGTGCCGTTAAAGGATGTGCAACCTTGGAGAAGTCCTTGACAAATCTACGATAGAATCCTGTCAACCCCAAGAAGCTCTTAAGTTGAGTCTGATCTTTTGGGGCACTCTATTTTTGAATGACCTCTATTTTATCTGTCAATACTTGAATGCCCTCTACACTTACTCTATGCCCTAAGTAGTCTACTTCAGACTTGCCAAACTCACACTTTGAGATTTTGGCGTACAATTGATTCTGTCTTAGAATCTGGAGGACCTCTCGTAGATGTTGTTTGTGTTTTGTCATTGTGCTACTATATACTAAGATATCATCCAAGAAGATGATAATAGACTTATCCAAGTATGGACAAAATATGTCATTCATTAGGCTCATGAAAGTGGCAGGCGCATTGGTGAGGCCAAAAGGCATCACAAGATACTCAAAGTGGCCATACCTGGTTTGAAAGGCAATTTTGTACACATCCTCCTCTGCAATTTGGATTTGATTGTAACCGCTCCGCAAGTCCAGTTTGGTGAAGTATCTCGCTCCATGGAGTTGATCAAACAGGTCATCCATGCGAGGTAAGGGGTATTTGTTCTTCACTGTTTGCTGATTGAGACCCCGATAGTCAATGCACATGCGCATTGTACCATCCTTCTTCTTCACAAACAAGACAGGGGCCCCATATTGTGATACGCTAGGTTGGATGAACCCTTTCTGTAGCATCTCCTCAATTTGAGTCTTACACTCCTCCAACTCATGAGGTGATAGGCGATATGGGGCCTTACAAGGAGGTGTCTTCCCCGGGAGTGTCTCTATTTTAAGATCTACTCGCCTTTTAGGTGGTAATCCTGAGGGTAGATCATCAGGAAAGACATCTTGAAACTCATCCACTACATCCTTCAATTTCTCAGGAATTTGTCCAGCGAGTTGTGCACTCTGGACTTCTCTTATTAGACCCATAAAACATCTATCGGTCTTACAGACAGTTGTCGTCCCTACAACATATAGAGGCAGTTTCTGCCTATGTGATTTTTCTTTGATGATTGACCATTGGTGGGTTCTCACTACTTTCTTCCTCCAATCCACCATTGGGTTGTACTGCTCCATCCATGGCATGCCTAAAATTGCATCATAACGGGCTAACTGTATCACTCGCCACTCAATTGCTTCTTGATATTCTCCTACATAGAGTGTTACCCGTCTAGGTAATGATTCAATCCTCTCTGTTTGCCCATTTGGTAACTCTACTTCTTCACTTCCATCTCTCTCTAGATCCATTCCCAAGCTTATTGCAACAGAGCGAGACAAGAAATTCTCTGTTGCTCCCGGATCTATTAATACTCTCACTTGATTACCTTCTAGGATTCCATTCACGACAATCAATTGTGAGGTTGCCTTTTGGGATCTTTGCGCATTATTCTTCTTCCTTCCCTCGCTTCTCTGCTTCCTTATTGAGCCAGTAAGGCCGCGAGGTACATTTATTGGCGATCTTCGTTTTCCAAAGTGGTTTCCACCTCCTCCTCTTCAATGTGCCTCTCCATGTTGTTCAAAGATCGCCTGTACAAAGGCCGAGGGCCTCTAGGGAAATGAGTGCAACAATTGGTAGATATGTGCCCAATACAGCCACAATTGTAACAACGGCGTTGTTCTCCTCGAGTCCCTTCTCCTCGTGGGACTCCATCTCTTCGTTCTTCTACCCGTCCCCGCTCTCCTTGAAGTGGCCGTGCTCCTCGATCCCGGAATCAAAGGTTGCCCAATTCCATCGGTACTGGTCCACCCATGTGTGGCATTTCTGCCCGATAATGTTGAGGCAGAACTACTCCTTCACCTCCACCTAATGCTCCGGCTATTCTCTGCGCACAAGCAATAGCTTCAAATACCGTGCAAGGGTTTTGCACCATGACTTCTTGGCAAATCCGCTCTTTCAACCCTCATTTGAAATTGTCGAGAGCCTCTGCTAGACTCATGTTGGTAATTGCGACTTGTAGATCCAGAAACGCTTCCACATACTCTTGTACGCTATTCTTCTGTCTCAATCCCCATAGTCGGGTTCAAGCCATCTGCACAGAATCCACCGATTGGAAATTCTTGAGCAGTCCTTCTTGCATTGCTGTCCATGTGACCTCCCTTCTCTCTGCTAGCATGGATCGTTCCCAAGCATCATACCATGTGAGGGCTTTATCGGTCAAGTACCCACATGCAAACACGCCTGCAGCATGCTCTGTGATCTCTGTTGAGAACAATCGAAATATCGATTCATTCTCAAGATCCAATTCTCCACTACTCCCATCGTACGCTGCCCCTTGTAAGGCTCGATGTTGCAGGTCTTCTTCATTCAGAGTAGCAATGTGGCTTCATCATTGATAGGGTTTGTAGGCACGGGTGCCTCTCCAAGTACTTCAGTCATAGGTATTGGGTTTTGAGACGGCTCTTCTTCTTGCATGGCTTGATCGTTCCTGAGGATCTGCACTTGACTTTGCAATGTCTCCATGGTCATCTTAATCTCTTGAAATTCATTCAACATCCCTTGCATTCCTTGCACCAGCTCTTGCAACTACGGATCTATGGTTCCTGCAACACCCCAATTGCTAACGTCTACTTCAATACAGAGTCAATATAATCACTCTGGAAGGCGCACGAACTATCGGAACTACCATTGGGACCTCAAAAGCTATCACTCGTTGATAATACTCCTCACCAAAATTCCTAACCACAAAATCTCTAAACATCAATTTTGGCCTCACTACATAATGGATTTCTACTTGAGTGTTGAAAGGGAGAGGATTTGGGATATTCATATCCATATTATCATAATAGAATGTAGATCGTCAAATCCCACTCTCTGTCATATATCACCACAGGTAGAATCACCTAGTTTGGTGAGTTCATCACTCTGTCCATGAATTCCGCACCAAAGTGATAAACTAGCAATACTCTCATCTGCTCACGCTGAATGTACATAACCTTGATGCGGAATGGGTTTGAGAATGGAAAGCTAGGTGCGGGAAATTATCCTCCCGGCGCATCCATCCCATCCGCTCTCTAAAGTCCTTCCTAAGTCTAGCGATTACTTTATGTTCTCCACCTCAAATTACTCAATTTCAGTGGTTCATGCTATTCCAAGAGGGGTGATCCACTCTCTTGGACTAGAACACTCGCTCTGATACCATTGTAATACTCCGAGGACAAGAGAAGAGAGAAAACACAGATTGCACACTCAAACATTCGATGCCCCAAGGGAGCACCTTCTCTTTATTATATAGACAAAGAGGATCTCCTACAAGGAAGCTCCACCATAGGATTAGGGACACAGATAGGTGACATGTCAGCAAGCTTCACCCTTGGATTACTTACTTGGATGGGTGACATGTCTGGTCTAGGTCCTATCTGGTTGGTCAAACGAGCTTTGACCGGAGGGAATCTTTTAGGGAATCTTCTTGTAGGAATCTCATAATCACATGAGTAAGGTACCGTTGGAAAGCTCTTGACGAGACAAACCAGGGGGGAGGGAAGGCTAGCCTTTCCTCTATTGGGGGGGAATCTGCACATTTTCGAGGCCTAATTCATCCGTTTAGGCCTCCGAAATTACCTTCAAAGATTTCAAGCATATTTCGGTTCCTACTCTATTAGTAGAAGTCCCCTTTTGGTGATACCTCTTTCTGATCTGTTTAGTCCATCATGTGTAACATCCTTCCAGATGTTACCAAACCAATTCTCACCTTTAAATCATATGTCTAGCTATTGGTTCTAAGGTTCTCAAGTCTATTTCGGTTTCTGCCCTATTAGTAGAAGTACTCTTTTGGTGATACTTCTATCTGATCTATTTTGACCATCATATATAACATCATTCTAGATGTTACCAAACCAAATTTCACATCCAGATCATATGGCTAACCCTTGGTATTACAATATGCCTATTGGAGTTGTTTGGTGGGATCAGCACCGGACTAGCTGTGGTGTTACAGGCGGGTATACGAGTACAGAGGTACTTGTATGTAGAGAGAGATGAGACTGCTAGGCGAGTGTCTCTACATCATGTGGCACACTTGGCCTATCGGTATCCGGAGTTATTACCAATGTTAGCAGTCAGAGGTTACCAGAAGGCCCTACCAGGAAACATTTCCTTACTGGGGGCACATGACCTAGAGAGACATGGGCCTATTCACTTGGTGATTTTTGGATGGCCATGTCAGGGATATACACGTGCGGGCCGCGGTTTGGGTCTTCAAGATCCTTGTTCTGGTGTGTTTTGGGAGATGTTACGGATACTACAACATCTCCAGGTTCATCAGTCCATTTCTCCACCTTACCTTTTGGAGAACGTTCCTTTGATGGGTGATTCTTGCACCAGAGTGGTGGCAAGTACACATCAGGTCCATTCTTGGATGGGACCTGCTGTATTGTTAGATGCAGCAAGAGTGGGATCACGGGCTCATCATCTTTGTCTTTGGTGGACAAACCTCTTACCCAGAGAGGTTCTACAACGCGCTTATGATGGGATTCAGCGACTTGACCACATCCTTGTTGATGATATCCTGGATGTTGGGCGTCTGTCTCAGACAGTGGTAGTGGCTGATAGGTCACCTATGGCAAGGGTGAACCTAGTTGGACAGCCTAGAGCTGCATTTCCCACACTCATGAGTTTCCCAGGCTCTCATGCTTTTTGAGAGGGAGGACCTGGACTTGTTTGGGACTAACAGTTACAGCAGTTGGTGGAGCCCAACGCTGATGAGAGAGAGCGGGCAATGGGTTTTTGCACCTATATTACCGTTGTTCCAGTAGTGTCAGAGGCATCTAAGCGTCAGGTGTTAGGTCAGGCTATGGACCTGAACTATTTGACCTGGATTGTGAGCCTTAGCTTAGCAGAGCAGCGTAGGATGCGCTTGATAGGCATCACCACTTGGACACTTGTGAGCCCTGTGCCTATCGAGACAATTCATGCACATGCTAGGGGTGATGGACCGAGTGGACATGGTATTCTTGGGCACATCCAATAGCTACTAGGGAGAGTGGTCTACTTGGAGTCCATCCATGTGAGCGCGGGCTACTTGGATTACACCCTTGGTCCACATGGGATGCAGCTAGAGGACGTGTGGAGCTTGCAGCCAGAGTGGAGGGAGTTTTTTGCACAGAGGTTGGGACCTCTAGTGGTCGGGAGCATGACACTATTGCTCCCAAGGGCCCAGTGTAGCAGCCAGTCAGTACATCTTCCACTCCTACTATAGTTACAGAGGATACTTGGGAGCCAGATCTTGGACCCAAGCTTATAGGAGAGGAAAGACAGAGGGTTTGGAGGTTCTTGAGGAGTCACATGAGTTGTTTTGCCTTCAGTATGAAGGATTTGGGTGCTCTAAAGGGACCTGGTATACGGATTGAGCTGACTAGCGACACACCAGTTTTCCGATGTCCTTATCGATATAGTGAGATGGAGAGGACATTGATTCAGAGCGGAGTAGTGACCTTTTTGAGGCTAGTTTGGTGGAGATTTCACATGGAGAGTATGCATCAGCGACAGTGATGCCAGCCAAGAAGGATATGCATGCATGCCAGCCAAGAAGGATATACAGATAGGCAGATGTGTGGAGATTACCGTCCTATCAACCGACAGACAACGGCTGATTGGTATGCCATGCCTACACTAGAGGAGATTTTTGATGCAATTGGGCATGCAAAGATCTTCAGTACTTTGGATCTTCAAGCGGGATATCATCAGTTGCCGATCAAGGAGGAGGATAAGTCCAAGACAGCATTTTGGGCTATTGATCCTCACGGCAAGGATGTGTTATATCAGTGGAGGTTCTTACCATTTGGGTTAAAGAACACTCCTCTTGAGTTCCAAAGGGTCATAGATAGGATCCTAGCTGGATTGGATTTTGCTCGGTGCTATATTGATGACATTTTGGTTTATAGCACTACTATGGAGGAGCATGAGAGACAATTGTTAGAGGTGTTCGAGAGGTTGAGATCTCATGGACTCAAATTACATCTTGGGAAGTGTAGGTTCTTCCACGAACAGGTTGAGTATTTAGGTCACACTATCTATCCCGGAGGACTTGGTGTTCAGCAGACCAAGGTGGAGGCTATTGCACGTATTCCTTGGCCTACGGATGTGAGTAGAGTGCGAGCATTGGTGAACTTCTATCACCGCTATGTTAGAGGATTTAGTGCCATTGCCAAGACCTTGACGAAGCTGACCAAGCTTACATAGGAGTGGTGTTGGGGAGATGAGCAGGAGAGAGCTTTTGTAGAGCTCAAGGAGAGGTTGACATCTGCTCCTATTTTGAGGAGATCGATCAGGGGACGACCATTTCAGGTTCATACTAATTGGAGTATGTTGGGGCTTGGAGCGGTGCTCACCCAGCATGATGATGAGGAGAAGGAGTTTGTGGAGGCCTATGTTAGTTGCTCCAACAATTCAGCCGAGGCAAAGTATAGTTCATATGAGGGAGAGTGCTTGGCAGTAGTTTGGGCAGAAGCACATTTCCAATGTTACCTATTTGGTAACCCCTTCACTCTCATCATTGATCATCAGCCACTGAAGTGGTTGATGGAGTCCGACAAGCTTTCACTGAAGCTTGCACGATGGGCTCTGATGTTATAGGAGTATGATTTCATAGTTGTTCATAGACCTAGAGTGGTGAACCGTGATGCAGATGGGTTGAGTAGAAACCCATGTCCCAGCCAGCAGGATCAGACTGGAGCACGTTGGCATGGTGAGACAGATGAGGAGATGATGCCAGGTTGGGATGCATCGGCCTTTTTGTGTATATTTGCAGAGGCTTTGGTGGTATCTCTCTTAGCACATACTGGAGGAGTTATTGAGGTTACAGATCTAGAGAGTGAAGATATTGGTACAGTTCAGCAAGACATTCATGATGATGTCTTAGTGATGGACTATCTTCGCACTGGTGTTGTGGGTGGCTCAGTTGGGGCCAAGGAGAGAGACCGTGTTCTTCAGCGAGCCAGACGGTTTAGATTGGAGGGTAGACACCTTTTGCGTGTATGAGAGGATGGTAGAGTGCGAGTAGTACCACTTCCATCTCAAAGACCACAATTGGTCCATCATGCTCATGAGGAGCTAGGACATTTTGGAGTAAAGCGTACATATAGCTTACTCCAAGGTCATTATTGGTGGTGCGGTATGCAGACTAAGGTACAACAGTTTGTTGCCAAATGTGTGGTTTGTGACCGAGTGAGAGCATCATTCAATGCTCCTACGCCACAGTTACACCCATTACCTATCATGGGATTGGGTTGCCGTTGGAGTTTGGACTTTGCCGGACCTTTACCGCTGACTGTGAGACATCATCGGTATGTTTTGCTGATGGTGGAGCACTTCTCCAAGTGGATTGAGTTGGTGGCACTTCTAGATAAGTCTAGTGAAGGGACAGCTTACTCGTTCCTGGATCAAGTTCTTAGTCATTTTGGTGCACCAGCTGAGGTTTTGACTGATCAGGGTACAGAGTTCTTGGGGGACTTTCAAGTCTTGTGTGGCAAGGCTTTGATTGATCATTGTACTACATCCCAAGATCACCCTGAGGCAAATGGCTTAGCAGAGAGAGTGGTTCAAACGGTGAAGAGAGGATTGCGAAAGTATGGTTTGCAGAGAGGCCACTTGGGAGATTGGGATCTCCAATTACCATGGTTGGCCATGGGCTATCGGTTCAGCCGGCAAGCCTCCTTAGCATCCTTCTCTCCATACTTTCTACTCTATGGACGAGATCCAGATTTACCTGCAGCCATTTGTTGAGATGCTACTGTGGTTTTGGACTTGGATGACCCCGATGTATGGATGAGTGCATGTTCTCAACGGGCAGAGATCTTTCGGAGATTGATGCCGATGGCCTTTGAGAACTTGGCGATTGCTCAACATAGAGATACTTTACGCTATGCTACCATTCAAGGAGGAGGTTATAGACCCTTGATCCATCGATTTCATCCAGGCAACTATGTATATCTACAGCAGACAGCACCGACGACACTTGATGTTTCTACAGGCCGCACTATCTTGAGAGTGCGTGAGGTTTTGCTATCTGGAGTCCTTGTGTTAGAAGGACGTGATGGTGTTGTTTGGAAGGATCATGTGCGCAATTGTGCGCCATGCCACCTCCCAAACATTGATGGTACTATGGACCCAAGCTTGGCACTTGTACGTGCAGGCTTGAGGTGTGTGTTATGTGGCTCTTCTGGTGGAGCTGCTACTATGTTAGTGTGTGATAGTTGTTTGAGAGGATAGCATCTGGCATGTTTGACTCCTCCCCTCACGGTGGTTCCTCAAGGACAATGGTTATGTCCTAGATGTACTTGACCTATAGCTAGTTCATTCTTTATATGGTATAGATTGCAGACAGGCAATTAACGATGGGGCTCCATAGCACCTGGCCTCCTAATCTTGCCCATTAGAGGGTATACCATATACTTAGAGTAGATGGCTATCTGGAGTTAGAGGGACCTAACCGCCAGCTAGGGGGGCGATTGTGGCACCTTAGAGTCTATGTATGACTTATGTGTGAGTTGTGCTTCTATAGTGTATGATGTTGACAGCAATGTATGTTGTGTAGCGATGTATATACGCACGATAGTTGTCAAGCCATTTGTAGTTCCGCATCTAGATGCTCGGACACTGGAGTTCTAGTGATAGTAGTTAGAGTTATTTCAGCAATTTCTTAGAGACTACTTTCTGACGGTTAGATTTTGTGTTCAGGGTACTGACTTCACGGTGGGGCCCATCGTCACTTTGCACCGTTCGCACCGTCAAGTGTGCCGTCAGTGGGACCGTTAGGGTTTCAGAGCTAGCTCAAGTCCAGGGGGTATAGTTTTGAAGTGAGCTCCAGAGAGCTCACTTCTCTGATGTTGATTGTGGCACTTCTCTGATCTCTGATTGTGGCACTTTAGAGTCTATGTATGACTTATGTGTGAGTTGTGCTTCTATAGTGTATGATGTTGACAGCAATGTATGTTGTGTTGCAATGTATATACGCACGACACGGTTGATAGGACGGTAATCTCCACACATGGGCCTATTTGTGTAGTTGCCATGCATATCTTTCTTGCCTGGCATCACTATTGCTGATGCATACTCTCCATGTGAAATCTCTACCAAACCAACCTCAAAAAGGTCTCTACTCTGGCTCTAAATCAATTTCCTCTCCATGTCACTATAGCAATAAGGACATCAAAAAATTGGTGTATTGCTAATCAGCTCAATCTGTATACCAAGTCCTTTTAGAGCACCCAAATCCTTCATATTGAAGGCAAAACAACTTGTGTAGCTCCTCAAGAACCTCCAAACCCTCCTTCTCTCCTCTCTAGTAAGCTTGGGTCCAAGATTTGCTCTGAAGTATCCTCTATAATTGTCACAAGAGTGGAAGACTTACTGACTAGCTGCTACACTAGGCTCTTGGGAGCAATAGTGTCATGCTCCTGACTATTAGAGGTCCCAACCTCTATGTGAAAAACTCCCTCCACTCTAGCTACAAGCTCCACACGTCCTCTAGCTGCATCCCAAGTGGACCAATGGTGTATTCCAAGTAGCCCATGCTCACCTAGATCAACTTAAGTAGACCACTCTCCCTAGTAGCTATTGGTTGTGTCCTAAGAATACCATGTCCACTCAGTCCATCACTCCTAACATGTGCTTGAATCGTCCCGATAGGCATAAGGCTCACAAGTGTCCAAGTGGTGATGTCTCTCAAGTGCATCCTTTGCTGCTCTACCAAGCCAAGGCTTGCAATCTAGATCAAATAGTTCAGGTCCATAGCTTGACCTAATACCTAATGCTTAGATGCCTCTAACACTATTGGAACAACAGTAATACCGGTGTGAAAACCCATCACCCGCTCTCTGTCATTAGCGTTGGGCTCCACCAACTACTGTAACTATGAGTCCCAAACCAGTCTAGATCCTCCTTCTCAAAAAGCATGAGAGCTTGGGAAACTCATGAGTGTGGGAAATGTGGCTCTAGGCCATCCAACTAGGTTCACCATTATCATAGGTGACCTATCAACCACTACCACCATCTGAGACTGACGCCCAACATCCAAGATGTCATCAACAAGGATGTGGTCAAGTCATTGAATCTCATCATAAGCACGCTATAAAACCCCTTTGGGTAAGAGGTTCATCCACCAAAGATAAAGATGATGAGCCCGTGATCCTACTCTGGTTGCATCTAACAATATAGCAAGTCCCATCCAAGAATGGACTTGATGTGTACTTGTCACCACCCGAGTACGAGAATCACCCATCAAAGGAATGTTCTCCAAAATGTAAGCTAGAGAAATGGATTGATGAACTTGGAGATGTTGTAGTATCTGTAACATCTCCCAAAACACACCAGAACAAGGATCTTGAAGACCCAAACCTCTGCTAGCACTTGTATATCCCTGACATGGCCATCCAAAAATCACCAAGTGAATAGTATCATGTTTCTCCAGATCATGCGCCCCTAGTAAGGAAATGTTTGTTGGTAGGGCCTTTTGGTAACCTCTGATTGCTAACATTAGTAATAACTTAGGATACCGGTAGGCCAAGTATGCCATGATGTAGAGAGACCTGTCTAGCAGTCTCATCTCTCTCCCTATACAAGTACCTCTGTACTTGTATACCCACTTGTAATACACCAACTAGTCTGGTGCTAATCCCATTGAACAGCTCCAATAGACATACTTCCTCTATTGGATACTACCAAGCAATAAGTGTGGTATCCAAAGGTATCAAAGTAATCAACTTTGGAAGCTCATCCTCACACTTGTCTCTTGATGGTACAAAGGCTCCACTCCAAGCCTTTTGCACCAAGTGATCTACATGATGCTGTAATGCCTTCTCTTATCTCCACAATGGAACATCTAAGGTAGATGGAACAATCCTACTTGTACTCCAAATTTGAGTGATCTTCTTTTGTATTTGTAATACCAAGAGCTAGCCATATGATCAAGATGTGAAATTTGGTTTGGTAACATCTAGAATGATGTTATACATGATGGTCAAAATAGATAAGATAGAAGTATCACCAAAAGAGTACTTCTACTAATAGGGCAGAAACCGAAATAGACTTGAGAACCTTAGAACCAATAGCTAGACATATGATTTAAAGGTGAGAACTAGTTTGGTAACATCTGGAAGGATGTTACACATGATGTACTAAACAGATTAGAAAGAGGTATCACCAAAAGGGGACTTCTACTAATAGAGTAGGAACCGAAATATGCCTGAAATCTTTGAAGGCAATTTTGGAGGCCTAAACGAATGAATTAGGCCTTGAAAATGTGCAAATTCCCCCCCCCCCAGTGGAGGAAAGGCTGGCCTTCCCTCTCCTTGCTTTGTCTCATTGAGAGCTTTCCAATGGTACCTTACTCACATGATTTTGAGATTCCTATAGGAAGATTCCCTAAGATTCCCTCTGGTCAAAGCTTGTTTGACCAACCAAATAGGACCTAGACCAGACATGTCACCCATCCAAGTAAGTAATCCAAGGGTGGAGCTTGCTGACATGTCACCTATCTGTGTCCCTAATCCTATGGTGGAGCTTCCTTGGCTGAGATCTTCTTTGTCTATATAATAAAGAGAAGGTGCTCCCTTGGGGCATCAATTGTTTGAGTGTGCAATCTGTGTTTTCTCTCTTCTCTTGTCCTCAGAGTATTATAGTATTGGAGTATCCTTTGCATGGGTGTTCCACTCCAACAAGTCACTAGGCCAAGTTACTACACCACTGAAAGTTGAAACTGATGTTGCCATGGTCCCTTACTAAAGTGAGCAAAGACTGCCTCTATTGAAGCGTATTGGTAGGCAATAGACCCGTCTCTCACCAGACTTCCAACTTGGTCTATAGGAGGTTGTCTCCTCCCAATAGTCAATGTTGAAACCCATGGGGTATAACAATGCTCCCCCAACTAGCACATCATATGACTCAACTATTATTGCAATAGCCTAAGCTCTCACCACCAAGCTATTAGGTGGATGACCATGCTGAACCTGGACAACAAGCTCCCCATGTGTGATGTATTGTGTCAAACCACCACCTAAAGATATTTGGATCTGAAATGGACACCTCTCCACATTGGTCTTCTATAACTCCAGATTGATATATAGCCTTCCCCAACATAAGAGGTTGCACACCAAAGTCTAACAAGACTCTTTGTAGTGTATAGACCTTCCTTGAAAGTCCTACCAAATAGAAAATCCCCCTCTGGTTACCCAATAAGACAACACCAAGTGTGAACCGCTCTCTCTCAAAGGCCGGTCTAGTTGGCAACTCCTCCAGTCTAGCCGCTACTAGCTGCCATAAACCATTGGTTGTTGAATGGATCCCATGCTCCTCAACCAAGTCAGCTCCACTATCAACCACCTTTGCTCTAGTAGTAGGAACCACATCATCCTTACTCTTAGAAAGCGTGTGCAGCCAATCGGAACATTGGGGTTGGGTCAACTGTCAATATAAACATGTCATTGCTGAAAATAAAAGGCACCACATAATCAGTTGAGCCACCTCCAACATCATGCTAGACTCAGTCTTTGTAGTAGTAGGTGGTTGACTAGCCGGTAGTCTATCATGCATTCCATCACCACCTACTACACCTACACTGGGACGTCTAGGAGCCATGGATGTCGTTTGCAATGCCTCAGATAGCATGAAAGATTGGGGAAGTTTGACTTGTCTCCCCACCTCTCCTCTCTGTGGGTCCAATTCCACTGATGCTTTTCTAGGCTTTGGAGCATGTATTGCACTCCTAATCACAATTGCAGATGCATCCACCTGTGTTGCTCCGCACATGAAGTCCAAAGCATCTCTATCACTAGCATATGAAGTGGAGGCCTCATCACTTGAATCTGATCTCCTCTAAGCAATGGCCATATTAGCCTGCTCCAACTGCTCAATCCGAGTAGCCATAGTTGTATCAGAAGTAGGGGCACGTACCACACCTCTACTTGATGTAGATCCTCTACCACCACCTCTACCACCTTGTCCTCCATGAATTGAAGCTCTTCTACTACCTGCCATAGCAATCCTACCACTCTGTAACTTCGGGTGTAGGTCATAGCATTGGTCATTAGTGTGACCAAATCTGTGGCAATGCTCACAATGCCTCTATGCTGGCTATGATGCACAAGAGGTATCAGATCTGTTGCTCTGAGTACACTCTCTCTTATAGTGAGGTCCACCACAAGTCCAACAAGCAACACTACTACTCATTGGCTGTTGTTGACCCAAAAATGAAAGTAAGGGTCTAATTATAATAGGCCCTCCACTCACTCCATAAGACCTAGGCTATCCACCCTATTCTCAAAAACCAATTAGGCGTGGTGCACTCTGCTACACTCTAGAAGAAGTAACAATTGTGGATGAGGTCTCCCTACCAAATCCAGATGTCACTACCCTCTCCTCCACCATGTTGAGCTCAATATGCTTAGCCAATCCAAAGACTATTGCCAAGGTAGGCAAAGTAGCATGTAACAACGTAGCATCATGAACTCTACGTTGCAACTCCATGTCTAGTATCCTATACCAAACTTGGACTACCTAGGCCTTAGTAACTCCCTGAGTGAAACTGATCTGTGAGCCGGCCTGTCTCTCACTCAGGTTGAACCTCTGATGGCTATTATGGTAGCGCACCATGGACTAAGAAGGCAAGGAATCCCAACTCCATCATACTAAGAACCTATTTTGATAGCCTTGAGCTCCTTTTCCCACACTTATGAGTTTCCTAAGCTCCCATGCTTTTCAAGATGGAGGTTTTAGACTTGTTTAAGACTCACAATTATAGTAGTTGGTGGACCCTAATGCCAATGAGAGAGAATAGGTGATGGATTTTTGCACCGATATTGCTACTATTCTAACAATGTTAGAGATATCCATGCACAAGTGTTAAGTCAGGCTATGGACCTGAACTGTTTGACTTGGATTGTGAACCTTGGCTTGGTAGAGCAACATAAGATGCACTTGATAAGCATCACCACTCAAACACTTGTGAGCTTTGTGCCTATCGAGAAAATTCAAGCACATGTTGAGGATGATGGACCGAGTGGACAAGGTATTCTTGGGATCAATGGCTATTAGGGAGAGTGGTCTACTTGGAGTCCATCCAAGTGAGCATGTGCTACTTGGCTTACACCCTTGATCTACTTGGGATGCAGCTAAAGGACATATGGAGCTTGCAGCCAAATCAAAAGGAGTTTTTCACACTGAGTTTGGGACCTCTAGTAATTAGCGGTATGATACTACTTCTTCTAAGGGCCTAGTGTAGCAGCCAGTCAATATGTCTTCTACTTCTACATCAATTACAGAGGATACTTGGGAGCCAAATCTAGGACCCAAGCTTATAACAAGGGAAAGATGGAGAGTTTGGAGTTCTTGGAGAGCTACACTTGTTGTGCCTTCAATATAAAAGATTAGAGTGCTTTGAAAGGACTTGGTATTCTGATTGAGATGACAAGCAATACACCAATTTTTTGACGTCCTTATCAAGTAAATGACATGGAGAGCGCATTGATTCAAAGCTAGAATAAAGACCTTTTGAGGTTGGTTTGGTAGAGATTTCACATGGAGAGTATGCATCAATTATAGTGATGCCAGCCAAGAAAGATATGCATGGCAACTACATAGATAGGTAGATGTATAGAGGTTACCGTCCTATCAACCGATAGACTAGGGCTGATTAGTATGCAATGCTTACATTGGAGGAGATCTTTGATATGATTGGATATGCAAAGGTCTTTAGTACTTTAGATCTTCAAGCAGGATATCATCAATTGTCAATTAGGGAAGAGGATAAATCCAAGATAGCATTTTGGGCTATTGATCCTCATGGCAAGATGTGTTATATTAGTGGAGGTTTTTACCATTTGGGTTAAAGAATGCTCTTGTTGAGTTCCAAAGGGTCATGGATAGGATCGTAGTTGGATTGGATTTTGCTCAGTGCTATATTGATGACATTTTGGTCTATAGCACTACTGTGAAGGAGCATGAGAGACATTTGTTGGAGGTGTTTGAGAGGTTGAGATCTCATGGACTCAAATTACATCTTGAGGAGTGTAGATTCTTGCATGAGCAAGTTGAGTATCTAGGCCATACTATCTACCTTAAAGGACTTGGTGTTCAGCAAACCATGGTGGAGGCTATTGCACATATTCCTTGGCTACGGATGTGAGTAGAGTGTGAGCATTCCTTGGGTTGTTAAACTTCTATCGCTGATATGTTAGAGGATTTAATGTCATTTCCAAGGCCTTGACAAAGTTGACCAAGCTTACATATGAGTGATGTTGGGGAGATGAGCAGGAGAGAACTTTTGTAGAGCTCAAGGAGAGGTTGACATCTACTCATATTTTGAGGAGACAAATCAAAGGCCACACCTTTGATTGGTTCAGATTCACACTAAATAGAGTATGTGGGACTTGGAGCAATGCTTACCTAGCATGATGATGAGGAGAAGGAGTTTCTGGTGGCCTATGCTAGTCACTCCAACAAAGTATAGTTCATATGAGGGAGAGTGTTTGGTAGCAATATAGGCAGTAGTATATTTCCAATGTTACCTATTTGGTAACCCCTTTACTCTCATCATTGATCATTAGCCATTGGAGAGGTTGATGGAGTCCGACAAGCTTTCAAGGAAGCTTGCACAATAGGCTCTAATTTTACAAGAGTATGATTTCATGATTATTCATAGACCTAGAGTGGTGAACCATGATGCATATAGGTTGAGTGGAAACCCATGTCCTAACTATGTTGGCATGGTGAGATAAATAGGGAGATGGTGCCATGTTGGCATGCATCTGCCTTTTTATGCATATTTTTTGAGCCTTTGGTGGTATCTCTCTCAACCCATATAGAAGTAGTTATTGAGGTCACAAATATAGAAAGTGGAGATAGTGGTACAATTCAGCGATACATTCATGATGATGTCTTGGTGATGGACTATCTTTGCATTGGTGTTGTAGGTGGCACAATTGGGGCCAAGGAAAGAGACCATGTTCTTCAGCAAACCAGACGGTTCAAATTGGAGGTCATACACCTTCTTTGTGTATGGGAGGATGGTAGAGTGCAAGTAGTGCCACTTCCATCTCAAAGACCACAGTTGGTACATCATGCTCATGAGGAACTAGGACATTTTGGAGTAAAGCAGACATATAGCTTACTCTAGAGTCATTATTGGTGGCAAATGCAGACCAATGTACAATAGTTTGTTGCCAGATGTGTGGTTTGTGACCAAGTTAGAGCATCATTTAATCCTCCTACGCCACAATTACACCCATTATCTATCATGAGGTTGGGTTACCATTGGAGTTTGGACTTTGTTGGATCTTTATTGTTGATTGTGAGATATCACTCAATATGTTTTGGTGATAGTGGATAACTTCTCCAAGTGGATTGAGTTGGTGGTATTTCCTAACAAGTCCAATGAAAGGTTGGCTTACTTTGTTCCTAGATTGGGTTCTTAGTCATTTTGGTGCACAAGTTGAGGTTTTGATTGATTAGGGAATAGAGTTCTTGGGAGAGTTTCAGGTCTTGTGTGACAAGGCTTTGATTGATCATCATACTACCTCTTGAGATCACCCTAAGGCAGATGGTTTAGCGGAGAGAGTGGTCCAGACAATGAAGAAAAGATTGCGGAAGTATGGTTTGCAAGAAGCCACTTGGAAGATTGGGATCTATTACTTTTGGTGGAGCTATTAGTGTGTGATAGTTGTTCAAGGGGATGGCATATGGGATGTTTGACTCCTTCCTTCATGATGATTCCTCAAGGAAAATGGTTATATCCTAGATGTACTTGACTTATAGCTAATTCATCCTTTATATGGTACAGATTGCACACAAGCGACTAACAATGGGGCTCAATAGCACCCGGCTTCTTGATCTTTTGCCCACTATAGGGTATACCATATACTTAGAGGAGATGGTTATTTGGAGTTAAAGGGACCTTATCGCCAGCTAGGGAGTGATTGTGGCACTTGAGAATCCATGTATGACTTATGTGTGAGTTGTGCTTCTATAGTGTATGATGTTGACAGCAATGTATATTGTATAGCAATGTATATATGCATGACAATTATCATGCCATTTGTAATATTGCACTTATGTGCTTGAACTTTGGAGTAGTAGTGTTAGTAGTCAAAGGTATTTGGCAATTACTCATAGACTACTTGTTGACGATCAGATTTCATGTTTTCAGTATGCACTACATGGTGGAGCACACTATCACTTGCACCATTTGCACCATTGGGCGTGCCATCAGCGGGACTATTAGGGTTGGAATCCAATTTGAAATTAGAGATATAGCTTGGAAGTGCAGCTCCAGAGAGCTCACTTCTTTGATGTTGAGCCTTTCAATTCTTGGCTAGAGTAGATAGAAAGTTGGCAAGCATCACCTAGAGTCTCTTAGCTAGAGTGGGTGTGACTTGATTGTAATCAATACCTAATTTTTGGTAGATTGTTGAGTGACAAACCAAGAACTAATCTGATTGAGTGTGATTTGAGTTATGAACAAATTGATTATTGGGGCACTTGAGAGTCCATGTATGACTTATGTGTGAGTTGTGCTTCTATAGTGTGTGATGTTGATAATGATGTATGTTGTGTAAAATATATATATATATATAGAGAGAGAGAGAGAGAAAGAGAGCACTGTCATGCATATATATATGTATGCATGATAGTGCTCTTTAGCACATAGCACTTGAATGAATACTTGATTCCGTTTATTTTTCTATTTTTCTTCCATTGGTACCTAGATTGAAGACTATAGAGAATTGAGTAGAAATTTATAGGGATTTTTAGGTCTTTTAGGGTTTAGAGTCATCATTACGCATCAAGAATGATGGGTTGGGAATTTTGATTTTTAATCTCTTAGTTTTCATGATTGAGTTCTATGGGAACTTCATTTGAAAATTTTTGAGATATAGAAATTGAAAGTTATGAGAGTTCATAGTTTGCAGGGTTTAAAGAGATTTTATTCTCTCATATGAGTTTGGATGTAAGGGGTGGTTTTTTTGCAAGTATGGGGAGATATGGAGAGGAGCATCATGTGTTACTATGATTATTCTTCTGCCAGCCATGGCTACACCTCCACATGTGGGGCCACCTAGAGCGGCTCAGGATACACCATGCATGTTGTGTCATTGACACTTTACCTCACAAGAGGTAAAGACTTGTGAGCCGGCTTGTTTCTCACTCAAGATGAACCTCTAATGGCTATTATAGTAACACACCATTGACTAAGAATTAACTAAGAACATTGCTCATTAGAGAACTCAATGAGAGAGAGATAATTGCAAATGAAAGGATGATGAGTACCTCCTCACCCCTTGTTTATATACTTGTGAAATAGTTACGTACCAAAGTTACTAATTATTGTAGTAACTCAAGTTACTAGACTAACAGTCAAGTAAAGTCAAAAAGTAGAAAGGAATATCCATTCACATGGGAATATTCCTCTAAGCATGTGGTCTTATCTTGACCCAACCACTAAGTCAAGGATTCCTTCACATGGGGTATCCTTGGACTAAAGAAGAATCCAAACAAAAAGGCTTGCGGGCCCAAAAGTTCTCAACTCTTTCCTCAAAGCCAAACACCTAGGAATAATACCAAGTCAACACACTAAAATCCAAAATAGTGGTGCTCATCTTTTCTACTTCCTCTAAAGTAAGGTCCCTTCTATCTTAGCTATGACTAACTTTAGCTAACCATGACTAATATAGAACCATCCTTTATCTTTATATAAATAATATCTCTTAAGTACTTGTAATACCAAGCTAAATATCACAATACCACACACATGCACAAATAGGTGTTAGAGATCAGCCACCTCATGCAAGTGTATGCCTCATGTAGGCTCTCTCTGGCCTTCTGCTGGAACTCATGCAAGCTCCTCAACTTGTCAGTCCGCACTCCTTGGTAGTTTTGCCTTAAACACTAGAAGAACTCCACCATGGGGTTAAACCCCGGTACCACACCACTTCCTACAGCGGTACCTCCACTCGTGGTAGCACTCTCTCCAACTAGTGCACCTCCACTAGCTCCACCAACACTACTCAAGCTAGAACTTGTGGGTACAGCCGATCTACTCCTAGCAAGTTAGTCATAGCTAAGATAGTGGGGACCTTACTTTAGAGGAATTGGAAAAGATGAGCACCCCTATTTTGGATTCTAGTTGTTGACTTGGTATTATTCCTAGGTGTTTAGCTTTGAGGAAAGAGTTGAGAACTCTTGGGCTTGCAAGTCTTTTTGTTTTGGATTCTTCTATAGTCCAAGGATAGCCCATGTGAAGGAATCCTTGACTTAGTTGTTGGGTCAAGATAAAATCACATGCTTAGTGTAATATGCCCATGTAGATGGATATTCCTTTACACTTTTTGACTTTACTTGACTTTTAGCCTAGTTACTTGAGTTACTTTGGTAAATAGTAACTTTGGTGCGTAACTATTTCATAAGCATATAAACAAGAGATGAGGAAGTACTCATCATCCTTTCATTTGAAACTATCTCTCTCTCATTGAGATCTCTAATGAGCAATGTGTTGAGTCTTGGAGTGTTAGCCTGGGAGGAGTATGATGGAGTTGGGGTTTCCTTTCCTTCTTAGTCCATGGTGCGCTACCATAATAGTCATTAGAGGTTCATCTTGAGTAAGAGACAGGCTGGCTCACATTTTTCGTTCCGTTGTCGGGACCTCTCTAGAAGGCAAGTAATATTCCGCATTCAATTCTACATTAGGCAAAAGGAGGCTATGAGAGCTCACTTGGAGAGAACATAAGGGAAGGAGAGAACTAAATTTAATTTTTAAAGAACCAAGACCCATTTGTATACCTTGTAGTTCATTATGATGTCTTTGAGGTGATTTTGTACATCTTGTACACATGAGAGGATTTGGAGAGATTGTATGAGGTGGATTGCAAATTTTGGAGATTAAGGTGATTTTGGGCAAAATCTCAAGTTTGAGATTTGGAATTGAAAATTATACACATGATAGCTTGAGGTTATCTTTCAATTAGAACACTTCAGATTATTGTGAGAGCTACTATGTGCACTATCTAGAATTTTTGAAAGTTGATAGGGTAAACTGCTCATGCAACTGCATGCTCTTTGGAAAATTGTATATAGTCTGACCTTTCTTCAATTTTCAGTGGATTTTCTTGAAAATTTCCAAGACAATTCCATGTATTTTATCCTACCTATTGACACAAAAATTAGAGAGATATTATTCTTTCACAACGAGTTATGAGTTTTTAAAGTGAGGGGGTGGTTTTTAGACCAAATCTTAAATATGTGTGTTGAATAGAAAGGTGTTTAAGCCAAATAGCTTGATTAAAAGACCTTAAATCTTGCAAGGAGGAACAACCTGGATTTGTGATTATGTGTGCAAAATTTCAGAATATTATGACATACCAATTGAGAGATTTGAGTAACATTGTGAAGAAGGGTCAATTCTAGAAAGTTGAGATCTCATGCATGAGAAGTTTGAGAGCAACAAAAAGTATGTTTGAGTGTTTAGATTCATCTTGGGAACATGGAGGGTCATCAAGAGTGGAAATTGAGACTATGCAAGGTTTCCCTATGGTTTGAGGTGATTGTAGGGGTAGATTTGAGGAAAAGAGAGTTTAGAATATAATTTGAAGAGAGTGTTGAGAGGATCCAAAAACCTACACCACTTGGAGGAAAGAGTGAGTCTAAGTGCTTTCTATGTGGAGAGAAAAGACATAAAGCAAGTTCATGTCCATTGACCTTTGAGAACAAGAGATCGAGGGAAAGGAGAGGATTACTTGACTTGGGTTTGCATGTTGGACCTTCTTCACCAAGATTGGGAGTGAGAAGATCTAAGATCAAGGAGTTATGTGAGGTTTGTGGAGTTGAAGGACTTCCAAAAAGACATGAGTGTAGTGGAATAAAAGCACTTTTGGAGACTTTGGTGAAAGATCTTGGAGATAGTCTTAGTAAATACTACCACCTTCATTAGCTAGTTCTCAAAATTAGTGATAGAGATAATCTTTCAACATATGGATAAACTATTCATGAGGGTTTGATTAATATGCACTCTAGGATTTGATGTTGCTATAGAAATCTTGGAGTAACCTAAACCTTTTGTGTTCCCTAGGGTGGATTACTCTCAAATGGTGTTATTCGTGTATATACTCTATTAGTTATAGAGTGAGAGAAAAGAAAAAAATATTGAGAGAAAAGAAAGATAGTGAGGTATTAAGATGTGGAAACTTCCAGTTTTCTTTGGCAAGGATGGAGAAGATGTAGAGACCTTTGTGAGAGACTTCAAGAGAGCTTGCATAAGAATCAATGAGAGGAGGAAGATGAGCGGGCCTCATTATTACCAGATTTCTTTGAGGAGGCAGCACTTGCATGGTATGAATCAGAATACCAAAAGAGAGAGAAAGGAGAAATAGGCAAGAAGAGTCTTGGGAGAGTTTGACTTTAGCACTCATTGAGAACTTTCTTCTAGATGAGAGTTATGAAAGATTGATGAGTGAGGGGTTACCTTTCTCAAGCAAGGAGATAGAGAGAAAGTGAAAGAGAAAGTCTATGTGGAAAGAGTGGAAAAGTTAGAGTTCAGATTTTGCATAGTGTTGAGGAAAGGTGGGGATGATATGGAGACTACTATGATTGGCATAAGAGCTATGCTCACCAAGAACTTTGTGGCAGAGTTGAGACCAAAAATTGGAAACAAGATGAGATATGAGAAACCTTCTTCCAAGGTTGAAGCTATCAAGATTGCAATTCGTATGGAGGAGAGTTTGGAAAGGGATGAGAGTGATTTGGTGGTGAAGGAGGTTGTGTATCCTCCTCAAGGCTACAAGTATGGTAGAACTTTTGATATTTTGGTGCCAAGGGTTGCACCACAAGTAGTAGTTGCTCCAATTCTTGCACCTCCACCAAAGGATCCACTTCAAACCATCATATAACAACTTGCAGATCTCAAGATCAATGTGGTGAAACTATGGGAGAAGAGAGAGGTAGATCATAATGTTGGAAAGGATCTAGGAGTTATGGAAACTATCCATATAGAAAAGGCTAACCAGCCAAAAATTTGAATGATAGAAATTGTTTTGGTTGTGGAGGAAGAGGCCATATCCAAAACAATTGCCTAAATTCCACTTACCATGGAGAAAGGGGATATGAGGGAGCCAATAGAAAGAGAGAGGGAGGAATTGATACCCAAGTGGCTCCTAATCTAAACAAAGGTAAGGAGATATCATTTATAGATGTGGTTGAGATCAAGTATGAGAAGGAAGAGTGCTCAAACTCCAAGGGTCTTAATTTGGAGCTTTTGGTACAAGAGAAGAAGAGAGCTCATTTGGCAAAAGATGTGCACTTTTCTCAAGGATTTACTCCTAGTAAAGATATTCCCATGTCTACTAGGAGCACTCACACCTCAACACCATCAACAACCAAGACTCCAAGAAAGAAGTTGGGGATGGAGGACTTATTGATCTCCAAGCAACAATGGAACTACAATGTGTTGGAGGATGTTGGTAGTCACAAGGCTAACATCATAGTGGGCCAATTGATTGCTTTGAATCCCACTTTGAGAAAGGAGCTTAGAGATGGTTTGAGTTCTACAAGGAGTAAGAGGAAGAAGAAGGCAAAAGCTTCCATATCAATGGGGGTGGTGGATGTCAAGCCATCACCATGGGAGGCTTGTGAATATGCCTCCAAGATTGATGTGAGAGTGAATGGTCACAACATCAAGGATGCATTGGTTGATGGAGGATCAATAATGAATGCCATGTCAGAAAGGTTGATGAAGAAGTTGGGTATGATACACTCTAGACCTTCAACATTTTTGGTGAGCATGGCAAACAAGCAACAAGTAGGGGTGATAGATAAAGTGGTAGTTTCAATTATGGGAGTTCAAAATCTCATGACCTTTAAAGTCTTGAAGGATTCAAGCTATGACTTACTTCCTGGGAGGCCATGGTTGAGATTAGCACACACAACTGATCAATGGAACAAAGGGTACTTGAGGATTAGGTCATCAAACTATAGTCACAGTTCCTATGACTAACACCACCAACACTTCACATTCAGATATACTAGTTTTTGATTATTGGGAATCAAATTCAGAAGAAGGAGCTTTAGGTGTGGACACAAGCATAGAAGAGGAGACTTCCATAGAAGATGATGAATCTGAATCTGATTCAGATGTGTAACCCTTGTGTGCTATGGATTTTGCACCTAAGCCAGAGGTTTTGAAGGATCTAGATAAATCACCATTGACACGTGAGGAGATAGAATAGAGGTTATCTACTTTCAAGTATGGTCCAAATGTTACCAAGGAGGAGAAGGTGAGATTTAAGGAGAATGTCCGCAAGTTCATCCATGTGTTTGCTTTCAGTTAAAAGGATCTAAAGGAAGTCACCTTGGAGGAGCACAAGATTGAGGTGGAGTCACATGCAAGACCAATCCGCCAAAAACAACATTGTGTTAGCCCACCAATATCTTTGGTGGTGAAGGAGGAGATTAATAAGCTCAAGGAAGCCGGATTTATCTTTGAGGTGGAGAATTTGGAATGGGTGTCTCCCATTATGATTGTGAAGAAAAAGAATGGCAAGCTTCAGGTATGTGTGGATTACAAGAAGCTTAATGTTGTTACTAAGGACTATTACTCTTTGCCATTCATTGATGAGATCTTGGAGGAGGTTACAGGTCATGATAGGTACAGTTTTGGAGATGGTTATAGTGGGTATAGTCAAATCAAGATTGCATCAGAGCATCAACAACTCACCACATTCACCGCACCTTGGAGAACTTACGGTTTCAAGGTCATGCCTTTTGGGCTTTGCAATGCTCTAGCCATATTCCAACAGTTCATGAATAAGGTATTTGAACCTTTCATTGGGAAATTTGTTAGAGACTTCATTGATGACTTTTGTGTCTATGGGAGCAAGGAGGAGCACTTTGAGCACCTAATCAAGGTCTTGCAACGCTTGGATGAGGCAAATGCATCACTCAACCTAGAGAAGTGAATTTTTGGATGTGAAGAAGGTCTACTTTTGGGGCACATCATCTCCAAGGATGGAATAGCAATTGATCCTAAGAAGGTGAGGAAAATCTCAAACCTTCCATTCCCTTCAAGCTTGAGAAAGTTACCAATTCTTGGGGATGGTTGGGTACTATAGGAGGTTCATCTTCTCATTTTCCAACAAGGCTTATGCATTGACAATCTACATGAAGAAGGGTGTAGTTAACATGGTGATTTTGGAAGACAAGAAGGCTCTCAAAGCTTTTGAGGAGCTTAAGTAATCCCTTGTTGTAGCTCCAATCCTTGCTAAACCTGATTGGAGTAAGCCTTTGATCCTCTACACTGATGCTTCTAATGTAGCTATAGGATGCATTCTTAGTCAATTAGACCAAGATGTCCATGATCATCCAATAGCTTATGCTAGTAGGCAGATGTTTTCAGTAGAAAAGAACTACTCTGTCAAAAAGAGAGAAGGGTTGGTAGTGATCTTTGGTCTCAAGAAGTTTAAACACTACTTGATTCGAGGGAAAGCCACAATTGTCACGGATCATAAGGCTTTGAAGTACATCTTCAAAAAGCATAATGTGGAGGGAAGGCTAGCAAGGTGGATGATACTCTTGTTTGAGTATGACTTCACCATTGAGGATAGGCCAAGAAAGAAACATGCAAATGCTGATTTTTTATCTAGGGCCTATGATCATGATAGAGATGAGCTAGTGGATGATTCCTTCTTGGATGAGGAGCTCATGACAATCTTAGTCACTTAGGAGGTTCCAATGGAGTATAAGTAGATTGTGGATTTTGTGACAAGAGGTAACTATCCAGAAGGGATGCATGCTAGGGAGAGGAAGGCCCTTGCAGCAAGATCTAGATCTTACACAATGGTGGAGGATATTCTTTTCCACCAAGGAGCATATGGTCTACTTCCAAGAGTAGTGGGTAAGGAAGAGTCTATCCTACTCATAAAGGAGTTTCATGAAGGTGTAGTTTGTGGAGGATACTTTGCAAGAAAGGTGACTGCTTTCAAGATTCTAGATATAGTTCATTATTGGAGAGGGATTTTCAAGGATTATCTTGATTATTGCAAAACTTGTCATGTTTATCAAGCTTTTGCTAGAAATCTTACATCTACTCCACCACTTAGATCAATTCCATTGCTAGGACCTTTTGAGAAGTAAGGAATTGATTTTGTAGGTCCTCTCAATAGAACCCCAAGGAACAATCGGAACATTGTGGTAGTTATTGATTACCTTACCAAGTGGGTTGAGGCTAGAGCATTGAGGAACAAGAATGAAGATGAAGTGGGTAGATTTCTTTATGAATGCATTATAGCTAGGTTTGGATGCACTTTGGAGTTATTTTTTGATAGAGGATGAGAGTTTAAAGGAAACATCACTACAGTCATGTTACAACATTTCTCTATCACATATAGAGTAACTACATCCTATAAGCCAAATCCTAATGGCTTGGCAAAGAGAACCAATCAAACCTTGTGCATGATGTTGGCCAAAGATGCAGAAATAGAGGGGGTTAAACATCATTGGGACTAGAGGATTCATGCAGTTTTGTGAGAGTATAAGACAACCATGAAAACTTCCACCGGATATTCTCCACTTCAATTGGTATATGGTATTGAGTCTACCTTACCTATTCACTTTGATCTTCCTACCTTCCAAAGCCTATTCATAGGAGATTGAAGAAAGCACAAGGAGGTGATGCACAGAAGTCAAGGAAGGATCAACTCATGGAATTGGAACAGGCAAGAGCAGTTGCTATGGTTTGAGTGGAGCAAGCCCAAAGGAAAAAAAATGAGAGCTATGACAAGAGGCAAGGCAAGAAGAAGGTGGAGCCTTTCAAAGAAGGTGATTGGGTAATGTTTTTTGATTCCATTTGATTCAAGAGAGTGCAAAAGAAGTTTTTGCCTAAGTACTTTGAACTTTTCATAGTAGAGAAGGTGTAGGGCAATTACATCTATGATCTCAAGGGAGTTGGGAAGAAGACACTTTGATAGGATTAACCATGATAAGTTGAAGATATATCATAGAAGGTAGAGAGACCTTATTTTGAGGACAAAGTCAAAACTTAGTTCAGGGGTAAATATAACACTCATTTTTACATGTGTGTGGTATTATGATATTTAGCTTAGTATTACAAATACTTGAGAGATATTATTTATATAGAGACAAAGGATGGTTCTACATTAGTCATGATTAGCTTAAGTTAGTCATAGCTAAGATAGGGGGACCTTACTTTAGAGGAATTGGAAAAGATGAACACCATTATTTTGGATTCTAATGTGTTGACTTGGTATTATTCTTAGGTGTTTGGCTTTGAGGAAAGAGTGAGAACTCTTGGGCACACAAGTCATTTGTTTTGGATTCTTCTCTAGTCAAGAGATAGCCCATGTGAAGGAATCCTTGACTTAGTTGTTGGGTCAAGATAAGATCACATGCTTAGTGGAATATGCCCATGTGGATGGATATTCCTTTTTACTTTTTTACTTTACTTGACTTTTAGCCTAGTTACTTGAGTTACTATGGTAAATAGTAACTTTGGTGCGTAATTATTTCACAAGTATATAAACTAGGGGGAGGAGGTACTCATCATCCTTTCATTTGCAACTATCTCTCTCTCATTGAGTTCTCTAGTGAGCAATGTCTTGAGTCTTGGAGTGTTAGCCTTGGAGGAGTATGATGAAATTGGGGTTCTTTGCCTTCTTAGTCCATGGTGCACCAACATAATAGCCATCAGTAGTTCATCCTAAGTGAGAGACAGGCCGGCTCACATGCCCATATCAATGCATAACTTGTTTGTATGATGAGATCAAGGCCATTGGACTAATGTTGTAAGATTCCAATGAAACATTGGCCAATTTTTCATGCCATGGTAGCATCATCTAAGATGTTTTGTGCCATAAAAATTTTCTCAAACATTTGTAAGAATGACTCTTAGTTTTCTTGAGTGGTAAATACCACCATTCCAAAGAGTATACAATTGTTTCCTCATCCTAAGTTTGATATCATTGCAACAGGAACTGCAAGAGTTGTATGACTGGAGACCGTTGGGGAGCTTGGGTAGTAGTTTGTGGTGGTATTGATGTAGATAGGTTTCCTTGGGCAAAAGTAATTATCATTAAGCATTTTTATTATGTTCTAATGAGAGTACTTGGTGACATGGGAGAGAATGCTTCTCTTGGGTTTAAAATGGAATTTGCAAAATCAGGAAGTAATGCTTCTCCTAAGCTTTAATAGAAGCATCCAGATGGCATTTTGGAGAATAAAAATGGCCAAGCAAGTTGTTGAGATGAGTGGAGAGGACATACATGTCAACCAAAAATAGTGCAAGAAATGTTTGTGGGGTTGTCTTGTCTAGGAGGGGGGGATATGGGATGCTATTAGAGAAGAGGAAGTCAATATAGTCCTTGCATAGCTGCCCATTTACTTGGCTCAGGGAGGAAGTGTAGACCAAATTCCGTCAGTAATTTGTAATTCCACTTAAGTACAAGAATCTCATGGAGACACTTACCCTTGGAGATAGCTCTCAAGTCTATTTCAAGCTCATTGGCCTCCTTGGTATGGACCTAGATGTGTTCTCTTCTTTAGTCTTGTTGAACAATTCTCTCATGCATCCTTCTACATAATCAGATAGTGCAACCACTACATAAGTGGCATCACTCCTTAACACAAACATGATTCAATAGAATTCACACCTACAACCTTATCATTCATAGAAATCAGAATCGAGTCATGGCTTGTTTATTATCCTTGGGTATTCAGATCTTGGGACCAACATCAATAATGCATCTTATTGCATGGCAACCTTTGATTCCAAAGAGTAGTGGTGGGTTGTTGGAGGAAGGATGTTTGGATTGAAAGAAATTCTTCATAGAGACACATTTAGTAATTGGTCTTCCAAAGTAGAGTCAATAAATATTGAGCTTCTTCTTGTAATGGTTCTCACAAAATTTTCTCTTTGATTAGTTGTTGTAGAAAGAGAATTCCTTCAATCAATCAAGGTGATGTTCACTACTTCATGTCATAAAATAGGTGGTTATTTCTTTGGTTTAGGAGTTAATTCTCCTTGTAAATGGTTTAGAAGTCAATGTAATTGGTTTAGAACTCAATGCCACTTGTAATTATCCAAGGACTTCCACTCCTTCTCTTTCTTTCTCTTGATTGAATCAAATGAGTGCTTCTCCATTTTCTTCTAATATGTTTTTGTCAAGTGCTTCATGATCTTTTTTTCTCCTTTTGAAGGGATTTCTTTTCTTCAATTCTCTTTCTACACATAAGCACTTCTTCAATAGCTCCTTGTAGTGATTCTTTCTATCAAATTTACCATGAACATCTCTTGCTCTTGACATGCCAATAGGAAGCATGACCTTCTCCCCTTCCGCTACCTCCTACTTTTTGGGTTGAAAATAAACCTTTAGGGGCTGAGAGGGCAGAGCTATTAGAACAAGATGATGAATTTTCAGCTATCCTTTGCCCACATTGTGTTACTATGCATAACAATAGAGCCTCCTAGAAGGAGCAATATGGGTTTACCAAGTTCCATGCAATGTACCATTTCTCTCAACAAGATTCATCTTTGCACTCATAAGGAACTCTTCATATCTGGCCACTCTTGAGGAAGTATCCTTGGCAATGGTTCCAACATTTTATTATGTAAAAAACAACAAATTGCAGCATTTTAGTAAGTACAAGTTTGTCCTTATGAGGATTCGATTCAAAAATGATCAGATAAGAAAAGTTTACCAAAGAGGTTAAATAGGAATTATCTTTATTGTTCCTATTTAACCTCTTGGTAGAAACATGGTATTTAAACTCTTTGGTAGAAACATCTCCCAAGAAGGCACATTGTGGAAAAAAATTCAAAACACTAAAATGCAAAGATAAAAATCCAAATAATATCCAAAAAGTAATGTTTAAGTCTAAATGTGCAAATGTCTTCCAAAGATCTATTATTGTTCAATTTAGCAAAGATGAACATTCTACTCTTCTTGCAAAGGTATTCATGTTCCAAAGACTCTATCAGAGATCATATTCCAAATATTAATGTTTACTCCTCTTTTCAAAGGCATTGGTCTTGCAAAGATCGTAACATCTTCCCAAAAGGTAAATTTCTCTAATTGCATACTCATAAAGCATCAAAATTATATTGCAACAAAAGACCATCAAGGCATTGATTGCATGTAATCACTGCATACTTCAAGGATCATACACACAAGAAATTATAGAAATACATATTGTAAATATCCATCAAGGCACAAACACAAAGAAATCCAATCTTCACAAGGTAATTGAGAAAAGCAACAAGGAGTTGAGAACTCTTTTACTTTATTCACCTTCTGCTCAAAACTAAACATAAAGCACTTCAAACCTTGTTGTACAAAATTTGGGAGTTATAAAGCTAGCAACTATCAATGCCCAAGATGGTATCAAGAAAATCTTTATCCAATTGCTATTCTAGATTTCTAACTATTTTACAGCTAAATGTGGATATGATACAATTGCTAATAGTTCTAACTCATTATATGCTCTAATGAACTCCTTCTTAACCTCTAGCAATGTCATTTTCAAGCTCTTGGGCTCATGGTGAACCTAAGCTTTGAGCTCTATGTACTTCCTATCTATTCTACTTTAAGGCATAATGTTACTCTTTCTGTCAATTGGTCATTCAATGGCCAAAGCAGCTTCCGGCAAAGAACCTTGTATTTGTGGATCTCTTTTGATAATAGATTCATATCAATAAATCTCACCATCAGTTCTTCTATCATATCATGCACTCACCAAATGGTATTTTGCTTGACTTCCTATGTAGTGTCCTTCACAAAAAACTTGACCACAACTTCTAAATCAAGTCATCCTTCACTTTTGATTTATTTCCTTCCTTCTTTGCCTTCAAAATGTATCTAACTTCCTCTTTCAATTGGTCAATCACAATTGTGGCTCTCCTCAAATCATCTTTCAACTAATCAATTGTCTTCAAGTGTCCTACAATTTCCTCCTAGTTCTCTTGCACCCAAAGACTTGTTTTTCTTCTATATGCTATGATTGACTCTTTGTATTTCACCTTATGCACATTCATCTAATCGCACTTTATAGTAAGTTGTTTTGCTTGGGATTGTAGTTGTCCCACCTTCAACTTGTGATTTGCCCTCTCTAAGTCCTCTACCAACCAAAGTTTCTCCAAGAATGTATATAGAGCCCAATCTTCTCTTTATGCTTGAGCTCTACTACTGCCTTCTTTTGGAAACTTCCTTCTCCAACTCTTCTACTTGGTCTTCCAAAGCAATGTCCTTCTTTGCTTGCTCATACTACTCCTTCCAAAGATGAAGAACTTCTCAGTTCAACAATTCCTTGTCATATTTGATGTTGCAGCTAAGGGATCATTACTTGTATCCTCATAGCATAGCCCTCAACATGTGAATGTTGATCTTTGTAGATTGGGTAGTGGTGCACAACCAACCCTAACAACGGTATCACAAATCCTCAATGTACTTCATCATCCACATAATTTTGATTAGTTCATTTGCAATATAAGCTCAGATCTCTCCTCCCTCACCTTGGAGTATCATACTTTCAAAAATATTGGTGGGGGTGATGAAGGTCATGCTTCCTCCACTACTTTTCACCCTTGTCTCAGATTTTGCACATCCAACTTTAGATTTGGCATATATAGCTCTTAAAAAAATGGACAACTCTAGATTTGGCATATATAGCTCCACACATATTCCAAAGGATCTTTTTGTAGATCTTCATCTATTGCATATTCTTCAAAAGGTTGTTCATCCTCCTCGTCTTTTTCCTCATCTTCAATCGATGTCTCTTCTTCCTCTAATTCTTTGGCTTGACCAGCCTCTTCCTCTTTTTTCAAAGACTACACTCTTGCTTGACTTTCTTATGAAGAGTATACACCTTTGATGACGGTGGTTTTGTTCCAAAGATGCACTTCTTCTTGCTCTTCTTTGCCAATGGCACAAACTCTCTAATTTATAAGAACTTTGTGTCCATTGCTTGCTCCTCTTCCATCTTCTTTATCCTATCAAGTCAAATGAAATGAGAAGTTGAAAACTTTGTGATGGTGAAATTGCAACTTTTATTCCTTTGTAAGAAATCCCATCCGTCAAATGGGAGATCTATCTCCAATATACCCAATTTGTGCAAATTGTGTTTGCATTGAGTCATTCAAGTGGGTCTTGAATTGGGTTTCTAAATTATACCCTCTCAAAGGGCCTATGTTTGGACCCAAGATAGTTCTCTAATGCAATGCGGTCTAAATTTTTTGTTTACTCCACAAATTCCCAAGCACTGGATGCTTCAAGCTACAAATCTCCATTGTAATGATATCAAGTTAGCACAATAAATAAAATATAGCAAAATAGAAGTAGAAATTTCTAAAAAGGTTCTAGAAACATCAAGGAAGCTTCTTGGTAGAATGTTCTTGAAGCATTCATGAAGGTCCTTGGTGAGAAGCTTCTAAGAACTTCCCAAAGATGGAGTAACCTTTATGCTAAGTAAATGGTTAGCTTAGCTTGTATGGCAAGTAGATGGCTAGCTTGGCTTGCACTCCGAGAAAGGTGACTTTAGAGGGAACCTTCCTTAGAAGCTTCTTAGGAGTCCTGTACTTAGCTTCCCTATAAATACCAAAGTCGGAGCTCATGCTAATCATTTGGATTTTCCTCATTGAGAGTCCCAATTTGTTTTCTATTCTATTATTTCTCTCCTTGGTCTTTTACATCCATGCTCATGGGTCTCAAGACACATTCCTAATTCTACAACAAAAATCTAAGACATAATTCTCTAAGCTTTCCCATCCTAATGGCAATCTCCAAGGATAAACCAACAAAATCTTCAAATTCAAAGGAGTTCAAGAGCTAATCTAGGCTACCTTCTTCACCATCTTGTCTTGTGAATACTCTCTCATGTCCCACCTAAGAAGCTAACACAAAAAGTTTACTTAGGCTCTAATAATTATATCTTTTGCATTCATTATGCTTGCAAAGAATTTCTAGATTAACAAGTCTTCCTCTTGGGCCAAGCATTTATACTTCTCCCTTCTACCTTCAACAACATTCATTTGTTCAACATTGCTTTTCCTCGTATGAGATCTCAAGCGATAGGTAGGCAGTTATCTTTAGGTGGCAATGGTCAAATTTGTATGTTCAATCCTGATTTATTCATTCTCCAATCACAAGTTTCGTTTTTCATCTTTCAAAGATCACATTGACCTTCAAAGATTAGTTTTTCTTTGGAAGATTTGTATTTCTTTGGAAGAATTCCACACTTCTTTAAAATCACGACCTCCTTCCAATATTCAAAATATCTTCTCCTCAAAATTTTATTCCAAATATTTCTGCAAGTCAAGGTATTTTCTCTTTACATAAAATCTCTACTCCTTGTATAAAACAAAATTAAACAAATTTCAAAATTCTGGGTACCACAACATCCGCCAAGGTACAGGCCTTGAGGATCCCTTAGAGTCCCTCTTTTTGCCATAGGTACATAGATTTATGAGAGGTCACATTTTCTTTCTATCATGTCTCTTTTGATCCCTCTAAGACAATACCCACATCTTAGGCCTTTTGGAGGATATGATTTGCATTGTAATGGCTTTCACACTTAGTTTTAAGACCTTAGGTTTATGAGTCTAGGCTCATAAAATGCAAGGTATGGAATCCATGGGCAATCCTCACTCCCATTGATTTTCCACCATGCTTCTAATTCTCCATATGAGGTATGAGGGTGTTAGGATCTCCACTAAGGGTGGAGGATTGGTTAGCTCATTTATCTTTGATATGTTGATTCGGGCCACAACTCATGCTCACTTACTTCCTAGGTTAGGGAATACACAGGTGGCCTAACACATGATTATCTCCTCCAAGCCTCCTATCTAGCTTGCACTTCTACTCCTATAGAAGTATTTCTAACACACTTATGCACATTGGATTACACCATCTGCCATACCTTCTCTACTTTTTTAGGGCCAAGTATGCTTCCACAACTATCAAAGGAGTGGTGTAAATTACAAATAGCCTTACTTATAGCCATGGGAGGATGTAGTCTCATACTAAAAGAGGCCATTGCACTAGCATCCTTTATAAGTGCATGGGCCCTAGTGGAACTCTTCCTAGCCTATAGGTTCTTACACCATGGTCATCTTTTTTTTGTTGGCACATATCACAATAGTGTATTCATGTATATATGACTTCCAAGTACATATGTGGTTGGCTCATGACCTTTTGCCAAGCCCAATATGCATAACTCTCCCAACGTTTGTCAACTTTGTATCATTAGATTCCAAGAAGATATAGCCAAATATCAATGAGTGTATGCACACTCGTGCACTTACCAACAACCTGACTAATGCAATGGTATCCAATAGAGCTAGGATTCAATCTTGTGGAGTGAAACGCGCCAAAGCTTTGCTTTATTACTCCCAATTGAAAGATGACTTTTGGAGTTCTCCATTGCACTCATTGGGTCTAGGTCTCTCAAATCCAGCCCTATGAGGGCTTCCAAACTAGTGCATATGCAGCTCCACATATGACCCACAAGGCATACATATTTTATGTTCTGTAGTAGATGGAGGGTCCATTAGATTTCATGACACTATTAGTCACACAATGGCTTAGCTCGTCCAAGCTACATGGTCCTAGGTATATATAAAGAAATGGTTGGACTTCTTGAGACCACTTCCATGCTAGATGAGAGCAAATATTATCACCTTCATAGACAGTTGGTATAATTTGTTTGATATGGTGGTTGCAAACTCCTATGGAGACACTACTATGAGTTGGTACTCAAGCATGAGCAGCAACACCCATCGCAGCTCAAGGAAAGGAGGATCATTACACACCATTGCTCTCCTCTAATACCTTTGTTCCGATGGCTGTTGAGATGTTGATGCACCTTCATCACCACTTGGACGGACTGCTTAAGGAAACAATACGAGTTTCACCACAGAGTAGAAGGGCTATGGCTGTCTCCCAAGCCATGGTCACCTCCTACTTTTGGCAGAGAGTTTTGGTGCTCTCGGGCCATGGGTCTTCATAGACAAGCAGTAGCAATAGTTATACCCATTACATTTTACATCTAAGGCACTCTCCACTTACTTACTAGATATACCATTAGAGTACTTCTATTATAGAGTCCAATAGTAGATTATTTGGTTGCCTTTTAGTTGGTGCTTATGCTTTCTCCTTGCACTGTCTGGAGGGTCTTGGTTTTACTTAGATTTTTTGCCCTTTGCTTTATGGGGCTCCGACCTCTTTTTCCCCTCTTGCACTCTTAAAGCCCAATGAAAGATTTCAAATCATGTCCGCCCATTAAACCCACAAACCCAGAGCTAGGTTTTGGTTTGACGTGGAGGCAAGATATGAACTCAAACTCCAGAAATTGGAACATGATTGACTGGAGTAAGGGTGGAACCACAGTTCCATACTCGCTTTTCTATTCCCTAGCTATCATGAAGGGAATTGTAGTTAGTTTGGCAAATAGAATGCTTAGGATCTGGTTTTGACACTTAATAAGGACCAACAACTGACGATAAAATGTTAACAGGGAGCCCGGAAGAAATTATTTCACCCTCAACACGATCTTCTTGTGAGTTCAGCTTTGAAAGCACTGAACAATTCCAAGTAGACTTTCACTTTTTTTAAGTCTTTTCTTCGTGGTCGCTTTTTTCTCTAAAAAAAGCTTCCCAATAAGGATTACCTTCCTTGGACTGATTTTGTAGGATGTCACATGTACGCGTGGGGTAGTACAGCGGCACTTTGTCTGGAATGCGACGTCATTGTCCCGCTTGTCGCTTTGTAGAGTCTAGACGCTGTTTCTTTAAAATCTCATGAATTGCAGATTGTAGATTTTTCATCCATACATATTAGGTAGAACAGCCGCTTCGGTTCTGACGCGGTAGGCCTGGACGGAGGCCTGGATAGAAGAGCAAGGGCAGTGGGAGCAGCGGTCCAGGGCAGAAAGGCGATTTGAGATAGGATGGAAAGGGATTGAAATTCTTCTGATGAAATTCGGTGCCGGAAGAGTCAAAGACGGACTCTGCTATGCTACTGCGCGCGGCTGCTGAAACCGCTGTAAGTCCTGAAAATCCTGTGACGGAAGGTGGGACCTTGTGTATTTTAGCAGCATTTCATTCAGTACTTGGATAGTTCAACCCTTACCTCGGCAGCATGGCCAGATGATATCAGGAATCTACAAGAGTGCACCTTCCTTTCATGGTACACCTTGACAGGCCAAGGTAACCAACAAGAGTGTAGGAGAAAGAAAAGAATGTAGGAAGAAAAGTGAAGTGATTAGAAAGGATTGGTTGAAATATAGCCATCGACGATATTGTGATGGTGGGGCCCATTGTGAAAAGAACGTAGGAACTGACCGACATGACATCAAGCGACTTCTAGCAGGAGTAAAGCACATCGGTATTGAAATGTGGAGAGAAGTAGTGCAATTGCTCTTCCGAACTGTTCAATATCCTCGAAGTCACGTGCACCCTATCATCTGTCCTCTCCTCTTTTTCATACCCCATTTCGAGTCTCCGTCGCTTCCACTTTGATCACCTCGCTCGAAAGTCCACTACTTTTGTTTGGCTGGCATGACTAGAACAGATGCTGCTTGTGTACAGAAGATTGATGACAAAAACTGAACCACTTTAATCGCCTTTTGTCTTTTTATAGCATTTTGTTGGCGAAGAGAGCATATATGATTGCACTTCTCAACACCTGTAATCGTTCGATATCCGTGATCCGTAATCCGTGATGCACTACCGCCATACTTGCCTCCTCCCTATATCTGGCACAGTTTAGGCGAACCCGCTGCTCCTGCGGCATGTCGGCTTTGTTCCTCTTCACCACCGGTGTGAGTCTGAATCCATGTGCTGTGGAAACGAGCATTAGGGTCAAGCATTCGGTTGAAGTTTCGCAGTTGATACTCTTCTCTTGAACATTCTGTGTCTACATTGAAAAGTCAGATTGCTACTTTTGGACCTTGGCCCGTGATGCTTATTATTGACAGTGTCTAGGGTGAAAGATCCGAGCTATTCGAGTTCCAGTACATGTATCAACGGATTTAGATCTGGAGTCGCCTCAAAGCTCCTGTGGAAACACAACTTTGGAGAAGCAATCTTTACTTTCTCTTTGAACAAGACAAGTATGCATACATAAAGTTGCATCTTATTTTTATATCTATAGCCTCAAGTGGAGGCCATCACTGTCAGACATAGACAAACTAATACTACCACGCGGACATGTATAGGAGTACTTTATTATAGAGTCGAACTCGAAATGCATATATCCCTCAGTTCTGCTCTCATCCACCTACCTCCCTCAGTGCTGAGGATTTCCACGACTCAAGCGTCCATAGCGCTTGTTGCGATATGCTCTATCCAGTCCTCCTTCGCTTGGCTCTCGTCTCCCGAATACCCTGTTGCTTTACACTGTTACGCCTCGAAACGTCTCAGACAAAACACCATCCACTCCGCTCCCGCATTGCTCCACTCCTCCCGTCCTCAACTAATTCTCTCCCTATTATTTTATTTTTCGCTCGCTCTTTATCCATTTTTCACTCGAATACATGTTGTTTTTGCTTTTCTTTTTCTTCTTTTTTCTCGATATATTGGGATTATACCTTTGCTTCAGGTTACATTCGCTGCATTCTACTTTACGGATTTATCATTATTCTAGTATTGAGCGTATCTTGGTTACATTTCATATGCGCTTAATGAGATCTGGATCACCCGTTCCTAGAACGGCTTCTGCTCTCATCTACCAATATCCCAACGGCTGATTTGCAGGCAAATGATAATGATTTATGAGCAGACAAATATAGTATTGCCTGATTCAAAGTTGTACATCATATGATCGTGGTCTGACGCACTACTTACGACTACTAACTAGTCTATGTTCAGGCAAGTACTCAGAAATTGGATGGTTTGTATGTCTAAGAAGCGATTTGGACTTCTCTTCTCTGCTTGTCAAGCTCACTTTTTTTCCATTTCGCAATATATCAATATAGTATTGTTTTTCCAAATTCAGTCCATAGCGAGTTAACTCTTGGGCCAGCTGACAACAACAGGAAGCTCTGTGTACACAAGAAGCTACGTGTATCGTGGCGACCGGTTATCAATATCCTCTCGCATTACTTACCTATGACTGTTGTTCCCCTTCCGTTTCTTCCATTCTTCCTTTGTCTTGCAAATTGTAGAAAGAGCCAATGTGTTATCTCATTTGAGATTTCAAATTTCGTTGATTACAATTATACTGCAAGGCGGCCGTGCTGAGATAACACAACCAAAATCCTTGCCCGCCACAGAGCAATCAAAGTGGTCATTAGTGATATGACCCAAGAAGACATCCGATATTCCTCGGAAGACCACTCGAATCGTCATGTTGCATATGCTTGAACGAACAAATATTGAACAAGCCCCTGACATTCTTTATTGTGTTTGGGAAATCAGCACAACTAAGAGACAATTTGGACAAGGGAAGGTTGCAGCACTAATGAGTGCTCCTCATAAAAGCCATTGTATTGCAAGAATACTGCTGGAAGCTCAGGGGTTGAGCGGGACTTAGTCTTGAACTGATGCAGTACTTGAAGGACTTCTCGTTGATGACCGTTAGTATATGGAGCCATCAGCTCGTATGAAACGGACTGATACAAAGAGACATGAAGAGGATTTGAGATCGGAACAATTGGATATACAAGTGCACTACTGAGGATGTCGTGCCTGGTCTTCTTTAGTGAACTGAATGTGGAAACGAAGATTTTTGCACTGTACAGTTGATTGGTGTTCAGTCTACCTTACTGTTGAAGCTAGTCGATGTTTCAGTGCACACTTAGGCTTATGCGTGTTGGAAGGAATTTGGTTAAGGTGCTGAGCTTTGGTTCACACCAGTCCAGTCAAAGTATGTGCTGAAGTTTGGACTTTCGTACAAGAATTTTGACCTTCAGACTGGCGTGAAGTATGCAACTCACATTTCATATAACATCCCTGAGGTAAGCGTCTCCTTGGCCTTTGACTAGGATCACCTATTAGGGAAAGCAATGCCACAAACTTTCCAAGGTTCCATTCAGACCTTTCAAGAATATTAAGTATGGATGGATTGAAGACTACTCTTTTGTGTCGTGGCCTGTTGTAGATGTATGGCGTTTTTTAAGGATCCAGAAACAGTGCCTTGAGACCACTTGAAGGGAAATTAGTACCTATGCGCATCTGTCACTTTGGACTAGCAACTGATGGACTGAAATTCTTTGATCCATGCTGGAATGCATGCTCATGACAGAGGAAAATGCACCCGAGTCTTGTTTGTTTCTTGTCCTGCCACCGATAGATGGCGATTAGATCTCTTGTGGGGGGCCCCCACAAGAGAGAGAAAGCATTGATTGTTGGAAAAGATTAAGCATGGCACGAGGTAAGGGTTGGTGAGGTGGCCAGCAGTGCTCAGCAGTAAGTCGCTATGAGACTATATCAAGGGCTGGAATCTTCGGTAGAAGATGGGGTGTTTCTAAAGTAATACGCAGGAGGCCTTGGGACAACGCAGAGATAGAGGAAAAGCGCATCGCTGTGGCATCGTCACCAGAAGCGAAGCACAGCCAGAGCTTCAAGGGAGGTAAGAAAGCAGATAAGGTGAGCTAGATCGAGTCCTTTGATGTTTCAGAGGATCGCGACGAGATGGAAGATAGGGGCATAGGAGATACTAAATTGTTTACTGCTATGGTGAGCTTCGTATGCTCCTCTTGGTGGTTAGACTTCAGTAAACTTATCCAAAGACTCCCGAAACCGGTACACATCATATATCTGGCAGGTTTATGGACTTTGATTGCTCATATTTCATTTGAATAAAATGGAGGGATGGAAGACGGTTTCAAATCTGCTTTTTGTTCATCCCTCCTTCTTTTTCTTCTTTTTCCAAGGAAAAATATCACATCGTTTCTTGGGTTTAAATTCAAATCAAAAACTCCAAAAGATTTGCTTTGCAAATGAAAGCCATGAAACTTGATGTTCATATTCTTGTCTTAAGAACATCTCAACGATCGTCAGAGATACAGTTGGAACCAGATCAACCTTGGCGAATTCCACAATTCTACTTATCTTCCAGGTATATCATCTACTTATCCATTGCATTTGGAACTGGAAATATTAACAGAAACCATGAAGGGTCTTCTCCTTGATGAGTAGCATGTCCTGGTGGCATATTTCGGTTTGCTGCGACGGCCCAGCGCTAGAGTTCCAGGAAAAGTTGAGATCATCGCAGTAACATAGGAGACTGTTTCCTCGCAGTAAAGGAAACAGAAGTCACTTCAAATCATTCGCTCACCCAGTTGATTTGGAATGGATATCTACGAGTTGTTGCTCTTAATCCTATTGGATATATTTCGTCACACAAACTACGCTAGGTTCTCCATTCAGCTCGTACTACACTAAAGTTTCGTACAAATCATGAACTAGTAACTTCCAACCCAAGTGGTCAGAGTAAGGACACCACTTTCAGGTGATGGGTATCACATGATTCACTTCCTATTGTTGTATTTTAACCGCTTTACGTTGGGTTGTAGCGAGGATGACACATTGAGCAACATCATATGCCCAAGGCATGTACTGTTTTCGTAGCTTTGCAACTCATCCTTTTCACCCAGTCATTGCCTCTAGCTCCATGCGTATTGGGTGTCCAATAGATTAGCTTGCCTTATTCCTCGCTCAGTACTTCTTGCGGAAGCCCACTATATCAAGGAAAATATTTCACGTCTTGTGACACGTGGGAGTACGATCCAGATATGGATGATCTTCCCAAGATGAACCTGAAGGCGGCGGGGCCCAAAAGTTTCAGTTCTCACAATCTGGTTTTGAATGTCCACTAGGGGAAAAAGATAGGTGATTGATTGACTGGTGTGGGTGAAAGGGCTAGTGCGGGTTTCGCTAATTGTATTGGCATTGAAGCACAGACAATTAGGTCATTTTGTTGCTTACAACGAGAAAGACATGCAACAACAGGTGGTACTACACATTGTTGTAAGACGTGAAGCATCTATAGTCCGAGAAACCTAAACTCTTAGGTTGATTGGTAGGCTACTTGCATGACTCTATGGGATAAACTCTTCTTTGAAGACGGGGACCCGACTTGCAGACAAGGTGAAGGAAGACATGGTCCACAAAGATGCAGGAGAGTCAGCTTTCTTCCTAAACTCACTGTCGTGACCCCACTGACGAGTGTGTCAATACAGACAGAGAGACAGGCGAGCAAGACAAATGCGGAGCCGCAGGCAACAAGGCAACGGTAGCCTTCCTGAGAGAGAGAGAGAGAGAGAGAGAGAGAGAGAGAGAGAGAGACGAAAGCAATCGAAGGTACAGATAACGGACACATGGCTTGGTAAATGGGTAGATACTGCAAAATTAATTGATACGGGTAGAAAGGAGTACACCTGGCATACATTTGACCTGGGCAAAT
Organism: Lunularia cruciata; assembly: GCA_948567375.1. Lineage (NCBI taxonomy): Eukaryota > Viridiplantae > Streptophyta > Marchantiopsida > Lunulariales > Lunulariaceae > Lunularia > Lunularia cruciata. The sequence goes on along the minus strand of OX419762.1, from coordinate 52,294,301 downwards.
CCGTCTGAAGAATGTCATTGCTGCTCTTTCGCACCTGGCATGTGCAGCGGCATTCAATTGACGTGAGTCCGGAAAAGGATAAACTGCCAGCCATCTCCTAACTTGGGTCTGGCCCGATCTCTCTGTGCTTGCTGTCACTTAGGCACACTGCAAAGCTACGAATAAGCGTCCTTTCTGGTCTACGCTCTCTCGTCCATCACAACCTTAGAACATTCTCCACGAGCAACTCGAGCTCGATGATCCCAGGCCGAGGGAAGCCCATCCATCCATCCATCATCCAGGAACTGAAGTTAGGCAGTTTTGCAGATTTGACTTTTAATTTCTGGTTTGAGCCATATTCCCTATGCCCCACCTGAAGCATATTCTTGTCATTAGTCCCCTCTCACACTCGCACTTCTTCTCTCTTCTCCCTCATCCTCGCCCTCGTGTTACTCAAACCTCTCTCAGGAATTGTCCGTTTCCTTCAGAAGATGAGGTTGCAGAGGGGGGACAAACTGTAGCACTTCTCCGCCGTTTGGAATCTCTCTCGACAACATCAATATCATTACATGTGCAACTATTAAATAGTTCCCCGACGAAGCTCTACACTCTCTACTACAGGACTATCCTCGATGAAAAGTGTCACTCATCAGTATGTTAGCTTGCCCACCTCTAGGAATCTTAACTCCGCGATCATGTGTGCAGCCACGTGTAGGTTTCAGCTCGAAATGAATCTTGCCTATAGCTACCAGTGATGCATGACGACTACTATTTCAGTTATGGTTGAAGAGAAGAATTTTTCCTTGCCAAACAGGATGCTGAGGTCACCCACCAAAATAGAAGTAGATAACAAACTTAATTGACTTAAGACAGATAGGTAGTTCATGATTCGAACAATCCAAAACCTCACTGTTTTTAGAAGTATTTCCTCATTTACTGAACGGAACCGTGTGATCTTGACAAAAGAACCAGGTACAGATATTAACCAAAATGCACACCTGGGTAGAACTGTTGTAGTAAAGCTATGAAGCTTTGATTGGTGTTATTGTCCTTCTTTTTCCTTTTGTGGATCGTGTTTGGTTCTTGTGTGTCTTTCCCGGCCTCTTGGGCAGATGGACACTAGTGCTCCTTTCTCCTTTCGCACTTATGGGTGCTTTGTATTCCTTTTCCTTCGGTGTACTATGTCTGTATGTACATGTGCTGGAAGATGAAGCTTAAACGAAGTGGGTTTACGTACGGAAGGAAACCATGTGTAGTAAGCAGGACAACGAAAGGTAGATGTGTCTAGGGTTTAGTGTTTAGTGATACCCAATGGAGTAGAAAGTGTTGAAGGAGTACATAACAAGGCATGGTAAAGCTGGTGTGGTTTATCACTACCATCACTCAGAAACTCATATATAACTTGGAATTGACTGTTCTAACAGTAAGTTTCTGTTTTTAATTGCATCCACACTCTTAGAAGATTAAATACAATTATAAGGTAAGAAACGTACGATAGGTTAGGAAGAGACAGTCCGCGGAGAGATCATTTTGGAAGTTTCCAGCTACACTCCCGGAGCTTCCAAGCCAAATTATGAACATGACTTTCTTAGTGGAAGTTAAAGTGTTTAGTGTACGTCTATTATGCGGTGATGTCAAGAGGAGTCCTTGTGGAAAAGAGAACACAAAAACTTTCGTAAGAACGTCTTGAAGCTGAATGATGACTATGGCGATACACAATATGTGTAGTGTTTGTCCCGTGTATTATGTCAGATCCGATGTTTATGAAATTGACTACATTCCACTATGATTTAGTAAGTAGAGAAGACGACTTTGTAATGAATTCTAAACTAAATGCGTCTTTAAGCTTATGAACTGAGTGATTCTATTAGAATTCTATAACTAGTTTTAGATTATCACTCTGAGATGTACCTCGATCGATTCAATTGACTGGGTTGGATATCAGTTATTCTTGCTATATTGATGATAGCAATAGTTTGATGAAAGTTGTTTACTAGATTGATTGAAGCTTGTGACCATTGTGATTGTAACACCAGCAATTTATCCAATAGGTGAAAGGTCTATCGCGTACTGGTGCGACGACTAGTTTTAACGGACTCTAAAGTATTACAAATATCTCAACATTCAGTACCTTATATTAGTATAAAATTATGGTGACTGAACAAAGGATTTTGTTTGAGATGTATTGTGGAAAAGCACTAAGATTCTTCTTCAATCAGTAGAAGTATTCACCCGAACAATTTTTAATAGAAAAAAGAAGATTAAGAGAAATTAATCTCCAGTAAAATATGACTTTCACAAGAGTAGAAAATTAAACAGTAAGTAGAATGTGTTACTAACCTCCTAGAAGTGGAAAAAAGTTCAATAACAGTTTTAGGGAAGAAAAGTCTAGCACTGTACACAAGCCCTATCCCTACATTAAAGAATGAAGTGCATTGAATATCGAAATTTCACATTTTCACAATGATAAAGAAAATTGCAACGAAGAAAATAAACATGAGAATAAGCATTAGATGTAGGGTGCATCTAGGTTGACACCCGCTATTTGCTAGGGTGACACCCCCGCAACTTCGAACTTTTATGATTGGTTTTCCACTTTACGTTTACCGTTTTATGTTTACTGTCATTTCACTTTTAGTCATCTAAACCTCATTCAGTTTAGTCAAGCTTCTAGTCACATTTCAGTCAAGTAAAGATAAGCATTAGATATTGGTTTACACCCCCTGTTTCTATGGTCACACTCCCGCAACTTCGAACTATTCTATTGGTTATTTGCTTTCAATCACATGAAGATCGATTGTATGTCTCCTCCTGCGCCATTGTGTGTTTTATCGGACTCGGGCTGAGTAGTGAAGTCCTTGGCTTGAATCCATCGCCAAGTGAAGCTTTGCAAGGATTTTTCAAAATTTGGTTCTCAGCACTTTTCAATGTGGTATACAAGGTTGATCTCAGGTGCTTAACGCAAGTCTCCAACGAAACCAAAAGTGATGAAATTTAGATTGTAATCATGAGCTTCTTTCGGGACTCCAGCACCCGCCTGTGCTTTTCAGCAGTATACAACCAGGTTAACCTCTGCCTGAGAAACCTACACATTGAAGCTGTTCCCAAAAGACACAATGTCAATAAATGTTAATTTTCAAATCTCCCCCTTAAGAAACTTGCTTGGTGCACGATTGTACCTTTAAAATTTAGGTCTATTAAAGACAAGAAATGTCTCTTCAGGCAGTGAAAAAAGGATTTATTTTTTTATTTTTTTATAATAATATGTAATTAATCATATTACTGTGGGGTAGTATATGATGCTATTTTGAGCAGTGATAGAATACACATAAGAATTACAGCCGGTTATTGTCCATAGAATTCCATTCAAGAGGAATTAGAGAAGTTAAAAGTAGCCAGGAGACTGACTTTGTACAGTATATTTTGGGGGATTGAAAGTATTATTGACGTTGAGATTTTTGTATATTGTGCAACTTCTAGCCCTTTGGTTGTGTGGGTCTTTGCAATCTGTTAGGTTCTTCACTTTCACGTGCACCATTATGTTGTCTTGAAAGTAGCTTGAAGGGATCATAATGGTACAGGAGGAGGTATGCACTTGATCTTTAGGTGACGTGACTAAACGGAAAGAGGTTGACTTGACTAAAAGTAAATATCCTTGAAAGTAACCCTAAATCTTCCTCATGGAGTTTAGGGAGTTTGGGAGAGTGTGGAGACAAGATAGCAAAGCAAGAGATGTGAGAGGAAAAATATACATTTTTATGAGTGTTATCACGCCATTTGTAGCATCGCACCTAGATTGCTCGGACTCTAAAGTAGTAGTGTTCGTAGTCAGAGGTAATTTAGCAGTTACTCATAGACTATTGGTTGATGGTTAGATTTCCTATTTGGGGTACTTACTACACATCATTTGCACCATTGGGTGTGTCATCAACGAGACCTTAGGGTTAGAGATCCAGGTCAAAATCAGAGGTATATCCTAGAAGTGCAGCTCCAGAGAGCTCACTTCTTTAATGTTGAGCCTTTGAGTTCTTGGCTAGAGTGGATTGAAAGCCAGCGAGTGTCACTTGGAATCTCTTAGCTAGAGTGGGTGTGGCTTGATTGTAATTATTGTACAATTGTTGGCAAATTTTTGAGTGACAAATCAAGTACGGATCTTATTGAGTGTGATTATAGTTATGATTATAGTTATAGTTCCATTAATTAGAGATTTGGAGAATCCCATTTTTCCAATTTGGCTTGAGTGAACATTTAGCAAAGGATTTAGCAATCAACCAATTCTAGAGATTTATGTTAGATTTTAGGTCAGATTTCATGGAGGATTTATGTCAGATTTTTGCAAGAGAAAGTTTCATCTCATTCTTGGTGATCCTTGTAGCTTGTGAAGAAGATAGATAACTCTTATTATGTCAAATGCCAAATGGTGGCAGAGTCAACCCAATGTTGTTTTATGAGATGGAGGGTTTTTGTTTAGCCGTCTTGTGATTAGACCCCTCCATTCTCTACTTCTTGTTTGTGCACCATGTGTGTGTGAGGTGCCCTGACTTTAGAGCATTGGTGCTCTAGTGTGCTCTTGGTAGTGAGGTAGGAGTGATGACCAATCCGACTACCTATGTTTCTCTTTGGTGAGGTAGGAAGTGTTGATCTACAGACTATGAGAGTGTGTGTTGTGATGGCAAGTTACAAGTTGCCCTTTCCTCTAGTGTAATTTTTGTAGTTAGAGCTACATTAATGGGTGATATTTGGTGCGTGGTGTTTGCACTTAGTGGTGATTCTTGGTAGGGTACTTACGGTGGTTACAGTTGCAATTTGCAATTTTTGGTTACTTTGTCACGACAGAGTTCTTTGGGGATTTTGGATGAGATAGCATTGTAGTACATAATAGGTTTACTTGGAGTGGTACTCAATATTAGCCTGTATCTTAGGTCTCAATGAGAGAGGAGATTGACTTTGGGTTGGAGTTTGACACAAGAGCTGATTTGGTTAAGAGTGCACTTGGTGTGTTCATACCATTGTTGTGGGACATGGATGAGGTTTATAGGGCCTCCAAAGGCTCTAGGTGTTACTTTGGTATAGTGTGTACCATTGAGTTGGATGATTTCATCCAGGAGTTTGATATGCAATAGATGTGAAACCTGACTTTGTTCACACCCATCATGGCATGGAAGAGGTTGTTTCAGCACTTAGAGGGTCCGTTGATGGATAACTATTATGAGTTCAAGAGAGCTCACATGGAAGAGATTGAGCTATGGAGACAATATTGGTCTCCAAACTATATCTCCATCACTTCAAGCTCAATTTCTAGGGGTAGATTGGCAATACCCATGAGTTCTAGTTCTAGTAGCGTTGGTGGATCTCTTGGAGAATGGTGCTACTACAAGTGGAGGTACTACTACATAAGGTGATGTAATACCGGGATTTAACCCCATGGTGGAGTTCTTCTTGTGTTTGAGGCAAAACTACCATGAAGTGAAAATTGAGGAGCTGCAGGCAATCTAGCAAATGGTTGGAAAGCGCCTACGTGAGGCATACACTTGCATGAGACGGCTGATTAATTGTACTCAGGGAGTTATTGAGGCCCAAGCAGTCTTGTTTTGGTATGGGATATTGGAGAGCAAGTTGCAACATGGAGTTCGCAATGCTACATTGTTTTAGGCTATTTCACCTACTTTGGCAGTAGTCTTTGGTTTGGTTGAGCATAATGAGCTCAACATGGTGGAGGAGAGAGTGTGGACATCTGGATTTGGTAGGGAGACCTTATCTATAGTTGTTACTTATTTCAAAGTGCATCAAAGTACATCAAAGTGCACCATGCTATGTTGGTTTTCAAGGACAAGGTGGACAACTTAGATCCTATGGAGCAAGTGGAGGCCTAGTGTAGCCAAACCCTTACCTTCATTTTTGGGTCAATAGCAACCAATGAGTGGTGGTGTTGCTTATTGGACTTGTGGTGGACCTCACCACAAAAGAGAGTGCACTCAGGGCAATGGACTTGATACCTCTAGTGCATCACACCCAACATAGAGACAGTGTGAGCATTACCATAGATTTGGTCACACTAGTGACCAATGCTTTGACTTACACCTAAAGTTATAGAGTGGTTGGGTTGTCATGGCAAGTGGTAAAGGAGCTCCAAGTCATGGAAGACAAGGTGGTAGAGGTGGTGATAGAGGATCCACACTTGTTAGGGGTGTAGTACATGCCCTTACATTCGATACAACCATGGCTACTTGAATTGAGAAATTGGAGCAAAGAATGGCTAGCATATCCATAGCACAAAGGAGATCAGATTTGGGTGTTTAGACTTCCACCTCATATGCTAGTGATAGAGATATCTTGGACTTCATGTGCAGAGCAGCACAAGTAGATGCCTCTGCCATAGTGATTAGGAATGCAATACATGCTTAGAGCCTAGAGGAGCATCAATGGAGTTGGACCCATAAAGAGGAGAGGCTGGTAGATAGGTCAGACTTCCCCAATCTTTCACACTCTCTAAGGCACTATAATTGACATCCATGGCTCCTAGACATTCTTAGTGTAGGTGTGGTAGGTGGGGATGGGGTGTATGATAGACTATCTATTAGTCAATCACCTACTTCTACACAAAATGAGTCCAGCGCAATGTTAGGGCCGGCTCAATTGATTATGCATTTTCTATTATTCTCAACTAATGACATGTTTACATTAAGAGTTGACCTAGCCCTAGTGTTTTGGTTGGTTGCCACGCTTTGTGATAATTGGGATGATGTGGTTCTTATTTCTAAAGTAGAAGTGGTTGATAGTGGAGTTGACTTGGTTGAGGAGCATGGGATCCGCTCAACGACCATTGGTTTATGGTATGGCAGCAATGGCTAGATTGGAAGAGTTACTAGCTAGACTGGCTTTTGAACAAGTGCGGTTTACACTTGAGGTTGTCTTATTAGATAAGCAAAGGGGATTTTTTGTTTGGTGGGACCTTCAAGGAAAGTCTATATATCACGGAAGATCTTACTAGACTATGGTGCATAGCCCTTTATGTTGGGGAAGGCTACAATTTTTGATCTAAAGTTACAAAAGATTGATGTGAAGAGGTGTCCATTTCAGATCCAAACATCTCAATGGGGTGGTTCTACACAATATATCACATGTAGAGAGCTTATTGTTCAGATTCATCCCAGTCATCCGCTTGATAGCTCTATGGTGAGAGCTCAGGCCATTGCAACCGTAGCTAAGTCATATGATGTGTTAGTTGGAAGAGCAATGTTATACTCCATGGGTTTTAGTATTGACTTTTGGGAGGAGACAACCTCTTATAGATCAAGTTGGCAGTATGGTGAGGGACTAGTATGTTGCCTACCAATATGCTTCAATAGTGGTAGTCTTGGCTCACTATAGTACAGGACCATGGCGGCATCAGTTTCAGCTTTCATTGGTTCTATTACTTGGCCTGGTGACTTATTGGAGGGGAGTACCCATGTAGAGGATACTCCACTACTAGAGGAGATTACTCAGATTTAGAGTATGAGTAGGATCATTCCATCCACCTTGGATGTTCTATTGTGGAGCTCAAAGGAGGCATTATAGCAACATGCAGATCAATGGGTGTAGTAGGTTTGGAGTGGAGTCTTTATACCACTAAGAGACCAATGTAAGGATGAGCTTCCAAAGTCAATTACCTTGACACCTCTAGATACCACACTAATTGCTTGGGAGTATCTAGTAGAGGGAGTATGTCTATTGGAGTTCTTTGGTAGGATTAGCTTTGGACTAGATGCGGTACTATAGGCAAGTATACGAGTACATAGGTACTTGTATGTGGAGAGAGATGATACTACTAAGCAAGTCTCTCTACATTATGTGGCATACTTGGCCTATTGGTATCCTAAGTTATTATTGATGTCAAGGGTTACCAAAAGACCTATTAGAAGATATTTCCTTGATGGGAGCATAAGACCTATGAGACATGGTCCCATTCATTTGGTGATTTTTTAATGGCCATGTTAGGGATATACACTTGATGGCCAAGGTTTAGGTCTTCAAGATCCACATTCTAGTGTGTTTTAGGAGATATTACGGATATTACGACATCTCTAGGTTCATCAATTCATTCTCCAACTAACATTTTGGAGAACGTCCCTTTGATGAGTGATTCTTGCACTCTGAGTGGTGGCAAGTACACATCAAGTCCATTCTTGGATGGGACCTGTCATGTTGTTGGATGCAGCTAAAGTGGGATCATGGGCTCATCATCTTTGTCTTTGGTAGACAAATGTCTTATCCAAAGAGGTTCTATAGTGCACTTATGATGGGATTTAGCAACTTGACCACCTTATGATTGATAAGATTTTGGATGTTGGGCGCCAATCTAAGATAGTGGTAGTGGCTAATATGTTACCTATGGCAGTGTTAAACCTATTTTGATGGCCTTGAGCTCCTTTTCCCACACTTATGAGTTTCCTAAGCTCCCATGCTTTTCAAGATGGAGGTTTTAGACTTGTTTAGGACTCACAATTATAGTAGTTGGTGGAGCCTAATGCCAATGAGAGAGAGTAGGTGATGGATTTTTGCACCAATATTGCTACTATTCTAACAATGTTAGAGATATCCATGCACAAGTGTTAAGTCACGCTATGGACCTGAACTGTTTGAGTTGGATTGTGAACCTTGGCTTGGTAGAGTAACATAAGATGCACTTGATAAGCATCACCACTCAAACACTTGTGAGCTTTGTGCCTATCAAGAAAATTCAAGCACATGTTGAGGATGATGGACCAAGTGGACAAGGTATTCTTGGGATCAATAGCTATTAGGGAGAGTGGTCTACTTGGATTTCATCCAAGTGAGCGTGTGCTACTTGGCTTACACCCTTGATCTACTTGGGATGCAGCTAGAGGACATATGGAGCTTGCAGCCAAATCAAAAGGAGTTTTTCACACTGAGTTTGGGATCTCTAGTAATTAGGGGTATGATACTACTTCTCCCAAGGGCCCAGTGTAGCAGCCAATCAATACGTCTTCTACTTCTACATCAATTACAGAGGATACTTGGGAGCCAAATCTAGGACCCAAGCTTATAACAAGGGAAAGATGGAGAGTTTGGAGTTCTTGTGGAGCTATACAAGTTGTTTTGCCTTCAATATAAAAGATTTGAGTGCTTTGAAAGGACTTGGTATTCCGATTGAGATGACTAGCAATACACCAATTTTTTGATGTCCTTATCAATATAATGACATGGAGAGCGCATTGATTCAAAGCTATAATAAAGAGCTTTTGAGGTTGGTTTGGTAGAGATTTCACATGGAGAGTATGCATCAATTATAGTGATGCCAGCCAAGAAAGATATGCATAGCAACTACATAGATAGGTGGATGTGTAGAGATTACCGTCCTATCAACCGATAGACTAGGGCTGATTGGTATGCAATGCTTACATTGGAGTAGATCTTTGATACAATTGGGTATGCAAAGGTCTTTAGTACTTTGGATCTTCAAGCAAGATATCATCAATTGCCAATTAGGGAGGAGGATAAATCCAAGATAGCATTTTGGGCTATTGATCCTCATAGCAAGATGTGTTATATTAGTGGAGGTTTTTACCATTTGGGTTAAAGAATGCTCTTGTTGAGTTCCAAAGGTTCATGGATAGGATTGTAGTTGGATTGGATTTTTCTCAGTGCTATATTGATGACATTTTGGTCTATAGCACTACTATGAAGGAGCATGAGAGACATTTGTTGGAGGTGTTTGAGAGGTTGAGATCTCATGGACTCAAATTACATCTTGAGAAGTGTAGATTCATCCATGAGCAAGTTGAGTATCTAGGCCACACTATCTACCTTAAAGGACTTGGTGTTCAGCAAACCATGGTGGAAGCTATTGCACATATTCCTTGGCTACGGATGTGAGTAGAGTGTGAGCATTCCTTGGGTTGGTAAACTTCTATTGCTGATATGTTAGAGGATTTAATGTCATTTCCAAGGCCTTGAAAAAGTTGACCAAGCTTACATATGAGTGATGTTGGGGAGATGAGCAGGAGAGAGCTTTTGTAGAGCTCAAGGAAAGGTTGACATCTACTCATATTTTGAGGAGACAAATCAAAGGACACACCTTTGATTGGTTCAGATTCACACTAAATAGAGTATGTTGGGACTTGGAGCAATGCTTACCTAGCATGATGATAAGGAGAAGGAGTTTGTGGTAGCCTATGCTAGTCATATGAGGGAGAGTGCTTGGCAGCAATATAGGCAGTAGTATATTTCCAATGTTACCTATTTGGTAACCCCTTTACTCTCATCACTGATCATCAGCCATTGAAGAGGTTGATGGAGTTCGACAAGCTTTCAAGGAAGCTTGCACAATAGGCTCTAATTTTACAAGAGTATGATTTCATGATTATTCATAGACCTAGAGTTGTGAACCATGATGCATATAGGTTGAGTGGAAACCTATGTCCTAACTATGTTTGCATGGTGAGATAAATAGGGAGATGGTGCCATATTGGCATGCATCTGCCTTTTTATGCATATTTTTTGAGCCTTTGGTGGTATCTCTCTCAACCCATATAGAAGTAGTTATTGAGGTCACAAATATAGAAAGTGGAGATAGTGGTACAATTCAGCGAGACATTCATGATGATGTCTTGGTGATGGACTATCTTTGCATTGGTGTTGTGGGTGGCACAGTTGGAGCCAACGAAAGAGACCATGTTCTTCAACAAATCAGATGGTTCAAATTGGAGGTCATACACCTTCTTTGTGTATGGGAGGATGGTAGAGTGCAAGTAGTACCACTTCTATCTCAAAGACCACAGTTGGTACATTATGCTCATGAGGAACTAGGACATTTTGGAGTAAAGCAGACATAAAGCTTACTCCAGAGTCATTATTGGTGGCAAATGCAGACCAAATGCAGATCTGTACAATAGTTTGTTGCCAGATGTGTGGTTTGTGACCAAGTTAGAGTATCATTTAATCCTCCTATGCCACAATTACACCCATTATCTATCATGAGGTTGGGTTACTATTGGAGTTTGGACTTTGTTGGATCTTTATTGTTGATTGTGAGATATCACTCAATATGTTTTGGTGATAGTGGATAACTTCTCCAAGTGGATTGAGTTGGTGGTATTTCCTAACAAGTCCAATGAAAGGTCAGCTTACTTGTTCCTAGATTGGGTTCTTAGGCATTTTGGTGCACAAGTTGAGGTTTTGATTGATTAGGGAATAGAGTTCTTGGGAGAGTTTCAGGTCTTGTGTGACAAGGCTTTGATTGATCATCATACTACCTCTTGAGATCACCCTAAGGTAGATGGTTTAGCGGAGAAAGTGGTCCAGACAATGAAGAGAAGATTGCGGAAGTATGGTTTGCAAGAAGCCACTTGGAAGATTGGGATCTCCAATTACCTTGGTTGGGTATGGGGTATCGATTCAACCAGCAAGCCTCTTTAGCATCCTTCTCTCCTTACTTTTTGCTCTATGGATGAGATCTAGATTTTCTTGCAGCCATTTATCAAGATGCTTCTATAGTGTTGGACTTGGATGATCTAGATGTATGGATGAGTGCAAGTTCTCAATGGGTAGAGACCTTTTGGAGAGTGATGCCAATGGCCTTTGAGAACTTGGCAATTGCTCATCATAGGGATACCTTACACTATGCTACCATTCAAAGAGGAGGTTATAGACCCTTGATCTATCAAATTCATCCAAGTGACTATGTATATCTACAATAGACAATACCAATGACACTTGATGTTTCTACAGGCTGCATTAACTTGAGAGTGCATGAGGTCTTGCCATCTAGAGTCCTCGTGTTGGAAAGACATGATGGTGTTGTTTGGAAGGATCATGTGCACCATGCCACCTCCTAAATGTTGATGGTACTATGGACCCAAGCTTGACATTTGTATGTGCAGGCTTGAGGTGTATGTTATATGGCTCTTTTGGTGGAGCTATTACTATGTTAGTTTGTGATAGTTGTTCAAGGGGATGGCATATGGGATGTTTGACTCCTTCCTTCATGATGATTCCGCAAGGAAAATGGTTATGTCCTAGATGTACTTGACTTATAGCTAATTCATCCTTTATATGGTACAGATTGCACACAAGCGACTAACGATGGGGCTCAATACCACACGGCTTCTTGATCTTTTGCCCACTATAGGATATACCATATACTTGGAGTAGATGGTTATTTGGAGTTAGAGGGACCTAATAGCCAGCTAGGGGGTGATTGTGGCACTTGAGAATCCATGTATGACTTATGTGTGAGTTGTGCTTCTATAGTGTATGATGTTGACAGCAATGTATATTGTATAGCAATATATATATGCATGACAATTATCATGCCATTTGTAGTATTGCACTTAGATTGCTTGAATTTTGGAGTAGTAGTGTTAGAAGTCAAAGGTATTTTGGCAATTACTCAAAGACTACTTGTTGACGATCAGATTTCTTGTTTCGAGTACTCTCTACATGGTGGAGCACACTATCACTTGCACCATTTGCACCATTGGGCATGCCATCAGCAGGACTATTAGGGTTGGAGATCCAATTTGAAATTAGAGGTATACCTTGGAAGTGCAGCTCCAAAGAGCTCACTTCTTTGATGTTGAGCCTTTCAATTCTTGGCTAGAGTAGATAGAAAGTTGGCAAGCATCACCTAGAGTCTCTTAGCTAGAGTGGGTGTGACTTGATTGTAATCAGTACCTAATTTTTGGTAGATTGTTGAGTGACAAATCAAGTACCAATCTGATTGAGTGTGATTTGAGTTATGAACAAATTGATTATTTTGGCACTTGAGATTCCATGTATGACTTATGTGTGAGTTGTGCTTCTATAGTGTGTTATATTGATAATGATGTATGTTGTGTAGCAATATATATATATTTATTTATTTATTTATTTATTTATTTATATTTATTTATTTATTTATTTTAGAGAGAGAGAGCACTGTCATGCATATATATATGTATGCATGACAGAGCTCTTTAGCACATAGCACTTGAATGAATAGTCAATTCTGTTTATTTTTCAATTTTTCTTCCATTGGTACCTAGATTGAAGACTATAGAGAATTGAGTAGAAATTTATAGGGATTTTTAGGTCTTTTAGGGTTTAGAGTCATCATTACACATCAAGAATGATGGGTTGGGAATTTTCATTTTTAATCTCTTAGTTTTCATGATTGAGTTCCATGGGAACTTCATTTGAAAATTTTTGAGATAGAAATTGAAAGTTCATAGTTTGTAGGGTTTGGAGAGATTGTATTTTCTCATATGAGTTTGGATGTAAGGGGTGGTTTTCTTGCAAGTATGGGGAGATATGGAGAGGAACATCATGTGTTACTATCATTATTCTTGTGCTAGCCATGGCTACACCTCCACATGTGGGGCCACCTAGAGCGGCTCAAGATACACCATGCATGTTGTGTCATTGACACTTTACCTCACAAGAGGTAAAGACTTGTGAGCCGGCCTGTTTCTCACTCAAGATGAACCTCTGATGGCTATTATGGTAACACACCATTGACTAAGAAGGCAAAGAACCCCAACTCCATCATACTCCTCCAAGGCTAACACTCCAAGACTCAAACCATTGCTCATTAGAGAACTCAATGAGAGAAAAAATTTCAAATGAAAGGATGATGAGTACCTCCTCATCCCTAATTTATACTTGTGAAATAGTTATGTACCAAAGTTACTAATTATTGTAGTAAATCAAGTTACTAGGCTAAAAGTTAAATAAAGTCAAAGGGTATCCATATACTCAAAGAATATCCATATACTCATAGAATATTCTCTTAAGCTTGTGGTATTATCTTGATCCACCCACTAAATCAAGGATTCCTTCACATATGCTATCCTTGGACTGTAGAAGAATTTGAAACAAAAAGGCTTGTGGGTCCAAGGGTTCTCAACTCTTTCTTCAAAGCCAAACACCTAGGAATAATACCAGGTCAACACACTAGTATCCAAAATAGTGGTGCTCATCTTTTCCACTTTCTCTAAAATAAATTCCCCTCTATCTTAGCTATGAATAACTTTAGCTAATCATGACTAATGTAGAACCATCCTTTATCTCTATATAAATAATATCTCTCAAGTACTTATAATACCAAACTTAATATCACAATAGCACATACATGCACAAATGGGTGTTATAGAATGTCCATGTGGGAAAGATGCACAAGGACTATGATTGGACCACTAGGGATGCTCACGTGAGGCAAGCAATCACATCTACAGCAATGATACTCAAGATTACGCATGCTTCCTCTATCTCTTCATTGATCTTTCCAAGGATACAGATTGAGTTATGTGTGTGGTTAGCTTCTCAAGCGAGTTGCATTGTGGGGTTATTTAAGACTAGTTTTCCATGTTCACAGCTATTCCATAGGCTACCCCATACACTCCATGATCAGGCTAGATAGGCTTTTCACCTACCACATGATTTTTTGGCATGTTATCCCTTGGATGAGTTAGCATGGTTCCTATTCTTCTTACTCCCTCAATGGTTTTTTTGTTATGCTAGAGGGAGACATGCGGGCCATAGAGAGGTGGTTGTTAGATTTCATTGATTCCGAGCCAAGGATTGGGTGGCCCTACAAGAGGATTCTATTAGAGCTACACGTTTTAGGAGACTATTTTTACCATAGGATACCACAAAGTCCACTCAATTGTGACGGTATTGGACATTAGGTCAAGAGGGAGAGTTTAGTAGAGTGGCACGAGCACTACACCCTTTGTCCATGGCTAGTCCTACTGATGAGACTATCTCTTCCCTACACTCATTATATACTATGGCAGGAGAGAGATTACCACTAGAGTTCTTAGATTATCAACTTGAGTAGTCTTTATGTTTTGATAGATCACTTTTTGCACAAGCAAAAAGTGATCAATATCAATTGTGCAATATCCCTTGCCTTTCCTCAAGAAAATTATTAGGGATGATATATGAGCATCTTAGAGATTTCTTTCAGGCAGATGATCCTTTTGGTGGTTTTACCAAGTTGTTTCAAGTAGCTATAGCAGTAGCAAGAGAAGACATTCCTATGTTTGTTAGTTGGATGTTAGGTGTTAGTCAACTTCTCATCATGAAGAAGGACACGAGGTGCATTAGATCTATTTCTATTGGAGAGATCTTTGTTTTTTGGTCAGCCACACCATTGTCTCTTTAGCATTGTTCTCACTTCCAACAACACCTCAGTCCACATCAATTTGGAGAAGCTACATCATGAGGATGTGAGGCTATATCTCTAGGCATTATGGCACTCCTAGATATCCATCCGGAGTGGGTCGTCCTACAAGTGGATGTTTAGAATACTTTTAATAGCATCTCACAAGCATCCATCTTTAGAGAGCTTAGGGAGGTTGGCAAATCCTTGGTGAGTCCTATTCCTTTTTATGGCTCTCCTACTTCCCTTTACTACAAGCATGGTTGCTCATAAGAGTGAGTCATCCTCTTGGAGTCAGATATGGATACATGTCAATGAGATACTTCAGGGGGACCTTTATTTTCTATGGCTCGCTTTAGAGCTCTCTTATCTACTACTTTGGCCATGCCAAGTTGTGTATTTCCCTCCTTGGCAGATGATACACATATTGTGAGCCCTATAGATTAGGCAGGCCTTTGACTACTGAGCTACATTTAGTAGGCTTGAGAATCAAGGTGTTAAAGTGCAGGGCATGGTCCCTTTTAAGTTCCCCTCTCCACCTTGAGCTTCCAGACGGGTGTATGACATCTATAGAGAGACTACGTGTTCTTGGAGTGTTAGTAGGATGTGAGGATTTTGTCCCACGCTCCTTAGATGTTGCCCTTGCAGAGGATGTTTTCCATGTTGATGACCTTCTATTATTAAGAGATCTATAGATGGCATTTGGTATACTCTCCTCTAGTATTGCTTGTCAATCAACCTACCTCCTCCACATAGTTCTCCCATCCTTGATCTTCCTATCACGTCTAAGAGCCTTTGCTAAGAAGATTATGAGAGTCTTTGGGGATATTATTGGACCAAGGACATTTGAGTGTGTGATAGTGGATTTGGCATATAGACACACATCTTTACAAATCTTGTGTGGATGGGTTGGCTTATTATTTATGGAGGAGATGACACCTATAGCATTTGGGTTAGTTGTGCTCTCTTGGCACTCCTACTTTCCTCTTGTTTTGTGGTGGTTGATAGGTCTGTTTTGGAGACTTATGTGATAGACATGGAGGAGGGATCCTTTTCTTTCCATATGTTATTACAACAAACAGGAGATAGTCTATCACCACAAGCACTCGGGGATCTTCCATCTTTTGCTTCACTATTGTTAGATTGGACTAGAGGTTTACAATCTTCCTTGATGGAGCAAAAATGACCACATACACTACATTCTCTCTTAGTTGACTCATCCATTCCTCAAGCTACTAGAGCACATCTTTGCTCATGCTCCAACAAGGGTGCTAGCTCTTGGATCCTAGCTCGACCGTGCATTAGGGCCATTCCAACTTGCACCAACTACTTTCTCTAGAGCGATGAGGTTTTGCCTAGGTTTTGTCTACCCCTCTGTATTTCATTACTCACTTGTGAGTAATGTTCTACACTAGATGCAGTAGTGGTTCATATGACATGGTGTCCTTTTGGAGGACAAAGGATAGCTACCCATGATGTTATTAGTGTTTGCTATGGCACAAGAGAGTGGATACTTAGCTTGGAGGGAGCGTTTGTATGCTTTGCAGACAACACGTGTCAAGGCATACTTATACTTGGTCCGAGATGATCAGGTGACAGTAGCAAATGTTGTGGTTATAGACACTACACGTGATACACTTTTGGAGGGAGTGATTACTCATCTCCCTAGATGGGCAGCGAGTGCAACAGTAACTCACAAGGTCTCCAAGTATAGGAGTATGCATTGAGGTAAACTCTCTGTTCCTCTAGCCTTGGAGTTATATGGAGCAATGGACATGGCATTCGATGCATTTGTCAAGGAGTGCACGAGAGCTTATCATGTTAGGCGCTAGGGGGTACCACTCTCACGGTCATACTTTGTAGCATTATTTAGACCACGTATGTTCATTGCTCTATAGAGTGCAGTGGCTAGTGCAATCCATAGGAGAGCAATCACACTAGGTGATGCTTCTTAGGATGCTCTGGCTGTTTGTAGACCGTACTACTTGCATAGCTCAGATATCTTAGGTGCATTAGAGCAGATTTCTCATATCTACTCTATTGGGGCTTAGCCCTATTTTACCTTTTTTGTCTCACCATTGTAGGGCTTGATGGGGTCTTCCCATCCTTTGTGTTTTCTACCGGGGTTGCGCTTTCCCACTAAAAGTGAAATAACAATAAACTTAAAAACAGCACACAAAAGCGGATAACCAATCGAATCATTCAAAGTTGCACGGTGTCACCCTAGCAAATAAGGGGTGTTAACGTAGATGCCACCTAGATATTTTCTAAACTACTTATAGAGAGAAGATTTCAAAGAACCAAAAGAGTTGCAGATAATCCTTTCCAAGCTCATGGACTCAATAAAATACATGGTTTTATAAATCTTACAAAAACATTCAGGATATATTCACACTTGCAAGACTGACTAGCAACCAACTATTGCCACTCATTCAGTACGTTTCTCGTTTCTATAGTCAACTTGAGTTTAAACAAGTTGGGTTTCTTTAGGTGTACATTCGTTCCTAGATGCATATGTTTCATTGACTCTCCTTTTACCTCCGTGAAAATGTTTATTCAGTGCTTTTTACGAACGTAAGCATTTCGTTTTGAATGCGTGAGTCATCAAGTTCTTGTTTCGACACCATTTTTACCAAAAGACAAAATAATATATATGTAATGGAGAGAGATTGGACTATTTTATTAACCTTGAGATTGTACTCAATCCAGTCTACTACTCTTTTCGACGAGCCAACCATTACGGTATACTTCAAAGAATCAAGTTATTAGAAGTTTCACAGGTTTCTATTATCCTATGATCCTCACATAAACTGAAAAAACGATCAAAAACAGACTGATGCTGATCGATGTGATGTTTCTCTATTTTGCACCTGTCTCTTGAGGAAAGTTTTATATATATATACAGTTTATTCCTGAGAATAAACATAAAAAATATTGATTTTTTACACATTATTATGCCATAAAACATTTTAAATCATCAAGATTCTCATATATATATATATGGCCGTTCATGATTCGGACCATATTTCTCAAACGAGCTCCATAACGCTCTAGACGTCCAACCACAGTTATTACACTTTTAATAGCTGAAGTCCTTGGCTGCTAGAGAAACAACACATAGAAAATAGGAACTGATAACAGTGGCATCTCGAGAATTCGGCAGAAAGAGGAAAAATACATCTCTTTGAGTCAGTGTTTTGACACGAGATCAATTCCCTTTCCTCGAACGATCTCGTAGTCAAATATCTTTAGACAGCATTGCTACAGGTTATTATACCCGTGGTGAACTAGAGTGAAGTTTACCATGATTCAATCATTTGATTCCGTGTTATAACAACTTTGGGTTCACTGTGTTCAGTGTGCCTTAAACCGAAGAGATATTTAACCATCCAAATCTGCTCAGAATACGAGATTCAGACTTACCCTTGACCTTCACAAGAGCGATCGTTTACCCATTCGCCTGTTACAGTAGACCTCCCCTTCACCATGACGACCATTCAGGCATAAACGGTAGATGAACCAGATGTACATGACACTGAAAGACCGAAAAATTATGAGCAATTGCGAGATGCAAATACACAGAGCTAACCCAGGTTATAAAAAAAAAGACTACACAAGGTCAGCCCAAACGATTGGACCTCGTGGACAGCATGGAGGAGACGGCCCCATGCTATGTAAATTACTGAGCTACATTTTCTCAATATATATAGCTCACAAATCTCGATTACTTGGTATTAATATCATAAATACATAGAAGCAAAATTTGGACAAGAGGTGGCGTAAGTGTCCCAAGCCTGTTACAGTAATGCATTTCAGGAGGACAACACAAGACGAGAGGCGTATGGGCGTGCCTTATTCCTCGATCAGCCAAGCAAGAAATGGAAGGACCAGGAGATCATGATACCTCAGTACGACACACTTGATACATGGCATTTCCTGTAAGAGCCAAGAATAACCTCCAACCACTTCCCTAAGCTGATACAGCTGTTTCCAAGACGAGAGAACTGCTTGCTAGTTCTCTCGCTGATGACAAGGTGGACACCAAAACTTCGAGTAAGATATTAGCTGGTAAGACAAGGGACCAAACAGGGACGCTTCACCTATCAGGGGTCCAACTCATCGCCAACTAGATCCGGGTTTCTGTTAGCGAATACAAGTGAATGAAAGCCTCAAAAAGGCGACAACCATTTCATAATTCGGCCAGCAGCCTACTTCCCCACACAGATGCGTGGACATGTGGGAGATACCATCAATGGCACCAGCTTCTAGGTGAAGCATTGGTACGAGCTTGCATCATTTAGTGAGAACGAGGCATTGGTGAGAGCTTTCTTTCTTCCCGTATGTACAAACAAAGCTTCTGTGAGTTCTTTCTTCATGATTAAGGACAAGGAAGTCCTCCTTGTGCCCTTCGCCTTTGTGAAATGTTGTAGTATACACTGTACCAACAAACAAATTCAAGTAAGGTGACACCTTGGTTCATGATGCGAAAGGTTGTGTACCCACTGCTTGACCACCAAGGTACCAATTGCACATTCTTTCCGTTGGGATTCTACAACAAGCTGGCAATTTGACACTTCAGTAAGTTGAATGTCAATAAGTTCAACGGTGTGGTTCGCATAAACAACCCAGCCAACTTAAACGAAGATGAAAGTCTCTGAAAGTTCCCATCTTGTCTACCCTTCACTCATACATCCACCTAGCAGATTCAAACCAACGTCAAAATGCTCATACCATGCACAAATAGAGCGATCCTCCATGCATTTTGCACGACAAACTGAAACAAACTTACAGCAGCCCGGGAAGGCTTTGCACAAGTAGTTCAAAGGGACAAATTTAACATGTAAAGACATTCTTACCTCTTTCAGGTTTGATGGAATGACAAAATTTCTTTGTTGGCGAAACAGCTTTTACATCGGAGCAACATGTAGATTCAAACTCACGCCTCTGCAAAGACGCGACGCAAACGAGTTTATCATTAACAGGAGAAAGCAATCAACTTTAGTAGGCACAAAAGACTATAACCACTTTTCCTCACACGACGAGGCCCAAAAAGGGACCACTGGCAACTTACTTGGTCTCTGCTTCTTGTCGCAGTCTCTCCACTTCGGCCTCCAGTTTCATACAAGCAGCGTCGATGTCCAGATTCTTCTCGGTAAGCTCTTTCCATTGAGTACCTAACAGACTCAGCTCTGCTGCTGCAGCTACCTGCAGGGATCGGTAATTGACTAGACCTGAATAGATGCATAAGATAATCACATTGAATGCTAGAAGCATACTTATGAGTTGGTAATTGGCTGTGGATATGTGGGGCAATCCACCAACGAACAAGCAAAACTGAATGCAACTCAAGTAGTCACCCTAAAATATTTGACTCGCTAGGAGACAGAGAAACACGTTGTAAGTACAATTCTTACTTGATTTGACTTCCTTTCACGATTCAAAGCTTCTATTTCGTGGCTGTGGTCCCGAATGATGTGTTGGATCCTGTTGCACACAATTCAGGTATACTCAGCATCCTGAAACGTCTTCAACCATAGTCACTTACTCCGTATGAGGAGCAGGCAAAGTGAATTCAACTAAAAGAAGGCAAACGACCACCAACCAACTTGAGGACTTACACTCCTACTCGATTCAGGGCAGAGTAGGCAACGTCGTCTAGCATGAGTCTTATTGCCGAGCAGATAGATGAGATTTTCACAATGTTCTCACGACGAATATATCTCGTTTGTCAAGGAACAACAGGCTAAAACGCAACGCGTTCCATGGTAACTCTTAAGACAAGAATATATCATCTTCAACAAGTATACCTGGCATTAAAAGCCTCCAAGTGCTGATTGTGAACCCTCCATGCATTTGTGCCATACTTCAACATCAGCTCTAGATTTTCCAATCTATGCGACACAGACAGAAAATCATTAAACCAAAAGCAGAACTGCCTGCAAAGCATTTCTTCCACCATTATCAATCCATTCTACCTCAGTCTACTACTAAGAACAAAAGCTCATCCGGCGAATGCAACCCTAACGTTACGCTTGCCCAAGGCCAGGTAAGTTTCACCAACATGCCTTACACTTCACTAAAGCAAGATACTCTTCACCAGACGGTCGAGTGCTGCATTTGATTCTGTGCCCTAGGACTCGTACGTCTCTAACACAAGCTGAACTTCACACCTGATGGTCTGGTGCTGCAGTTGGCTCTGTGCATTTTGCAATGAGTTTTTCCAGGCATTCGGGTCATTCCGCCTGTTAGTAGCCGGGGCCTCTAGTCCATATCTGGACATGTCAATCGTAATTGGAGGTCTTCCAGCGCGAACTCGTTCAAATTCTTTTCCCAGCATAGGGCAATTCTGATGCAATAGTAAGCAGTCACATTTTCAATACAAATATTGCTCTTGGCAAACAAACAATTATGAAAGAGGAAGAACTTCTAATGTCCAAATGCAGATACGCTGAAATTCGAATATTGGGTATGCTTAGGCTCATGAAACTTATTGCTTCCAACAGAGTCAATATTTCTTAGGTAAAGCTTACTGAGGTTACAGTCATTTGCCTCTATCGTTCTTCACATGAAATCACGCGCATTTGAAGCAATGCACTTCCTAACTGTCCTTTGTTCAATTACATCAATTCTTTCCTGTAACTTGTTCATTTATAGTACCAAAGCTTTCCAAATATGCTATCCCATCATAAGTGCTGAATGCAGCTCAACAGGGGCACGAAGGTTCTCAGCTTTTCCCTCATCAATCGCTGAAGACAACTAACCTGATTGAAATCAGAGGTGAATCTTCCAATGTCATGCCTAAAACCCCTAAATCGACTTATTCACTTTCAGCGGTTTAACAAACAGCTCACCTCAAAATCTAAAACAGGTGCTGGTGGAAGCTCCGCAAGAAAGTCTGCAGGCCTCTTGACACTGTTCCGCATTTCTTCTTCGATCATCTTATCGACTTCGGCTTTCAGCTGCGGGTTGGCGTAATCGTGGTCGATGTAGGGCAAAGCATCCACCAAATCATCCATAATCCCATTGCGCCACCGTCCTTGCGGCAAAGGAGGCGCTTCCAGCATTAAAACATCCGAACTCCCCATCTCAATTCAATTCCTGCCCCAGCACGAGCAGCAACAAGCTTCCCTACGATCGAAAAGAAGAAACTCTTCTAACCTCCAAGCTCTAAAATCACAACCCGCTCGAATCGTGGCTAATGCAGTTTCGACCTTCTCCGGACACATCCAAAGGCTCCGTTCAGTCACAGTCCAACTTGCCCCGCTCATCGAATTCACGCAGTCGTACAGCGGCTGCAACTACGTCGATTTAGGGTTTAGGATACAGTACGGTACAGTAGGGGACCAATTCCGCGAGTCGCTACGTACGTAGTAGTCGAAGTCGTTATCCTCAAGAGTTTGCGATCGAACTCCGGAGAGATACGGAATTCCTGACTGCAATGCTGAAAGTTTCTCCGCCATGAAGTTTGATAGAGATATATTCAAATGAGAGAAACCGACACATAAAAGTAAACAAGCCCATCAAGCCGAACATAGATAAAACTCGAGGAGATAATATGGTGATAATCTTCATTTTAGAATTGCACATAGAATGTAAATCAAACGATCTGCGCATTATCGGAGGATAAGTAGAAACATTACCTTTTGAGACTTGATTGTTCTTCTATGAATTGCTCATGTGATTGGATTATTCTTCTATGAATTACATCAAGTAATGTGTTTTTAGAGCAATAGACTCTTGTTGTATGAAGAGCAATAGACTCTTGTTGTATGAAGTAAGGTACAAAACATAGAGTGAAAGCGATACATTTGTTATTTATTATGCTAAGATCTTTTACCATCTTTGATAAACTACAAAATAGAAAAGTGAAAATGACACATTAGTTCTCTAGTCTGATACATTCGTGCAATCTTTACAAGCGTATCAAACATTGTATCAATAATTCCACATAACTCCAAAGGCTAGAAAAAACAAGGACGTAACATTGCTATATATCTCTATATTTGGAGATATAGAATTTTGTCTTGCTACCCGTCCAAAATGGAGGATAGGTGCTCAGCCTAACTAAAACTAAAATTATATCATTGTAGGATTTGTAACAATGATATCTACTACTATCACATGATCATCTCAAACTGCATACAAACTTGCACTAACTCACATTATCTATAATGTATACTATCTCTCTCCATGTGAAGTATCATTCTCTTCTGTTATTAAAACATTATATCCCTAATGGTATCAATGGTTGTTATCCTCGTCCTCTAAAAGATAAAGGGCGGACCAAAATGCAAAATAGCATACCTTAAAAGGAAAAAAGAAAGGAATACAAGAGCACCAATAAGCAAAAATGCAGAAAATGAGCCGGAAGTCCAAACAAAAATGGTTAAATGTTGAGGAGAAACTATTACTCCATGTCTATCATGCAGAAAGAAACAAAGTAGACTACAAAACAACCTATAGCTAAACTATATAATATAAGTGCAAAGTGCAATGAGTCTTATAAACCTCTTGCATCTAAGTAATAATGATTTATACTAACCTCTATTGCATTAAAGTGGTACTACATTCACAAGCAAATAATAGAGATGCAGATGGGTGGACTAAACTTAAGAAAAAAATTCATTGTTATATAAAGAAGGTAGTTTGTGCAAGTCAAAATACCCTAATATAGGGTCAAGCTATGATCTAAAGAATGCATCCTTTGTAAAGAAAGATCAAAGATATGCCTTAATAGCACAAAGAATGGATGGATCAACTAGAAGAGAATATTAAAAAAATTGAAATTTGTGGTCCATCAAGGAAGATGAAAGACTTTTGGCCCAATCAAAAGCCAAAGAGGCAAAGGGTGGAAGAAAATCTTGTCCTTGAGTGGAAAAAAATTTCTTTTTTATTGAAATATAGTACCTATAAAGAAATGGATTCATCCTTAGCCTCAATCACATATGTCTCGAAAACTATCCCATCAACAAACACAAATGATAGGAAAGCAAAGGTGCCAAAGAGTGTCTAGCTGCCAAAAGCACTAGAGGTATCACTTCCTCCATAGATAGAAATTCTACCCCTCTATATAAACTTATCACGGATGTTTTTCCATGTGCAAAGTCCCTTATCACACGTTTAAAATTCCTTAGTTCAATGATATTACCAAATCCCCTAAATCTTCCAATCAAAGACAATATCACCAAAAACTCCCATGATCCCACTTTCAAAGGTTCTAATGCATTATATGAATCTTAATGAAGGAATAATTGTGCAAAGTAAGTAGGTTAGTCAATGAGAAATACTTAAGGACGGTAAACCTAATGTCACCTATAGATCCTTTGGTAAAGAAAGATCATTGACATGAAGAATATCTTCATGACATCTCTACAAGAGTAACATCTAAAAAGAATGTAGTAAAATTCTCAAACTCTCCTAAGACTCCAAGAATGAGTTACTAGTCTACAAATGTAACATACACTTGAAGGTAGAAGCAAAGGAATACCTAAAGGAGACAATACCTTACTCTATGATACCTTAAATCTCAATTTTATAAGATGAAGCTTGGTAATTAGGTGGTCAAAGGTACACCTAAATTGGTCTATAGTGCCCACATTAATGTATAGTCCACTCAAGAAAGAAAGACTTAACCTAGAATAGCTAAAATAATAGATGAAAATTTTAAAAAGTAAGCCATAGCAAATAGAGGTTCCATAGGAGATCTCCTTATTATGTACCAATAGTTGATTGAAAGACAATAACTCCTTGTAAGAAGCCATATTGGTAGTAAAGAGAAGAATAAGTACTATAGAAGGGTTGCAAACAAAAATAATATTTTGTCAAGGATCCACTAGCTTCATTAAGCTTTCTAAAGATGGATGCACATAAGATGCTATTAGAAGCATTATCAATATCAATATGAAAAATAATCCAATTTGGGAGGATATTTATTATGCTCTAGTGCCAAGAAACACAACCTCACAACCTTTAGGATAGATTCCAAATTGATGTGGACTAATTGTGATGACTTTATGTTAACCAAAATGCAGTATATTGGTAAGAAATAGGTTGTTCACTCCATGATAGATATAAAACATGGGGAGATTTGAAGAGAAATGTCACAAATTGTAGTTCTTTGTTGCTACTTGTTTAGCCTTTTGTGTAGGAATCACTCCCAAAAGAGTGAAATGTCACCACAAATGCACACAATGGCAAATGGAAAACAAAAGATCATGTTCACTAAAGATCAATTCCAACTTAACTCTAAAATGATGTTCTAGTCCACAACTTGACCATGAAGATTTTTCTTTTTTTTGTCTGACAGCGCCCCAGGGGGGCTGTCAGACAAAAAAAGGAAAAAAACTGATGCTTTCAAAAAAATAAAAAAACTGACAAGGAAAAAAAAAGCCTAGCTAACAAGCTAGGGCACAGGCTCAACTTGCAGAGGCGCCATAGTAATATGGCTTACTTGGGAGCAGCAAGTTTAAATCGGGGAACGGCTGATCCAACGATCATAATTCTACCCTTCCTAGAAGCCAAGTCTTCATCTAAAGGTTCTTCACATTGGTTATTATTCTTTGTCTTTGCTTTGTTGAGTATTATCAACACTACAGTTCTCTCCTAGGATTAGTCAAGGTATTGCTTCTTCAAAACTACTAGGGATCACCCACCCTAGCTGTAGATACAAGTGATCACATACACTCAACACTTGGGCTCCTTTTACAAACATTCCTCAATAACCATAAGAATTTTTTGTGATATCATTGTTGATAAGAAGATCTATGGGAACTTTGTAATATCATTGAACTAAAGAATTCTCTAAGTGTGGTAAGGGACTTGGTACATAGACAAACATCTTTGTATTTTTATCAAAGAATTCATATCTAATAGTTTTCACTAAGAATTTGCACTTGCAACTTCAACTTGTGCAGCTTAGTCTTTGTCATTCTTCCCTCCATTACTTCTTCCACAAGGGATACTAACAAGTCCTAAAGATCTTCTAAGGTCTTCGTCATCTTTTTAATTGAATTGGAATTCTTTGGACTACTATAAAAAAATTTCATCTAAGTGTTGATTTCTTCTTGTAACTTCTTTTTGTTAGTGGTCCATCCTTTGTCTCTTATTGAATATCTTCTTAGAGCAATTCTATTTGGAGAACCAATCTCTCCTTTGTATTTTTCTATCATTGTTTGCATGGTTGTATGCTTGTTATGCTTAGTTTCCACCTCTTGTTTAAGCATAAGGACCTTTGCACTTTGGTCATGCATGTTTGTTTCAAGCCATTTCTAGCACACATTGCTTGCAATCCAAAGAGCGTTCATCTCCTCCTATACACTTTTAACCTCTTGTTCATGAATCTTCTTTGCACCTTTAGCAAAGACTTTTCCTTCTTTAATTCATATGCCTCTTATAACAATGTATCATCTCTCTTACACTCCTCCTTGTGTAGGTTTCATACATCTCTACTTCTTGTAAGTGATCATTCTTTGCCTTTGTTGAAAATTCATTTGCATATAACCTCTTTACCAATGAAGTGTGGTCCACCACCTCAATCCAAGCTTCCTTGTAAGGAAGTTTAGGAAGAATTAATTTTTAGCATCTTAATAGTAGATATACCAAATTTATCACAAATGATGCACCATCCAAATCCATGTATTGTTCTCTACTTGGTCACCAAAACTTCTTCTTTGTGTTGTATTCCTTTGTGGATGTCTTTGCCTTGAATGTCCAATTCTTCATTTGCTCTTCTTGCATCAATTCCCTATTCTTTGCAAGATGGCCCAAGGGTCTTGGGCTTGTAGGATCTTCAATCCAAATATCTTCTTGATCTTTGGCTTGCAATTCTTCTTTGGGTGGCTCTTTCCCTTGTGGTGTAGACTCTACATCTATGTACTTGTCCCCTCTTTTTGATATATTTTTGGTGTCTTGGAGGGTGAGTCTTCTTCCTCTATCTCTTCTTCTCTAGCTTCCTTTTCGTGTGAAGATATATCCACTACCTATGGATTCTCCTCATCTTCTTTGTAGAGCATTGCAATCTCAAAGGAATGATTATCTTCTTGTTTGGGATAACTACCTCTTTCACCTCCACAAAATTACCAATGATGGCAAACTCCTTATTTGCCTCTTGAATCTCTCTTGCAACTCCTTTTCCTTCAAGTTGTGTATCAAAGTACTCTTCCAAGTTGAAGTGACTTGGGAACTTCTTGCACTCCTCCTTGCTCAATGAGTTGAGTCTCATGTAGAACTGTATGGCAAATAAAGCTAAGTATGTAGCACCTCCATCCTCTTCTAACTCTTGATCATCAATTGTGTATGCCAATAGAACATGGTGGCCTATTTCATTACTACTTCCTCATACACCCGGTCAAAGAAGATGGCTTGATTGACTGTTAAGTAGGTTGTCTTTTTTGAGCAAAACAACTTCATCAATAAAGACACAATTGATCTTGGGCCAGATCCTTGTAATTAGCAACCTTCAATTGCTACTCATATTGCACACCTCTATAATGGACCCAAAATTATGGTTTTTACCTCTTTGCCCAAGTCTCCAAACTTGGTGTCAAGTGTAATCCCTTCAAAGCTATTTATATCTAACTTGAGGACCATTCTCTAGTAATCTTCAATCCATCTCTTCAAATTACCTCTCAAATTACCAATTTCCTAGTTCATACTCCTTACTTCTTGCACCTTAAATGGTGAACTAAGGTCCAAGATCCAAGTTCCAAAGCAAGAAGTTCAAGTACTTGTAGAAATTCTTAAATTTCTACAAGTACTTGAAGATACATGCGCTACTTATCAATCATTGGGTTGCAAAGGATCAATATATGATGCATTCTTCATCACTCTCTTTATTCTCACCATATTTCTTATTGAAAAATTGACTAACATAAAGGAATTTCTACTCCAAAGAATGCTAACGCACTAATCACTCTTTAGGTTACACTCAAAGATTCTCTTGCAAAAGACAAATTTATTTGCAAAATATAATCACAAAAGAAAGAATTACTTGCCCAACACATAATTTTATAATAAGGGATCTTTGGTAAATGGTGTCTAGAGGATGAGCCCTCACAATCCTTATGTGAGAACTCTTCAGCCGAGCACCAACAGTCCTTGGCAGTAGTTCTTTGCTTAGGTGGTGCCGCCATTTAAATTTGCAATATGGTATTTGTTTTTCAAATTCCTTGGACAAAGAATCTTTATACACTTGCTCTTTGGCTCAATCTATTCTTTTTACCTTCACCTATAAGGATATGGATCTAACTAATGTCCAACATAATTTTTTATCCATCCAAATAGGAAAATAACACCTCTCATATTTATAAAATGTAGGAAAAAAAAATTTGTAAATTTTGAAAAAAATGATGTACACACTAAGATGCTATTAAATCAAGAATGTTATTCAAGCACAATAATTGTATGTTAAACATGGCATAACAAGACCTTTCATATAGCAATTGATTTAATGCATCTTGTGTCTTTCTCCTTTGCAAGAAGTCAATTGGCACTTAACACTTATCTAATTAATAAAAATATATCCTCTCTTGCAATTACTACAACCATAATAACTTAAAAAAAAACCAATAGAGTGGTATTAACTCATCCAAGGAATTGGTTGAGCGATAAGTAAGAGATTTATCTAGCCAAGTCATAGAGTGTATGAACAATCTTATGAAAGAAATATAGACATGAAAAACTTGTTTCAAAATTGCCCAAATTATAACCCACTTTAAATGTAAGCTACTTCTACAACTTGATTTGTATACTCAAAACAATCAACAAAGGGATCAAAGTAGCATGTATTGATCCAAGATGTTAATTAATCAATGTAATTACAACTTCATATATAGATCCCAAAGGTTCTCTTCATAATCTTTGTGTATCTTGCTTGCATGGATCTATCCTTAGTAAGGTAAAATGTTCATGAAAGATTGTACATAGTGTATCTCACACTACTATAAGTTTTACTACTTAGTGAAATGAAGACATAATTAGCACAAAAATAACACAAAATGCTATTTCTTGTATCTCTCAATACTTGCTATATCAAAAAAAATTCACATGAGTAAGTGCTAACTCTTCAAAGCTATAAGGTTCCATCACTTCTATTTCACATATTTATAATCAATGTGAAATCCAAATCCTAGAAGATATAAATCTTAACCTCTCATATTGGAATAATCAATCAAAACTTTAAAAACCTAAAGACACTTATATCTTCCTTTGGAAATTTTCATACCCTTAAATTCAAGTATGGATATAGTTGTCATGCGTATACACATTGCTATACAACATAAATCATTGTCAATATCATACACTATAGAAGCACAACTCATACATAAGTCATACATGTACTCTTAAGTGCTACAATAATCAGTTTGTTTAAACAACTCAAATTGCACTCAATCAAATTGCTACTTGATTTGTTACTCAATAATTTGCCAACAATTGAGCACTGATTATAATCAAGCCACATCCACTCTAGCTAGGAACTCAAAGGCTCAACGTTAGAGAAGTGAGCACTCTAAAGTTGCACTTCCAAGGTATACTCTTGATTTTGACCTAGGTCTCACCCCAACATTCCCACTGATGGCACACCCAATGGCGTAGATGGTGCAAGTGAAAATGGGCCCCACCATGTAGTTAGTACCCCAAACATGAAAATCTTACCATCGAAAAGTAGTCTATGAGTAACTACCAAAATACCTCTAACTACTATCATTGCTACTTCAATGTAATATAGGTTGAGCCATCTAGATGCAATGCTACAAATGGCATGATAGTTGTCATATGTATATACATTGCTATACAACATACATTACTGTCAACATTATACACTATAAAAACACAACTCACACATAAGTCATACATGAACTCTAAAGTGCCACAATTGCCTCCCTAGTTGGAAATTAGGTCCCTCTAACTCTAGATAGCCATCTACTCCAAGTATATGATATACCCTATGGTGAGCAAAAAATCAAGAGGCCGAGTGCTATCAAGCCATATTGTTAATCGCTTATTTGCAATCTATACCATATAAAGGATGAATTAGCTATAAGTCAAGTATATCTAGGAAATAACCACTATCCTTGAGGAAACATAATGAGAGAAGAAGTCAAACATGCCATATGTCATCCTTTCAAACAACTATCAATCACTAACATAGTAGAAGCTCCACCAGAAGAGTTGCATAACATACATTGTAAGTCTTCACGTACAAGTGTCAAGCTTGGGTCCATAGTACCATCAATGTTTAGGAGGTGGCATGGCACAAAATTATGCACATGATCCTTCCAAACAACACCATCATGTACTTCATCATCATCCAACACAAGGACTCCACATGGCAAAACCTTGTGCACTCTCAAGATAGTGCAGCTTATAGAAACATCAAGTGTTGTTGATGTTGTTTGTTATAGATATACATAATCACTTGGATGAATTCAACAGATCAAGGGTCTATAATCTCCTCCTCAAATGATAGCATAGAATAAGGCATCCCTATGTTGAGCAATTTGCTAAGTTCTCAAAGGCCATTGGCATCACTCTTCAAAAAATCTTTGCTTGTTGAGAACATGTGCTCATCCATATATTTGCATCATCCAAGTCCAACACTATAGTAGAATCTCATTGAATGGCTATAGGTAAATCTGGATCTTGTCAATAGAGTAGAAAGTAAGGAGAGAAAGATGCTAAGGAGGCTTACCGGTTGAACTGATAGCCCATGGCCAACCAAGGTAACTAGAGATCCCAATCTTCCAAGTTGCTTCTCTACAAACCATAATTTTGCAATCCTCTCTTCCATTGTTTGAACCACTCTCTCTGCTAAGCCATCTGCCTCAAGGTGATCTTGGGAGGTAGTAAAATGATCAATCAAAGCCTTGTCACATAAAAATCTAAAACTTTCCCAAGAACTCTATACTCTGATCAATCAAAAACTTAATTGGTGCACCAAATGACTAAGAACCCAATCTAAGAATGAGTAAGTTTCCCCTTCATTGGACTTATCAAGAAGTGCCACCAACTCACTCCACTTGGAGAAGTGCTCCACTATCACCAAAATGTATCAATGATGTCTCATAGTCAATGGTAAAGGTCCATCAAAGTCCAAACTCTAGCGGTAACCCAATTGCATGATAGGTAATGGGTGCAATTATGGCATAGGAGCATTGAATGATGCTCTAACTTAGTCATAAACCACACATCTTGCAACAAATTTTCATACATTGGTTTGCATATTGCACCACCAATAATGACTTTAGAGTAAGCTCTATGTACGCTTTACTCCAAAATGTCTTGGCTCTTCATGAGCATGATGGACCAACTATGGTCTCCGAGATGGAAGTGGTACTACTCACACTCTACCCTCCTCCTATACACAAAGAAGGTTTTTTCTCTCCAATCTCAACCCCTTGGCTTGTTGAAGAACATGATCTCTCTCCTTGGCCCCAAATGTATCACCCACAACACCAATGCAAAGATAGTCCATTACTAAGACACAATCATGAATGTCTCATTGAACTATACCACTATCTCCACTCTTTAGATTTGTGACCTCAATAACTTCTCCTACATGCATTGAGAGAGATACCACTAAAGCCTCATAAAATATACAGAGAAAGGCAAATGCATGCCAACCTGGCACCATGTCCTCATCTATCTCACCATGCCAACGTGCTCCGGTCTGATCTGCTGGATGGGACATGGGTTTTAACTCAACCCATCTACATACGGTTCACCACTCTAGGTCTATGTATAACCATGAAATCATACTCTTGTAAAATCAAAGCCCATCATGCAAGCTTCCTTGAAAGCTTGTTGGACTCCATCAACCACTTTAATAGCTAATGATCAATGATGAGAGTAAAGGGGTTACCAAATAGGTAACATAAAAAATGTGTTATTGCCCATATTGCTGCCAAGCACTCTTTCTCATATGAACTATACTTTGCCTTTGCTAAATTGTTGGAGTGACTAGCATATGCCACCACAAACTCCTTCTCCTCATCATCATGTTGAGTGAGCATTGCTCCAAGGCCCAACATACTCCAATCAGTGTGGATCAGAAATTGTCATACTCTAATCGGTCTCCTTAAAATAGGAGCAAATGTCAACCTCTCCTTGAGCTAAACAAAAGCTCTCTCTTGCTCATCTCCCCAACACCACTCATGTGTAAGCTTGGTTAGCATTGTAAGGCCTTGGTAATGGCACTAAATCCTCTAATATAACGGGGATATGAGTTCACCAACCCAAGGAATGCTCACACTTTACTCACATCTATAGGTTAAGGAATACAAGAAATAGCCTCCACCTTGGTCTACTGAACACCAAGTCCTCTGGGGTAGATAGTGTGACCTAAATACTCAACCTACTCATGGAAGAACCTACACTTCTCAAGATGTAATTTGAGTCCATGAGATCTTAACCTCTCAAACACCTCCAACAATTGTCTCTCATGCTCCTCCATAGTAGTGTTATAGACCAAAATGTTATCAATATAGCATTGAGCAAAATCCAATCCATCTACGATCCTATTTATGACCCTTTGGAACCTAGCAAGAGCATTCTTTAACCCAAATGGTAAAAATTTCCATTGATATAACACATCCTCACCGTGTGGATCAATAGTCCAAAATGTTGTCTTGTACTTATCTTCCTCCTTGATTGTCAACTAATGAAATCTTGTTCAAATATCCAAAGAACTGAAGATCTTTGCATGCCCAATTGCATCAAATATCTCCTCCCTTGTAGGCATGGCATATCAATCAACCCTAATCTATTAAATGATAGGATGATAATCTCCATACATCCACCTACTGTGTAATTGCCATCCATATCCTTCTTAATTGGCTTCACTGTAGTTGATGCATACTCTCCATGTGAAATCTCTACCAAACTAGCCTCAAAAAGGTCTCAACTTTGGCTCTAAATCAATGCTCTCTTCATGTCATTATATCAATAGGGACGTAAAAAAACTAGTGTATTGCTAGTCAAGTCAATCCAAATACCATGTCCTTTCAAAGCACCCAAATCTTTCATATTGAAGGCAAAACAACTTGTGTAGCTCCTTAAGAACCTCCAAACTTTTAGTCCTTCTTTTCCTATAAGCTTAGGTCCAAGATCCGGCTCTCAAGTATCCTCTATATTGTCATAGGAGTGGAATACGTATGGATTGGCTGCTACATTGAGTCCTTGGTTCCTTGGAAGTAGTAGTGTCATGCCCCCAACCACTAGGGGTCTCAACCTCAATGTGAGAAACCCCCTCCGATATGGCTGCAAGCTCCATTCGTCCTCTAGTTGTACCCCAAGTTGACCAAGGGTGTAATCCAAGTAGACCACTCTCCTTAGTAGCCATTGGTTGTGTTCCAAGAATACCCTTCCCAGTCCGTCCATTTGCCCCCAACATGTGCCTGAATTGTCTCAATAGGCGTAGGCTCATAGGTGCCCAAGTGGTGTTGTCTATCAAGTTCATCCTACATTGCTTTGCTAAACCAAGGCTCGCAATTAAGGTCAAACAGATCAGGTCCATAGCCTGACCTAACGCCTAGATGCCTCTAACACTGCTAGAACAATGGTAATACCGGTGCAAAAACCCATCACCAACACTCTCTCATTGGTGTTGAGCTCCACCAACTATTGTAATTGTGAGTCCCAAACCAGTCCAAGACCTCCCTCTCAAAAGGCATGGGAGCCTAGGAAACTCATAAGTGTGGGAAAAGTGGCTATAGGCTATCCAACTAGGTTAACCACTTCCATAGGCAACCTATCATCCACTACCACCATCTCAGACTGATGCCCAACATCCAAGATGTCATCAACAATGATTATCCCACTTTATTCAATGATCTAGTTATTGAATCCCAAAGACAAAGACAATGAACCCGTGATCCCACTCTAGCTGCATTTAACAATATGGCAAGTTCTACCCAAGCATAGAACTAATGTATACTTGCCACCACCTGGGAGCAAGAATCACCCATCAAAGGGACATTCTCCAAAATATAAGCTAGAGAAATGGAATGATGAACCAAGAAATATTGTAGTATACATAACATCTCCCAAAACATACCAAAATAAGGATCCTAAAGGCCCAAACCTTGGCTAGTGCATGTATGTCCCTAACATGGCCATCCAAAAATCACCAAATAAACAAGACCATGTCTATCCAAATTTTGTGCTACCATTAGGGAAATGTTTGCTAGTAGGATCTTCTGGTAACCCTTGATTGCTAACATCGATAATAACTCAAGATACTAGTAGGCCAAGTGTGCCACATGATGTAGACAAACTTGCCTAGCAATCTCATCTCTTTCCACATACAAGTACATGTGTACTTGTATACCCCAACCTATAATATCGTAGCTAGTCTAGTGTTAATCCCACCAAAAAACTCCAATAGACATACTTCCTCTATTAGATATTGCAAAGCAATGAGTGTGGTATCCAAAGGTGTCAAGGTAATTGATCTTGGATTCTCATCCTCACATTGGTCTCTTGGTGGTACAAAGGCTCCATTGCAAGCCTACTGCACCAACCGATCTGCATGTGGTTGTAATGCTTCCACTAAACTCCACAATGGAGCATCCAAGGTAGATGGAAAAATCCCACTTGTACTCCAAATCTGAGTGATCTCCTCTAGTACTGGAGTATCCTATGTATAGGCATTCCTCTCCAATAAATCACCAAGCCAAGTAACAAAACCACTAAAAGCAAAAATTGATGTTGTTATGATCACTGACTTTAGTGAGCCAAAATTGCCACTATTAAAGTAAACTTGTAGGTGCCATACCTATCCCTCACTTGACTGCCAACTTGGTCTATAGGAGGTTGTCTCCTCCCAATAGTCGATATTGAAACCCATGGAGTACAACACTGCTCCCCCAATTAACACATCATACAACTCAACTATAGTCACAATGGCTTGAGCTCTTACCATAGAGCTATCAATCAGATGACCAAGCTGAATCTGAACAATAAGCTCTCCATATGTGATGAGCTGTGTAGAACCACCACCTAGAGATTTCTAAATCTAAAATGGATACCTCTCCAAACTTGTCTTTTCTAACTCCAAACTGATAACTATAGCCTTTCCCAACATAAAGG
The DNA here is from genome assembly GCA_948567375.1 of Lunularia cruciata. Lineage (NCBI taxonomy): Eukaryota > Viridiplantae > Streptophyta > Marchantiopsida > Lunulariales > Lunulariaceae > Lunularia > Lunularia cruciata. Next base: position 52,259,092 of record OX419762.1, on the reverse strand, counting down.
GCTACACACTAGAGTCTAGTAAGACTCTTTGTGGTGTATAGACCTTCCTTGAAGGTCCCACCAAACAAAAAATCTCCCTCTAGTTATAGAACAACTCCAAGTGTAAATTATGCTTGCTCAAAGGCCGGTCTAGTTGGTAACTCCTCCAATCTAGCCACTATTGCCTACCATAAACCATTGGTTGATGAGCAAATCTCATGCTCCTCAACCAAGTCAACTCTACTATCAACCACCTTTGCTCTAATAGTAGGAACCATATCTTCCTACTTTCCCAAAGCATGGTAGCCAATTGTAACATTAGGTTTGGGTCAACTTCCAATAGAAACATGTCACTGGTTGAGAATAATGGAAAGTGCATAATCAGCTAAGCCGCCCCCAACATTGTGCTAGACTCAATCTGTGTAGTAGCAAGTGGTTGACTAGTAGGTATTCCATCATGCAACCCATCACCACCTACCACACCTTCACTAGGACATCTAGGAGCCATGGATGTTGCCTGTAGTGCCTTAGAGAGTGTAAAAGACTAGGAAAGTCTGACCAATCTACCAACCTCTCCTCTTTGTGAGTCCAACTCCATTGATGCTCCCTAGGCTATAGAGCACATACTGCACTCATAGTCACTATGATAGATGCATCCACCTATGTTGCTCCGCATATGAAGTCTAAGACGTCTCTATCACCAACATATGAGGTGGAAGCCTCAACACCCAAATTTGATCTCCTTTGAGCTATGGCCATGCTAGCCAATCTCTACTCCAACTTCTCAATGTGAGTAGCCATGGCTGTATAAAAATAATGGCAACTACTATACCACTACTAGGTGTGGATTCTCTACCACCTTGTCCTTCATGACCTGGATCTCCTTTACCACCTACCATAGTAGCTCTACCACTTCGTAACTCCAAGTGTAGGTCAAAGCATCAATCACTAGTGTGACCAAATCTGTGGCAATGTTCACACTATCTCTATGCTGACTATGATGCACCAAAGGTATCAGGTTATACTGCCTTGAGTGCACTCTCTTCTATGGTGAGGTCCAACACAAGTCCAATAAGCAACACCACTACTAACTTGTTTCTACTAACCAAAAAATGAAGGTAAGGGTCTAACTACAATGGGCACTCCATAGGATTTGGGCTATCTACCCTATTCTTGAAAACCAACATGACTTGGTGCACTCTATTTCACTCTAGAAGTAACAATCTTGGATGAGGTCTCCCTACCAAATCCAGATATCATCACTCTCTCTTCCACCATGTTGAGCTCAATACGCTCAACCAAACCAAAGACCACCACCAAAGTAGGTGAAGTAGCCTATAACAATGTAACATCACATACTCTACATCACAACTCCTTGTCAAGTATCCCATACCAAAACTAGACTGCCTAGGCCTTAATAACTCCTTGAGTAAAATTGATAAGCCGTCTCATGCAAGTGTATGCTTTGCATAAGCTCTCTCCAACCTTTTGCTGGACCTCTTGCAATCTCCTCAACTTGTCAATCCACACTCCTTGGTAGTTCTACTTCAAACACTAGAATAACTTTATCATGGGGTTAAACCCCGGTACTACATTGCCTCCTAAAATAGTACCTCTACTCATGGTAGCACCATCTCCAAGAGATTCACCAATGCTACTAGAGTTAGAACTCATGGGTATTGTCAAACTACCCCTAGAAATCAAGCCTAAAGTAGTGGAGATATGATTTGGAGACCAATACTCTCTCCATGGCTCAATCTTCTCCAAGTGAGCTCTCTTCAACTCATGGTAGGAATCTATTGGTGGACCCTCTAAATGTTGAGACAACTCCTTCTATGCCATGTGGTCAAGTATTATTAAAATTATTAGAAATGCATTTAGATAATATTATTTTTTGTTTGGGCATGGCTTTGACCATTCCAAGAGCAAGACATAAGGTGTAAACAAAGTCAAGTTTTGCATCTGCCATAGATCACAACAACTATCAAACTCATGGATGAAGTCATCCAACTCAATGGTACCCATTATACTAAAGTAACACTTGGGACCTTTGGAGGCCCCATAAATCTAATCTTGTCCCACAACAACAATGCACTCTCAACTAAATCAGCTCCTATTCCAAACTCCAACTTAGAGTCAATCTCCTCCTCACTAGGACCTAAGATATAGGCTAGTATTGAGCACCACTCTAAGTAAACCTTATATGTATTATAGTGTTATCTCCTCCAAAATCCCCAAAGAACTCTATTGTGACAAAGTAACTAGAAATTGCAACTTGCAATTGAAACCACCACAAGTACCCCACAAAAAATCACCACCAAGTGCCAACACCTCCAAGTGCAAACACCACCAACTAAACATCACCAACTAATAGAGCTCTAACTATAACAACTACATTAGGAGGAAAGGAAACCTATATCTTGCCATCACAACATGTATTCTCATGGTCTACATGTCATCACAACCTACTTCACCGGAGAGAAACATAGGTAGTTTGATGGGTCATCACTCAAACCTCACTACCAAGAGCACACCAAAGCACCAACACTCTAAATTCAAGGCACCTCACACAAACATAGTGCAAAAAAAAAAACAAAAAGTAGAGAATGGAGGGAGTCCAATCATAAGAAGGCTAAACAAAAACCCTCTATCTCATAAATCAACACTAGACTGACTCTACCACTATTTGGCATTTGATATAATCAAAATACCTATCTACTTCTTGAATTATGAGGATGTAATACTCTAAGGACAAGAGAACTCTTCAAGAAAGATACAAGAGAGAAAACATAGATTTCACACTCAATCCTCCAATCTCCCAAAGGAGCACCTTCTCTTTATTATATAGCCAAAGAGGATCTCTTCCAAGGAAGCTCCACCATAGGATTAGGTACATGGATAGGTGACATTTCAACAAGCCCAACCCTCAGATTACTTTCTTAGATAGGTGACATGTCAGTCTTGGTCCCATCTAGTTGGTCAAATAAGCTTTGACCAAAGGGAATCTTCTAGAGAATCTTCTTGTAGGAATCTCAAAATCACGTGGGTGAAGTATCATTGGAATGGTCATGGTGATACAAATGAGGGGGAGGGAAAGCCAAAATTTCATTTTTTGGGGGAGAATATATTTATTTTTTAGGCCTAATTCATCCATTTTGGCCCACAAAATTGCCTCCTAAGTTTTTAGGCCTATTTTGGCTTTTGCACTATTAGTAGAAGTGCTCTTTTGGTGATATCTCTATCTGATCTACATTCTCCATCATGTGTAACATCCTTCTAGATGTCACCATCCCAAGGTTTACCTCTAGATCATATGCATAGGTATTGATTCTAAAGTTTCCAAGCATGTCTCTGATTCTAGCCTATTTATAGAAGTATTCTTTTGGTGATACCTCTATCTGGTCTACTTAGTCCATCATGTATAACATCCTTCAAGATGTTACCAAACCAAATTTTATCTCTAGATCATCCACCTGGCTATTGGTATTAGAGAGGATCATCGAGAATGAGATCAAAGTTCTTGCTAAAATCCAACATAAACCCTTCCTATATTTTGACATAAATTTGACATAAAATCTTATGTAAATCTATAAAGTTAGCTGATTGCAAAATCCTCCGCCAAATCTTCACTTGAGCAAAATTGGAAAGATGGGGATCTTTGAATCTCTAGTTCATAGGAATAGGTTCCCAACTCCACCTTCAATTTCACTTTCTGAGCTAACTCGCACCAAATTGGTCTTACTTTCACCTCTTGAGCTCAAAATCACAATTACCGCTTGAAAATTGCTTCTATTTGCTCAAAATTTGGCCAATGCTTCCACACACAATCACTCCCAAGGAAATCAAAACTATGATCAAGATACCACGATCCATCGTACTTGGAGATACCACAACCACCCTCAACTCTTGTACCCGATTTCCCCTTGACCTCACTTCTTTGATATAAGTAGTGTGTTTCAAATTACACTCAATCAGATCAGTGCTTGATCTATCACTCAATAATCTACCAATAACTTAGCATTGATTACAATCAAGCCACACCCACTCTAGCTAAGAGATTCCAAGTGATGCTCATTGGCTTTCTATCCACTCGAGCCAAGAACTTGAAGCCTCAACATCAGAGGAGTGAGCTCTTTGGAGCTGCACTTCTAGGGTATACTCCTAATTTTGACTTAAGTCTCACCCCAATGGTCCTACTAATGGCGCACCTGATGGTACGAACAGTGGAAGTGATGGTGGGCCCTACCATGTAGTCAATACCTTGAATATGAAATCTGACCGTTGGAAAGTAGTCTTTCAGTAACTACCAAAATACCTCTAACTACTATCACTTCTACTCTAGTGTCCAAGCAATCTAGATGTGATGCTACAAATGGCATGACAAATCACATAATTTTCCTAGTAAAAATGTTGAGAGGATTGAATTGATTCTTGACTTGATCTATTTTACATCTATTTTGAAGGTAAGGAATTAACTAAATACTAAGTTTATATTTCATTATCATTTGTCTATTTTTTGGTATAAATATATGAAAATTTTGTTACTATATATATGTTAGTATATGTATTTTTTAATATGTATGACAAGTAACACTTTATTGTAATCTATAATAAGATCAAATACAAACTTAAAAATAAGATATAAGATTATCAACTTTTTAAAGAGCTTTGCTTACTTGAAAAAAATATCCATCCACTTTTCAAACACTAAGCTACATATTTTTACATATCATTTCAAGCATATATACTATGGTATCAAGGATTATGGATTTTATTTTATTTTATTGATTTGTATAGAAGTATAGTACATTTCTCTATTTGATGGAAGAATCCCTTTGTTTGGTAGTTATTCAAAATTGTCATTGTATTTGGACCAAAAGAGTGGAACACAAAGTACAAAGATCTATGGTCACTCAAAGCAAGCCAAATACTAGTAAAGTCAGTAAAGATAGGTTGTTGTCTTGAAGGTACAGGTCAAAATAACTAAAAGTGAAGGAAAAGTGTCATTGGGTGCTATTTATTTATTTTGTCCTTATTTAATCTCGTGGGTAGGGAATGCTCCTACAAGAGTGTACTGTCACCCCTATGGAACTCTAGGGGTATAAACCACTCTTCTTTGAAGCCACAACCCTAAAGACACCTTCTAGTCAATCAAATGCAAGTGAGTTTTGATTCTATGGTACTTGTTATGCTTTCAACCAAATTGGCTCCTCAACCTATTGTTTCACTCTTTTTTCTCCCTCACAAATCCAACATCATAATCAAATGCAAATAAGCCACTTTGTAATTGAGCACTTATGGTCCTATTGGGAAATTCCTTACCACCACTCCACATAGATATTCATCAACATATAGTGCAAAGTAATTAGACCTTGGCTCTACATAAAGTTGCATGAGAAAATTAACATGTAGATTATCAACTAGAGCTTTATATATAATTTCCTACTTCACCCCAAAGTCCTCAATGGGTTTCTTGGGTAATATGCTACCTAATCATACATCACGAACTTAGGATTCTAATTCTATCTTATCCTAATTTTCACTAAACTAACTAAGCTATTGATACATGTTAGGGAAGGTGTTAGAGCTTCTCTCAAAGTCAACTTTATTTTTTGTTCTTTGAACTCACAACACCAAAAGTGCTACTTGGCCAAGAAGTTCTATAGAATAATAAAGTCATTCTTCCTAAGTATTTAAAACTACAATGTGTACAACTAAGAATAATATCTATACTAAGAAGAACTTTGGATAACTTTGGTATGATTGTACCTCCTTTAGGGAAGTAAAGCACCTTTTTTGGAGGCTTTAGTGAAAATAACTACCTTTTCTCAGTCCAATCCTTATACTTGGTTTTGCAAGTTAGTGTTACATACTTTGGTACTTTGGTGAACTTCTTGTCTAAATGCTCTTTCAACCAATTTCTCTTCTTCATGAATTATTTGTTCCAAATTTTGGATATCCACTTTCAGCTCATGAATCTTTTTCTTCCAGGCCTTCTTGTTGGCTTCCTCCTTCAACATCTCTAAAAAGTGATATTGCACTTCTTGCAATTGTTGGACTGCCCTTTGCTTTGCTTCTTGTAATTTATGGCTCAAAGCTCCAACTTCCTTTTGGACTTCCTCCATAAGTTGGAGACAATCTGAGCCTTGATCAGCCATTTACTTACTCAAGTCCTCTTCCATATGCTCCAATTGTAAAGCCAATTGTAAAGCCACATATGCTCCAATTGTAAAGCCACTTCCTTCCAATATTTGGCCATTTGCAAATTGAGAGTTACAATCCTTACCTTAGTATTCTCAAACTTTGAGCAAATGCTAAGAGCTTCCTCATCCCTAGCTCACAATTGATCTTCATACCCAAGTTGCACCTCCTTCTTTTTCATTTGTAGGTTCCTTAGGTCCAACTACACTCATCCCAAATATTATCTCGTGCTCCTTTTGGTTTGCCACAAAGAAAGCATGATTTCTTTGCATTTTAGAGATCACTTATGTTAGCACATTTACTTTCTTTCCTCCTTATAAATATTGCAAACCTTTGAAAATTCCTCATTTGTCTTCTCTTATTCAGCCTTCTTGGTGTGAGCTCCTTGTGCAGGCTCCTTACAAGGGTTGTGTAATAGACTATTTTTAGACATTCCTCTTGGTATTGGGAAAGAAGCATCTTCATTAATTGCAATATGATCTTATCAAATAGATAATGAAGTGTGCTCTCTCACTTGTCTACAACAATGAGCCCTAAAGGTAAAACACTCCATTTGAGATGCCTAAACCTTTTTTGAAAGGTATTCTTCTTCACATTTTCTCCATCAATTAGAATTTTCCAATAGCCACTTTGAAGATCCAACTTTGAGAAGTGTTGAGCTCCACTCAATTGATCCAACAAGTAACCAATTTGAGGCAAGAAATATGCATTCTTTACAATAATTTGTTGGGACCATAGTAGTCATTATAAAATCAAAGTACTCCATCCTTCTTTGAGGCAAATAGAATTTGTGTTCCTCAAGTGAATGTATTATGTTACATGAAATCCTTCTCCAACAACTTTGTCAATGTCATCCAAAGCTCTTCTAACTCCTTTGGTGAGTGCGCTTAGATTGGTCTACTCACAAGAGTACTTAGTAATAACTCAATCTTGAAGGGTATTACTTGATCAAAGTGTATCCCTACCTTTTTGGAAGATCATTAAACTCTTGAACTATCCAATTAGCCATTGCTTAGTGATGCTTATAATCCTCATCAAATCCTCTTTCTACAATTGGCTTGATACACATCAAAAAAATATGATATCTTCCTCCAAAGCTTGCTCTACAATTATTATACTAAAAAGCTTATCATCTTAAGACTAACAATACCTAGATGTCTTACTCAAAGATACCAAACAACCTAATCAATAATTCTCACCTTGGTGTTATACTTCAATTTTTTATCGGGTCCAATCAAATTGAACATTTTGATGTTCAAGCCAAAAATACATAAAATGATATTGTAGTATAGATGAGCTACTACAAATTTCATACACTCTAAATATTCCTTTCTAATCTTGAAATATAATAGGATGTGAAGTACAAAATGTGGAACTCTTTTTACCATCTTTCATCATCAATGTGCTACCCAATACCAATATGATAGGAATGCATAATTCCTTTGCTAATTACATGGACATGCAATTCTCCAAATGCTTAGAATCAACCAAAGCCCTACAACCACAAGTAGATATCATACATTGTAAGTGAATCAAACTTGCATAATTCAAGCCTTCAATCCTATTGGACCTAATAAAGTTCCCAATAAGTGGCTCAATAGCTCTTACTAGGACTCTTTGTTTCATGAATCATCACATTCCATAGATTCTATTTGAGCAATTTGTTTAGGTGGTCCATTCTTAATTAACATTTTTCAATGTCTAATTTTGTAACAATATAAGCAACCACCACTTTTCAAAATATTTCTTTATTTGCAATGCCAAGTGGTCTCCATTGGATGACATCAATCTCTATTAGTGCAAGCTACTCTACCCATGTGTAGTATGTTGGCAGGTTTTGTGAAGGTCTAGGTCAAGACTAAGTTATGGCAACCAAAGAATCAAAGCACTTAGCCAACAACAAGGCTTCTTTTAAGTGTTTGGGCTTGCACGTGGTTACTTCCAATTTGGTGCATGATTTCAAGCTCTTAAAAAATCAATCCAAAGCTTCACCTGGTATTATCTCTAAGATTTGCATTATGGTGTTTTGGAATTGCATGATATAGCTCCTCATAAAACCAATCTGCTTCTATTTTACCAACTTGTCTCATGTGGCTTGTATAACATTCACTACTTGAAATCTCTTGATTATTGCTCTCTTGAATTCTTCTATATTGAAATTGGAGCAATAAACTACCATTGAACTTACTCCACCTAAAATTAGAGTTTGAATACGCTTTTTCCGCCTATCAGGCAGTGGCCTTCAAACTTTCATAGGTGATTGATGTATGGTACCCATCTTTCTCACAATGAATACCATAATAGCTCACATTTCATTGTCGTGTGAATTGCGGTCGACAATGTGTTTCTCCAAAGTACAATATCAATCCCTAAAACTCACCACTTTGACTCTAGTTAGCAACTACTTGTAAGAGAAGCCTTCATTGGCAAGTTGTCCTCATCTTTGACTTCTATACTCTATAGTAACCTCCTAGAGAGCTCGCTGTTTGTGGCAAGGCATGTAGCCAATGTCATGTAGATGAGAACACTTTGCAGATTATTCTATGCAACGTCTTGACGCATAGGAGAAAGTGCTACCTCTTTCTTCAAGATCTACAATTGCTTGATATTCCCGCTTTGCATGCTCGGAGCAGCCAGCAAGGGAGTCGCCATCCTTCATTCTATTAGAAGTAGAAGATAGGTGGAATAACCACTGTAGTGATATATCTTAACGGTCTATGATCGTCCTACCATTGAACTTACTCCACCTAAAATTAGCATTATAACTTGGCCACTCCATCGAAAGTGACTCAAAGCCAAGATAATTTATCTTGGTTCATCTAGAAAATTTATGGCTTCAAAATAACATTTGTAATAAAAGAAATCCACACTATACCCGATAGATTTGTGCCATCAAATACCTTTGGCTTTGGGAGTCAAACTTGCTTCTACTTCTTGAAATGCTACTCTCTCTATGTGTTTTTGTTCTAATTGTTGATTTTCATGATCTATCTCCTTTAATAGTCAAATAAGGTGTTGGATGTATTGTTGTGTAATAATAATAACTTTATGCAATACCACCATGACTACTACTTTACCAACTACCTCTTCTAAGTTAGCAAGTAGATGCAACATGTCTATTGCTCCTTATATGTTACAATTAAAAGGATCAATGGTTCCCTAGACAAGGTGATTTAATTCAAAAAAATTGCACAAAGTGTGAAATAATAAATTGCATCAAATGTTGTTTTGGTAGTACATAGATATGGAAATCCAATTGTTTTGGAGTAGTTGTAATGTCATTAGCTAAACATATTATCTAGAAGTGAATTTTGGCTTGGTAACATTTGGAAGGATGTTATATACAATGGACTAAGAAGGCCAGATAGAGGTGTCACCAAAAGAATACTTCTACTAATGGTGTAGCAACCAAAAACACATTGAAAACTTTAGAGCCAATTTTGAAGGCTTAAACAAATAAATTAAGCCTCAAAATGGAACAATTCCTCCTCTTCTCAAAATAATGCCTTACCTTCTCCACTCCACTATTCATCACTTCAAGAGTTGTCCAATTGTACCTCACCCATGCAATTCTAAGCTTCCTACAAGAAGATTCCTAAAATATTCCTTCTAGTCAAACTTTTTTGACCAACCAAATAGAACAAGAACCAACAAGTGAAACATCCATGCAACTAATCTAACGGTGGAGATTGTTGACATGTCACCAATCCATGTATTTTTGTGATTTCTTGAGGGTTCTCTTATCCTCAAGATATTACATAAATAGATTTGGTGGTCCATAGATTCCATCCATGCAATTACTACTATGGTACCAATATAAAGTGCAAGGAAAGAAATAACAGAATAGAATATTAGAATAGAAAGTCATATAGGAATCTTCAAGTGAGTGAAACTTTGAATGCCTAGCATGAGCTTGGGCTTTGGTATCTATATGTAACTTGAGTATAAGGCTCCCAAGAAGCTTCAAAGGAAGATTCCTTCTAGAAGCTACCTTATTTGGAGTTCAAGCTAAGCTAGTTGTTTACTTGACTTACAAGCTAAGCTAGCCATCAACTTGGTGTACAAGTTACTCAATCATTGGAAGGTTCTTAGAAGCTTCTCAAGAAAATTTATGGATGCTTCTAGAATTTTCTTAGAATTTCCTAGAGATATGATAGTTCTATCTTGTTTCAGTTATATGTTTCAACTATCTCTTTATTAGCTTGAGCTAGCTCTATATTATCACAAAAATGGTCTCTATTGATGGCATCAATTTCCATTGGTGTTGGCTCTTCTACTTATGTGTCATGTGAGTATAGGTTCTATGAAAATCAAGGTCAAGACCAAGTTATGACAACCAAGGAATCAAAACACTCAGCCAATTGCATGACTTTTCCAAGTATTTGGGCTAAGTTATGGTTACTCCCAATTTGGTGCATTATTTCAAGCCTCTCACAAACTAATCTAGAGTTTTCCTTCCAAAATCTTTTGAGTTTAAATTATTGTATTTTGGAATTCAATGATGTATGTAACAATATAGAGTTTAGCGATATAGCTAGTAAGGTTAACAAAGAAGATCCAAAATAAGCCAAATTAGTCCAAAATATTCTAGAAGCATCTAAGAAGCTTCTCGGGAAGCTTCCAGACTAGCTTAACTTGTACTCCAAGCAAGAAGCTTCTAGAAGCTTCCAACTAGCTTAGCTTGCATGCCAAGTAAGCAACTTCTAGAAGGAAGCTTCTTGGTTAACTTGGCTTGCACTCTAAGAAAGTGGCTTAGGGAAGCTTCTTGAGAAGTTTCTCAAGGTCCCTATATGCTGTATATAAATACCAAAGCCAAAGCTCATGCTAGGCATTTGGAGTTTTCCCACATTCAAGTATCCCACATTCAAGTATCCCACATTCAAGTATCCCACTTTGAGTTTCAATTCTCTTTTTTCTCTCCTCGGTCTTGGTCGTTTACAATATAGCTGTCCACAAAACCAATTTGTTGCAATTTTGCCAATCTATCTTGTGTGGTTATGCAACATTCACCGCTTGGAATCACCTAATTATTTCCCTCTTGAATTCTTCCCCTCTTGAAAGTAGATTTTGTTCTTGCAAAAGAGAAGGCCATCTTTGAAATGAAAAGGTTTTGTATTCCTTGTCACATATTGCAAGACTAATTTGCACAAGTTGAAAGAATAGGTCTTCTTGTAAAGCAATCTTGAGGTTTATGTGTTCCTTTGAATCTATCAGTACTATGGTGATTTATTTCTATCACAGGGCTTCAAGAAGGATCTGCAAATCAACTTCTTGCAATAGGGCATCAAGAATGGCATGGAACTTACTAGGTTTGTATTTAGGTTTGATATTAAACAATTGTTATTTTTCCTCCCATTGATTATGCCCACTCTTCATGTAAGGTCTATAACAAGGTTTCTGATTTTTTTTCATTATCACTTGCTTCTACATGAGGTAATTTTTCCACAACATTGTTGCATATACTCATCTTAAGTGGTTCTTGATCTAGAGCATAATAATTCTCTTTTGTTATGTTTAATCATCAAGTTATAGGAGCAATGAGATGCAAACCATCTATAAATTCCTATTGTAGCATTGTTCCAATTGCAAAGTTTAAAGCATCAAAATAAACTACACAAGGTAGTTGAGGATCATATGGTTAGAGGATAGGTCGCAAAGATAACATATCCATAAGTTTCTTGAATGCTTCTTCTTGCTTGGTGGTCCATCAAAGTTTTTTGTCTTCCACAAGAGTTCAATCAATGATATAGCCATATGAGTATAGTAGTAGGTGAACCTTTGGTAAAAACTTGTCAATCCATGAAATCTCCAAACTTTCATGGCATCCTTAAGAGTATGCCAATTGCTAATGGCCTTGATTTTCTCCTCTTCCATCTTTATCCACTACATTGAAACCTTATGACCCAAGAAGGTAACTTCTTTATACCAAAAGACACACTTTGACTTCTTATAGGAACTTCTATTGTCTTAATTATCATGAACTTTTGTACATGGTTCTTGTATTTTATCTCCATCTTATTATAAAATCAAATGTCATAAAAAATACAAAAATGTATCAATCTAATAGTTTGATTAACACCCATTGCATTTAATCCATGAAGATTGCTAGAGCATTTTTGAGTCCAAAAGGTAAAACTCTCCATTCAAAATACCCATATGTTACATAAAAGATAGTCTTTTACACATATTCTCCATCATGGGAATTTTCAAGTAGCCGCGTTGAAGATCCAACTTGGAGAAGCATTGTGATCCTTTTAATTGATAGAACAAGTCATCAATTTGAGACAAGCAATAAATATTCTTCATGCTTTGTTTTATGATATGGATTTAATAAACAAGTTAGTGCAAGCTAAAGGGTTAAGGAAATAAGCCAAAGATAACTATAAATTATAAAAATATTCTAAAAATATCTAGGAAGCTTCTTTGTAGAATGTTCTAAAATCACATAAGAAGCTTCTTAGTGAGAAGCTTCTAGGTGACTTCAAAGGATCAGGTAACTTGCACACAAAGTTAATCCTTAGCTTAGCTTGTATGCAAAGAACACAACTTCTAGAAGGCTTTAGGTCATAGAGTGTAATACTCGGAGGACAAGAGAAGAGAGAAAACACAAATTACACACTCAACATTTGGTGCCCCAAAGGAGCACCTTCTCTTTATTATATAGACAAAGAGGATCTCTTCCAAGGAAGCTCCACCATAGGGTTAGGCACACAGATAGGTGACATGTCTTCAAGCTCCACCCTTGGATTACTTACTTGGATGGGTGATATGTCGGTCTAGGTCCTATTTGGTTGGTCAAACAAGCTTTCACTAGAGGGAATCTTTAAGGGAATCTTCTTGTAGGAGTCTCAAAATCACATAAGGTACCGTTGGAAAGCTCTTGAGATAAACCGACCTTTCCTTTGTTGGGGGGATCCGCACATTTTTTAAGCCTAATTCATCCGTTTAGGCCTTCAAAATTGCCTTCAAAGATTTCAAACATATTTTGGTTCGTACTCTATTAGTAGAAGTCCCCTTTTGGTGATACTTCTTTCTCATCAGTTTAGTCTATCATGTGTAACATCCTTCTAGATGTTACCAAACCAATTCTCACCTTTAAATCATATGTCTAGCTATTGGTTCTAAGGTTCTCAAGTCTATTTTGGTTTTTGCTCTATTAGTAGAAGTACTCTCTTGGTGATACTTCTATCTGATCTACTTTGACCATCATTTATAACATCATTTTAGATGTTACCAAACCAAATTTCACATCTAGATCATATGGCTAGCTTGTGGTATTACAGACCTCCCTCCTTTTAAGACGCAACATCCTCATTGTGCAATTGTTGCTCAAATGCTTGCACCAACACCGGTGCATGTGTCAAATTGGCAGCGGGTTCCCATGTTGCTTCATAGAGGGGGTAACCTTTCCACTGTACAAGATAGTCCACCCGCAAATGGCGAGTACCACGAACGCATTTTTGGAGAATATGCTCCACTTCATATTCTTTTGTGCCATCAATGAGTGTCGGACAAGGTTGAATGTCTTGTGTGGAATGACCCTGGCCTGATCGGGGAGCATATCTGCATAGTAGGGAAACATGGAACACTAGATGGATCTTCATGCGTGGTGTTAGCTCAAGGTGATAGGCCATAGTGCCAATGTGATGAAGAATCCAGAAAGGCCCAATAAAATGAGGTCTGAGCTTACGAGGTCCAACTAATGTGAGGTTGGTTGTTGATAGCCACACTTGATCCCCAACATTGAACTCCATGTGCCTACGGTGTGCATCAGCATATTGCTTCTATTGATTTTGTGCAATCTGTAATCTGTGCTTGGCGCTCTCCACACCGTTTTGGATTCTAGAAACAAATGTGTTGATGGCATCGACCTTGGTAGCCACTGGACAGATCTTCATCAAGCTAGAAGGTGTGAAGGGATGCTCACCATACATGAGGAAGAACAGAGTGACATAGGTGGATGCATTCACTAAATTGTTGTAAGCAAATTCCACCAATGGGAGTAGGGTGTCCTACCTCTCTTGCTCTTCTAAGGTGAAGCCGCGTAACATATCTTCAATCGTGTGATTAGCTCGCTCTGTTTGGCCATTTGTTTGTGGGTGGTAAGTTGTGGACATGGCCAACTTGGTTTTGAAGAAACCAAAGAGTGTTTGCCAAAACAAACTGGTGAATTGAGTGTCTCTATCTGTGATTATTTCTCTAGATAGGCCATGGTGAGAGAAGACTGCATCTAAGTATAATTGAGCTAGTCATATCCTTGGTGGTAGGGCGTACATGAATCATTTTGTTGAGTCAGTCCACAAAGACCATGATGGAGTCAAACCCTGAGGTAGTCTTGGGTAATTCACAAACAAGATCCATACTCACTTGTTCTCAATGTTAGGTAGGCGTAGGAAGAGGTTGAAGGAGCCCTTCATGAGCTTGATTAGAGGCTTAGTTTGGTTGACAAAGTAGGCAATTGCACATGTAGTCCATCACGTTGTTGCTCATCTTGGGCCAATAGTAATGGCGTTGGACTGCATCCAAGGTCTTGTCCACTCCGACATGACCTGCAATGGCCGAATCATGACATTCTGCTAGAATGGTGGTGCGTAATTCAGGGACATTTGGGATCTATAATTTGCCATCATGAAAGGTGAGTCCTTGGGTGATGGTGACGCCTTTGGATGATTGCGCTTCTACAATCTGCAGATCAGTTTTTGTAGCAGCCAAAATCTTTGGCCAGAATTCAAGGTTAATCTTAACCTCTGCCACCAAGTTGTTTTCCATTGGCATGCAGTTGAATGCATTTGCAAGTTGCTTCTTACCTTCCACGTAGGTGATTGACATGTTGAAGCATTATTGCCACTCTGCCCACCGAGTCTGGTGACGAGATAGATCCTTCTGCGTCTTGAGGTAGACTAGAGGTTTGTGGTATGTCTCTACTACAAATGCCTTCTCGCCCAGATAGTGCTTCCAATGCTTGGTTGCCAGAACAATGGCCAGCTCTTCTCGTTTGGTGGTGTGGTAGTTGCACTCTACAGGTAATAAATTTTGAGAGAAATATGCAATTGGATGCCATCTGTCATGCCACTCTTGTTGTAGGACTGCTCCTATTGCTATGCCTGATGCATTTGTATCCAACTTGATTGGTCGTTTTAGGTCATACCACTTCAAGATTGGTGCATGTAGCAAGGCGGCTTTCAATTCTTAAAAGACCAACTCTTGTATGGTTCCCCATGTCCACTTCTTCCTCTTGCCAAGTAGTGCCATTAAAGGCTCTTGAGTTGAGTCTGATCTTCTGGTGCATGCCATTTTTTAATGACCTCTATTTTATCTATCAATACTTGAATGCCCTATGCACTTACTCTATGCCCCAAGTAGTCTACTTTAGACTTGCCAAACTTGCACTTTGAGATTTTGGCATACAATCGATTGTCTTAGAATCTAGAGGACTTCTCATATATGTTGTTTGTGTTCCATCATTGTGCTACTATATACTAAGATATTGTCCAAGAAGACAATAACAGACTTATCAAAGGATGGATGAAATATGTCATTCATTAGACTCATGAAAGTGGTAGGTGCATTGGTGAGGCCAAAAGGCATCACAAGATACTCAAAGTGGCCATACTTGGTTTGAAAGGCAATTTTGTACACATCCTCCTTTGCAATTCAAATTTGATTGTAACCGCTCCGCAAGTCCAATTTGGTGAAGTATCTTGCTCCATGGAGTTGATTAAACAGGTCATCCATGCAAGGTAAGGCGTATTTGTTCTTCATTGTTTGTTGATTGAGACCTTGATAGTCAATGCACATGGGCATTGTACCATCCTTCTTCTTCACAAACAAGATAGGAGCCCCATATGATAATACGCTAGGTTGGATGAACCCCTTTTGCACCATCTCCTCAATTTGAGTCTTACACTCCTCCAACTCATGAGGTGATAGGCAATATAGAGCCTTACAAGGAGCTGTCTTCCTTGGGAGTGTCTCAATTTTATGATCTACTCTCCTTTTAGGTGGTAATCTTGAGGGTAGATCATCGTGAAAGACATGTGGAAAATCATCTACCATAGCCTTCAGTTTCTCAAGAACTTGTCCATGGAGTTGTGCATTCTAGACTTCTCTTATAAGACCCATGAAACATCTATCGGTCTTATAGATAGTTGCGGTCCCTATGACATATAGAGGCAGATCCTACTTGGATGATTTTTCTTTAACCCCAATGATTGACCATTGGTGGGTTCTCACTACTTTCTTCCTCTAATGTACCATAGGTTTGTACTGCTCCATCCATGGCATGCCTAAGATTGTATCACTCGCCACTCAATTGCTTCCTTATATTCTCCTATTATACACTCTGCTTGGATGAGTAACACTCTCTATACAGAGAGTGTTACTCATCTAGGAAATGATTCAATCCTCTTTGTTTGCTCGTAAGGTAACTCTACTTCTTCATTCCTATCCCTCTTTAGATCCATTCCCAATCTTATTGCAATAGATCATGATAAGAAATTCTCTGTTGCTCCCGGATCAATTAATACTCTCACTTGATTGCCTTCTAGAACCCCATTCATGACAATCAATTATGAGGTTGCCTTTTGAGATCTTTGCATATTAGTCTTCTTCCTTCCTTCACTTCTTTTCTTCCTTATTGAGCCAGTAAGGCTACAAGGTACATTTACTGGTGATCTTTGTTTTTTGAAGTGATTTCTACCTCCTCCTCTTCAATATGCCTCTCCATGTTGTTCAAAGATTGCTTGTACAAAGGCCGAGGGCATGCAGGGAAACAAGTGCGATAGTTGGTAGATATGTGCCCAATACGGCCACATTGTTCTCCTTGAGTTCCTTCTCCTTGTGGGACTCCATCTCTTTGTTTTTCTACCCGTCCACGCTCCCCTTGAAGCGATCGTGCTCCTTGATCTCAAAATTGAAGGTTGCCCAATTCCATTGGTACAGGTCCACCCATGTGTGGCATTTCTGCCCGATAATGTTGAGATGGAATTTCTCCTTCACTTCACCCAATGCTCTTGCTATTCTCTGCATACAAGCAACGGCTTCAAATACTGTGCAAGGATTTTGCACCATGACTTCTTGGCGAATCTGCTCCTTTAACCCTTGTTTGAAAGTTTTGAGAGCCTATGTTGGACTCATGTCGGTTATTACGACTTGTAGATCCAGAAATGCCTCCACATACTCTTGTACGCTATTCTTCTGTCTCAATCCCTATAGTCGGGTTTGAGCCATCTATACAAAATCCAGCAATTGGAAATTCTTCAGCAATCCTTCTTGCATTGCTGTCCACGTGACCTCCCTTCTCTCTGCCAACATGGATCGTTCCCACGCATCATACCATGTGAGGGCTTTATCAGTCAAGTACCGACATGCAAACATGCTTACAAAATGCTCCGTGATCTCTATTGAGAAAAATTTGAAATATCAATTCATTCTCAAGATCCAATTTTCCACTAATCCCATCATACGCTACCCCTTGTAAGGCTCAATGTTGCAGGTCTTCTTCATCCGGAGTAGCAATGTGGCTTCATCGTTGATAGGGTTTGTAGGCATAGGTGCCTCTCCAAGTACTTCCATCGTAGGTACGAGGTTTTGAGACGGCTCTTCTTCTTGCATGGCTTGATCGTTCCTAAGGATTTGCACTTGACTTTGTAATGTCTCCATGGTCATCTTAATCTCTCTAAATTCATTCAACATCCCTTGCATTCCTTGCACCAGCTCTTGCAATTGCAGATATATGGTTCCTACAACACTCAATTGCTAATGTCTACTTCAATACAAAGTCAATATGATCACTCTTGAAGGCGCATGAACTATCGGAACTACCATCGGGACCTTAGAAGCTATCACTTGTTGATAATACTCCTTGCCGAAATTCCTAACCAAAAAATCTCTAAACATCAATTTTGGTCTCACTATATAATGGATTTCTACTTGAGTGTTGAAAGGGAGAGGATTTGGGACATTCACATCCATATTATCATAATAGAATGTAGATTGTCAAATCCCACTCTCTGTCATATATCACCACAGGTAGAATCACCGAGTTTGGTGAGTTTATCACCCTATCCATGAATTCTGTGCCAAAGTGATAAACTAGCAATACCCTTATTTGCTCACATTGGATGTACATAACCTTGATGTGGAATGGATTTGGGAATGGAAAGCTAGGTGCCAGAAATTGTCCTCTTGGTGCAGCCATCTCGTCTACTCTCTAAAGTCCTTCTTAAGTCTAACAATTACTCTATGTTCTACACATCAAATTACTCAGTTTCAGTAGTTTGTGCTCTTCCAAGAGGGATGATCCACTCTCTTGGACTAACACACTCGCTCTGATACCATTGTAATACTCTGAGGACAAGAGAAGAGAGAAAACACATATTACACACTCAACATTTGGTGCCCTAAAGGAGCATCTTCTCTTTATTATATAGAGAAAGAGGATCTCCTCCAAGGAAGCTCCACCATAGGATTAGGGACACAGATAGGTGACATGTCGGCAAGCTCCACCCTTGGATTACTTACTTGGATGGGTGACATGTTGGTTTAGGTTCTATCGGGTTGGTCAAACAAGCTTTGACCGGAGGAGAATCTTCTTATAGAAGTCTCAGAATCATGTAAGGTACCGTTGGAAAGTTCTAAATGAGACAAACCAAGTGGGAGGGAAGGCCAACCTTTCCTTCGTTGGAAGGGGGAAATTTGCACAATTTCAAGGCCTAATTCATCCATTTAGGCCTCCAAAATTGCCTTCAAAGATTTTAGGCATATTTCAATTCCTACCCTATTAGTAGAAGTCCCCTTTTGGTGAAACCTCTTTCTGATCCGTTTAGTCCATCATGTGTAACATCCTTCCAGATGTTACCAAACCAATTCTCACCTTTAAATCATATGTCTAGCTATTGGTTCTAAGGTTCTCAAGTCTATTTTGGTTTCTACTCTATTCATATAAGTACTCTTTTGGTGACACTTCTATTTGATCTATTTTGACCATCATGTTTAACATCATTCTAGATGTTACCAAACCAAATTTCACATCTAGATCATATGGATATCTTGTGGTATTACATAGAGTTTTGGGGAGAAGAATCTAAGTTGATATAAAGAAAGTAAAATTTATCAATACATTAGAGTCTGCTACCAACATCCACAAACTTAAAGCCTTCTTTTGATATTTATGTTATTGTGGTACCCACATTTTTCATTTTGGATGAGTTTTGAAGAAGAAGTGCCTTGCTGAAACCAAACTAAAATTAAATGGAAAAGAAATGAGTGCTAACTTGTGTTTTGATCCGACCCGAGGAAGTCACTTTTGTGTAAGAAGAAGATGTTCTTGGACTGGATCAGACCCAAAGAAGCTTACTTTGTGTCAGAGGAGGAAAAAAACTCGGATCAGACGTTAAAGGAGGGCAAACCCGACAGAGAAATGAAGGTTATAGGTCAGGATTCTTGCGGGAGCCATATCTCAGTGTCCACAAATCCAAATCAAGCGTGCTATATTTGGTTAGAAGCGTCTTGTTTAGGGCTTTCCATTGCCACCAAAATTGCAGAGTTTGGAGGTCTGTACAAGAAGTTACAAGTATTTGAAGTTTTTGGAGTAGATGTACTTCGGGTTGAGGTTCTTCGGGTTTGTGTCTTCGGGTCAATGGGACTTCAGACTTCAAACTTTGGACTTCGGGTTTACAGGACTTCAGGTCATGAGACTTTGCCTCAAGATGAAGATGACTAAATCCGAGGTAGTTGGACCTCGGAGTGCAATGAAGGTGACTTCAAGAGTTTTGCGTGAGGGATCCAAGGAAGTTAGAGTAGGGAAAGAAGATAGTTAGGATACCCATGACTTCAATTTCAGTTTTGATTGAAGATAGGAGAGAATTAGAAGAGGAATAGCAGTTGTGAATAAACCCAAAGTGCAAGATCAGACAGTAAGTGTCTTCGGGTCAATTACATGAGTGATTAGGGCAAAGTGGGTTACAAATTGAAAGTGTAGATAGTGTACCCATGCTTTCAATTACAATTCTTGATGAGGATATAGTAGAATTAGTAAAAGAATTGATAATAGCAAAACCCGAAGTAAGAGAGATAGGAGTGCAGGTGTCTTTGGATTTGACATTTGACACTTTAGAGAAGAGTGGGTTGGGAGACAAAGATTTAGAAGGGCTTAATTATGATAGGAATTGCAGATCAAGAAAGAGAAGTGTTAGAATTAGAGGAGGAATTAGGAGTTGTGAAACCCAAGGACAGAGTAGTAGTAAGTAAAATTACTTCAGGTTCAGGTTTGAAAGCTAAAGAAGAAGTAGACATCAAATCGGATTAGTAACCAATTTGAGATTTGAAGAGACAGATATGAAGGGTTGCATTGTCATTTTGGATCTGCATGTTTGTAGAGTCATTAGGAAGAGGTACATTAGGAAGATAACTACCAATTGCTTCACTATTTAAGAGTGGCATTCATAGGGAATTGTTGTTCAATGCTCATAATTTCTGAGAATAGATAAAGCAAAGTGCTGTGAAGCAGTACTCGTCGCTTGAGCTTGATTCTGAGTATCAACTTTGTGTTTGTGTTTGTGAGTGTGTGAAGAAATTTGAAGTGCAAGTCAGAGTGCTTGTTGGATGTTGGATTCCGCATCCTTGATCTTCCTTTTGTGTGTTTGATCTTGAGTGAAGTGCAATCAGAGCAATGCCTTGACATATTTGAGAAGAATTGTAGTGTTGGTAGTATTCTGCATTTGTGAGTGTAGTGCAAAATTGATGTGAAGCAATTTTGATCGAGGAAGTTGTGCCTTCAGTGGAGGGGTGGAACACAATTCTGAGGCAAAGTCATTTTGTAGTGAAGTGCTATTTTTGGGAGAGCCTGAATCATCACAATCAAGATTGTTTGGAAAGATTTGATGGAGTTGTGATTATGGAGTGTTAATTTGTGACAAGATTGCAAATCAGTGCTTATTACTCTCTTCTAGGTGTATTTTCTACCTGAGAGATTAAAGACGCAATCAAGAAGAACTACATTGTTACTATTTGACTTTGTATTTGACCAATTCTGACTCGTATCTCTGCGAGAATGAACTTTACTTACCCGATTACCGCAAAAGTGATATTTGCCGGGTTGTCACAGTTATTATACAAGATTATATGTTATGCTAACTATGTAATCTATGTAATCTTGGTTACTCCATTAACAAAATTGTTAAAAGAACTCTACAAAGTATCTTTGGGAGAAGGTACATCAAGAGACCTCTACCACTTTGAAAACTAAGTTAATTGAGACACTAGTGATGCAAGTGCCAGATTGGGATAAATTGTCCATGTTTTTGTATACACATCATCCATAGCCATAGGGGTGGTGTTAAGTTAAAAAGATGATAAAGAAAAAGATTGTATTATCTATGTTATTAGTAAGCAATTATTTATACATAAGAGAAATTATTCTACAATAGAAAGGTAAGCTTTGGGCATGGTATATGCTTGCAAAACCTTCTTAAGAGCTTTTTATTGTTTCACTATAAATACCAAAGTCCAAGCTCATGCTAAACATTTGGAGTTTTGCTCACTTGAGAGTCCTGATATGATCTTTCACTCTAATCTTCTATTCTCTTATTTCTCTCATTGGTTTTTAAATTTTTTTATTAAGACCACAATAGACAATGAAGAATGAAAGTCCTCTATCCTTCTTTGATACAAAATTTATCAATGCTTACCAAGAAGATGTGCTATGCTATATGAAATCCTTCTCCAACAACTTGCTTGTATTATTTGTAATTTCTCTAACTCCTTTGGTCAGAATTGATAAATTTTTCTACTCAATAAAGTATTACTTTCAATAACTTGATCTTGAATGGTATAACTCAGTCAAAGGATGACCTCTTAGGAAGATCATTTGGTAACACATTTATAAACTCTTGAACTATATGAATAACCATGGCTTCTTATCATCATCAGATTTTCCTTGCACACTATATTTGATCAATAATGCAAAAAATAATTATATCTTTCTCTAAAGCTTGCTCTATAGCCACTATATTGACAAAATTTCAATCTTAAGATTGATTACTCTAAGGTGTTTTCCTAAGAAGTGCCAAATTGGCAATTTGTACCTTGGCATTTTATTTGAATTTTTTATCATACTCAATCAAATTGAGCATTATGGAATCCAAACCAAGGAACATTAAATAATATAGAATAAGCAAATGAGTTAGTAGAGGCCAATCATTTAGTCAAATAAGCAAAATATAGTTAGTAATTCTAAGGATGTTATAGAAACATCTAGGAAACTTCTTGGTAAACATTCTAAAAGCACTTATGAAGCTTCTTGGTGAGAAGTTTCTAGGAACCTTCCAAAAATTAGGTAGTTGGTATACCAAGTTAATGACTATCTTAGCGTGTTTGCCAAGTAGATGCACTCTAGAAGGAAGCTTCCTTGGAAAATTCTTGTGTAATTTAACTTGCACTCTAAGAAGGCAACTTTGAGACAAAAGCTTCTTTCGACACTTCTCAAGAGCTTTGTTTGCTTCACTATAAATACCAAAAACTACTAAAGCCCAAGATAGGCATATAGAGTTTCTCTCAATTGAGAGTTTCAATGTGACCTCTATTTTTTATCTTCTATTCTCTTATTTCTTTCATTGGTCTTGATCTTTTACAAACAGTTAGAATGATATCATAGTGTTGGAGAGTTACTACAAATTTCATACACTTTGAATACTCTTTCCCAATTTTGAGTGTAATAGGTTGTGAGATTTGGAATGCAAAATAGAATTATACCATCTACAATCTACCATCTATCATCCACAATTTGCTATCCAATATTAGCTTAATAGGAATACATAATTCATTTACTAATTACAAGGACATACAATTCTCATAATTCTACAATCAACCAAAACTATACAGTCATAGTTTGATATCATACCTTGTAAATGAATCAAATTTATACAGGTTGAACCTTTAATCCTATTGGAATAAACCAAGTTTCCAATAAATGGTTTTATATTTCTTATTGACACTCTTTTTTTGCTTGATCCTCACACTCCAAGAACTCCTTGTTAGCAATGGTTCAAGGTTTTCCATTCTTAGTTGGACAGTTTGCAACTCAATGCTCAATTTGGCAACAATCTAAACAACCATCATTTTGTTGCAATCATTCTTTGTCTACAATGCTAAGTGGTCTTTGTTAGAAGGCATAATCTCCCTTGGTGTTAGCTCTTCCACCCATGTGTTTGTAGGTTTTATGCAAGTCTACATCAATATTGAGTTGCAAGAACCAAGGAATCAAAGCATTTGACCAACTACATGGCTTCTTCCAAATGATTGGGCTCACAAATAGTCTCTTCCAATTTATACATAATTTCAAATCACTCACCAACCAATCTATAGCTTTTCCTTCTAGTATCTTTAAAATCTACATTTCTGGTTTTAGAACTAAGTGATATAGTTCCTCACGAAACAAATATTTTTTAATTTACCAATATATCTTGTGTGGCTTGTACAACAATCACCAATTGGAATCTCCCAAATATTGTGCTCCCAAATTCTTCTTATATTAATATTGGAGCAACAAATTGCCATTGAGCTTGTTCTATCAAAACAAAAACTCTATTTTTTCCATTGATCTAATTTGCTTAAAGCCAAGAGGATCCATCTTTGTTCATTTAGAAGATTTATAGCTTCTAAGTACCACTACAATCAAATAGAAAGTTCTCCATTGTACCTGGTAAACTCTTACCTTCAAATAGCTTAGGCTTTGGAAAGTGCACTAGATCTTCTTCTTCTCACAAATTTACTCTCACCATCTACTATTGTCATTGACTATCATGGTCTTTCTCTTCCAACAATCAAGTAAGATGTTATATTTGTTGTTGCACAACAATGCTAACTTCAAGCATCATTCATATGACTACTACTCTACCAAACAAGGGTGGTTTCAAATTTATGGGTTACACATAAAGACAATGCATCCATTGCTTCTCTTGAGTTACAATTAGAAGGATCAATGATTGTAATACCAAGGGTTAGCCATATGATCTAGATGTGAAATTTGGTTTGGTAACATCTAGAATGATGGTATACATGATGGTCAAAAAAGATCAAATAGAAGTATCACCAAAAGAGTACTTCTACTAATAGGGCAGAAACCGAAATAGACTTGAGAACCTTAGAACCAATAGCTAGACATATGATTTAAAGGTGAGAATTGGTTTGGTAACATCTGGAGGGATTTTACACATGATGGACTAAACAGATCAGAAAGAGGTATCACCAAAAGGGGACTTCTACTAATAGAGTAGGAACCGAAATATGCCTGAAATCTTTGAAGGCAATTTCGGAGGCCTAAACGGATGAATTAGGCCTCAAAAATGTGCAGATGCCCCCCCCAATAGAGGAGAGGCTGGCCTTTCTTCCGAGATTCTAACTGCTACAAAAACTGATCCATAGATTGTAGAAGCGCAATCGTCCAAAGGTGTCACCAGCACCCAAGGACTCACCTTTCAGGAGGGCCGATTGTGGATCCCAAATGTCCTAGAATTACGCACTACCATTTTAGCAGAATGTCATGATTTGGCCATTGCAGCTCATGTCGGAGTGGACAAGACCTTGGAAGCAGTCAAGCGCCATTACTATTGGCCCAAGATGAGCAACAACATGATAGACTGTGTGCGTAGCTGCCTACTTTGTCAACAGAACAAAGCTTCTAATCAAGCTCCTGCAGGGCTCCTTCAACATGTTCCCACACCTACCCAACGTTGGGAACAAGTGAGTATGGATCTCGTCTATGAATTACCCAAGACCACCTCAAGGTTTGACTCCATTGTGGTCTTTGTGGACCGGCTCAGCAAAATGATTCATGTACGCCCTACCACCAAGGAGGTGACCGCTCCACAACTAGCTCAACTATACTTAGATGCAGTCTTTGCTCACCATGGCTTGTCTAGAGTACTCATCACCGATAGAGGCACCCAATTCACCAGTTTGTTTTGGCAAACACTCTTTGGTTTCTTCAAAACCAAGTTGGCCATGTCTACAGCTTACTACCCACAAACAGATGGCCAAACAGAGCGGGCTAATCGTACAATTGAAGACATGTTACGCGGCTTCACCTTAGAAGAGCAAGAGAGGTAGGACACCCTACTACCGTTGGTAGAATTCGCTTACAACAATTTAGTGAATGCATCCACCCATGTCACTCTGTTCTTCCTCATGTATGGTGAGCATCCCTTCACACCTTCTAGCTTGATGAAGATCCGTCCAGTGACTACCAAGGTTAATGCAGTCAACACATTTGTTTCTAGAATCCAACAAGGTGTGGAGAGCGCCAAGCACATGTTACAGATTGCACAAAATCGACAAAAGCAGTATGCTGATGCACACCGTAGGCACATGGAGTTCAATGTTGGGGATCAAGTGTGGCTATCGACAACCAACCTCACATTAGTTGGATCTTGTAAGCTCAGACCTCGTTTTATTGGGCCTTTCTCTATTCTTCGTCGCATCGGCGCTATGGCCTATCACCTTGAGCTACCACCACACATGAAGATCCATCCAGTGTTCTATGTCTCCCTATTATGCAGATATGCTCCCCGATCAGGCCAAGGTACTTCACACAGGACATTCAACCTTGTCCGACAGTCATTGATGGCACAGAGGAATATGAAGTGGAGCGGATTCTCCAAAAGCGCATGCGTGGTACTCGCCATCCGTGGGTGGAATATCTAGTACAATGGAAAGGTTACCCCCTCTATGAAGCAACCTGGGAACCCGCTGCCCATTTGGCACATGCACCGGTGTTGGTGCAAGCATTTGAGCAACAATTGCACAACGAGGACGTTGTGTCTTAAAAGGAGGGAGGTCTGTAATACCAAGGGTTAGCCATATGATCTAGATGTGAAATTTGGTTTGGTAACATCTAGAATGATGGTATACATGATGGTCAAAATAGATTAGATAGAAGTATCACCAAAAGAGTACTTCTTCTAATAAGGCAGAAACCGAAATAGACTTGAGAACCTTAGAATCAATAGCTAGACATATGATTTAAAGGTGAGAATTGGTTTGGTAACATCTGGAAGGATTTTACACATGATGGACTAAACAGATCAGAAAGAGGTATCACCAAAAGGGGACTTCTACTAATAGAGTAGGAACCGAAATATGCCTGAAATCTTTGAAGGCAATTTCGGAGGCCTAAACGAATGAATTAGGCCTCAAAAATGTGCAGATTCCCCCCCCCCCAACAAAGGAAAGGCTGGCCTTCCCTCCCCCCTGGTTTGTCTCATTGAGAGTTTTCCAACGGTACCTTACTCATGTGATTCTAAGATTCCTATATGAAGATTCCCTAAAAGATTCCCTCCGGTCAAAGCTCGTTTGACCAACCAGATAGGACCTAGACCAGACAGGTCACCCATCCAAATAAGTAATCCAAGGGTGGAGCTTGCTGACATGTCACCTATCTGTGTCCCTAATCCTATGGTGGAGCTTCCTTGGAGGAGATCCTCTTTGTCTATATAATAAAGAGAAGGTGCTCCCTTGGGGCATCAAATGTTTGAGTGTGCAATCTGGGTTTTCTCTCTTCTCTTGTCCTTGGAGTATTACAATGATTCATAGGATAGGATGATTGTATTTGTTAAATTTTGAACAAATTGTGAGATGGTGAATTATATGAAATGATGTTTTGATAGTACATGGACAAAAACAACCCCAATGGTTCATGGGAAATGGATTTGGTAGTCCATAGATTCAATCCATCCCATTCATGCTCTTATAACAATGTAAAAGACCAATGAGAGAAATACAAGAATATACAATCACATTGAAACTCTCAGATGAATGAAACTCTAAATACCAAGTACAAGCTTTCGCTTTGTTATTTATAGGGCAGCTAAGTGCAAGTTCTCAAGAAGCTTCTAAGGAAGTTCCCTTCTAAAATTTTCCTACTTGGAATGTAAGCTAAGTTAGTTGTTTACTTGGCAAACACACTAAGCACTATCAACTTCATTGGTGTTATATTCTTTATTAGCTTGAAAAATAACTGTAAAATATTTTTCATTCTTCTGAAGTTGAGTAACCATTTAAGGGCTTCCCTTTACCAATATCTTGATCACAATATACAAAATAGTGGCAAACGATACCTACAAGCAAGATTCTACAATTTGAAGAAGTGGAGAAGTGCCTTAGAGTTGCATAAATGTATTTAACCACAATCCAAGTTTTAAATTTACTTCACTACATTCTTTTCTTTGACTTGGATCAGGTCATTATCTTTGAAGTTTAAGAGCAACCTCCAAACATTAAGCCTATATCTTTAAACAATGATCATGGCCATAAACATAGGAAGAGCCACCCAAACATGGGTCCAAGCCTCTAGACCTTGGGATGATCTCTTGGGGATTAGTGTGTGGCAAGCCCACCTAACAAGTTCAAGTTACTCAACCCTTGGGAAGTTCATATAACTTCTCACTAAGAAGTTACTAAAATGTTCTTCTAAGAAGCTTCTTATTTATATGTTGGTTTTACTTCCTTCTAGCTACATTTAGTTGATTTTACTAATTCATTAACTCTTGTGCTAACTCCATATTATTACAACACTAGAACACATGTAAGTTTTTTAGAACCGAGCAATACATTTATGAATGAGCTAAAGGAGAAAATTAAGTAGAAAAGTTTTATGCAAGTATATTATAGTCTAGTTTTATGTCATCAAAGAGACTACACAAATAAGGTAGTGTGGGTTAGTTAACCTTTTTGTACATTTATGTTCTATAAGGTTATCAGAAATAAAATTCTACTTAGTTGTAATACCATTAGCTAGATATATTATCTAGAGGTGGAAATTTAACTTGGTAATATTTGGAAATTTATTATATGTGATGGTTTAACTAGATCAAGTAAATTTGTCACCAAAAAAGTACTTCCACCAACAGGGCAAAGATAAAAAATACCCTAAAAAGTTTAGAGTAAAATTTGGAGGCCTAAATAGATAAATTAGACCTCAAAACTGAAATTTGTCTCCCCTTCAAAGGAGGTGTTGCCTTACTCCTCCATTGTTCATCTTGTTGATAGTTTTCCAACGATACCTCATCCATATTGTTTTGAGCGTCTTATAGGAAGATTTACTAAAGATTCCTTCTAATCAAACTCGTTTGACTAACCAAATAGGACAAGGATCAACATTTCACCAATCCATGCAACTAAAGGTGGAGCTTGCTTGATATCACCAATCCATGTATTTGATCCAAGAGTGGAGCTCCCTTTGAGTGGATCTTCTTTGCTATATAATAAAGACAAGGTGCTCCTTTGGAGCATCAAAGTATTGAGGCATCAAGCCTTGTGTTTCTTCTCTTGCATTTCTCTTGGTAGTTCTCATGTTCTTGGAAAATTACAATGGTATCAAAGCAGGTGTTTTTATCCAAGCAAATGGATCACCCCTCTGGGAGGAAAATGGGCTATTAAGATTGAGTACTTTCAAGGGGAGAAAACACAATGTAATCAATAGATTAGGGGTGTTTTAGAGAAAGAATGAGATGGAAGCTCTTGGAAAATAATTTTTTGCACCCCGCTTTCCATTATTGAATCCATTCTACATCAAGATTCTATATATCTAGTGTGAGCAAGTGAGAGTATATCTTGTTCATCACCTTGGAGTAGAGTATATGGACATAGTGATTAATTTCCTTAACTTGGTGATTCTACTTGTGGTGATATACAATAGAAAGGGATTTGATCATATTTAATCTACATTTTGCTATGATGCAATGGATTTAAATAAACCAAACCCTCCTCCTTTTAAAACTCAATATAAATCCATTATGTAGTTAGACCAAAAGTGATATTTAGGGATCTTCTAGTCCATAATTTTGACGAGGAATATTATCAATAAGTGATAGCCTTTGAGGACCCAATACCAATGGCTGATGACATTGACCTTGGTCAACTATAAAGCCACATTATTACTATGGATGAAGAGGACATGCAACATTGAGCTTTACCAAGGATAATGTTCTATGGGAGTAGTGGAAATTGGATTTCAAGAATGAATCAATATTTTTGATTATTCACCAATCATTATAGAAGTGTGTTTGCATGTGATTACTTGACCAATAAAGCCCTCACATGTTGGGGAACAATCAATGTTGGCAAAGGGAAGAGAGATATTTGGACGGCAAAGCAAGAAATGATGATGAAGAATTTATAATCTATAGATTATATGCAAATGGCTTGAACCTAAGTATGGGATTGAAGTAGAATAATAACATACAAGAGTGTGTGGAGGCATTTCTTGATCTATAGGTAATGATAACCAATATGAGTCCAACAAAAGCTCTTGACAATTTCAAATGGGGGTTAAAAGAGCAAATTTGCCAAGAGGTAATGGTAAAAATCCTTGCATTATTTTTTAAGCCATTGCATGTGCTTAGAGAATAGCAAGAGCACATGGAGAAGGTGAAGAGGTGATCCTAAATCAAAACTATTGGGTTGAAACACCACACTTTGGTGGACCAATTCTTACGGAATTATACAACATTTGGTTCAAAGACTAAGGAGCATGACCGCTCCAAGGAGAATAAGGACGGGTCAAAGCAAGGAGAGATGGAGTCCTATGAGGGGAAGGGGCACAAGTAGGACAATGATGCTATTACAGTTGAGACCAAGTTGAGCACATAACCATCAATCGTTATGCTTGTCTTCCTAAAGGTCCTCAGCCCCCATATATGCAACCTTTGAATACCATGAAGAGGATGTTGAAATCACATCAAAAAATGAAGATCACTAGGAAATGTACCTCACAATGTTATTGGCTCAATGGAGAAGAGTAAAATCAAGCAGAGGAAGAAGAAAAGTGCACAAAGGTAAGGAAGACAAACATACAATTGATTATTATAAATGGAGTCCTAGAAGCAATCAGGTAAGAATATTGATAGACCTTGGAGCAATAGAGAATTTTTTGTCTTTCTTTGTTGCAATAAGGTTGTGGATGGAACTAGAGAAGGATAAGAATGAAGAAGAAGAAGAAGAAGAGTTACCTAATAGTCCAACAAAAAGGATCAAATCATTATCTAGAAAGGTAGCACTCTTTGTTGAAGAGTATTAAGAAGAAATTGAGTGGCAAGTTGTAACAATATGGAGTTTACCGATAAGTTAGTGAAGGCTAACAAAGAAGTAAATAGGCCAAAATTACCCTAGAATATTTTAGAAGTATTTAGGAAGCTACTTGATACCTTACAAGTATTGGTTAACGTGCATGCCAAGTGGTAACTCCTAAGAGGAAGCTTCTTGAGAAGCTTCTTTAGAGCCTTGTATTCTCCTTAAAAATACCAAAGCCCAATCTCATGCTAGGCATTTAGAGTTTCATTCATTAAAGTGTTTAAATGTGATCTCCCACTCCGGTCTTCCATTCTCCTATTTCTCCCTCAGTCTTAGTCTTTTACAATGGTATCAAAGCAAGATTGGGATAAATGGAATTTATGAACCACCAGATTTATTTTTGCCAAACCATCAGGATTTTTGTGTCCATGTACTACCCAAGCATCATTTCACTCAATTGATCATCTCATGCTTTGGGTAAAAAAAATTTGAATACAATCACCTTGTTTGATGAACCCTTGCTACTTCTAATTGTAATTTATGGAGAATGGTGGACATGTTGCATTTATATGTTAACTTAGATCAATTATAGGTAGTTTGATAGAGTAATAGTCATGGCAATAATACCCAAGGTTATCATTGTCATGTAACAACAAATTTAGTGCCTTACCCAATTATTGGAAAAACAAGATCCTCAAGAACAAGAGTAGGTAGAGAGAGCACCATTTTAAGAAGAAGAATAGTGAATTTGATTTCCAAAGCCCAAGGTATTTGAAGTTAGGAATCTCTTGGGTGTAATGGATAATTTTTTGTTTGATTATGAACATTAATTTGAAGCTACAAATCTTCAAGATAAACAAAAAAAGATTCTCTTGTTTTCAAGCCAATTGGATGGAGTAGCAAATCTATGATGATAGTTAATAGTGGAGCAAGATGAATGACAAATTTTTGCACTAATCTGGACATGGACAGAATTCAAGAGTGTAATAGTTGGTTGATTCTAAGCTATAAATGCCACATGAGCTGCATGAAATAGGTTGATAGAGTTGAAGCAAATTGGCTTTGTAAAAAGCTACATCATGTAATATTAGAACACCATCATGCAAATTCCAAGTATATTAGAACATGAAGCTCTAGATCAATTTTTGAGGAGCTTGAAGTCACAAACCAAACTGAAGGTGATTATGCAAGAGCCAAAATACTTGGAGTGAGGCAATGTAGCTTTCTAAACACTTTGATTTGTTGGTTGTAACAACTTGGCCTTGATCTCAATCTCCACATAACCTACCAATACAATACACACATGTGGATGAGCTAGCATCAATGGAGATTGATGCCTTCCAATGAAGACCCCTTGGCATTGTAGATAGAGAAATATTGTGACAACATGGTAGTTGTTTTTATTGTTACCAAATTGGACATTGCATTGCTAAATGTCCACTCAAGAATGGATGACCTAGAAAAATCACCCATATGGAGTTTGTGGAGAAAAAGGATCAAGAAAACAAGGAATCCCAATATGAGATTTTGAGCCACCTATTGGGAACTTGATTAGTTCCAATGGTATTTAAGGCTCAACTTATGCAAGTTTGGTTCACTTGCAAGGTATGATATCTAATTGTGATTGTAAGATTTTGGTGGATTCTAGAAACTCAAAGAATTTCATGTTTATGTAATTAGCAAAGGAATTTTGTATTCCTATCAAGCCAATAATTGGAAGTAGATTGATGATGGCAAATGGTACAAAGGGTTCTACATCCAGTACTTCACATCTTGTTATTCTAGTTTTTTAGCTTGAACTTCACACGGTTCAATTTGATTGGATACGATGATATATTCAAGTACAACACCAAGGTAAAAAATTTTGATTAGGTTGTTTGGCACCTTTGAGTAAGATACTTAAGAATAATCAGCCCCAAGATGGGAAGTTTGTCACAAAAGTAGCCATAGAGCAAGTATTCAAGGAAGTTAAGTTTCAAGATGGGAAGTTTGTCAATAAAGTAGCAAGCTTTGGAGGAAGATAAGTCTATTTTTATGGTATGGATCAGGCCAATTGTGCATGAGGAATCTGAGGAGGGCCAAAAGCCTCATCAAGCAATGGTTGATCTAATATTTTAGGAGTTTTTTGATTTGTTTGGATTATTTGCCAAAGGGATTACCCTTCAATCAGGATATGCCCTTCAAGATTGAGTTATTGCCAAGAAGTAGTCTAATGAGTAGACCAATCTATTGGCTCTCACCAAAAGAGTTAGTCAAGCTTCAAAAAAAATTGATGGAGTTGTTGGAGAAGGATTTCATATGACATTGTACATCTTCTTGGGGAGCACTAATACTATTTATGCAAAAGAAGAATGGAGGACTTTGCTTTTGTATTGATTACGGTGGTCTCAACAAACAAACAATGAAGAATGCATATTCCTTGCCTCAAATTGATGACTTTCTTGATCAATTGAGTGGAAAATAATACTTCTCCAAGTTGGGTCTCCAAAGTGGCTATTAGCGGATTCTCATTGATAGAGAAGATGTGCAAAAGACTACCTTTTGCACAAGGTAAGGGCATTTTGAGTAGAGAGTTTTGCCTTTTGGGTTCATTAATGTTTCAACATTCTTCATAGATCAGACGCATTGGATGTTTGATGGGCTTTTGGATTGGTACATTGGTGTTCTTGGATGATATTTAATCTACAACAAGATAGAGGTAGAATACATAAATCAAGTGTAAGAGGTCCTAAGATGACTATGTTCGTGAGTTTTATTGTAAAATATCAAAGTGTACCTTTTGGTAGAAATAAGTTACCTTCTTGCATAACAAGATCTCATCAGAGTGGATCAATATGGAAGAGGAAAAAATCAAGGCCATTATTGATTAGCCTACTCCAAAGGATTCTATAGAAGTATGGGCATTTAATGGGTTGGGAAGTTTTATAGACAATTCATTCACTACTATGCTCATGTAGCCGCACCATTGACCAACCTCTTGGAGAAGAACTCAAGCTTTCAATGGACCACCAAGCACAAAGAAGCATTCTAGAAGTTGAAAGATATGGTATCTTCAAGATCCATTCTTCAACCATATGACTCTTAATTACCTTTTGTGGTTGATTTTAATGCTTCTTACTTTGCAATTGGAATTGTGTTGTAGCAGGAATTCCCAAATGGGTTACATTCCATTGACTTTGTGTCTCACCAACTAAACACTACTAAAAGGAATTATTTTGTTCAAGGTCAAGAACAATTAGCAATGGTATATGCCACCAAGGTATAGAGGCATTATCTCTTGAAGAAACAAATAATCATGTGGATCAATCACAAACCCTTCTTGCACACATTACATTTGGAACATATGAAAAGTCAACATTATTGTTGGGAAGAACAACTATAGTTTTTTGACTTCAAACTTGAGTACAAACCCGATAGGTTCCATGTTATCCCTAATGCCCTATCATGACAACCTGATTTGTAAGTCTCTTCCTCTCATCACAATGGCAATTATGATAGTGTCAATCAACTCCAAGGTCAAAATTGAGTTTATGACCACTTTACAACAAGATTCCTTCTTTCAGATGGTACAAGGTCATCTTATTGCATATGATAAGGAATACACCTCCTTCTTCAAATAATGCCATTTATTTTGGGAGAACCAGATTTATATTCCAACCAAGGGTGATCTACAACTTTTGCTCCTTCAAGGAGCCCATGACTTACAAATAATTGGTCACATGGGTGTGGACAAGACCTTGGTACCCTATAACACCAATGGTGGTGGCCAAACATGGCATGAGATGTTCAAGAGTTTGTCCAATCTTGTGAGCGCCGCTAACACAACAAGGTCAACAAAAAAAATTTGAGTGGACTCCTTCAACTACTTCCCATCCCATCTGCTCAATGGAACAAATGAGCTTAGATCTCATTATATCCTTACCCAAGACAAAACAAGGTCACACAACAATTGCGGTGTTTGTGCATAAGCTTAAAAAGCAACTAAATTTGGCATCAACCTTTGATATAGTGGATTATCTTTGACCATGACCTTTGTGTGCTTATCTTTGACCATGACCCTTGTTTCACCAAAAAAATTTGGCAAGCACTCTTCTTGATACTTAGCACCAAGGTTTCTTTCTCCATGGCTTATCATCCTTAAACTAATGGAAAAACCAAACATGCAAATTACACCTTAGAGTAAATGCTTCATGCCTTTGTCAATACTTACCATACCAATTAGGATGAGTGTCTTGCAATTGTTGAGTTTGCCTACAATAATTCCAAATACGCAAGCACCAAATTCTCTCACTTCTTCCTTAATTTTGGTCAAGACCACTTGTTCCAAGTTCTCTTCTTTCTCTACCTCCATCTCATGTCCTTTATACTTCCATATTCTTTACCACCATATCCCAATCATTACAACAAGCCAAATCTTATCTCCTTGTAGCTTAAAATTGTCAAAAATAATATTTAGACCAACATCATTGTGATTTCACTTTTCAACTTGGTGATATGTTCATGATTTCTTCTAGTAACTTATTCCTCCCACTTGATACCCAAGTCTATAAACTTGCTCTTGATTAGATAGGTCCATTTGATGTTAGCAAAATCATTTCTCTTATTGCTTATCAACTTGCCTTGCCTTCTCATATGTGAATCTATCCTATCTTTCAATTTCCAATCTTAAACCCTTTATTTCTAATCCATCTTCCTTTTCCTCTTGTGTCCAACCTCCTCCTCCACCCATGTTTATCAACAATCATGAGGAGTATGAAGTTGATCATATCCTTGCATGTTGCCACATTTGACATGGTTACAAATAACATATTGAGTACAAGGTCCTTTAGAAATGATATCTCTTTTGTGATGCCACTTGGGAGTCTCTTTCTCATCTCCAAAATGCACAAATGGCCATCCAATAATTTGAAGCTTTAATGGTGATAAGGATGTCACCAACTAGCAATGGGGGAATATGTAGCAATATGGAGTTTACCAACAAGATAGTTAAGGCTAACAAATAGGCCAAATTACCCTTGAATATTCTAGATATATCTACAAAGCTACTTGGTACTTTCCAAGTATTGGCTAATGTGCATGCCAAGTGGTAACTTCTAGGAGGAAACTTCTTTAAAGCCTTATATGCTCCTTATAATAGCAAAGCACAAGCTCATGCTAAGCATTCTAAATTTAAGTGTCCAAATGTGATCTCCCACTCTAGTCTTCCATTCTCCTATTTATTCCCTTAGTCTCAATCTTTCACATAAGTAATATGATTAGTTTAATATTACAATGCAATCTTAAGCATGCCATGGATGTAGCACTACACCCCACGGTTGATTGGAGAAAAAAGTAGTGAGAATTAGCTAATAGAAGATCATTGGAGATAAAGAAAGATTGCAAAGGCAAGAATTACCTCTCTATGTCATAAGGATAACAACTATTGGTAAAACACATAGATGTTTCATAGGTCTAATAAGAGAAGTCCAAAGTGCACTACTTGATGGACAAATTGTTGAAAATTGAAAGACATGTTCAACGAGTTTCAAGATGTCTTTGTTGATGATTTACCCTCAAGATTACCACCAGAAAGGAGAGTAGATCATAAAATTGAGATACTTCTTTGGAAGGCACCTTCTTGTAAGGCTCCATATTTACTATCACCTCATGAATTGGAGGAATGTGAGGCTCAAATTGAGGATATGCTACAAAAATGGTTTATCCAATGCAATGTATCACCATATAGTGCTCTTGTCTTGTTTGTGAAGAAGAAGGATGATATAATGCACTTGTGCATTGACTACCAGGGCCTAAATCAACAAATGGTAAAGAAAAATCCCCATTACCTCACATGGATGACCTGCTTGATCATCTTAAGAGGGCAAAACACATCACCAAACTTGATATGCAGAGCAATTACAACCAAATCAAGATTGCTAAATAGACATACACAAAAATTGCCTTTCAAACATGGTCACTTTGATTACTTGGTGATATTGTTTGGCCCCACCAACACACCAAACACTTTCATGATTTTGATAAATGACATGTTTTTTCTATACTTGGATAAATTGATTATCATGTTCCTTGATAATATCTTAGATTACAATAGAATGATGATAGAGCACAAGCAACATCTACTAGAAGTCCTCTAGATTATATTATAGAATCAATTGTATGCCAAAATCTCAAATTGCAAGTTTGGCAAGTCTGAAGTAGACTACTTAGGGCATTGAGTAAGTGAAAAAGATATCCAAGTGATAATAGAGAAAATAAAGGTCATTCAAAATTGGGGTCATTCAAAATTGGGGTGCTCTAGAAGATCAAACTCAACTGAAGAGTTTCTTAGATTGAAAGGTTCTATTGTCAAATTTTTAATGACTTCTCCAAGGTCACACAACTTCTAATGGTACTACTTGGCAAGGGAAGGAAGTGAATATGGAGAACCACACAACAATTGGCCTTTTAGGAATTAGAGATGCATTACTACATGCAACAATCTTGAAATGGTGTGATCCAAAATTTCTAATTAAGTTAGCTATAGATATATCATGCATTGTGATAGGAGCAATTCTACAACAAGAATGGCATGACAAATAACACACAATTGCATATTTCTCTCAAAAGCTATATTTTCATAACAGAACTATCATACCATAAAAAAAGAAGAGTTGGTCATTTTCCTTATAACCAATCATTGGGACCATTGTCTTGGCAAGAAGCATTTGTAATTGAGATTAACCACAAACCTCTAGTCTACCACAAGACACAAAAAGATCTATTGCCAATGAATTCAATTGGCAGAGTTGAAATGAGGATTAAACATGTAGACCATATATATGGAAGGCAAATCACAACTTGCAGATGCATTTACCCAAATGCTTGTGGCAAACAATCTAGTGGTAGATGTCAAAATGAACCCAACATTTTGGCCAAAGATTCTTATTGCTACAAAGGTTGAACCACATATTGTATGACCTCAATCATCCAAGGCATAACTAGTACCGAAGGACTCACTTTTCATGATAGAAAGTTATGGATCCTAGATGTAGTAGACCTAAGAGCAACCATCCTAGCTAAATGTCATAATTTTGCCATTGCAAGTCAGGTTGGAGTGGACAAGACCTTAAATGTTGTCAAACATCATTACTATTTGCCCAAGATGAGCAATGATGTGATGGAGTATGTTTGAATTTGCCTAATTTGTCAACAAAATAAAACCTCTAATCAAGCTCCCATATGACTCCTTCAACTCCTCCCTTCTCCTACACAACATTGAGAACATGTCAACATGGATCTGGTTTGTGAATTGCCCAAGACCATCTCAAGGTTTGACTCCATTGTAGTCTTTGTAGATCAACTAAACAAAATGATTCATGTTTGTCCTATGGCCAAGGATGTGATTGATCCATAATTAGCTCAATTGTACCTAGTTATAGTCGTTTCTCACTATGGTCTATCTTGAGTGCTCATCATCAATTGAGGTTCTCAATTCACTAGTTTGTTTTGGAGAACACTCTTAGCATCTCAAAACCAAACTAGCTATGTGCATGTTATACCATCTACAAAAATATGAACAAAATAAGTGGGATAATCACACTATTGAGAACATGCTCTAAGGCTTCACCTTGGAGGAGCAAGAAAGTTATAATATCTTACTTCCACTAGTGGAATTTGCCTATAGAAATTAAGTGAATGCATCTTCATAAGTCAAACCATTCTTCCTCCTATATAGAGAGCACCATTTCACACCTTCAAGCTTGGTAAAGATCCAACCAATGGTTACAAAATTTGACATTGTCAATGCTTTTACTTTTAGAATCCAATAGGGAGCAAAGAATGCCAAGCACATGTTGTAGATTGCTCAAAATTGACAAGAACAAAATGGAAATGCACATCATATGCACATAAAGTTCAGTATTGGGAATCAAGTTTGGCTGTCAATTACCAACCTCGCATTAGTTAGCCCTTGTAAGTTGAGACTTCATTTTATCGGGCCTTTTCCCATCCTCCATTTGAATTGGCATAGTGATCTATCATCTCAAGCTACCACCAAACATGAAGATCTATCTAGTGTTCCATGTTTCCTTAATATGAAAATATGCATCCCGACCACCCCACTTTCCTTCCATACAAGAACTTAAACCTTGTCCAACACTCATTGTTGTCACAAAGGAATATGAAATCAAACGCATTCTCCATAAGTGCATATGTGGCACCATCCGCATGTAGAATATCTTATACATTGGAAAGGGTACTCATTATATGAGGTAACCTGTGAGCCAATAGCTAACTTGACTTGTGCACCAATGTTAATGTAGTCTTTTGAGCAATAGCTTTGCAATGAGTATGTTGTATCATGAAAGGGATGGATTTGTAATACCATTAGCTAAACATGTTGTCTATAGGTGGAAATTGGCTTAGTAATATCTAGACGGATGTTAAATATGATGGTAGATCAAAGTAGAAGTGTCACAAACAGAGTACTTCCATTAATAGTGTAGAGACCAAAAACATCTTGAAAACTTTAAAGCCAATTGTGGATGCTTAGATGGATGAATTGGACATAAAAAATGACAAATGCTACCCTCTCCAATGAGGAAGGTGTTGCCTTCCTCTCCCTTGTTTGTCTTGTTGAGAGCTTTCCAATGATACCTCACCCATGGTATTTTGAGTTTCCTACAAGAAGATTCATTAAAGGTTCCCTTTGATCAAACTTGTTTGACCAACCAGATAGGACAAGGATTGACATATCACCAATCCATGCAACTAATCTAAGTTGGAGCTTGCTGAGATATCACCAATCCATGTATATGATCCAAGGGTGGTTTGAGAGGATCCTCTTTGCTATATAATAAAGACAATCTGCTCCTTTGGAGCATCGGTGTATTGAAAGATGAAGCCTTGTGTTTCTCTTGTATTTCTTCTCTTTGAGGTTCTCTTGTGATCAAAAGGTTACATTAGTGCAAGTTGTTTCAAGTACATAAAAGTATATTGTTTTTTACTTTACTTGGATATACGTTAATATGATATAAGTGGAAGAAAGTCTTTATACTTGTGATGATAATATAGATAGGTGAGTTTAATAAAGCGACACCTTTGTACTAAGGATTGAATCATTTCACAACAAGTTCCACACAAATAAATACCATATATGCAATACCTCAAAGAATAGCATGTACTTAAAAGGTTAAAGATATGTGTTATTGAGTTCTACTCACATCCTTCATGACATATGATTACTATTTGCATTGGGCAATCTTGGATATGTGAGTTATGTGAAACATAAGAGTCTACATTTAGCATATAAGCAAAGGAATTGTGTAAGAGTTAAAAATAACTACTCAAGCTAAAAAAAGTGGTATGTTATGTATTAAGGAGAAAATGAATATAAAGCTTATATGGTTGATGCTTCCCAATATTTAAGCAATTATAAGAACCTTAGCTTTGTTTTACAAGAGGATGTATTAGTATCAATGATGATATAGCAAGTAATCAGAAAAGCTTGAGGATTTATGACACCATTTGTCCTCTTAATATCAATTAAGTGAACATGAGGATGTAGACTATAACACATCAGTAGCTTGGATGTTATACATGTGATCAAAATTAAATGAAAATCATCTATCATCTACTAAAATACTTTAAGTGGTTATGATTGATGTAGTGCCTTAGTCATGACTTTCTTTAAATTTCATTTATTTATTATTATGACTCTAAATTTTAGGTTTTATAGTAGTGCTTTCTGCAAAATGATACAAAGAACAAGCTAAATTTCTACTAAGGAACGAAAGCACTAGAGAAATAATATATGGAAAAGCTTCGGGAGTTTTCTCTCTTGAAGCCAACGTTTTCCCTGTTTGATTATACTTTGTATTAAGCATGCTAAAATTATTTTCAAAGCCAATTTTTGAGTTATGGTTTAACTATTTGACTGAGAATCTCTTAAGTGTTTCAATATAAGGGATGTGGCAAACTAGTGGCTACATACAATATGGGAAATTTTATGATTTTGAAGAATTTGCAAAGTAAGGATTTGCGCTCAGATTGACCAATATACTTGGAAGGATTGTATTTAGGGCAAATGATGTGCTTTCAAGTGCAAAGATATTTACAGTATGTTTATGGTATGTTTAGATAAAAACACAATGTCATTGTTGTTATTTGCAATCTTTAAAAGTTCACAACAAAGGATTGAAGTCCTTTAGAGTCTTAAGGACTTGAATATGAAAACGTGTAGGATTTAGTACATGCCAAACTTAAAAATTACTAAGTTTTCTTATGTTAAAAGCAAGTAGGAGATTTGAACCATTTGATTTTGGACAAAGGATTGCAAGATATATAATGAGATATATATGATTTCTGCATTACATAAAAGAAGGAATGTCTAATATAATCAAGTGGAAGAAGCAAGTGTCTAGTATCATCAAGTGGATTGAGTGCTACTTATAATATCATCTTTGGTTATGACCAATTGGTTCACATCTATCACATTCTATGGATAAGAGTCATTGACGAGTTAATCTCCTATTTTAGGAATATAAATTACTAAAGTATGGATATCTTTGGAATGCTCTGAAGTGAATCACTGACATTTTATGAGTTGATTTTTTTTTAAAGTTTATTAGCCAAAGAATAAACATATACTTTGGATCTAAGACAAGAATGGTGATTTTGCTTAGAGTTAATATTAATTGCACTTTTACGGAGAAGTATTTGTGCCTATGTGCCTTACTTATAGGATAATATACATGTTGTGCTTCAATGATAGATTATGCTTCATTTATCAATTGGTTAATAATTATAAATGTACTCTATTTCATTTTCCATGATTCTTTTAACTCATACGAGTACTCAAGTTCTTAGTACAAGTTGATATTGGGAAGCATGCACTTGATGTTGCAACACATGTCATGGAATCTTGATTGCATTGATCATTAATCTTATGGGATAATTTTATTAAAAATCTTATATGAATAATATTACTCTCTTTTCAATAACTAATTTATCATTATGCACAAAGGTATCTTATTTTCCACACATTTCACACATAACACATACATTAAATAAATAAACATACATGAGTGCTGTATTCTAAAACTAGGAACAATGATTTACTTCTTTATTACACTTGATGATTAGTGAGATTATTATTATTTGTACTTGGACTGGATTTTCATAGAATTCACTTAAAATACTACTATATACTGTAAATATAAGATGAGTACATTAAATTTTAATGTAACTTAGATTTTGTTCATAATTATATGTGAATCACCTTAAGAACCTGTTGTCTATACTAAGAAACATAATATATGGCTATAGTTATGGTGTTATATATATATATATATATATTGAATATTTATTTTAATAATAAATATTCAAGGGATATTTTATAAAAAACAATTTATTTGTTTGATTAATCAATTTATCATTATGCACAAAAGCATCTTATTTTTTGCCATATTTCACACTTATTACTCGTGTTGAATGAAGTGTTATATTCTAAAACTAGGAATAATGATTTACTTCTTTAATGATTAATGATTTTATGATTTTACTTTGACTACTTTTTCATAGAATACAATCAACATACTACTAAAATTTGTAAATATAAAATGAGTGAATTAAATTTCAGTGTAATTTAGATTTATTCATAATTATATTTGAATCAACCTAAGAAACCTATTTTCTACACGAAGAAAAAACAGATGTATATCTCTCTATATATAATGAGTATTAATTTTAATAATAAACATAAAATTGGATGCATATTGATTTTAATGAAAAACAATGATTTTGTTGATGCTATTAAGACAAAACTAGAACTACTAATGCAAGCAACAAACGAAAGTAGGTGACCACGTAGAAAAAAAGAAGGATGGAAGAGCCCAACTAGGCAATTAAGTACATGTGATTAAAAGTCAATATATAATAACTAGCTCATTTATTATAGTCAAGTATTTGATTATGAGTTATGATAAAACAGACATGAGTTTTAAGGACTTTTGTTTTAGGATTCACATGTATTTGATTAGTATTTCAATTTCTTTATCATTCATTGATTTATTTTGTTAATTTTAGAACCAAATTGTATTTATTAAATTAATAAATCATAACAAAATAGTTTATCATGATCAAATATGAATAGAAAATAACATTGATTATGTAAACTAATCTATCTTCCAAGACTCTATTCACACAAGTGTAAGAGGAGGTATTAGATTGATGAAATCCACGTTGTTGATTTTGATCTATGTATAAGTCTTTTTATAATTATTTAACAAAGGTCTATGTCTTCTAATGTCCATGCCAACAATATAAAATTTGTGACCTTTATGATCTTTCACTAATCTGTTTTTCTAGCTATTCATTCTAGAGCAAATGCTGTACTTACCTCTTTTTTCTAAACTTGGAATCTAAAGCGAGTTGTTCATAGGCTAGTAAAGTATACCTGAATTACCTAAGTATAATAATTAAATTGGTAAGTGGACAACGGTAAGATAAGTTTGGTTCATATTCAAATTATCATCTTATATGAAAAAAAAACTATAAAATATTGGATAGAAAAAATAAATTGAAATGTGATTTAGACATTCTAACCTTTGGACTTTCAATTGACCATCAAATCCAGACTTGCAAGCTATTTGCTTGATCTCAAGTTCTCAATATTTTCCTTCAAGTCTCATTCCAGTTTGTAATTTACACCACAAAATGCTTTCATTCTTAAGTCATAAAGCCCGGGGAATGACCAAGCGCTCAAATTACTAAAAGAGCATGGATCTTTTACAGTAATTCAAAACTCGTATTGAGAATAGTATTAAACTTGGAACCATCAAATCAACGGTCCTAACTAAAACCTTTATCTTTTACAGTAACCAAAGTTTCCTTCGTTGAGATCTGATACGGTACTAAGTTCGTATTTCAGAAAGATCCCAAGAGTTGCAACATGCTAACCTGAATGTTACTAAATTTGCACCTCTGGCATATTTGATGGATTTCAATAGTACTGCAGTCCTGCCACTTCAGGCAGTAAAACGGTTTCGCAAGTCTATTTTTGTTCATGCATCCATACTGACTGACGCCGAAGCAGAAAACGAAAAACTGGAGGATCATAACGGAAACGCAATTAGGAGGGATTAGGCAGTTGATTAACGTAAGTGAGAGGATTAGAAGCTCGATGCGGGATTAAAGCCAGCGTAAGGCGAGGTAAGCTGCGCGCGGTCATCGTCGAAGGCCGCATGTTTGTCTGTCTGAAGAAGAGGAGGAGGACGAAAGCCTAAGAGAAAAGATGAAGAGATGAGAGCAGTTTGAAGAGAAGAGGGAGATGCGGATCGCGATGCTCTGGAATTGAAATCTCGTACTCCAGTCATGAAAAGCAAGAAGGAAGGAAGGAAGGAACGGAGGGTTACGTTATCGGACTCGAGGTCTTACGGATTGTAATATCACCTTCATGTTTGAAGGCTCAATTTGGAGAAATCTGAGAGACTGAAAGTCTCGTCTATTTCCGATACTCAGCAAGCAAGTAGTGGGGGAGACAGGAATGGGGACTGAGTATGACAAGAAGCGATTGTTTCCCAACTTAGCCGTAGAAAACTCCTATCCTTCAGAGTCTTCTTCTGCCTGGCCTCCTCCTCCTTACGATGCCTGGAATTACAGTAATCGTTCGGAGTTCGGTCAGTATCCACCTCCATCAGCAGCAGCAGCCCCTTCCGCATCAGATGTCGACCAACAACAAACTACTGAGACCGCAGCTGCAGGTCCTCACGGGCCACAGCCGTGGGTTGGGTATTATCCTTCCCAACACTTGCAGCCCTCTCATCAGCCTCCGCAAGTGAGTTCCTTTTCTCCGTATGTATGGATGTTGTATTTTAGCACTATTGGTGTCAGGCGACAAGTGATATCTTGTGTCCCTTATTAGGGCATGCCCACTGTGTCCTATGAATTCAATCAACAGATGTTGCACACATGTCTCCATCTGTATATGTAAGAGAATACTTCTGGCATCTACGTATCTCTCTCTACCTGACCGGCAAGAGCATACATCCATTGCATATTGCGGATAGATCGTTACTGTCGAATGTCAGAGTCAATCCAGTTAGACGTGGGTATGGAACTAGGTTGTTTACAACGGGTTCTATATTTCATGACTCAATATGTGGGTAGATCGTTTTAACAGGAAGCTGGGGTGTGGAAGTGGAAAATCCATGTTTACTTTACATTGTGAAGGTTCATAGCTAGTCCACAGCTAGCTGGTATATGGTGTTTGACCTAACCTGCATCATTCGGAGGTCTATGTCCTCGTAGAGATATGGACAAGTTAGACGCTAAGAAAGTCTGGAAGGAGAAAACGTGGTCTTCTACCTCTATGCTCGAACTTACGTAGCTTAAAACTGGGGTCTGTAAATCCGTTGCTGTTCTTTTCGGGAAGGGCCAATGTTGCTGCATAATTCTTATCGAAAGAAGAGCTACCCCTTTAGACTTCTCCTTCCACACATTTGAGGAAAGATTAGGTTTGATGTTTGCAATCATTTCAGGCAAAATCACACCCTGGATATAAG
Organism: Lunularia cruciata; assembly: GCA_948567375.1. NCBI lineage: Eukaryota > Viridiplantae > Streptophyta > Marchantiopsida > Lunulariales > Lunulariaceae > Lunularia > Lunularia cruciata. Next base: position 52,214,306 of record OX419762.1, on the reverse strand, counting down.
TGTTTTACGCATCTGTATGCTATCCGTTACAGTGTCTGAACTACTCAACCATACGTAAAGAACATCAGGCAGTCGAGCGGTAGCACTTCCCCACCTCCTTTCTTAGAGCAAGTTTATCAATACTGCACGAGTGACTGTACAACCGTTCAACGCTGCAGTGATGTCCTTCCTCGTTAGTTCAGTTTCTTTACTTCCCTTGATATACATCCGTACAAACAATAATAATCTGTGGGTACGGATGACCTTTCACACTCAAATTTGCTCTGAATGTCTACTAAGGCGTCTTTAAGTAGTTTTGAGGAGGAAATACCTTTTATTGTCCATGTCTGGTTCTTAGTTCGTTAATGAGTAGGTATTACCTAGTGTTCTGTGGAGTTGGCTCCACCTTTGAACTTCGCATTCTTCTATGTCATTTGTCTTATTGTGCACAATTGTAAAATTTGGCATCTGGGATTGCCTTGGATGAGTAGCAAGGAGGACAAGCTCAATCCAACCAAGGACTGCCGCCTCTTCCATCAGTTCCTCCCCCTCTACCACCGCCACCGCCAGAACCATCCACCTCTATACCTTCATGGAGTGCCGTTGTCACCGGAACAACAGAAACGAGATCATCTGAGAGCACGGGTTTTGCGTATCCGAATTATTACAATCAGCATCATCAGCATGGGCAGGAAAACAGTTATGGAGGGCAAGATGGGCAAGTGACCAGTAGTTCAAGCTCTAGTGCATCAGCCCCTGTGTCAAATGCAAACTCAAATGGCTCGCACAGCTATGGACAGGCGTACTCCGGTTATACTCCATCCACCCCCGGGGACCAGTATGCGTATGGAGGCGGAAACTATTCCAATTATAATTATGGCTATCCTCAGCAACAAGGTAACGATTCTTACTCTCAGAACATGGGGCCTCCATATCAAAGTTCAGGTGCTGCTCCTTATCCGCCTGTTAACTCCTTTTCGAGCACAAGCTCGTATACAGACAGCACCTCCTATCAGAGCACAGGCACTTATTACAATGCTGGTGTCTATCAGAACACGGGAGGTTACCCAACTTCGAATTATTCTAGTCATCCCAGCTCTTGGAGTGATAACAACTATGGGAGCTATGGTGGTTATCCTGGTTACGCGGGTTACTCTGCTCCGGATCAGAATTCAGCTGGTTCTGCAGCTGTGTCAAATGCGGGTCAATATCAGCATGAATACTCCCAATGGGCTGAATATTATGCCAATTCGCAAAATAATCCACCAGCCACTACAGAGACAAACAGTGCTCCTGGAACCGCCCCCACAAGTACCCCACCACCTTCATATGCTAGTGTGGTCGCTCAGGGAGCTGGCACCCAGCCACATTCTGGAACTTCTCATCAGCCTCCACCGCCAGGAACTCAGCCTGCATGGCAACCAAGCAACCAAACGTTCAGCGCACCTTCTCAGGTATTATTCTTTTTCTCAATGTTGTCGTCACTTGTTAAGTCTGTGATTTAACGAACATCCATTGTTAGTCGTCATTCTACGTCGTCTATGTACAATGCAGAAGTTTGATTTAAAAAGAGGAGTTGAAGGTGTGGCTACGAGTCCTTGTTGAACATTCGTGGATCCTTACCTTTCTGTAGAAGGAGAGTGTGTATCAAAACAAAGCCAGTTTTTGTATCTCTCTCAAGATATGTTAGGAATGCTAGGACAGTTAGTGCTTAGGAGACAAGGTTTAGGCTGTAACAATGTCCTTGAAAGCCTATGGGAGCTGTAGTCTGGAGATTAAGACTAACTTATATTCTCAAATCTCAAACAGGCAAACTCTGCGCCAACTAAGGTGGGGAGTAACTGGGATCCTGTGACTATTCACAGCTCGCAAGCTGACACTCATAATCAGAACTTACAAAGCCATTTTCAAGGCGGGCCTCCGCAGCAGAACAGCATGGGCAAACTACAGTCTCAGCTACAAGCTCCTGCTCATTTTCAACAAGGTCAAGGACCTCAACCGCCACAAACGCAGCATTCTCAGAAGCAACAAACACAGCTGGAAGCTCCTCTGTCTCATTTTCCATCACAAGGCCATCAACAAATGAACCAAGGTATCACACACTGGAGGAACTCGAAGCTGCAGATTCCGAACAATCCGAGAATTACTTCTAACTTAGGCATGGCTGGCAAAGGGAACTTTGGGATGGAGGGAGGTCCTAAACCTGCGTACATAAGCGTCGGAGCCAAAGCTGGAAAGCCTTCTTCTGATGATGTCGCGGATGCAACACTTCAGGTGTAGATCGTTAAACTCTTAAGCTTTATTTTGCTGGCTGTGTGAGCAGCTGTATCAAGCTGTGTTCATGATTCATATACGCCTGGCTTTTGCCTTCGTGCATTAAAGCATCTTTAACGCGACCCACTAGATACAGGTCTCCTGTCTGTTTGCAAATGAGGTTCACAAGGAGAAAGAACGATGTCACTTGTCATGGTCGTACTTTATAAGGTGTATGCGAAACGTTGAGTAAACATCAATCCCAGAACATATAGTCCTCAACAACTGCGTTTTTGTGCGTTTCGAACCAATTCCCGCTAAACGTGCGACTTGCCAAGGGAGGTTCTAGTGGACCGAGCCATATAGCATGCCACGTAGGAGATGGTCTTAGAGATTTGGTGCTGGTGTGTAGGCGTGCTGAAAACAGTCCTATTTTATATTGACTTTTGCAAGTTGTTAATTTTCGCTCACTACGCTGTACATGCAGCCAGGAATGTTCCCACCCGCTCTTAGAGCGTATGTGGAGAGGGCTTTGTCGAGGTGCAAAGATGAAGCTCAAAAATCCACATGCCAAGACATTATGAAAGAGGTGAGTATTCAGTAATATCGTTGTAAGCGGATAGTAGGGCTTTTCCAGTGTTTTTCTCCTCATCGAGTTTTTACACCGGTAATTACTAGCATCCTCAGATACGATTGATACTCATGCGGGAACTGATCCTTATGGTGCAGATGATCACAGCAGCTTCAGGAGATGGCTCACTGTTTACGAAAGACTGGGATACAGAGCCCCTTTTCCCACTGCCAAGCATGCCGTCAACATCTAGCGGGAAAGAGTAAGAACCTCATATCTCCTTCTGCGTTGTTACGTTTCGACGGCTGATGCCGTGAATTGCACCGGGCTTCACTGTGCTGTATGACCGTTTCAACCCAGTGATTCCACAAAAGCACGTGCTTGTATTAGTTCATCTTATTCAGGGCTGATATAGATATAGATATAAATATACCATATCTCATACCGTTTCCTCAGTACACATTGGTTCACGGATTCTCTACATGTAGTTATATATGATCGTTGCTTGACAATACATGCTTTTTATGATTTAGATGTCATCTACTATTCGCATGTTTCTTAGTCAGTTTTGCTTTCATTTTATTGCCATTTTATCGCCATTTCATCTACATTTCATTTGCATTTAATGAGTTCTGGATATGCCGTTCGAAGAACGGCATCTGTCCTCATAACTCCAATACCATATCTCTTACTTTCCATCCTCATCATGGTGTTCAGGACTTTGCACAGATCGAATGCTCCGAGCAGTGGACTGAAGCTCGACAACAGCCCAAGTAAGAGGATGAAGAGTAGATGGGAACCAGTTGGCGAAGATGACATTGACGATAAGCATGGTCATGGTAACCGCGACTCTAGCAAAGAGAGTATGCGAGATAGGCTCAAGGAAAGGGATGGATCGGTGAGTATGTTCATTTGTTTGTTGTTGTACCCTGTTTTGGTAATCCATATCTAGCACAATATCTCAACGTTGTCACTTATTTTGATTACTATGAGTGGCCTTGGTCCCAGTATATTTCTCACGAGAAGTGATGATCTGGTACATATCCAAGCAATTAGCACAGTTTTCTGTATTTGACGTGATCTTTCAAAAGTTGCCCCAGATTTTTCGACGCAAAATGAAATCAAACTGTCATGGACTAGATGAACTGTTAATGAGCATATACAGCAACCGACTCGGTGTGGGGTCTTAAAATATTTATTTGTGGTGTGCAGGCTTCACCCCCAAAGTGGGAAAAACGAGAGGGAGCCTGGAATAAATCTAAAACTGCACAGCCACAACATTCACCCCAGTCAAATCTAGGGAAGAGGACGCGGAACATGAAAGGTCCCAAATGCCGAGGCCGTAGAACTATTGGGCCCAGTTTCAATGGTACTGGCAGTTCTAGTGAAATCGACGAAGAAGTGGAGCAAGTGAGTAGTGTTCCTGGGGTTGTGTTAGGCTCATTGATGAATGCGGAAACTCCAGAAGAGAAGAAGAGAAGACAGAGTAGAACCAAACGGTTTGACAGAGGCAAGGAAGCATCTGGTGGTCTGAAGAGTGTAGGGAAAGGCAAGGCGGGTGTTGGAGGAAGCGCAAGTGCTAGACGAGCTACAGCTCTCCAGCTCGCCATGTCCTACGGAGATGGAAACGGACGTGCTGTGGAGGACATTGATTGGGATTCCTTGACAGTGCGAGGCACGTGTGAAGATGTAGAGAAGAGATATTTAAGACTGACCTCTGCGCCTGATCCAAGCACTGTAAGAAATTTCTGTACTGCTTGGCCTGATAGAAGTTTTAACATCAAGAACTCTAGCGGCTGTCAAGTTACTAATTTTACTCTTACTTTTAAAGATGTCTTTAAGAGTATACTCCATCACTCTCACTCGTGTCAAACCGTACCTTTCAACTCTTTATTCACAAAATAGTTCTCCTCACCATGCCTGCATCTAATTTGTGTGCATCTGAACAGGTGAGGCCCGAGGAAATTTTAAGGAAGGCACTAGCAATGGTGCAAAGCACACCCAAGAGCTATTTGTACAGATGCGAACAGTTGAAGTCCGTCCGGCAAGATCTAACTGTTCAAAGAATACGAGATGAACTCACCGTGCAGGTGTGTCATTATTGAATGTTCTTCTAATATGGAAAGCTACCAATTGGGAGAAGAAGAAGAGAGAGAGAACTTAGGATTTCATACAATCATATCATTAGAGATCCCCCGTTCTTCCAGTGGCTTCTACTCTGATTTCTCAGATATCATTAGAGAGAAGGTTTACTGGGTTGCTCATTGATTGTCCTCTTGCGGGAGGAATCTGGACCATATATGGATCTGGAGACATTTTTACACTAGCTCAAGTCATTGAAGTCCAGAAAGCGATATAACGATCACTCTCCAGCGATATGAACTCGGATTGACATTAAGGTTGACTTTGGTGCTTCAGGTGTACGAAACTCATGCACGAATGGCTCTTGAGGCTGGAGATTTGCCTGAGTACAATCAAGTAAGAAGCACTATTGTGTTTGTGCCTGCTACATTTACTTGTGCTTTCCTGCATCCTATGCCTATCAAGTTGATGTTGCGTGTATGAGTTCAAGTATCACAGCGGGGATATAGTAGAATCACCACGGAGTGGGGTAGTACTCTAGTTACAGTAGTTCACCCTTCAAAAAACAAGACAATGGAGCATACCCTCACCAAAGCTACCGGCTGGGCCAAAGCTCAAGAAAAGCACTCCTTCCCGTTTTCTAACTACCTACCTACTTCCATGCTCCTTGACCCAGACCCCATAATCTTGCGAACAATGCCACTTCTTCCAGAACTTGCATCTACATCGGCACTATCCATCGAAGACAGACTAACAACAAATGACTCGCACAATGAGCACCATGATCACCAAAGTTGAATAGCTACATCTTACCGGACAGCATGTTTCTCTGCCATACAAGGCCGTCCTTACTCCCAGCAACAGTTTCATCGAACTCAAATAGACGTCCTGCACGAACTTGTCCGCTGACTCTTGAACATGCTCTGTGCAGTGCCAAACGCAACTGAAAGGACTGTATGCCGAGGGGATCAAAGGGTGCAGCAACGAATTTTCTGCTTACAGCCTGCTCTACATCATTTTCAACCGTGGAAATAGTCGAGACCTCCTGTCATCCATGGCAAGGTACGATAACAGCTGCTAACCCTTTCAGGGAATCGTCTTTCGTGCTTAAGATACATCACATGTGCCTGATGGAGCATTCACGTGTAGCTTGAGCAGCGAACGTGATTCAAAGAATATTTAATCAAAAGAAGAACTACCATTCACAAGTGGAAGTTAACACCCATATTTTTCAGCTGTTTCCAGAGTTCACAACTCCGGGTCCTTCTTATTACTGGTCAATCATCAGATTATTTAAACCTTGAATTGCACATCTTTCGGTGAATGGTAAATTTGTCTTTTTCCTGTGTTGTCCTTCTCTATATTCATGACCTGTTTTTTTTTCGAATCGCAGACTCTCTAGTGAAGCAAGAAAAGACGAAGCAGTGAAGCACGCACTGGCTGTGCGAGCAGCTGTGGCAGCAGGAAATTACACGTCCTTTTTCAAATTGTACAGAACGGCCCCAAATTTGAGTCTTTATCTGATGGGTATGATATTTAACTCTGCTGGAACTGCCTTGCCATGATTGAATTCAAAATAAACGCCTTTGATTGGTGTAGTCAAACAGGACATCTTGTAATCGTCAATTCGAGATCGACGATTGCAATCTATAAAGTAACAGCAACCCTTACCTAGTAGTCTACCTTCCTGCCGGAAACTTAGTGGGAGTCGCCGCCTTTCTACTTTGCATGCATCAATACCACATTGTTCTTCAAGATGAAGAAGAAATTGGAGGGCTAGTACATCAGACACGAGAAAACATTTGATTCTTCGATGAAATGTGAGGTAGTACTTGATTGTCTTTTCATGTAGCACATGCGGATAACTGATTTTGAGATGAATCTCATGTCGTGCAGAAACATATGCTGAGAAGATGCGATTCGAAGCCGTCAAGTGCATGGCTCGCTCATATCGTCCATCATTATCTGTATCATTCATTGCTCGCAGCCTGGGGTTCTCCGGTGACATAGCTTTGGAAGGAGGAGAGGAGAAGGAGGCGGACTGTCTAGAAGAGTGTGAAGAGTGGTTGAAATTACATGGGGCTCACCTCAATTTTGACAGCAATTCAAGTGAACAAGTTTTAGACACTAAGGTACGTACGGTGGCCCGATGTCCAGTTCCTACGCGATTACAGTGTCAGCTCGTATCTTAAAGTCTATATATCTTCCATTCCATTACCTTCGGGAACTACGAAGCTCCTGTCAACTAGGCTGTAAATAAACCGAATGTGTTCTTGATTATAGTTCCTTGACTTAGTGCCTCACACCAACCGGTCCATGTTCACTATTTCCCCTTGGTCTTTATTGTGGATGCCTTGTTAATCAGCTGGTTAGGTCAGCTGGAGGCAACACGAGCACATTAGCTCCTTCATTTACAAACTTGCCAGGCTGCTATAACGGGAGACTTGTGTCCCCACGTAGCGTTTATGTGTTTATCTTACTTGTTTGAACTGTTGATTGAATCACTTCTGATGGTATTGTTCATTTGTTGCTACAGGCAAGTGCCGCAAGTTTATTCATGCCGGAGCCAGAAGACGTTGTACCTCACGGAGATGCAAACCTGGCTCTCAATGATTTCTTTGCCCGATCATAGCATCTAAGTTAAAAGCTTCAATATTCTCGTCTATCATGTTTCAATGAATGCTGTCAAATGATTGAGCGCAAGAGGAAGAGAGCAGCTAAGAAGGAAATGCTTGATTGACCATGTGTGTTGGATTGTTCCTACTCAAATTGGCGTCTTTTCATCTGAAGACTTGAGTGTTCCATCTTAACGATCCTTTCTGCTAAATGTGTCATGAGTAGTAGACTTGAGGACCAACTTGGGAACCCTAAGGCGGCCCCGTGCCAACAACATGGTGTGTGGGACTGGGAAACAGAGTAGGTTTTGGGAACTGTACAAATATATATCTAGATTCCCACACGGTCCAAAACCTGGCCGAGGACGAATTCATCAACTGCTATCTTTGTCGAACCATTTCACTGAGAGTTACAACCAACCAGAAGTTTCTCGTTGTGCCTCAATGAAAGCGATTGGATCAGGAACAAACCAATGGCTTGCGCTTTTATGTATCCCATTTCAGTCTTGCACATTGTTCATGGGCCCTCTACCAGGTCGTTTGTACCGTGTTCGAACCTCTCATATGGTGGATTAGATCAGGTCACTGTAGGTAGGGCACCTAGTCCCGCGATTACTCCTCGAGCGCGAGTGAAGAATTGCTTGAGCATAATATCCTGAATCCTCCACCGTTGATAATCTGTTTTTTATTGAACCAAATCCTGATCAAACATGCAGCTTTTATCGGTTCTAGCTTGAGTTTGTTTAGTCAACTTTTGAAAGAAATATTACTAAATTACTAGATTTTAGTAGCTGCTTGATTTAACATCAAGTGATCTGCAGCTTTAATGTGTTAAAGGGGATGTAGTCATAGCCCTTTAAAATGTTTCATCGTAAGAGCTGTGATATGGCAAAGACCGATAGTACATCCCGTTTTCCTAAACCTGAAAGCCATCCTCGAAGAGGACACTGGAAAAGTATAGATTTGACATAAGGCCATTTTTCCACCACAAAACAATATTACACATCGGATTGACTATCAATCTACGGAAGAGGTATATATCGCGAAGGTAAAATGCTCTTGAATTAAGGTAATTGAGGGTGGATACTTGCCTAAAACAATTCCAAGAATTCAGTTCCAAATCTCTATCGAGAACAAAAATAAATTTTACCAAACTATCTCATAACACTCCTCTAACCGAGTGAATGTGGGTTATATAGCTTTTGTATTAAATTGCATCTTTTAATTCTATCAAATAGAAAATAGGTCATGGAAATCAGGAATAAGGTAACTAACTAGCATAAAATGACTTGAAGGTTGATAACATGATTCATTCCTCTATACTACTATGTTCTTATTCTGTAATCCTATGTAATTTGTAATTTGCTCAAAAGAAGTCATGTACATCATATATAAGACTTATAGAGCTCTTACTTGAGTTTTAGAATCAAATATTAAGTTTTGTAGAATTTAAGGTATCCTAAATTGAATATTTAGGATATTAATAGATACATTTGCAAATCATCCCATCATAACATTAAAACTTAAAATTACTTTTGAGAACATGATGAGACATGTAAATTTATTATCATCTAAGAAAACTGATACATTTATGGATGCTTCTAAATGAATGATTGTATCATGTATTGTAATAATTTAATCAAATAACCAAGTATGCATATTTTTAAAGAGAAATTAAATATCTAAGCATTGTGTCAGGACTTGTTAGTCAATGAATCATTTATTTACATGAACTAAAAATATTCTATTCCAATCAAAATTTAAAGTAAGATTCGAGGTTTGATTTTAGTTGTGAGATACAAAAATACGCATTCAAACTTGTATTTTATGTATAACATATTCTACTCTAAAGGAAAAACAAAGTAAAATTATGAGGTAATCAATTGCCCGTATATTCATTTAGAAAGAGTGGATTTAGTTTTTTTCATTGTGATATATATAATGTAGATATTAGTAATATATATGGATTTAAAAATCAATCGATATCTTACACATTCCTAGTAACTTGTTAAATATGAAATTTTGCGAATATTATATCATTAATAGTTGTTATAAGATATATCTATGTGCTCACGTGCTTGAAGGAAAGTATAATAACTGGAGATATTGAGGTCAGTTTGTGTAAATTTTTTGAAAATTGAGGTATTTATAATTACCTATATGATGTACGAGCACTATTTGAAACAATTTAAATATAATTTTAAAGTGGTATCTCAAGGAGTAATACAGCTTAATAACGATTGCTAAAATTGCTTGGGTGTCTTTGCTAAACCCTCGTTAAAGCCTTTAAACCTGAAATTTACAAAAACATTTGAATAGATGGTCAATGCAGCGATTGAACCACATTCAAAAAATAAATAATCATGGTAACTATTTTGTATTAGTCAGTAAATATACTATCCCCATATTAATAGCACATTGTCTGGTTATTTAACACTTAGAAGATACTTACTTTCTTCTTGTACAAATTATTGTGACAAATATGAACAAATATTCTTAATAAATATATATGTTTTATTCCTACAAAATCTTCAGTATTTTAATTTTTTAATCAACCATCAATTTCTGTTTAACCATGATATATTAGAGCATCAACTTTAAGTACAATGACTTTTTATGAATTTGTTAGATTTATGTTTCTTTATATCCTAACGAACTAATTTCTCTTCTTTGCTTTTCTCTTTAACCTTTAATAATAACATTTTGATTTAATAAATACATAGTTTAATCATATAATTGTGCTTTTAAGAATGTAAACATATCCAATTTTGAAGTTAAATGATACTTACAAATATTTCTCAATATTTTAAATCGATACTAAAAATATGAGATTCTTTAAATATATCATTAGATTATGTGTTATTGATACCCTATATTCATAATTTTACATATTTATATTTATGATTGCAGGTCTTTTGTTCCAATTAATATCTGATTACATATGATTTCACTAGTTTCTATTATTGAATCTATATTTTAGCTATTATGTAATAAATATTTCATTACAAAATTTAAAAATCAAGAACTAAAAATAAAAAAACTCCTTTATGATAAATACATGATGAAATTTTATATTTTTGCTTTTTAATAAAAGCACTTTAGTATCTTTGTACAATAGAAAGAGTAGTAATACATAGTTTTCATGCAAAATAGGTAAATAATTATTGTAAATAAGTCACTTTTACATTCACTTTTTGTACATGGTAATGAAATCCACATGAGATAAAAATTTGATAAATGATTTTTCTTGATTTTATATAAACATCCAAATATAAATCAAATTAATCATTACAACAATTTGCATTATTGAAGCTTAATTAGAAACTAAAACAATGTACCATATTAATTTCTCTTTCAATTGGAAAACACACAAAACTGTATGTACATTCAGATAAAAGTACATTGTATTGAAAATAGAGAAAAAATTTCATAAATATTAGGTATTTAAGTTAAAAAATTTCAATAGATGCTTTAAATAAAAATGATTTGTACACTAAATTATTGATACTGTAAATATATCCACAAGTTACTTTCATGAATTATAAATTTCACTTTGTTGTACATTGTAATGACATCTACATAAGATGAATTGAAGGTTAGATGACTCTATGTGATTTTATATAAAGATCATGAATTTGAATCAAATTAATAATTACATAACTTCACTTTGCATGATTAATTAGATATTAAAACAATATACTATTGAACTATCTCTAATTAATATTAGTTGAAACAAGTCATCCAATGAGACTTTTAATCAGAACACACTCAAATATAAGAAGATTTGAATAAAATTAGATTACATTGAAAATAGAGAATGTTTCATCAAAGTTGTGTATTTAAAGTTGAATTTTCAATAAATGCTTTAAAAATATGATCCATGTAATAAATGATTGCTCTTGTGAATATATCCACATGCTACTTTCATGTATTGTAATCTTTTAATATAGTTAAATTTAATCATACCATGGTACAAATATGTCCCGTGACTTTAACCTCCAAAGTATAAGAATAATTGTAATTATTTGAGGATGAAATGATACTATAATTGATTACTTAAAATATAGCTAAGGTATCATTGAAGGTATTATTTTTGAACACAATGTATTCTATAATTATATTATGTAATTTTTTAACAAAATTTCATACAAAGATTTTTTATTATTGAGATACTTTTTGATACTTATGAGATCAGTCATATTCATATTTCCAAAGTATAAAATGTATCAAAGTAACCTTACTTAAAAGAGAGAAAGTGCGATTGTGTAGAAAACACAAAGGATGGGAAGATCCCATCCAACGGTACAATGGAGAGACGAAAAGGGTAAAATAGGGCTAAGCCCGGATAGAGTCTACATGAGAAATCTGCCCTATTGCACCTAAGAAATCCAAGCTATGCAAGTCGTAAGAGCTGCAAACAACTCGAGCATCCAAAGAAGCATCACCTAGTGTGATTGCTCTCCTATGGATTGCACGGACCACATCTCTCTGTAGAGCAATGGACAAACATTGTCTAAATATACTACAGAGTATGAGTGTGAATGGTACCCTTGGTGCCTTACTCAAAAATAACTTTAGAAGATATTTCTTGTAGCACAAGGAATCCATTCAAGTACTTCAATAACAATAACAAAAAACTATTGAGTTGACTATTTCACAACATTATATACTAAAGGCTTATAATATGGTTTTAACTTCAAATTTATACATTTGTATTAGTTTAATATGGCATGAAATGGTTTTTTATGCAATCAATGTTATAAAAATTTCATCAATAAAGATATACATAGATATATAATATATCATATTATAATATTAAGTACTAGGTCTACATTGAAGATCCAATTAAAATTGATCTTAAATAAGTTGTACAACATAATCACTAAAGATAAAAAATCATTACAAGTAATAAATATTGTTTGATGCTTCTTTAGTCAGATACAAGATAAGAGTATGACTTGCGCTAGAAGCAAGTTGTGAAAGTAAGAAAATCACAACAATAATTCACATACATTGTTTTACTTACTTGTATTTTAGGACATAAGTGAATTTAGTTTGGGTACATCATATAAAACTAGTAGGAGTCATGTACTTTTGATACAATATACAAATAAAAGTCATTTAAAGGTTCCAGTATAGTAAAATATCACTTAAATATATAATTTTTAGTTTCAAAAATTATATTCAAATTCATGTGATATTTTCTCATATTATAATCAATTTCAAAACAAGTTGTATAAGAGTAAGTGACAAACTAAACATAAATCAATAAGTGATTCATACCACTTTACTCATTCATAAATTAAGAAGAAGAAAACTAGAATATAATGTTGTAGATTTTGATGCACCTTTCTTGAGGTTGAAGTAGACAAACTACTTCTAAATCTCCTATTTTATTGCATGTAAGATCATTAGTGCTTGTCAATAGTTTTTGTTTACTTTCATACTTTCACTCTTTAGTTATTGAGTGGTTGTAGTTTGTATATTTCTGATTGCTCCTGAAATATATTACAATATCACTTAATATTGATATAATATTTTTTACAATGCACTAATATGCTAATTAAAAAGTTGCAACAACAGCAATGTGTTCATTATGGCTACCAATAATGCAAGACCAATCAAGTTGATAATATATTTTACTAAAACTAGAACCAAATAAAGAAAAAACCAAATGGCTAGAGAAAGTAGCTCAAAACTGCAGCAACACCAATATGATAAAAGAAAAATAATGCAAGTCCAATTAACTTGGTAATGCACTTCAACAAAATCAAAACAACATCAAAACAAAATTGAATGGTAGGAGAAATAGTTCCAAACTATAGCAATACCATGGTCTTTAGAGAAAGGTAACACAAGACCAATCAACTTGGTAATACACTCGATCCAAAAAAAAATGCTATAATACATTATAATTTAAGTTTTATAGAGAATATAAAACAAAACAGGAATTTATGCCATATTGGATTTTGATTTTTTTATAGAGAACGCACAATAAGCCAAAAAATATACACATTAGGAAAAGGAAAAAAGGAATATAAGCCAAAAGAGTGCATAAAGAAAGGAAGAGCACAAGACTCCAAGAAAATGGGAAATAAACAAAAAGAAAACCAAAGTTATGCACAATTGGCTCACCTCAGCCTCACTACCCACAGCACACCAAAGCACCAGTGCTCTAAGGTCAAAGCAACTCACACAAACATGGTGCACACATAGGAAGCAAAGAATAGAGGAGGTTTGATCACAAGAACTCTAAATAAATCATCTCATAAATTAACACCAGACTAACTCTACAACCATTTGGCATTTGACATAATAGGAATATCTTTCTACTTGTAAGCTACCAAGATCACCAAGGATGATATTAAACTACCTCTTCTAGCCAAAGCTACACGTGTATAGGTATCAATCAATGAGTCAATAGGACAACAAATGAAGGTAGACCAATTGAGAGGTTAGTAGTTTAGGAACCAAAGATTTGGATTTCAAACCCTTTTGCTCACCGTCTAGAGGGGTGGGCAACTTTAGCCAAATGATGACAATTTTTTTTATCTAAATTGGTTGGCTTGTTGTTCCTTCTATGCATTTGCAATCTTTATAGCCTTATGTCTCAAATCCTCTAAATACCCAAACAAGGCCTTTCTTCTTGCCAATTCCAACCCTCCAAGGCCAACCTCTACCAATCTGACTGTAACAATATGGAGTCTAGCAATGAAGTTAGTTAGGACTAACAAAGTAGCAAACAAGCTAAATTAGCCTAGAATAATCTAGAAGTATATAGTAAGCTTCTTGGGAAGCTTCCCGGCTAGCTTAGCTTGCACCCCAAGTAAGTAGCGTCTAGAAGCTTCCAACTAGCTTAGCTTACAAGCCAAGAAGGCGACTTTTAGAAGGAAGTTTCTTGAGAAGCTTCTTAGTTAACTTGGTTTGCACTCCAAGAAATTGGCTCAAGGAAACTCCTTGAGAAGTTTCTCAAGAGCTTTGTATGCTCTTTATAAATACCAGAGCCGAATCTCATGTTATGCATTTGGAGTTAATCCACATTCAAGTGTCCCAATGTGATATTCCATTCTCTTATTTCTCTCCTCGGTCTTGGTCCTTTACATTGATGCACCTCTTCTATAGTTGGCTTATTGCTAAATCATTCGCTAACTATCAACTTAGGCCAAATTGAGAGGTTCTAGACCTTCATAGTATCTCTAGCCTAGAATCATATGCCTCAAAGCCTATAAATGCCCAAATGAGGCATTTCTTCTTGCCAATTCAAACCCTTTCTAAATCTAGCTAAGCTTCACTAACTTGAGCAGTAGATAGGGCAATTTTGGCAACCTTTAACTTTGGACAACCTTTGTCAATTCGATGCACCTCTTCTATAGTTGGATCACCACCAAATCCTCTACTAGCTATCAACTTGGGCCAAAATGAGAGGATAAGGATATCAAAATCCTTAATTTGAGAGTCAATTCAAAACCTCTCTAAATTTGGCCAAGCTTTACCAACTCAAGCACTAGTTAGAGCAATTTGAATGGATGCTTCTCAAATCTACCTCCAATTTTGCACTTTGTGCTCAATTCATACCAAATCAATCTTGCTTTCACCTCTTTGGGCTCAAATCAAACACCCACATGGTCTCAAATTGACTCAATCTCATAAATTTGGCCAATGCTTCCACACATTGTTTTCCAGATTACCAAATTTCCATCAACTTGAATGATACTTATGCACTGTAGCACCCATTTGTGCATGTGTGTGGTATTATGATATTTAGCTTAGTATAACAAGTACTTGAGAGATATTATTTATATAGATAAAGGATGGTTCTAAGTTAATCATGATTAGCTAAAGTTAGTCATAGCTAAGATAGTGGGGACCTTATTTTAGAGGGAGTGGAAAAGATGAGCACCACTATTTTAGATTCTAGTGTGTTGACTTGGTATTATTCCTAGGTGTTTGGCTTTGAGGAAAGAGTTGAGAACTCTTGGTCTTGCAAGCCTTTTTGTTTTAGATTCTTTTATAGTCCAATGATAGCCCATCTGAAGTAATCCTTGATTTAGTGGTTGGGTCAAGATAAGATCACATGCTTAGTGGATATGCCCATGTAGATGGATATTCCTTCATACTTTTTGACTTTATTTGACTTTTAGCCTAGTAACTTGATTTACGTTGGTAAATAGTAACTTTAGTGCGTAACCATTTCACAAATATATAAACATGGGGTGAGGAAGTACTCATCATCCTTTCATTTGCAACTATCTCTCTCTCATTGAGTTCTCTAGTGAGCAATGTCTTGAGTCTTGGAGTGTTAGCCTTTGATGAGTATGATGAAGTTGGGATTCCTTGCCTTCTTAGTCCATGGTCCGCTACTATAATAGCCATCAGAGGTTCATCATGAGTGAGAGACATGCCGGCTCACAGCACACAATCACTCTCAAGGAAATCTAAGACCAAGATTGAATATACCAATGATGGATTAAGCTTGGAGATACCACCAATGTACTCAATTATGAGTTCCAAATGACTCGTATTCTTTGATATAATAAATTCATTTTTCCACTTGAATCACACTCACATTAGGTCTATACTTTATCCTCCACTCAACAATCTACCAACAATCAAGCAACACACATTCTAGTTAAGAGACTTCATGTGATGCTCATCAACATTTGTCCAACATAACCAATAACTCAAATGCTCAACATCAAAGAAGTAAGCTCTCTAGAGCTACACTTTTAAAGTATACGACTCTACTCGACCTAAGTCTCCAACCTTAACAACACGACTTATGGTGCAAGTGACAATAGATCCCACCATGTGATTAATAGCACTAACATGAAATCAGGCCGCTAGCAAGTAGTCCATGAGCAACCTTTAAACTAAATATGAATACCAACAATACCACTCCAATGTCCAAGCAAACTAGCTTTGGTGCTGAAAATGTTGTGACATGTACTAGGCTTGAAAAATCTTTGTACTCAAACCAATAATAAAGATCCTTGTTATTTTTGCATGAGTTTCAATTTGGTAAGATTGGAGTGCAAGTTATAATTTTGATAAACACAAGAGAAAATACAAAACTTGCAAATCAAACAAATTGATTATAATATGACATAATACAATAGAAGGCAATAGCAAATACACAAATTTGAATTTGTTTGAATACATACCAAAAATAGAATGACATACATACACATTACATATAGATATGTGGTTCACCTTTATGTGAGGCTACATCCATGGGAATGCTTCATAGGGATCCTTTGCTGACCCAAGCTCACCACCATATATGTCTTGCAAGTCCATCACTGTCTGACCACTCTCAATCCATTCTTACTCTCCACCTTCAAGTCAACTCTCTTGAATCCAACATAATCCTAAGGCATAAGAGTAAAAACTAACAAAGTCCCCCTTGACTCTTGTCTTGGGGTTAGTAACCTTGAAGCAATTTATCATTCAATGGGAAGTTCTAAACAAACAACCAATCATTTGAACCCTCATTTAAACTAAGATAAACTAGAACTCATAACCATAGCCCATATAGGGATAGAGTAACCAAAACAGCCAAGGTCACCTCTAATGCTAGGGCACCCTACTCATGCTCCACTTGACAACCTGCAAGGTAGCACAATGCCTAGAGAAACTTTCTGAAGGTATGACCTTGGTAAAGGCATCAGCAGAGTTAAGCTTACCATCAATCTTGACTAAGTCAAACATTTTCTTAGACACAACTTGCCTAAGAAAAAGATATTTGATGTCTATATGCTTAACCCTACTATACAATAACTGATTTTCAGCTAGGTGTAAAGCACTTTGACTATCACAATGAAGCATTACATTACCATGCATTAGCTCCACCTCAACAACAAGTCTATCCTACCAAATTGCCTCTTTCATGGCTTTCATTGCTGCCATATACTCAACTTCTGTAGTAGACTGTGCAACACACTTTTGCAAGGTAGATCTCCAACTAATGCACCCACCAGCAAGTGTGAATACCTACCCTTTTGTTGACCTCCGCTTGTCCAAATCTTGTTCATAGTCAGCATCTACATAGCCATCTAGTGATGTGGCATTCATTGATCTTCTATCAAATAAGAGCACATAGTCTGGTGTACCTCTCAAATGTCTAAGAATGCACTTAACTACTTCCTATTGTGTCCTTCTTGGATTTGACATATACCTACACACCTTACTCATTGCTAGTGCAAGATCAGGTCCAGTGCAAGCTATCAAGTGCATGAGGCTCCCAACAGCCTTCTCATAAGGAATGTTAGCCATCAAACCCTTCTCCATGGCATCTATAGGACAAAATGTTATTGAAAGCTTGAAATGAGAAGCTAGAGGAGTACTTACTGGTTTATAGTTCTCCATGTTGAACCTAGCAAGTACCTTCCTAGCATACTTACCCTATGTCAACCACAACTAACCAATGCACAAGTTCCTCTTTATCTCCATGCCTAATATCCTTGTGGCCAACCCTAGATCCTTCATCTCAAACTCCAAACTCAAGAGAACCTTGAGCTTGTTCATCTCAAATCTATCCTTGGCAGCTATCAACATGCCATCCACATACATTGCAAGAATAATGAAACCAAAGGCCTTATTACTCACTAGTTTCATGTACACACAAGGATTAAAAAAACTCCTATTGAAACCCTAAGTGTGCATAAACACATCAAACCTCTTGTTCTATTGGCGAGGTGCTTGCTTCAATCCATACAAGGAATTTATCAATCTGCATACCTTGTCCTGTTGGCCTTTCTTCACAAACCCATAGGTTGTCTCATGAAGATCCTCTCATCCAAGGTGCCATAGAGAAATGCCATGACAACATCCATTTGATCTAAAGTAAGACAAAATAATGCAACAAGCATACATAATAGACATATTGTGGAATACTTTGCAACAAGAGAAAAGATCTCATTGTGGTCCATCCCTTTCTCTTGAGTGAATCTCTTTGCTACCAACCTAGCCTTGTAGATTGTTCATCCCTCCTTAGGACCCTCCTTCAACTTGTAGATCTACTTGCAATCTATCACTTGTTGATCCTTAGGTAACCCAACTAGCTCCCAAGTCCTTTTATCCCTCAAGGATTCCATCTCTCTCTCCATAGAATCGAACCACTCATCCTTTTCACTAGAAGAACATGCCTCCTTGTAGGACAATGTTTCACCTTCTTCCAAGACCAAAGCATGAGCATCATCCCTAGAAGTCAAGTCATCATCCAACAACTTTGTTGAATCAATCCACTTACCATATCTATTTGGATCTTGACTAGCACATCTTGATGACCTCTTGGATGAACTCTCTGATTGATCTGCATGTGTAGGTCCAGTGTGAGACTGACGTAGCACATTTTTTGCTCACTAGAAACTACTTGCTCCACTTGTTCTTGCTCCTCAAGAACTTGCTCAGCTATAAGAGCACCTCCTTCCTCCTTATCACTTAAGTGATTAATCTCCTCCTCAACTAGATCCAAGGTAGGAGACTTGCCTATGTTAGTGTAGGGAGCTTGAGCATTCTCCCCCTCCTTGAATGATTTGGATTCATTAAAGGAAACATCCCTACTGACCACAACCTTACACGCTCTTGGATCCCATAACCTATAAGCTTTCACTCCACTTGCATAGCAAAGAGAAACACATTTCTTTGACTTGGCATCCAACTTGGACCTATTCTTCTTAGGTGTGAGTGAATATGCATCACAACCAAATATCTTCAAGCTACCATAATCAGTTGGTTGCTTATACCTCAACTCATATGGTGTCTTGAAGTTGATTGCACTAGATGGAGAAATATTTACCACATATGTTGATA
The DNA here is from genome assembly GCA_948567375.1 of Lunularia cruciata. Lineage (NCBI taxonomy): Eukaryota > Viridiplantae > Streptophyta > Marchantiopsida > Lunulariales > Lunulariaceae > Lunularia > Lunularia cruciata. The sequence goes on along the minus strand of OX419762.1, from coordinate 52,194,995 downwards.
TGTTGATAGCTTCTGCCCAACACTCATGTGATAACTTTGATTTTCTCAACATAATTTGTGCATGTTCCAAAAATGTCCGATTGAGCTGCTTAGCAACACCATTTTGTTGCATAGTGTAAATTGTGGTAAGGTGGTGAGTTATCTGCTATTTTGTGTAGTACGTATGAAACTCTCCAAAAATATACTCCTAGCCGTTATCTAATCTTAGACATCTCACCTCCTCTAAAATCTGAGTCTCCACTTGGGTCTTCCACTTCTTGAAAGTGGCAAAGACTTCAGACTTGTGGTGCATGAAATAAACCCACACAAACCTTGAGTAATCATCAATACATGCTACATAGTACATTTTCCTAGAGTTTGAGGGTGTAGGAGATGGTCTCCACACAACACTTGAGTAGATACTTGGAACTATGGGTCCCCATTCCAAAAACAGATTTGTTTTGTTTTCCAAGGATGTAATGCTCACAAAAATCCAACTTCACATTCTTCAAGCTAGATAGCAAGCCATTTCTTTTCAAGACAACCAAACCCTTCTCACTCAAATGACTCAGCCTTGAATGCCACAAAGTTGTCATCCTATCCCGAGACCTAGTTACATTGGCTTCTCCATACATTGTAGTGCACTCCAATACAAACAGATTCTTTTGAAAGTTACCTTGCAAGATAACCTTTCTACCAGAAGTGACTCAAAGTACCCCATCACCAACACTCCATTGATGACCTTTGGCATGCAATAATCCAAGGGAAATCAAGTTCTTCTTCATGTCAGGTATGAACCAAACATCATTTAACTTTTGCATAGCTCCATCAAACATTCAAATCCTTATGGATCCAATACCCTCAATCCGACAAGGTTGATCATTCTCCATCAAAACTGAACAGTTTGATGTTGAAAGTGAATAAAATAACTCCTTGATTTAGCATATATGGTACAAGCAAGCAAAATCTAGAATCCACTCATCATCTATGTTAGGAGATGAGGCAAAATTGGCATATCCACAACATCAAAAAACATATGGATTATCCAACATATGAGTATACTCCTCACCATAAGCTATGCTTGCTAAAGAGTCTTCATCTACCTTTCCTTTTCCCTTAGCTTTAAACTCCTTCTTCACATGGCTTACTTTGCCACATCCCCAACAAGTCACTTGTTTCCTTTTGTTGGACTTGCCTCTAGACTTAGACCTAGACCTGGCCTTGCTTTTCCCCTTATCACCATCATTAGTCTTCCATTGAGGTCTCCCACATTAGATAACCAAAGCATTGCACTGAGTAGAAGATGAAACTGAGGTTGCAACAAGTTTTTGTTGCAAGTCATGTGTGAGAAGATATGTTGTCACCTCTTCAAAGGTAATAGTCTTTTCCTCACGGTGCAACAAAACTTGTGAAAGTGACTGATAGGAAGGCGGAAAGGAGCCCAACAAGTGCAGCGCCTTCTGCTCCTCATTCAAGTCCTCTCCCAAGTTTGTCAAGTCTATTACAAGGTCACAAAATGCATCCACATGGTCTCTAATGTTGGCACCTGGTTTCATCTTGAATGTGATTAGTTTGAGATTGGTGTAGAATCTATTTGACAATTAAATCTGATGATACTTTCTCTAAAGTGCATTAAACAAGGAGGTACAATCAGAATGCTCCTCCACTTGCTTGATCACATGGAGCTAAAAGTGAAGCAAAAAATTATCCACGGCTTGCTCTTGCATATCATCCCAATCACTTTGTCTTGCATCCTCAGGTTTCTCCCTGAAGAGCTTACCCAAACCAATTGCCCTCAAAACTCCTTTCACTTGCCATTCCCACAACAAGTAATCCATGAGGCCATCAAAATTTGCCACATCAAACTTGGGTCCACCAAGCTTCAAAGTACCCATTTTGAGTGTCATTTGCTGCACAAGTACTACTAAGGCTATTGCTACACTTAGAGATTCTTCTTTGAGTCCCTAAACCTTCCACCTTAAAACTCCAATACTCAAGGGAGTGGATCATAAGATAGAAATTGTTTTATAGTAGCTTCTTCAAAGTCAACATCTAGTTGCATCAACTTGTAGCCCTACATATAAGCTTTCCAATGCACTAAAGAGATTATTCATCTGAGTCATGAGTTATGAATTGAATTCCAAGGGGAGGTAGAACCTTGGATTTTATACCACATTCACCATCCAATGGCCGCCATATCCTCAAGATTTTAGCTCCTACCTTCCACCAACTTGTTCTTCATTCTATGTCTATCTTCACAATCAAGATGAGGATGGGAAGCAGTTGCTTGAGGTTTGATGTGCTTTGCTATGAGAGAGAGAAAGGACAGCAAAGGAGAAGGTGTGGGATATGGATCAAGATAAAGAAAGTGAATTGAAACAAGACTCTAAAAAGAAGAGCCCAGCATAGGGTGGCTTTGGCCAGACATTCAGCGGATCAGAGTCAAACAAAGTCCATGCTTATACTGCATGGGTTCAGCAAATGGAAATTTTCTCCCTCTGCTTATTCTTTTACTACACAAGAATGAACAGGTGCTCCATCTCAACCAAGTTCCTTCCAGGTTACATCCAACCAACTACCTTATCCAACTACTGTAGACATGCCAGCTGCAAGTTGGACCCCAATTTTATGCGCTTAAGCAAATCCCTCTCATTTACCTCCCCATTCTATAGCAAGAAGCTCATTTGGGATAGCTGAAGAAGATAGTCAAAGTTTATAAGGTAATAAGAGCAGCAAGATTGTGAGTAGTGATTCTCTAGCAAAAGATGCCTCATTGGCAGGTGGTGGTCATACCTTGTTAAGAGCATCTTCTTTGGGTTGTGGGCCAGGTCAAGGACGTGCATTTGCAAGACTTCAGCCACCTCTAACTCTTCCTCCTCTCACCCATATTTTCAATCACTCAACTGGTTGATTGATCAAACAAGTGAGCACCGTCAGCAACATGCATGTAGAACTTTGTCATCTGGATCAGGTTGTACAAGACCCTTGTACTGATTTCAAAACTTTTAAACTTTTCCTCCTCAAGGACCCATTGGATAAATAGACGACAACAAGCACTTGAATTAGGCACATTGCATTGGTGAGCTCCTAGACTAGTAACATGCCCAAACTTTCACACAATCTGATCACCTTAATCTGATTGTTGCTTGTCTAGTGTGGATCATTCCATATCTTCATTCCTCACTAGTACTATTATATTAATTGGTGTCTCCCTTCATCTTACTTTGACCTCTTCACACTCTTTGCGTTGGCTATTCCAACTCCGACTAGCTTGAGCTACTCCACAATTTACACCTCCTTCAACTTTGACTCCTCAACTCCGTCAACATCTGAATCAGGTAGCCACCTTATAGATCCTCTTTTTTGGTGATGATTCTTCACTCTATCTTTGACAACATAAAGGTACCACTACATAAAATACCAGAAACAAATAGGAAAGGGAATGCAAGAAGCAGGGGAAAAGGGAATTGGGAAGAAAGGAAGGTAGACATAAAAACAAGTGATTCAAGACGAGCAAGCTAGACAATGTTGCCTTGGAAAAGGAGGAGACTATACTTAGTGTGAAGGAGAAGTATAAGGCACACTATACTAAGATTAGATGCATTGCCATAATGCGGAACGTGTGTTCACCCTCTCTTGCATAGTGCACTTCTATGTCAAGCCCAAAGCCAGGAAAGCAAAACAAACCTGCCAAAGGACTTTGGATTCACATTAGAAACCTCCCCAATTTCTTGGTCTTAGATGCTACTCCAAGTCTCAAAAAAATCAGCTTTGAAATGGTTTCCTTGCTTCATGTACTCCTTTCTCTTCTTTCTTTGATTCTTGTGGCTCTCCTTAGACCAAGTGTTGCCCTTGATTTCCTTTGATTACTCTCTAATGTAACTTGAGTGAGCAATCCTCTTGTCTCTCAAACCTCACTCTGATACCATTTGTTTGAATACGGACCTGACTTAAAACAACATACACACACATTACACAAAGATACGTGGTTCACCTTCATGTGAGGCTACATCTATGGGAATGCTTCATAGGGATCATGTACTAACTTGGGCTCACCACCATATTTGTCTTGCAAGTCTAGCACTCTTTGACTGCTCTTTGTCCATTCTTACTCTCCACCTTTGAGTCAGCTCTCTTGAATCCAACATAACCCTAAGGCATAGTAGTTAAACCTAAAAGAATTGAGATAAGGCTGAAAAAAAAGTCTAGCAATTATCATCTAGAAATCTCCACATAAAGTAAGAATATTTTGAGCATTCAAGTTAGTTATTCCACCCCAAAAAAGCTAAAAGATCAATTTATTTTGTTTGAAGTTACAATAAATAATGGCTAATAAAACTAGGTTAGGGGCAAGAAAGAGCAAAAACAAAACATTTCAAATCAACTATAATCTAAGCTACCTCCAATTTGCCTTACATGCTTAAAATATAAGCCTTTATCAAACATTGTCACAAAGATAGTTCCATCACCACGTCCTATTCCCATTTCATTTAAGTAGAAGTCAAACATAGAATTAAGAGATAGAGCATCATACCTCTTCTTCTAGGCTTTGAAAATGATTGTACATGAACAAATAGTGAAAGTCCTTATCTCATTTGCATGATTGCAAGTTAGTAAGCTTCTGTTGCATGAAACGCATGAATTACAAAGCCTTTGCATAAAAAATCAACTATGCATAAATGAAAGACATGTAGTGGGTTGTTAGAACAATGGCTAGGAAAAGTAGGCTATAGAGAGAGAGAAAGAGAAAAATGAACATTTCATATCAACTATAATATGACTTAGCTCCAACTTTGCCTTGCATGCTCGAAATAGAAGCCTTTCCCAAACATTATCACAAGGATAGCATCATAACCATGTCTCATTCCCACTCATTCAACAAAAGTAAAAAAATGAATAAGACAATACAGAATCATACCTCTTCTACTAGGCTTGAAAAAGCATTGTACACAAGCTCATATCAAATGTCCTCATGCTTGTTAGGTGCATAATCCAATTGGCTCTAATAGCTAGTCTAACACTAGAAACAATTTTGCAACAAAATAAAGTTGCTTATGTAATTATGGAGTGGATTTCACAATCACATTGCTAAAAAATGGTTGACAAAAGTACACCAAAGAGAAAAAAGAAGAAGAAATGGAAAATTTTAGATCAAGTATAATTGGGTTACCTCTAGCTTTGCATTACATGCTCAAAATGGAAGACTTCCCCAAATATTTTCATGGAGATGGCACCATCATAGTGTCTCATTCCCATTTCATTCAAACATAAGTCAAAAATGGATTTAGAAGATAGATAATCATGCTTTGTATATTAGGCTTGGAAAGCATCTTACATGAACAACAATGTAGGTCCTTGACCTAGTTAGATGAGGAATCTCACTGGCTCTAATAGCTAGTATAACATTACAAAATATTGCAGCAAAATGAAGTTTACTTTTGTAGCTATATAATGATTTCACAATCATATCATTGTGAAATAAATGCTCCAATTTGTCCACTTCACTAATCATCCTCAAGTTCCACAAATAGGATATTGATCCTAGGTCTTGTTACAAAATTGGGGATTTAAAGTAACACATGCATAACATTGCCATGAAACTAAATGAAAGTGGTCTTTGTTCCAATGGGACTACTCTACATTGAGCCTACTCTTAAGTTTTACACTTCTGAGTTAGACATTGGATTTTGGGTACCATTGAGGATGAAACCAATAAGGAAAAAGTTGAAAGCCAAGTTTTATATATTTATATATATGGTCTCTTAGTGCCTCAAGCTTCTATATTGTAGGTAATACATCCTAAGCTCCTACAATACCATTAATTAGATAGATTATCTAAAGATGGAAATTTTCTTGGCAATATTTTGAGGGATTTTATATGTGACTGTTTCAATAGATAAAATAGAGGTGTTGCCAAAAGAGTACTTTCTCTAATAGTACAAAGGTAAAAAAACACACTAAAAACTTTAGAGCAAATTTCAAATGCCTAAGTGGATGAATTAGGCCTTGAAAAATGAAAAGTTTGACTCCTTGTCTAGTGGAAAAGGTGTTTCCTTCTCTCCCTTTGTTTATATCATTGAGAGCTTTCCAGTCATACATCGTCCATGCTATTCTGAACTTCTTACATGAAGATTCTCCAAAGATTCTGTTTGGTCAAACTTGTTGGACCAACCAAATAAGACAAGGATTGAGATATCACCAATCCATGCAACTAGTCTAAGGATGGAGCTCATTTACATGTAACCAATCCATGCATATGGTCCAAGGGTGCAATTCCCTTTGAGTTGGTCTTCTTTGTTATATAATAAAGACAAGGTTCTCCTTTGGGACATCATAGTATTGAGGGATGAAGTTTTTATGTTTCTCTTGGGATTTCCCCTGTCCTCATAACATTAGAGCTCTTTCTAGATATTTATATTATAATAAATCTTCTTGCAGTTTTATAGTAAAGAAGTTATGTTAATTTCATTTAACAATAAAGACAAGTACCATTTAATTAGCTTTATTAATTATATCAAACTATTTTCTTATGGTTTTATTCTTATATGTATTCTTAATTAATTTTTATTATGTTTTATTTACAAATTATTAGGATTAAAAATTATTTTATATTCTATAATTGTTTAGAAATTAGTCTCAAATTTGAGGAAAGTGCTTACAATTCTCATGAAAGTTGTGTAGTCCTTGATTTCTATAATTATAAACCATTGTTAATTTAGTAAGATTGTAGTTTATTTTAAATAAATTCTTCATAATATCCTTTAATTTATTTTATATAGATTATATACATTAAAATTTGAATAAATTTATATAATTTCCTATAGATTATATATGGTCACGAATATTATCTAAAATGCACAATATATATTGAACTAGACTAGCTAAAGTTGTGAGTTCTTTGTCACATTAGTTAGGGCTTTTTACACAATTTGATGCATGTTCTTGGTTCATTAAAGTTATAACAAATGTTAATTAATAAAATGATGTATACAAACTCATTAACTAATACATGTTGGGAGTTTGACACATTAAGCAATATTATTTGACACCAAGTTTAAAGGAGATGTTTTATAGTTATATGTATTTTTTCATTTTTCTTTGTATGCATCACAAGAGCATCATGTTTTCTAATATTTATGTTAATAAAAACATATTAGAGATTTTTAAATATTTTGCTCATATTTCCATTTTCTTAGCTACCATCATTTCAAATAGAAATTTCATTTATAAAATATTGCATATATATGAAAACATATTGATATAAGGTATACTATAGCAAGAAGAATGTAAAATGCATCAAGATGCATAAGGATAAACTGCAAATGTGACTAAGATAAGGTTTAGCACTAGTATTATCATTATTATAAATTTATTCATTATAAATAGGATATCTAAACTCTGCAATTAAAACAACCTACATATCATTAAATTATTTAAAAGCATTTCTTCTTGTGATTATTCTTCAAGAATTGCTCAAGCAAGTCCTTTATGTACAAATATTGGATTCTAAAGTGCACTATAAAATATAAACTTTGTTATTTAGTATAATAAGCTATTATATCAATTTTGAGAAATATGTTAAACTCTAAATCCATAATTTCATGTGACTCAAATGTCGTGAAAACAAGAAGATGAGCTTATGACATGTTATTGCAAACTTGAACTACTTTAATTGCTATTGCTCTATTAGTTGCGATCACAGAGGGTGGATAACCATCTTTTTGGAATTTCATTTTAAATGGATCAATAATTCTAGTGTGTATTATTGCAACATGGTCATAATAATAATCGCATAATATCTACATTATAAATTGATTTTATGAGGGTATACGTAAGTCTACATTAAAGTAGTGAATACATATAGGTAATAATACAATGCAAAGTTTACACTTTATCATATTATCATATAATAGTATCTCAAATGAAATCATGTGTATCTATTCTTTTATCTCTAAGAGTAATCCAATTAAATGGTCATTTGTTGCATCTAGTGTTAAACTACATTCACCATCAATCAATGAGATTTCAATAGGGGATAAATTTAAGAAAATATTCATCACTATGGAGAAAATAGTCAATATGATTTAAAGTACATTTATGCAAAGTTGATTTAAGATCCAATAGGAGTAGATCCAAGAACTTGCATCTTGACTATGGCAAGAATGAACATATGCACGAGTCATGGATATGTAAATAATTGAATACTAACAATATAGTTGATAACTATTCTTATATAGCAGAAAACACATGGTCCTTGGTTAACTCTAAGGTTGAGTCACTTTCACAAATGAGTAACAACAATACAAATAACTGAATGTATTAAACTAGGCAAAACTTCACTACAAAGAGAATAATTGTTATACTTTAGAATACATTTATTTATCATTGAACTACGGTCCAATGACAGTGGATTTAAAAAACCCACATCTTTACTTGAGTAAGAGTGAAGACATGTACAAGATATAGAAGAAGAAGAAGAGGAAATACAAAACTATAAATATATTAACAAAACAAAGAAACTAGAATCCAATCATATTTTGCATAAAGAAAAAAAACAATAATAAATCTAAATAAGTGAATAAATAAATAAATAAATAAATAAAATAAAATAAAATAAAATAAAATAAAATAAAATAAAATAAAATAAAATAAAATAAAATAAAATAAAATAAAATAAAATAAAATAAAATAAAATAAAATAAAATAAAATAAAATAAAATAAAATAAAATAAAATAAAATAAAATAAAATAAAATAAAATAAAATAAAATAAAATAAAATAAAATAAAATAAAATAAAATAAAATAAAATAAAATAAAATAAAATAAAATAAAATAAAATAAAATAAAATAAAATAAAATAAAATAAAATAAAATAAAATAAAATAAAATAAAATAAAATAAAATAAAATAAAATAAAATAAAATAAAATAAAATAAAATAAAATAAAATAAAATAAAATAAAATAAAATAAAATAAAATAAAATAAAATAAAATAAAATAAAATAAAATAAAATAAAATAAAATAAAATAAAATAAAATAAAATAAAATAAAATAAAATAAAATAAAATAAAATAAAATAAAATAAAATAAAATAAAATAAAATAAAATAAAATAAAATAAAATAAAATAAAATAAAATAATAAATAACCAAATAAACAAATAAACAAATAAACAAACAAACAAATAAATAACTAAATAAACAAATAAATAAACAAATAAATAAATAAGTGGTTTCTGATGTAATTCAAGGAGAAAATAAAGGAAGTGGACGTACTTAGTAGTACACCTATTTTATTTTATAAGATAAACAAATGTAAAAAACATAGAAAGATGTAACAAGGAAAATATTCAAAAATTTGGAAGTCTATGAAGATACTTTTCTTTTCCCCAATCGTTCCTTAATGGATGCAAGGGTAAAGAAACAAGAAGTATTACTTCAAATCCACTTTTGAGATATTGAGAAGTGTATAACAAACAAGGATAACAAGTAAAACTTGTATGGATCACAAGAAAAAGGAATCATGTAGAAAACTCAAAGGATGAGGAGACCCCATCAAGCCATACACGGATGTGACCATAGAGGTAAAACAGAGTTAAGCACCAATAGTACAGGTATGAGAAATATGCCTTATTGCACCTAAGAGATTTGTTCTGTGCAAGTCATACGCTCTTTAAATTACTAGAGCATCCAAAGAAGCATCACCTAGTGTGATTGCTCTCTTATGAATCGCACCGGTTAGTGTTCTTGTAAAGCAATGGACACACATTGTCTAAAATATGCTATAAAGTAAGAGAGTGAGAATGGTGCACCATGACATCTAATATGATATGCTCTCGTGCACTCTTTGATAAATGTATCAAACATAATATCCATTGTTCCATATAACTTAAATGTGTCATATGGATAGTTGATGCATCTAGTGCATAACCATATTCACGAGTGAGTAATGAAGATGTAGATGGGTGGACCAAACCTAAGTAGAACCTAACATAATTGTAGAAAAGGTAGTTGGTGCAAGTTGGAATGCCCTTATGCAATATCAAGTTAGGATCAAAGAGTTTGCACCCTTGCACCCTACTAAGGCAAAGTCATGCCTTAGTTGCTTGAAGAATGGACAAGTCAGCTGCAAAAAGAATGCAATATATGCTAAAATTGTTGCTCCATTGTTGAAGATTGCAAGCCTCTTGTCCAATCAAAAGGTAAGGAAGCAATGGATGGAAGGTCATCTTGTGGTCGTGGGGATAGAGAGTCTCTCATATGTCCTAATAACATTTGGAAAGAAAATGATCCCTCCTCTACCTTGGTCACATATGTGTCCAAGATGGGCATATAAGCAACCAAAAGTAAGAGGAAAGTAGGGGTGCTAAGAGAATGCAGCTACCAAAAGATTCGATAGGTGCTTCTTCCTCCATAGATAATAGATGTACCACTCTATGCGAGATTAGTAGAGATGTTTGCCTACGTGCCAAATCCCCTATTACACTCAAATCTCCTTGATCTTATGATATCACCAAAGCATCCCATAATCCTCATATCAAAATCTCTCAAACTTGGTAGGAAGGTCAAGGAAAGGAGAACTATGAAAATAAGGTAAGTCAATTGATGTGCAATAATAGAGGAGAGTATACCAAGTATCACTTGTGGATATTCTAGTAGAGGAAGGTTGTCTTCTTGGAGAATATCTTCTACAAGAGCCATGATCAAGGAGGGTGTAAAAAAATCCTTGGATCTCACTCCAAGGATACATAGTCCATCTATAGATATGATACACCCTTCTAAAGCTCAGGGTGGAAAAGGACCTAAAGGAGACCATGTTGTGCACTTTGACACATTAGCTCTCAAGCCTACAAGATGAATTTTGGTAGCCAAGTGGTCAAAGGCATGCCTAATTGGATCTATAATGTCCACAATGTGTTTATTGTATACCAAGGAGGGAAATATATAACCTAACATGGCCAAAGTAGTGGATAAGAGAGCCATAAAGTGAGCCATTATAAATAAAGGTCCACCCTAAAAGATCTCCCTATTGTGTACCAACAATTGACTCCAAGACAATGACTCTCTTCTGTGAAAAAATGTGTTGGTAGTAAAAGGCAACAAGAGAGATGTAGAAGGATCACATAAAAGACATAAGACTTTCCAAGAATCCATTGGCCTCCCTAAACTCTTTCAAGATGGATGTATGTGAAATGCTTTTGAAATTATTCTCAACATCTACTTGTAGGATGACCTACTTTGGATGGATATTTAGCAATACTCTAATGCCTAAAGATATAACCTCACAACCTCCAAGTGTACATACTCAAAGTTGATGTGTACAAGGTGTTGTTGGAAGTGAAAATGATGTTCAAAGATAATGATACAAGTAACCAAATGCAAAAGGCCTCCCCAATAGTAATAGATCTTATGCACCTTGTGTCATTCTCCATTGTAAGAAGTCTAATAGTAACTACCATCCAACTAATTGATGTAGAAATATATCCTCTTGGTATTATTGCAGCCACATGAAAAATCTTGGTAAACCCACTAGAAGGATCATTTGTTTGAAAGCAATATCTCAGATGATTACATGAAATCCTTGACAAGCCGCATGAGGAGAGGCATGAAGCAATATACAATGGTTGTGCAAAGGTCAAGACATGAAAGCTATGGGTGATAATACAAGGCCTCTAATGGTACTCCCTTTCCTACCATAGGATATAGTAAGCATAGGGAAGAGATAATCTCATTGGTGAGACTAGCCATAAACAAAGGATATAGTGCTTGTGTTTTTCTCTTCTCTCTAGCTAGACCCAATATCATAAACTTTTGTAATCAAGTAGGATCTATGGTATCATGTTGTTGAACGTATCTCATGTAATGTGTAGCCCTAACAAACTCCTCTTGTAAGGAGACCCAATCCCTCACTTGGAATCTAAAATAATTTTGCAACCACCTCTACATGACACTACACACCCCCTTCTAATATAAATGATGCACCATCAAATGAGTAAGAGGAATAAGAACCATGGTAAATCATCTAAGGGATCACATGTTGTATACTCGTGTTTACCTTCATCATGGATTGTTGTAATACCATTAGTTAAATAAATTAACTATAGGTGAAATTTGGTTTGGTAATATCTTTAGAGATGTTATGCATGATAACCTAAATAGATCAAATAGAGGAATCACCACAAGAGAAAATCCACTAATAAGAAGAGGTAAAAAAATTAGCTCAGAGCTAATATAATTAGCTCTGAAGTTAAAAAAACTTCAGAGCTAATTTTGGAGACCTAAACAAAAGAACTAGGCCTCGAAAAATAGATACCTACCTCCACTCAAGAGAAAAATGCTACTTTCTCCCTCCTTGATTGTCTTATCAAGATCTTTCCAACAATACTTCTTCCATGTTATTTTGAACTCAAAAAGATTCTCCAAAGATTCTATTTAGTTAAATTTGTTTGAACAACCAAATAGGACAAGGATCAACATGTCATCAATCCATGCATATAATCTAAAGGTGTAGCTTGTTGACCTATCACTTATATATATATATATATATATATATATATATATATATATATATATATATATATATATATATATATATATATAATCCAAGGGTGTAGCTCCCTTAGAAAGGATCTTATTTGCTATATAATAAAGACAAGGTGTTCCTTTGGGACAACAAAGTTTTTTGAGAATTCCAATCTTGTGTGCTTATGGAGTTTGGGCTATTACAAGTGTATGGGGTAACTTATAGAATAGGTGTGGACATGGAAAACTAGTCTCAAATAGCTCCAACATGCAACTCATATGAGATGGTAACTATTCTCATTATCTGATCAATATTCCCATAATGGTCAACAAAAGAATAGATGAAGCATGCGTTATCTCATATGTCACCATTTTTGATTTGGTTGCTTGCTTCAAGTGAGCATACAAAGTGGTCCAATCATAGTCATCATGCATCCTTCCCACATGGGTCTTTACCTCTTGCAAGGTAAAGTGTTGATGATACACCATCCATGGTATCTTATCATGGAAATGTAGTTATGGCTAGCACAAGAATAATGACAATAACACACAATGCTCTTGTATGGAAAAAAGTGACCACATAGAACACATGAAAGATATGAAGACCCCATCTTGCCATACAATGGAGATATAAAAGAGATAAAATGGGATTAGGCCCAAATAGTATTGATATGAGAAATCTGCCCCACTACAACTAAGATATCCGAGCTATGCAAGTAATAAGGTCTTCATACCAGTGCATCCAAAGAAACATCACCTAGTGTAATTGCTCTCTTATAGATTGCTCCAATCAATGCTCTTCGTAGAGCAATGGAATGTAACACCCATTTGTGCATGTATTTGCTATTGTGATATTTAGTTTGGTATTATAAGTACTCAAGAGATATTATTTATAAAGAAATAAGAATGGTTTGACATTAGTCATGATTAGCTAAAGTTAATCATAGCTAAAATAGAAGTGGTCTTACTTTAGAGGAAGTAGAAAGATGAGCATCAATATTTTGGATTCTAGTGTGTTGACTTGGTATTATTCTTAGGTGTTTGGCTTTGAGGAAAGAGTTTAAGAACTCTTTGTAATACCAATAGAGACACTCAATTTACTAGTCTATTTTAGAGAACACTCTTTGGTGTCTTCAAAACCAATTTGGCTATGTCCACGGCTTATCATCCACCGATTGATGGCCAAATAGAGCGGGCTAATTGCACTATTGAAGAATATGCTTTGGAGCTTCACCTTATATGAGCAAGAAAGGTGGAGCACTTTATTTCCATTGGTGGAATTCACCTACAATAATTCAATAAATGCCTCCACCCAAGTCACACCATTCTTCTTCATGTATGGCAAACATCCTTTCATACCTTTGAGCTTGATGAAGATCCGTCCAATGACTACCAAGGTTGATGTTGTCAACTCTTTTGTTTTGAGAATTCAACAAGGCGTGAAGAATGTCAAAAACAAGTTGCAGATTGCCAAAAATTGATAGAAGCAGTATGCCAATGCACACCATAGGCACATGTACATGGAGTTCCAAGTGAGGGATAAGGTTTGGCTGCCAACAACTGTAATACCAAGGGTTAGCCATATGATCTAGATGTGAAATTTGGTTTGGTAACATCTAGAATGATGTTATACATGATGGTCAAAATAGATCAGATAGAAGTATCACCAAAAGAGTACTTTTACTAATAGGGCAGAAACCAAAATAGACTTGAGAACCTTAGAACCAATAGCTAGACATATGATTTAAAGGTGAGAATTGGTTTGGTAACATCTGGAAGGATGTTACACATGATGGACTAAACAGATCAGAAAGAGGTATCACCAAAAGGGGACTTCTACTAATAGAGTAGGAACCGAAATATGCCTGAAATCTTTGAAGGCAATTTCGGAGGCCTAAACGGATGAATTAGGCCTCGAAAATGTGCAGATTCCCCCCCCAACAGAGGAAAGGCTGGCCTTCCCTCCTCCCTGTTTTGTCACGTCGAGAGCTTTCCAATGGTACCTTACTCATGTGATTCTAAGATTCCTACATGAAGATTCCCTAAAAGATTCCCTCCGGTCAAAGCTCGTTTGACCAACCAGATAGGACCTAGACCAGACAGGTCACCCATCCAAGTCAGTAATCCAAGGGTGGAGCTTGCTGACATGTCACCTATATGTGTCCCTAATCCTATGGTGGAGCTTCCTTGGAGGAGATCCTCTTTGTCTATATAATAAAGAGAAGGTGCTCCCTTGGGGCATCGAATGTTTGAGTGTGCAATCTGTGTTTTCTCTCTTCTCTTGTCCTTGGAGTATTATAACAACCAACCTCACATTAGTTGGCTCTTGCAAGATCAGACCTTGCTTTATTGGGCCTTTTCCCATTCTTTGTCAAATTGGTGTTGTGGCCTATCACCTCAAGCTACCACTACACATGAAGATCCATCCAGTGTTCCATGTCTCCCTTTATGCAGATATGCATCCAATCAGGCCATTGTCCCTCCATACAAGACATTTGGCCTTGCCTGACACTCATTGATGGCATGGAGGAATACAAAGTTGAACTCATTGTCCAAAAAGACATCCATGAGACTTGTCACCCACATGTGAAATATCTCATACAATGGAAAGGCTACCCATTTTATGATGCAACATGGGAGCCAGTAGCCAACTTGGCCCATACACTAGTGTTAGTAAAATCTTTTGAGAAGCAACTTTGCAATGAGGACATTGCGTCTTAAAAGGAGGGAGGTTTGTAATACCAATAGCTAGACATATGATCTAGAGGTGAAATTTGGTTTGGTAATATCTGAGATGATATTATACATGGAATCAATAGATTAGATAGGGGTATCAACAAAAGAGTACTTCTATTAATAGGCCAAAAACCAAAACATGCTTGAAGACTTTAGAATCAAGATTAAAAACATGATCTAGAGATGAAATTTGGTTTGGTAACATCTGGGAGGATGTTATACATGATGGACTAAGTAGATAAGACAAAGGTTTCACCAAAAGAGTACTTCTACTAATAGGGTAGAAACCAAAATAGGCCCAAACTTCAAAGGCAAGTTTGGAGGCATAAACGGATGAATTAGGCCTCAAACATGTGTAGATTTCCCGCAACAAATGAAAGGCTAGCCTTCCCTCTCCCCTTGGTTTATCTTGCCAAGAGCTTTCCAATGGTACCTCACCCATGTGATTCTGAGATTCCTACAAGAAGATTCTCTAAACAATTCCCTCTAGTCAAAGCCTATCTGACCAACTAGATAACACTGATATATCACCCATGCAAGCAAGTTATCTAATGGTGGAGCTTGTTGATAGGTCACCTATCCATGTACCTAATCCTATGGTGGAGCTTCCTTGGAGGAGATCTTCCTTGGCTATAAAATAAAGAGAAGGTGCTCCTTTGGAGCATTGAAGGATTGAGTGTGAAATCTGTATTTTCTCTCTTGAAGAGTTCTCTTGTTTTTCAAAGTATTACACTCTTGGACTCACAAGCTTTTTTGTTTTGGATTCTTTTATAGTCCAAGGATAGCCCATGTGAAGGAATCCTTGACTAAATGGTTGGGTCAAGATAAGAACACATGCTTAAGGAAATATGCACATGTGGATGGATATTCCTTTCTACTTTTTGACTGTACTTGACTTTTAGCCTAGTAACTTGAGTTACTATGGTAATTAGTAATTTTGGTGTGTAACTATTTCACAAGTATATAAACAAGGGATGAGGAGGTACTCATCATCCTTTCATTTGCAACTATCTCTCTCTCATTGAATTCTCTAGTGAACAATGTCTTGAGTCTTGGAATGTTAGCCTTGGAGGAGTATGATGGAGTTGGAGTTCTTTGCCTTCTTAGTCCATGGTGTGCTACCATAATAACCATCAGAGGTTCATCTTGAGTGAGAGACAAGCTGGCTCATAGGTCACACGACGTCTAAAGTATGCTATAAAGTATCAAAGAGAGTGGTACCCTCTAATGTCTAATATGATAAGCTCTCACACACTCCATGACAAATGTGTCAAATGGCATGTCCATCACTCTATATAACTCCAAGGCTAGAGAAACAAATTGGTGACTTTGCCGCATACTCATAAACTTGGGAGGCCTTGCATATTGCTACTCCGCTCGCCGCCCATCCAAGAGGATGAGTAATCACTCCCTTCAAAATTGCATCACGTGTATGGTATGTAACCACAACATCTACCACTATCATTTGATAATCTTGTACCAAGTATAAGTATGCTTTGATAGTATAGGTATGCTCTGACACATGTCATCTGTAAAGAATATGAATGCTCCCTCCAAGCAAGGTATCCACTCTCTCATGTGTCACATCATTTGTAGTTTTGCATCTAGATGCTCGTACACTCGAGTTTTAGTGTTAGTAGTTAGAGGCATTTTGGCCATTACTCATAGACTACTTTCCGACTGTCAGATTTCAAGTTTAGGGTACTGACGTCATGGTGGGGCCCACTTTCACTTGCACCATCCGCACCGTCCGCACCGTCGGGTGTGCCGTCAGTGGGACCATTGGGAGGAGACCTAGGTCAAAATCAGGGGTATACCCTGGGAGTGCAGCTCCAGAGAGCTCACTTCTCTGATGTTGAGCCTTCGAGTTCTTGGCTAGAGTGGACAGAAAGCCGGCGAGCGTCAACTGGAGTCTCTATGCTAGAATGGGTGTGGCTTGACTGTAATCAGTGCCATATTGTTGGCAAGTTGTTGAGGATCAGAGCAAGTATTGATCTGAGTTTGATTGATTTGAGTGGTAAACAATCTGATTACATCAGAGAAGTGAGTCAAGGGGAAATTGTGAAGTTCTCAAAGCAACTGTTAGTGTTGGTAGTATCTCCAAGCTTGGTGGATTGTGGTATCTCGATCAAGTAGTTTAGATTTCCGTGAGAGAGTGTGTATGCGGAAGCACTAGCAAAATTTGGAGCCAAAGGAGAAGCAATTTTCAAGCGGTAGTTATGATTTTGAGCCCAAGACCAATTTGTTATGAGTTGAGCTTGGAAATTAAAATTGAAGGTGGAGTTGGGAGCAGATTCTCACGAATTGAAGATTGAACAAAACCGATTTTTCCAATTTGGCTTGAGTGAAGAGTTAGTTGAGGATTTTGTGGTCAGCCAATTTTAGTGATTGATGTCAAATTTTATGTCAAATTTATGTCAGATTTTATGTCAGATTTTGTGAAAGAATTCTATCAAATTTTGGCGAAAAGAACTTGAAATTGATCCTTGGTGATCCTTGTAGCTCAGGGAATAGATAGGTACTCCAATTATATCAAATGCTAAATGGTGGTAGAGTTGGTATTGTGTTGATTTATGAGATGGAGTGTTGTTATTTAGCATTTGTGTGATTGGACCTCCTCCATTCTTTGCTTCCTGTTTGTGCACCGTGTTTGTGTGAAGTGCCCTGAATTTTGAGCGTTGGTGCTCTAGTGTGCTCTTGATAGTGAGGCTGGAATGATAACCAAACAAACTATCTTTGTTTCTCTTGGATGAGGTAGGAAGTGATGACCTACAGACCATGAGAATGCGTGTTGTGATGGCAGGTTACAGGTTGCCCTTGCCCCTAGTATAGTTGTCTTAGTTACAGTTACATTAGTGGATAGTGTTCTGCTAGTTTTGGCACTTGGTGGTGCTTGGTTGGTATTGGCACTTGGTGGTGCTTGGTTGGTGTTGGCACTTGGTGGTGCTTAGTTGGTGTTGGCACTTGGTGGTGCTTGGTTAGTGTTGGCACTTGGTGGTGTTGCATTTGGTGGGATACTTGCGGTTGCGACTTGCGGTTGCAGTTGGTGGTTTGGGTTTGCTGTTACGGTTACTTGGTCACAACAAAGTTCTTTGGGGATTCCAGAGGAGATAGCCCTACAGTATACAATGGATTTACTCGGAGTGGCATTTGGTATCAGCCTATATCTCAGGTCCCAATGAGGGAGGAGATTGACTCTGAGTTGGAGTTTGACACAAGAGCTGATCTAGTTGAGAGTGCACTTGTTGTGTCCGCACCATTGTTGTGGGACATGGATGAGATTTATGGGGCCTCCAAAGGCCCTAGGCATTACTCTAGTACAGTGGTACCATTGAGTTGGATGACTTCATCTAGGAGTTTGATAGTTGGTGTGATCTATAGTAGATGCGGAACCGGACTTTGTTCACACCTTTCATGGCATGGAAGGGGTTGTTTCAGCACTTGGAGGGTGCACCGATGGACGACTACCATGAGTTTACAAGAGCTCATTTGGAGGAGATTGAGTTATGGAGATAATATTGGTCTCCAAACTATATCTCTATCACTTTAGGCTTGGTGGCCAGGAGTAGATTGGCTGTACCAACAAGTTCTAGCTCGAGTAGAGTTGGTGGAGCTAGTGGAGGTGCACTAGTTGGAGATAGTGTTACCATGAGTGGAGGTACCACTGCAAGAGGTGGTGTGGTACCAAGATTTAACCCCATGGTGGAGTTCTTCCTGTGTTTGAGGCAGAACTAGGGAGTACGGACTGACAAGCTGAGGAGCTTGCAAGAGTTCCAGCGGAAGGTTGGAGAGAGCCTACGCGAGGCATACACTTGCATGAGGCGGCTGATCAATTTCACTCAGGGAGTTACTGAGGCCTAGGCAGTCCAGTTTTGGTATGGGATACTAGACAAGGAGTTGCGATGTAGAGTTTGTGATGCTACGTCATTACAGGCTACTTTGCCTACTTTGGCAGTGGTCTTTGGTTTGGCTGAGCATATTGAGCTCAACATGGTGGAGGAGAGAGGGGTGATATTTGGATTTGGTAGAGGGACCTCATCCACAACTGTGACTTCTTCTAGAGTGCAGTAGAGTGCACCACGCCCAGTTGGTTTTCAAGGACAGGGTGGATAGCCCAGATCCTATGGAGTGAGTGGAGGACCTAGTGGAGTTAGACCCTTACCTTCATTTGCAGGTCAGCAACAACCAATGACTGGTAGTGTTACTTGTTGGACTTGTGGTGGACCTCACCATAGGAGAGAGTGTACTTAGGGCAGCGGACCTTATACCTTTGGTGCATCACAGCCAACATAGAGGACGAGGTGCTAGAGGTGGTGGTAGAGGATCTACACCTAGTAGGGGTGCAATACCTGCTCTTACTTTTGACACAACTATGGCTACTGTAAAAGACCGAAACCGAGGAGAGAAATAGGAGAATGGAAGCTCACATTGGGACACTTGAATGAGGGAAAACTCCGAATGCCTAGCATGAGCTTTGGCCTTGGTATTTATAGGTAGCATACAAGACCCTTGAAGCTTCTCAAGAAGTTTCCTTGAGCCGCTTTCTTGGAGTGCAAGCCAAGTTAACTAGGAAGCTTCTCAAGAAGCTTCCTTCTAGAAGCCGCCTACTTGGCGTGCAAGCTAAGCTAGTTAGAAGCTTCTAGAAGCTTCCTTCTAGAAGCTACCTGCTTAGGGCGCAAGTTAACTAGTTGGGAAGCTTCCTAAGAAGCTTCTTAGATGCTTCTAGAATATTCTAGGCTATTTTGTCTTATTATCTACTTCGTAAGCCCGACTAACTTCGTCACTAAACTCCATATTGTTACATATTCCCCCGCCGCTAGTTGGTGACGTCTCAAGCTAAGCTAAGCTTCTCAAGAAGCTTCCTAGTGCAAGCTAAGCTAGTTAAACTAAGCTTCTCAAGAAGCTTCCTAGTGCAAGCTAAGCTAGTTAGAAGCTTCTAGAAGCTTCCTTCTAGAAGCTACCTGCTTAGGGCGCAAGTTAACTAGTTGGGAAGCTTCCTAAGAAACTTCTTAGATGCTTCTAGAATATTCTAGGCTATTTTGTCTTATTATCTACTTCGTAAGCCCGACTAACTTTGTCACTAAACTCCATATTGTTATAGCTACTCGGATTGAGTAATTGGAGCAGAGATTAGCTAGTATGGCTATTGCTCAGAGGATATCAAATTTGGGTGCTGAGACTTCCACCTCATATGCTAGTGATAGAGATGCTTTGGACTTCATGTGCGGAGCAGCACAGGTGGATGCATCTACAACAATGACTAGGAGTGCAGTACATGCTCCAAAGCCTAGAGGAGCATCAATGGAGTTGGACCCACATAGAGGAGAGGTTGGGAGACAAGTCAGACTTCCCTAGTCTTTCATGCTTTTTGAGGCATTGCAGACGACATCCATGGTTCCTATACGTCCTAGTGCAGGTGTGATAGGTGGTGATGGAGTGTATGATGGACTACCTACTAGTCAGCCACCTACTACTACATAGACTAAGTCTAGCATGATGTTGGGGGCGGCTTAACTGATTATGCGGTGTCTTTTGTTATTGGCCTGTGACATGTTTATATTGGGAGTTGACCCAACCCCAATGTTCTGGTTGGCTGCCACACTTTGTGAGAGTAAGGATGATGCGGTTCCTACTACTAGGGCAGAGGTGGTTGATAATGGAGCTAACTTGGTTGAGGAGCATGGGATTCATTCAGCAACCAGTGGTTTATGGCAAGCAGCAACAGTTAGATTGGAGGAGTTGCCAGTTAGACCGGCCTTTGAGAGAGCACGGTTCACACCTGATGTTGTCCTATTGGATAACCTAAGGGGGATTTTTTGTTTAGTGGGACCTTTAGGGAAGGTCTATACACCACAGAGAGTCTCGTTAGACTTTGGTGCGCAGCCTCTTATGTTGGGGAAGGCTGCAGTTGTTGGTCTGGAGTTACGGAAGACCGATGTGGAGAGGTATCCATTGTAGATCCAGACATCTCTAGGTGGTGGTTTGAAATAGTACATCACACGTGGGGAGCTTGTTGTCCAGGTTCAGCCTGGTCATCCGATTGATAGCTCGGTGGTGAGAGCTCAGGCTATTGCGACAATAGCTAAGTCATATGATGTGTTAGTTGGGAGAGTAG
Source organism: Lunularia cruciata (assembly GCA_948567375.1). Classification (NCBI taxonomy): domain Eukaryota; kingdom Viridiplantae; phylum Streptophyta; class Marchantiopsida; order Lunulariales; family Lunulariaceae; genus Lunularia; species Lunularia cruciata. The sequence goes on along the minus strand of OX419762.1, from coordinate 52,173,643 downwards.
TGTTATACCCCATGGGTTTCAACATTGACTATTGGGAGGAGACAACCTCATATAGACCTGGTTGGCAGTCTGGTGAGGGATGGGTATGTTGACTACCAGTACGCTTTAGAGTGGCAGTCTTAGCTGATTACAGTCCGGGACCATGGCATCATCAGTTTTAGCTTTCAGTGGTGCAGTTACTTGGCCTGGTGACTTGTTGGAGGGGAACGCCCATGTAGAGTATAATCTAGTACAAGAGGAGATCACTCGGCTCTAGAGTACGAGTGGGATTGTTCCATCCACCTTGGATGTTCCATTGTGGAGTTTAGAGGAGGTGTTGCAGCAGTATGCAGATCAGTTGGTGCAACATGCTTGGAGTGGAGCCTTCATACCATCAAGAGATGAGTGTGAGGATGAGCCTCTAGAGGCAATTGCTTTGACACCTCTAGATACCACACTCATTGCTTGGTAGTATCCAGTAGAGGGGATATGCCTATTGGAGTTGTTTGGTGGGATCAGCACCGGACTAGCTCCGGTGTTACAAGCGGGTATTTGAGTACAAAGGTACTTGTATGTAGAGAGAGATGAGACTTCTAGGAAGTCTCTCTACATCATGTGACACACTTGGCCTATTGGTATCCATATTTATTACCGATGTCAACAGTCAGAGGTTACTAGAAGGCCCTACCAACAGACATTTCCTTACTGGGGGCGCACGACCTAGAGAGACATGGGCCTATTCACTTGGTGATTTCTGGATAGCCATGTTAGGGACATACACGTGTAGGCCGCGGTTTGGGTCTTTAGGATCCTCGTTCTGGTGTGTTTTGGGAGATGTTACGGATACTACAATATCTCCAGATTCATTAGTCCATTTCTCCAACTTACCTTTTGGAGAATGTGCCTTTGATGGATGATTCTCGCACCAAAGTGGTGGCGAGTACACATCAGGTCCATTCTTGGATGAGACCTGCTGTATTGTTAGATGCAGCCAGAGTGGGATCACGGGCTCATCATCTTTGTCTTTGGTGGACGAACCTCTTACCAAGAGAGGTTCTACAGTGCGTTTATGATGGGATTCAACAACTTGACCACATCCTTGTGGATGACATCTTGGATATTGGACGTTAGTCTCAGACAGTGGTAGTGGTTGATAGGTCACCTATGGTAGTGGTGAACCTAGTTGGATAGCCTAGAGCCGCATTTCCCACACTCATGAGTTTCTCAAGCTCTCATGCTTTTCAAGAGGGAGGACTTGGACTTGTTTGGGACTCACAGTTATAGTAGTTGGTGGAGCCCAACAATGATGAGAGAGAGCGGGTGATGGGTTTTTGCACCGGTATTACCGCTGTTCCAATAGTGTCAGAGGCATCCAGGCGTCAGGTGTTAGGTCAGGCTATGGACCTAAACTGTTTGACCTGGATTGTGAGCATTGGCTTGGCAGAGCAGCGTAGGATGCACTTGATAGGCATCACCACTCGGACACTTGTGAGCCCTGTGCTTATCGAGACGATTCAGGAACATGCTGGGGGCAATGGACCGAGTGGACATGGTACTCTTGGGACACATCCAGTAGCTACTAGGGAGAGTGGTCTACTTGGAGTCCATCCAGGTGAGCGTGGGCTACTTGGATTACACCTTTGGTCCACATGGGATGCAGCTAGAGGATGTGTGGAGCTTGCAGCCATAGTGGAGGGAGTTTTTCACACAAAGGTTGGGGCCTCTAGTGGTTGGGATCATGACACTATTGCTCCCAAGGGCCTTGTGTAGCAGCCAGTCAGTACGTCTTCCACTCCTACTACAGTTATAAAGGATACTTGGGAGCCAGATCTTGGACCCAAGCTTACTGGAGAGGAAAGACGGAGGGTTTGGAGGTTCTTGAGGAGTCACACAAGTTGTTTTGCCTTCAATATGAAGAATTTGGGTTCTCTAAAGGGACCTGGTATACGGATTGAGCTGACTAGCGATACACCAGTTTTTGGACATCCTTATCGATATAGTGAGATGGAGAGGACATTGATTTAGAGCTGGAGTAGTGACCTTTTTAAGGCTGGTTTGGTGGAGATTTCACATGGAGAGTATGCATCAGCAAAAATGATGCAAACCAAGAAGGATATGCATGGCAACTACACAAACAGGCGGATATGTGGAGATTACCGTCCTATGAACCGACAGACCAAGGCTGATTGGTATGCCATGCCTACAGTGGAGGAGATTTTTGATGCGATCTGGCATGCAAAGGTCTTTAGTACTTTGGATCTTCAAGCAGGATATCATCAGTTGCCGATCAGAGAGGAGGATAAGTCCAAGAAAAAATTCTGGGCTATTGATCCTCATGGTAAGGATGTGTTATATCAATGGAGGTTTTTACCATTTGGGTTGAAGAACACTCCTATTGAGTTTCAGAGGGTCATGGATAGAATCCCAGCTAGATTGGATTTTGCTCGGTGTTATATTGATGACATTTTGGTCAATAGCACTATTGTGGAGGAAGCATGAGAGACAGTTGTTGGAGGTGTTTGAGAGGTTGAGATCTCATGGAGTCAAATTACATCTTGGGAAGTGTAGGTTCTTCCATGAGCAGGTTGAGTATTTGGGTCACACTATCTACCCCGGAGGACTTGGTGTTTAGTAGACCAAGGTGGAGGCTATTGCACGTATTCCTTAGCCTAGGGATGTGAGTAGAGTGCAAGCATTCCTTGGGTTTGTGAACTTCTATCACCGCTATGTTAGAGGATTTAGTGTCATTGCCAAGGCCTTGACAAAGCTGACCAAGCTTACACAAGAGTGGTGTTGGGAAGATGAGCAGGAGAGAGCTTTTGTAGAGCTCAAGGAGAGGTTGACATGTGCTCCTATTTTGAGGAGACTGATCAGAGGATGACCATTTCAGGTTCATAGTGATTGGAGTATGTTGGGGCTTGGAGCAGTGCTCACCCAACATGATGATGAGGGGAAGGAGTTTGTGGTGGCCTATGCTAGTCGCTCCAACAATTCAGCAGGGGTGAAGTATAGTTCATATGAGGGAGAGTGCTTGGCAGCAATTTGGGCAGTAGCACATTTCCGATGTTACCTATTTGGTAACCCCTTCATTCTCATCACTAATCATCAGCCACTGAAGTGGTTGATGGAGTCCAACAAGCTTTCAGGGAAGCTTGTATGATGGGCTCTGATTTTACAGGAGTATGATTTCATAGTTGTTTGCAGACCTAGAGTGGTGAACCGTGATGCAGATGGGTTGAGTAGAAACCCATGTCCCAACCAGCAGGATCAGACCGGAGCACGTTGGCATGGTAAGATAGATGAGGAGATGGTGCTAGGTTGGCATGCATTGGCCTTTCTGTGTATATTTTTAGAGGCTTTGGTGGTATCTCTCTCAGCACATATAGGAGGAGTTATTGAGGTCACAGATCCAGAGAGTGAAGATATTGGTACAGTTCAGCAAGACATTCATGATGATATCTTAGTGATGAACTATCTTTGCACTGGTGTTGTGGGTGGCACAGTTTGGGCCAAGGAAAGAGACCATGTTCTTTAGTGAGCCAGACGGTTTAGATTGGAGGACATACACCTTTTGCATGTATGGGAGGATGGTAGAGTGCAAGTAGTACCACTTCCAGCACAGAGACCACAGTTGGTCCGTCATGCTCATGAGGAGCTAGGACATTTTGGAATAAAGCGTACATATAGCTTACTCTAGAGTCATTATTGGTGGTGCGGTATGCATACCGAGGTACAAAAGTTTGTTGCTAGATGTGTGGTTTATGACCAAGTTAGAGCATCATTCAATGCTCCTATGCCACAGTTACACCCATTACCTATCATGGGATTGGGTTACACTTGGAGTTTGGACTTTGTTGGACCTTTACCGCTAATTGTGAGACATCATCGGTATGTTTTGGTGATGGTGGAGCACTTCTCCAAGTGGATTGAGTTGGTGGCACTTCTTGACAAGTCTAGTGAAGGGACAACTTACTCGTTCCTAGATCGAGTTCTTAGTCATTTTGGTGCACCAGTTCAGGTTTTGACTGATCAGGGTACAGAGTTCTTGGGAGAGTTTCAGGTCTTGTGTGACAAGGCTTTGATTGATCATCATACTACATCCCGAGATCACCCTGAGGTAGATGGCTTAGCAGAGAGAGTGGTTCAAATGGTGAAGAGAGGATTGCAAAAGTATGGTTTGCAGAGAGGCCACTTGGGAGATTGGGATCTCCAGTTACCTTGGTTAGCCATGGGCTATCGGTTCAGCCGGCAAGCCTTCTTAGCATCCTTCTTCCCATACTTTCTACTCTATGGACGAGATCCAGATTTACTTGCAGCCATTCGTCAAGATGCTATTGTAGTTTTGGACTTGGATGACCCCGATGTATGGATGAGCGCATGTTCTCAGCGGGCAAAGATCTTTCGGAGAGTGATGCCAGTCGCCTTTGAGAACTTGGCGATTACTCAACATAGAGATACTTTACACTATGCTACCATTCAAGGAGGAGGTTATAGACCCTTGATCCGTAGATTTCATCCCAAAGATTATGTATATCTATAGCAGACAGCATCAACGACACTTGATGTTTTGATAGGCCGCACTATCTTGAGAGTGTGTGAGGTTTTACCATCTAGAATCCTTGTGTTAGAAGGACGTGATTATGTTGTTTGGAAGGATCATGTACGCAATTGTGCGCCATGCCACCTCCCAAACATTGATGGTACTATGGACCCAAGCTTAGCACTTGTACGTGCAAGCTTGAGGTGTATGTTATGTGGCTCTTCTGGTGGAGCTGCTACTATGTTAGTGTGTGATAGCTGTTCGAGAGGATGGCATATGGCATGTATGACTCCTCCCCTCATGGTGGTTCCTTAGGGACAGTGGTTATGTCCTAGATGTATTTGACCTATAGCTAGTTCATTCTTTATATGGTATAGATTGCAGACATGCGACTAACAATGGGGCTCCATAGCACCTTGCCTCTTGATCTTTGCACATTATAGGGTATACCATATACTTAGAGTAGATGGCTATCTGGAGTTAGAGGGACCTAACCGCTAGCTAGGGGGCGATTGTGGCACTTTAGAGTCTATGTATGACTTATGTGTGAGTTGTGCTTCTATTGTGTATGATGTTGACAGCGATGTATGTTGTGTAGCAATGTATATACACATGACAGTTGTCATGCCATTTGTAGTTTCGCATCTAGATGCTTGGACACTAGAGTTCTAATGATAGTAGTTAGAGGCATTTTGGCCATTTCTCATAGACTTCTTTTCGACAATCAGATTTCAGGTTTAGGGTATTGACTTCATGGTGGGGCCCATTGTCACTTGCACCGTCGGGTGTGCCGTCAACGGGATCGTTGGAAGGAGACCTGGGTCAAAATCAAGGGTATACCTTAGGAGTGCAGCTCTAGAGAGCTCACTTCTCTGATGTTGAGCCTTTGAGTTCTTGGCTAGAGTGGACAAAAAGCCGGCGAGCGTCACCTGGAGTCTCTAAGCTAGAGTGGGTGTGGCTTGACTGTAATCAGTGCCCTATTGTTGGTTAGTTGTTGAGGATCAGATCAAGTATTGATCTGAGGTTGATTGATTCAATGGTAAATGATCTGATTATTATAGCACTTTAGAGTCTGTGTATGACTTATGTGTTAGTTGTGCTTCTATTGTGTATGATGTTGACAACGATGTATATTGTGTAGCAATGTATATTCGCACGACACATGCCATAACAAACATTATATCCATGTTGGCATCATGGGTGATATCCTCTATCTTCCAAAAAGACAATGTATCATATGGACCATTGTTGTATCTAGTGTAGAATCACACACACAAGTGAGCAATCAAGATGCAAATGGGTGGACCAAACCTAGACGAAACTTCATTGCGGTATAGAAGGTGATTTGTGTGAGTCGAATGTCTTATCCATATCATCACGTATATGTAAAATCAGAATTCCTCACAGAATAAATATTATCTCTTCAAACAATAAAAACTATACACTTTCATAATTTTTAAATAAAACTTTAAGAAACTAAAATATGAATACCAATAGATTAGAACTAAAAATACCGGTCTATTATTTTCAAGGTGGAATATTTACTCTACACTCTAAAAATTATCCAAAAATTTCAATCTAAATACCAATAGATAAAATTGAAAAACAAAAAACAAAATAAAATAAAATAAAATAAAATTGAAAAACAAAAAAATTGGTATCGATCTCATATCTCATAGCCGACAATATCTACTCCTATTAGCGGTCCAATCCGGTAGGGCGAGACTACTACAGTTATCCCGTGCCGGCCCAACTTCAGCAAGAAAGATGCCCAACGACGACCACTATTTACCAAGTACAGTACCAGGTTCCCACCAGTGGCAGATTGTACAGATTGATGTTCCGACTTCCCGTCTAGCAATCCGGCAGACTGAAAGTAACGCCTTGCTGGCCGCAAACGGAGATGAGCGGAGCGGATTCGAGGTAAAGCAGTAAAGGAAAATGATGGGGAAGGAGTGGGGTCAGGAGGAGGTCAGATGTTCGAAATCGTGAGAGCGGTAGAAGAGAGCGTACCGTTGCGCAAGCCGCCAAAAAAATTTGAAAATGAGAGAGCAGAGAGTGCGTTAATTGAGGCGGGGAATTGTGAGAAAGTCCATCGCTGAAGCGTCGGGAGAAAGTGGAGTGGAGGTGTGGGACCCTACTCAGCAGAGGAGGAAGACGAGGAGGAGCAGGAGATGAGTCTCATGTGGACGTAGGTGCGATTTTACTCCACGGATCCAGTGTTCACGGGAGGAATTATTCAGTGATTTGGTGGAGTATAGAGTTAACCACCGCAGGAGGAGGATTGGGGTATCGAGACGTTGAAGAGGCAGGGAGGAATTGATGATGTTGCTCCAGCTTCAGGGGTTCTGGTGATTTGGTTATTGTATTCGATTCAGTAGATCAAGGTATACTGCGATCGGCGAGGCTGAGATTTGGGAATTCGAAAGGGGAGAAAGGTTGATCGGGGGTCGCCTTGGCTGCTTCCACTGGAGCTCTGCAGGAGTTGAAGGGAAAGGTGATGTTGATATGGTTCAGTTCCTCTGCTTGCAGATAGTGGGAGAGCAAGGAGGTCGACATCGATCTTGGCACCACGCGTGAACGGGGTTGGTTGTTTCAAGAATGCTGAATTGGAAATTATCGGAAAGGTTAGGGTTTCAAGGCAGATCTGTGCGCTACCCGATTTGACATTTGGGCAAGAAGCCAGCGAGGTGAGAGCTTGCAGGTATAACAGCCACGCGGACGGCCGGTGCCTGCATGGGAACGTTGAGGGATCGATAGCGAGACAGGTCGAAATTGGCAGTCCGAAGTTGCCGGCAGGGTGGAAAGAATGTGGATAGGTTAGGTGCTGGAAGCGAAGGCCAAAGGGAACTGATTTGATACTCTTAGTCGACGTATTTGATCTTTTCCAGTACTGAAACCTTCGACCTTCACACAGGTTGGAAACTTTGTTCTTTGGGATTACCTTCTTAATTTGCATGGCTTAGGCAGCTACGAATTTAAGTAATTAAAAAGAAGCTAAAAACGTTGGGTAAAGTAGATATCAAATGCAGACGGGTCTGTCATCTTCCGCTTGCAGTTGCAGCAACGTGAGCTCATCTCTGACGTTTTTAAATATTGACACGGGAAGTCGTTTGATCGAGTATCTCGACACTAGCGGGATCCAATAATCTCGAGGATGATTAGGGAATGTTTTTCCGTTTGCGGAAGTGTTTTGGCGGCGGCTTTGATACGTTGCCGGCAAAACGGTCTAATACGTTTGACACTAGGCACGAAAGATTCCCGTAAAAAATTACGTGTTGAAGCTTGGCAATAGCTGGATTGAGGAAGGGATTCTCCAGTTGGTGTGTGGGATCCTTGTCGCGCTTACACAGAGCATTGTGGTACACGTGATGCTAGCCACCATCGTTCCTTTCAGAAGTTACGTGCATTATCGAGTGGCTCCTAGAACTCCAGCCGGGTTTTCCAATTTCTCTGCCGGCAGTGCATGGAAGGTGCTGGCTTAGAATTACGAGTGAAGCCACCAACAATCCTCTCGTGAAGTCCTTGCTCCCCCTCACGGATTGATTACAGAACCATTGGGGGTCTGTCACTGGAATTCATCTGCAAAGTTATGGTTGCCAGTGTTCGCTGGCGTGTTAGAACATCTTGATTTACATCATACCGATGTTGTAAAGATGTTGTAAAGATTCGGCGCCTTGGCCAATCTTACAAGTGATTTAAGCGGTTTCTTGTTGTCTCAGGTGTGCTCGTTTCTGGCTAATTAAACATGGTCGAAGCTCCGGATGCTCAGGTACGTCGTTTCTTACGTGCCGCCTATTACTCATGTTTGGCGCAGAACTTGTGAACTGATGATAGATGGAAGAACATCAGCGGAAACTCGTGTCCATGGGGACAGGCTGACATTTTTAATAGTGCCCTGAATAAATTGATTATTGTTAAAAGCCCTCCCTTAGTTGAGGTTGATATCTGGCTCATCTTTCTTGTCAGCAAGCGACGAATTATGCCGCGTTTTAGTCTTTTATTTATTAATTTGGATAGGAGATGTCTGTCGTCAACGGCGATTTAAGTGGAAGCAGTGAATCTAATTGCACTCTTTGACCACGTATCGCGCAGACCGTCCACAGTGCTAGCGAAGTCAATGCTAGTCACGAAGAGAAGAGATGGTCGATAGACGACTTCGACATCGGGAAACCGTTGGGGCGTGGAAAATTTGGCAATGTGTACTTGGCTCGAGAGAAAAGGGTAACATTTCAAACTTTCAAAACTCGAGGGGGACGTTGATTTGCATGTAAGGTGATCTGCATGTATTCTGACACAATCTGTCAGGACCTCATCAGCAATTGATTCGAGATGTGCAGAGCAAGTATGTTGTGGCGTTGAAAGTTCTGTACAAGAATCAATTGGAGCAGTCCCAGGTTGAACATCAGCTGCGTCGTGAGATCGAGATTCAAAGCCATCTTCGTCACCCTAACATTCTTCGTCTGTACGGGTACTTCTATGACCAGGTTAGTTTTAGCTTTCCTTCACTAAGTCTCACATGCCAATGTCCCACAGGAGTTATTGTGGCATATCAGTAGACACTGAAGTATGCGGTTTAAAATATGACCTTCCTGAGCAGAAACATTTGCCAAGATCGTTCTACGAGTCCAACATCGTCTTTTCTTCCACCTAAGGAGCTTCAGCACTTAGCATAGAATAATTGTCTAATTTAGTCGCTTTTGGTTACAGGCACGAGTGTACCTTATTTTGGAGTACGCCGCCAAAGGAGAATTGTACAAGGAATTACAGCGCTGCAGGGTCTTCACCGAAAGACGAGCTGCAACAGTGAGTTGTTTATCCTTTGTCCCTGCTGATGGACCACATTGACTGGATATGCGGGGCTTGTTCTTCGGTAGTACATGATCTGGTCTGTTATCAAGTCAATGCAACTTAACTAATTGGCTTGTTGTGGGATGAATTTCGGCCGTTACCAGTATATCGCCTCGTTGGCGCACGCACTAATTTACTGTCACGAGAAGCATGTCATCCATCGTGACATTAAGCCCGAAAATCTGCTTGTAGGAATCAAGGTGAGATTTTGGACAGACCACTAAGTTCTGCAATTGTGCTTCATGATCCCTACTCGGGTTTTGTTTCTGGTGTACTTGAGGTTCAGTAAGGAGAATATTTTTATGCATGATTCAACTTTGGGGATGATGACCCAGGTAGGAGGTGCAATTTCTTATTGGTATTTTTGTGGATCATGTGTGACTTCTGAGCGACAGGGTGAGCTGAAGATAGCGGATTTTGGCTGGTCAGTTCACACTTGCAATAGAAGAAAAACTTTGTGTGGAACGCTTGACTACCTTCCTCCCGAGATGGGTGAGTCCACTTCTCCGCAGTTGTCCGTTTGTCATGACTGTCACCTTTTGCGTCATTGACAGAATCTTAGAGGTTTGTCGTCTATGCTCTGGATGCACCATAGCGTTTGACCTTCTTCCATAAAAATTAAGTTCGCACAGAAGCTTGGGGGATCTGTTTTGGAATAACAAAAGCTTTCGGACTTAGCTATCTTCCACCCAGCAGCTGGTTTGTCCAGCGAAGGTAACTTTTCAATCTAAACATAAATATATCTGACATGCGGGTCTCCCATGTAGCACGTGAGAATACTGACCTCTGCTGAGGTTTCTTAGGTCTGTAATCTAGAAGGTTGTGATTCATCACCGCAAGGTTCACTGTCAGTAACTCTTGATACGCATGTGCAGTGGAGGGAAAAGAGCACGACACTGGCGTCGATGTGTGGAGTCTTGGTATTCTCTGCTTTGAGTTTTTATACGGATTTCCACCTTTCGAGGCCGCGAAGCATTCGGAGACATACAAACGGTAATTCTTTCATGAATGCGTCTACGATGTGTGAATGAGGACCATGTCAAGCCGTCAGGAGATGTTTCTGATTGACTTCACACACTCCGCTAGTACTGACAATAGTGTTGCTTCTTCCTTCCTAACTAACATACATATATATATATATATATATATATATATATATATATATATATATATATATATATATATATATATATATTTCTACAATTGCTCAGCTACTTTGGCACTGCGTGACGCACTGATGAAGTCGCAGGTGTTTTCGTGAAGGTTTACTATGGCCGCCTTCTGCTTCCCTTTGCTGTTTAGCAGCTCAGGACTCAAGCGTCCATAGTGCTTGTTGCGAATACTTTATATCCTGTCCTTTTTCGCTTCTCTCTCGTTACCCTGTTACACTTGGACAGGTTTCTGCAGCCACACCATCCTATAGCTCTCGCATTGTTCCACTCCTCCATTCCCCAGCTGATTCCCTCCCTATTATTTTTCTTTTGCCCTTTGCCTGCTTCATGAGACCTCTTGTGTATACAGTGTTCCTATCCGACTCCGGCCCACGTTCTTTTAATTTTTATAGTTCCCGCACTGGCAGTCTTTTACATAGCATTACCTATTTCTGGCAGTCGTTTGCATAGAGTTCTCGATTTCAAGGTGATTTACTAGTCTGTTAGCCACATGTTATGCTCAATTTGTTTCAATTATGCCTTTACTTCAAGTTACATTCGATGCATTCTACCTTATGGATTTCACACTACTCTAGCATTGTGATTCATGTACATATTGCTTATCTATCATTTGCACTTCATGAGTTCTGGATAACCCATTCCCAGAACGACTTCTGTTCTCGTATACCAATATATCTCTACCATACACGTAGGTGTTTTCGTGTTTACTATGGCTGCCTTCTGCTTCCCTTTGCTGTTTAGCGTCTCAGGACTTAAGCGTCCATAGTGCTTGTTGCGATATACTTCATATCCTGTCCTATTTCGCTTTGCTCTCGTTGCCCTGTTACACTTTGACAGGTTTCTGCAGCCACACCATCCTATAGCTCTCGCATTGTTCCACTCCTCCCTTCCCCAGCTAATTCTCTCCCTATTATTCTTCTTTTGCTCTTTGCCTGATTCATGGGTCCGACCTCTTGCGTATACAGTGTTCCTACCCGACTCCTGCCCACGTTTTCTATTTTTATCGTTCACGCACTGCTTACTGGCAGTCTTTTACATAACATTACCTATTTCTCGCAGTTGTTTACATAGAGTTCTCGATTTCACGGTGGTTTAATAGTCTGTTAGCCATATGTTATTCTCAATTTGTTTCAATTATGCCTTTGCTGCAAGTTACATTCGATGCATTCTACCTTATGGATTTCTCACTATTCTAGCATTGTGAATCATGTACATCTTGCTTACCGATCATTTGCACTTCATGAGTTCTGGATAACCCGTTCCCAGAACGGCTTCTGTTCTCGTATACCTATATATCTCTACCGTACACACATGAGGTGAGTCTCAATTTGTTTCAATTATGCCTTTGCTTTAGGTTACATTCGATGCATTCTACCTTATGGATTTATCACTATTCTAGGATTGTGAATCATGTACATCTTGCTTACCGATCATTTGCATTTCATGAATTCTGGATAACCTGTTCCCAGAACGGCTTCTGCTCTCATTTACCAATATATCTCTACCGTACACTCATGATTTTAGCTATTTATCTCTACCGTACATGCACTCTCTACCGTGCCTTGGCACTTCTGAGTTTTCGAGCAGAAACTCAGTACGAGGGGTACTGACACTTGCTCATCTACTTCGGCTCTTCGTGAGGCACTGATAAAGTCGCATGTGCTTTCGTGGAAATTTAGTATTGCCACCTTCTGCTTCCCTCAGTTGTTTAGTGTTCCAGGACTCAAGCGTCCATAGCGCTGGTTGTGATATAATGTATCCAGTTAATGAGTTCTGGATCTGGATTGTGCTTCCGTGGAGGCGTACTATGACCGCCTTTCTGCTTCCCTCTGTGGTTTTGGGTTTAGGACTCATGTGTTCATAGCACATGATTTGATATTATCGATATCCAGTCCTAAAACGCTTCGCTCTTCTTCCCTCGTTCTCTGAACGAACTCATTTATTTTTCCAGTTTCCATACGTTCAGGCAGTCTCACGGATCTTCCTCGATTTTCCTTCCTGCGTCCTCTGTGGGATCTCACATTTTACTTGCTACGACATGGCTTCTCTATCTGGGTCTATATGTATCTTTCGCTTCTGGCTCTTCATGTCGATTTCATGTCTCTTCTGGCACTTTGGTTATGTCTCCGCTGTGTAATTGCATGTCTTTGGTACATAGGTTTTACTCTCCATTTGTTTCCAGTTTAGGTTTATTTCTGCTATCGTTAGATCAGAGGACTGACATATTGCTTACTTTAGATATCTTGCATCTCATTTGCATCTAATGAGTTCTGGATTCCCCCGTTCCTCGAACGGCTTCTGTCCTTATTTCTCTATATCCAGTCTTCTTTCGCTTCGCTCTCGTCTCCTAATATCCTGCTGCGTTACACTGTTATTCTTCGAGACGTCTCAGAATAAACACCATCCATTCCACTCCCGCATTGCTCCACTCCTCCCGTCCTCAATTAATTCGCTCCCTATTATTTTTCACTCCTTTTCCTGCTTCATGGTTCATTCTTGGCTTTCGATCTCCAATGTTCCGGCCGACTCCAGACTGTAGCTTATTTTCCTCGTTCACCCGGTGTTTGTAGGTGGTCAATTGCCCAATGTATTATATTTCTCGCATTCTGTGCATAGCGGGTACCGAATACACATTGTTTGCTAGTTCTTTATGTATAGAATTATATATGTTGTTCTCGATTTGCTGCAATTATGGCTTTACTTCAGGTTATATTCGATACATTCTACTACTTTAGGGATTTATCACTATTCTTGTATTGAGCATATCTTGGTTACCTTTCATATGCACTTAATGAGTTCTGGATCACCCGTTCCTGCTTCTGCTCTCATCTACCAATATCTCTACCGTACAGAAGGTTGTCTGTTCTCTTCTACATGATGCATACTACTAGTGTACTGCGGGTGCTACGTAGGAATGTATAGTTTCCGTTCCTGCTTTCTGTCAATTCCGCTTACCTTCCGTTGTGTATTCCCTTGCTTAGTTTACATTTTAATTCAATTTTCAGACGTTCATGCTTGCATTTCATTACCTCCCTATGCATGTCTCGTTTCGTATCGGTTCCCTACCAAGTGGGTTTTGGATCCTCCGTTCTTTGAACGGCTTCTGCTCCCATTGCTCAAATATCTGTAAGGTAAATGTCGTTGTGCCGTATAAAATGGTTCAGTCGCCGAATCTCTCATTTTACATGTTTGCTTTGGAGGAGCTCAGCATTTGAAAATATCTTAGTTTCTAAGTCCTGCTCACAAGTTATGTTTTACGTGATGCAGCATCATCCGGGTTGATCTCAAATTTCCTCAGAAACCTGTGGTATCCACCGCTGCCAAGGACCTTATCTGCAAGGTATTGCATTTCATAATCATTGTGTATTTGATTTGCCTGGTGGGTGATGCCCAGTTCGGTTGTTCAGTTTGCCGCACTTGGATTTGTCGCATGTAGGCTGTGAAGTAGATGCGCGAGACCCCTTGTTATTCTAACTGTGGCTTCTTCGCTTTGCAGCTCTTGGTGAAAAACTCTTCTTTAAGGCTACCTTTAAAACAAGTACTCAGCCACCCGTGGATCGTCACTAATGTTGGTCCAAACGGAATAGCTCCAATCGGTCAAATAGCTGCTGTCTGAACGTGTTTCAACAGCTTTACACTTGTACCTTTTAAATCTAACAGACAAGCCCGTTCACTTAAAACTTTTCATTCCGAAGTAGACCTTGAGACTTTCAACTTTTGGGTATGCAGTGCACACTATACTGATCGGGAGGAGCCTTACAGGGACACTACACCGTACATTTCTGCCTGTATCTTTTCTCCTCACTATTTCAAGCGTACGGACTTCCTTTGGACATCGGTCTGGTTTCCATAAATTGTGTGGCAGAGTAGTTTGAGGGAATTATTGCCCGATCCAGTTTGGGTACTGGTTGCTTGATTGGGTGGAAAAATAACCTACAGTACAGGTCCATTTCAGCTCTTTGAAAGATCCGCCGCTGGGTTATGCCTCTCTGGATAGGTAGAGGGTCCGAGCACTGGGCTCTTAGTTACTAGCAGTTGGCTTGTCGCAAGCTTTACTCGAGGCTCTTGACAAATCCTAGCGCAGAAATGATTCGCAATTATGCATGTCTGCAAATTGGGTCGTTTGGTCTGGGACTCTTGACTTCATACTCTTAGGTCGGGTACATCGAGAGATGTGGATCAACGTGGACAATGTACATTCGAAATTAAACAGAGCCAGCCATCAAGTAGTACCGAAGCAATACAGCTTGGCCCATATTTGATGCTCTGCGCGCTGGGGCGAGCACCTGCGGTCCTAGGTTATTTTTTTCCTATTTAGTTATGTATGTTAAACGACGTCTTGTTGTGACGAAAGATTGTCATATGCTGTATTGTAATGAGATTCAAGCTTTGCCCATTTCAGGATCTCACATGAATTTCAAGTTAGATTTCATCAGACTTAACTTGATGCGTGCATCCAACTGTGATGTATCTGGCGTTGGTCCTTTGTTGACAGTTGCACATACTTGATGCAATTTGTCGTCATTCTAATTGGTATGAATAGTGTTCTATGGTTTAGTTCGTAGTTAGGTGTACGGCCGTGTACAGGAAGTATTCAATAGCTTTGTTTTCAAACAAAAATAAATTTTTTTGGCGATACTTTTATACCGAGCTTATACGCTTCCGAAAGCAACTGTGTCTTTACATTGCAGTGAATGCTTGCAGGCATACTGAAGGCGCTCGCCTGAGACGTAGCAACCAGCCCTTGATTGCCCTTCCACTAGGGTTTTCGTGACAGTGCGTTACTTAGTAGGACACGAGCCATTTGTTCAATTTGTGTACTTATGAGCTTCCGATACGATGGTTTAGGGTTGCAGTTAGATTCCGCTGAGAGAAACTTTATGTAAGATCTCGATGTACACACTGAACTGAAGTCCATCCCGGAATGAACCGTCTTTGAAAATGAAATTTATCAACGGGACGAGGGATGCGAATCGGAGCGAAAAATTGACGAGCTGAGAACTGTCTAGCATGTACACGCTAGAGATAGAAAATGGCCGTTTTGTCCAAATCAAAGTTTGTAGTTGTCAGGGAGGAGTAGATACTTATGGATACTTATGACAGCGATGCGGCGTTCTCGGACATTGATACATCAAAATAAAAGAATAGATTTACTGCTTGGTTCTGCTTTGCTTCGCACCCTCAATATCCGTAACCACCAAGACGATCTCAATCGGACTCGTCATCCACTAGAGCTTCAGTTAAAGTGTCTGATATTTGAGAAACAACTACTCTGCGGTACAGTGCCAGTATCCTTGAATCGCTCAAGGTCACAAGGATATCGTAGGGGCTCCTTCAAGAACACCTACTTGCAAGCGTGCTTTATCTAGTCGAAGACGTGACGTATTTCAAGTGGATCAAGAACAAGTGAAAATACACCAGGTCTTTCAACTAACAAGGAAATCTCCTGCGTGAAATGTGCACTAATTGGATCTTCTTTCTATGCACTCTACTCTTGATAATTGCTCTATAACGTGCTCTCGGGAGAATCCAACATTTCATCAAGCAGATTGTCGATTACAGCCTTCCACACTATGATGGGGAATAGAATGCTCTTATGATTTCACAGTTACCTTGTACTCATGAATTTGGTGCACGGCAGTTTTGCAACTTCAACCGGATTGGTGATCGGATCGATCAGTATGAGGGGGGTACCGACCGATCAGTTCCAAAGTGAGGAATACCCCCTTGCCTTTATTCTAAACTCTTCACCATTCATACAACGCTTTCAGTATTGGTTCCATTAGTCCTTTCCAGGTGGGCAGGAAAGTACGGTTCTCTGACTACCAGAGGAACAAATGGGACCACCGTTACACTCTATTGCTTCAAGTTCATGGATGGATGAACCTGAGTTATAACGAACGTGTAGAGTAGACCACCACTGCACGGAATAATGATGTCCATGAAGATTCAGAAGTTTTTACTCGGAAATAAAATTGGAGTTCAAGTGAAGTCTTGACGGAAGGGAAAAGTAAGAATGGAATTTTAACCTAGATTTAGGAGCAAACTGCCTTTCCCATCCTTCGGTTTTTCTACGCGGTCGCTTTCTCTCCTTTCTCAAAATGGTTTTGAGTCATGGGTGTTCCCCATTACAAACTCCCAATTCTCAACATCAATGTCGCACGAATTTCAAATTGCATAACCCATTTCCAAGTCAGTTACGAAGAAACCATTTTGTTCCTTGCAAATCTTTTAACCCTACTAAGAATCAATCGACATAACTTGGACGGGGGGAGTAACAATACATGTCACATTGTCACCGTTCTTTTAGGACCCAAGTCCTAGAACTAAGCGACGTACGAGTTTCGATGTATAGTGTCAAGCATCAAGCATGTCTTTATCTCCGTCCATCACTTGATGCAGGTTGGGTGATGTTCAATTTGCTTTTGAGGGATATAGTCTGAAATGCATGCAAATGACAAACCCCGTCCAAATTTGTCATCACAGCTAAGTAGAAGTCTGATACCCTAAAATCCAGTCAATTTCGTCATCATCCTCCTGGCCTTAGGATCTGCTGGATCGGATTGTAGATCCAAGAAGTGACGTGAAAAGTAAAGAAGATGATGATAACTTTTCTTTCTGTTCTTTGAAGTGAAGGTTTTTTCTCTGTGGTTCTGACTTCTGATGTATTAAACATTCTAGCATTCAGATTTCACACTCTCATTGCAAATGCACACAACAGTATTCAATTCACTAATTCACTCTTTCTCTGAACCTTCAGAGAAAGAGTGAATTGATAATATACCGTAGTCATTCACATAGCATGAAAGGCATCCTAGAGTTAAGAGCATAGAATACACTTGAAACAAAGTATAAGGTGCTGGGAATAACACTTGTAAGTGAACTAACTTAAACAAGCACTAAAAACACATATATATATACCAAAAAAAACCATAGGTGGTTGTTTTGCACTTCTCTAATTAGGACTGTGCTCTACGTTACCCTAAATATCTAGTAGAGTTTTTAGAGGACTGTAACAAAACCCTAAAAGTAGAAAAGTCACTAAACTAGAGATTAACTAAATCTATGATTTAGAAAAATGACAAGCAAAGCATCACACAAATTCTACAGAAACTTGCCTCCGATTTCATGTAGTAAAAATCATCGGTTTCGGTTTCACTACAAAATATAAGAGTTCCCGAAGTCCAAGAAAGATCGTCCATTTGCATCGAAAAGGTGAGTGAAGGACGATTTGCGATGGTTTCAATGAATAAAACGGAGTCTGGCTTTCTGTTCTGAATTAATCAAGTTCCTAAGTCGCGTTTTGATGTGCATACTGTTCATGGTGATGGTAAGTACACTACAGTAGATGGTGCCGCCTTCCTGAGCCCGCGATCTTCAGTTCACTAACATACAAAGTACGTTGGAAGCAAATGTATCCTCATGGTGATCAACCACTTTCCATTATTCATATTTCATATTTCTCATACAGACTCTATTGGGGCTTAGCCCCATGTTACCTTTTTTTCTCTCCCTTGTACGGCTTGATGGGGTCTTCCCATCCTCCATTTTTCCTACGCGGTCGCCTTTTACCTTTATTCATATTTCTCAGATGAGTTGACACATAGAGTTGAACATGAACTCAACCTTAGTTGATATCGTCAGCTATAGTCTCTTCTTTATGAAAAAAATCCTGTTTCATTATCATCAGATCCTCTTTTGAAGGTATTTGTTGCTGCAAATTATCTTATCACAGAATCATTTGCATTCCAAGTTCTTCACTTTAGGCTTGTAAATGTTCATACATACAACATATCACTGCTCCTGATGGTCAAGACTTACACTACAGACACTCGTATACCAAATCAAACCAGGCAGTGATTTCACAGCTACAAATTCAATCCTAAGAGCAGCTTTTTTATACGTAAAGTAGAAATCAAACTCCGCAGGTAAGACAAATTAGAACATGAGTTAAAGAGATGTCCTACTCTAAATTGGCATTCAAAACGCACTAAATCATATGGTCCAGCATCAAAGGTGCATGACGCGAATGATCCTCCGCCTGGACACATCCCATCTCATAGACAGTCTTAACTTGAGATAAAAAATCCAAAAGCAAAAGTGGAACTGGTGTGATTGATCCATCACGTAGAAAAACCTTCTCGTTTTATTGTTGTGCATTCGACCTTCACGATAAAGTGAGGCACCCCGAGTAGTTTATGGTTGTGATGTGCTGTGACAAACCTCATGAGTCATGAGTCGTTGAAAAGAGTACTTTCGTAGGAAGTGTTATGCGAGTCCACTACGATGCTCAGGAGAAGAACGCTGTCATTGATGGCTCCACTGGTCAAAGGCGCAACACCAGTGGCGAGAGGGCCTTGCGGACTACAGTACTGGCGCAGCGCGGCGATATCTAGTCTCGCCACAGTGCGCCCGGATTCTCCGTACTCTAGATAGAGTGGCGGTGGTTCAGTTTCTCGTCCGTCCGTGAGCGAGCTCCGAACCTCGGAGATGCGATAATGGAATCAGGGTGGTAAGAATCGGAGGAGCTCCAAAATTTACTCAAACGGCCTCCCGTTCCGGGAGTGGATTCTTCGGATCCACATCATCAGATTCACCTCAACCGGAACCCGGCCACAGGTTGCCGGTGGACTAAACTCGCGCGTTTGGACGAACGCGATATCAGGAGTACCGCGCACAATTGAACACGTCAGCAGTGTACCAGGAGCGGGAGAGTCGGTGACCCGGTGGCTGTTCACGTCTTCTTGCTCGGTTCGAAGCCCAGGTGAGTTCCTATCCTACGCTACGGTAGCAAGGTTCAACCTGCGGTCCCTTGGGATATATTTGCTTTTTACGGCAGATACATACCATCCAAACAGTGCACTCTAAACAACTCTCAAATCTGAAAGTGGTCACAAAATAATAACCAAACAATATGATTTTCCTAAAATGGATAAATTTGGTAGTACAGGTTACAAAAGGGTAGTTACTATTACAAGAAGAACTAAATGTCATTTCGCACAACAAGTTGAAAAATTAAAGATATCGAATTTTAGTGATTCGTTCTAGTAAGGTACTCAACTGATCTATTTCCATTCACTCATAGGTTATTTAAATAAAACCCATTAACTCATGTGCGATGGGGATGCGCTTCAGCACTCCAAGTCCTATCTTCTTCTCCTACTAGATATTATAGAATTATTCTATTCCTCCCTAAGGGAGGGACACTAACGACAATTAAGGATAAATTATAGCGAGTGCCAAA
Source organism: Lunularia cruciata (assembly GCA_948567375.1). Taxonomy (NCBI): domain Eukaryota; kingdom Viridiplantae; phylum Streptophyta; class Marchantiopsida; order Lunulariales; family Lunulariaceae; genus Lunularia; species Lunularia cruciata. Next base: position 52,153,857 of record OX419762.1, on the reverse strand, counting down.
GAAAAGGTTCAATCCGTTGGAAAAAGAAATGCTCTCGCTCCCAGGTTTAGAAAAGGATGATTTTTTATTTTGGAAGCTTTTTGCGTTAATTTTCCTCCTCTGTGTTATTTTTCATTTCGATAGTCACTCACAAGGTGATGTTCATTTTCCATCGATTATATCCGGTTTCAGAATCTCTTAGTTCCATCGACGACTGTTACAAGAACCATCAAGGAGAAAGGTGGAAACGCGAGAAGGAGAAACGACGAAGCACAAACGACTCCGAGTTTTATAACTGCTCACCTTCGTTGTTTCTATAACATGACCTTTCAGGGCCGACCAATCACCATGCAACCGAGTATGAAGTAATCCAGAAGTACGTGAAACATCCCGGAGTACAGTAAACCTGACGGAAATTAGGGTTACGGTGAATCAGCCCCGTGATGCAGCAGTAGTTCGAAAACTCATGTCCGTCTGTTCGCCCGTCCGTCCGTGAAGAGAAGATTAGCTGGAGAGTATTGAGGTGTAGGTGAGGGCACGGGGGCCCGCTGCTGAGCTGTACTGTAGGCTTGGAGCTGAGTTGGAATTGGGATGCCCAAGGAAGTCAAGGTTAGGCTTGGGCCTTCGGGGTGTTGCCGAAGGAGGGAAGGAAGGATCCTAGTGTCGAAACTGGAAGGAAAGGAGGAACGAAGGGAAGGAAGTGGCAGGGAAGGGAAGTGAAGTGGGGGAAAGGAAGGATCCAATGTCGAAAGTATTTGGTGAGGAGGAATACAGGAATAGTTGCTACCTTCTTGCTGTGCTCTGATCACGTGGAGAACGAGCCAGAAGCGGGGTTATAAAATATCGCGTTCTCGCCACAATCGTGTTGATTTGTGAGTTTCGGGGGCTGCCTTATTTGTTGGTTGTTTCTTGGAAGAAGAGGGGAAGAGGAGAAGACCTTAGGGTGGCAATCTCTTCACCTCTTTCTCTTTCACTGTCTCTGTAGTCGTCCCACCAGAGGATGATAGATTCGTTAGACTCTGGTGCTGTGCTGCTCATGATTACCAGAGTCGTCGACTGTTGAAACTGTAAAGTGCAAACGAAGGAAGGAATTTTTGGAACCAAGGCTAATTCAAGGAAACCTGTCACAATTGCAGCTCATGAAATGGACTGAGTGACCAACTGTTGCGACAATGATGATGTGGCTCTGATTTGGCTCTAGAGTCTGCATTGAAGAAGAAGCTGTGTGCAATCGGAGGTCCTATCTCTTCTGTGATTCAACGCGTTGCATTGTAGGGAAACCTTGGAGGTAGAAAAGATGGTATTTTGGGAGGAATATGGAATTTCCGACGAGGTGATGGGGACGTTTGCTCCCATAGCTGTGTATTGGATTTACGGGGGTCTGTATCACATGCTCCCGAGTTTGGACCATTATCGTATGCATAGTCGTAAGGAGGAGGAGCAGAAGAACCTAGTGCCGATGCACACTGTTGTCAAAGGCGTTTTGCTGCAGCAGTTTTGTCAAGCCGTTGTGGCCAGCATCATGTTTTCGGTACACCTCTCATCTCTGCGTACTGTATCAGATGTGGAATGGACGCCGGAAACAAAATGTCACGTTTAGAATTGACTCTCGGTCCTGTTTCAAACATAGAGTTACAGTACTTTCTCTAGCACGGTCATCACATGTCTTACGGGAAGGTGTGGAGTCGCTCCGTTGTCATGTTTGTGGTGGAAAGTAGACTTTCTCACCGACGGTACTGAAGCTTACAAGCTTCTCGCCGTTGAGTTCCAAGCTCCTTTTCCCTCCCTCCCATTAAGGACCAGTTTGGTTATTCAGCCACAAACTGCGATTGGGAATCACAGATTTAAGGGTTGCAGAATGCAGCTGTTGCTTGTCAGCTGGCCAATTTCAAAGTCATTCCGCCAGACGCCGTCCATTTGCGAGGATTTGTGCGGTGGCGTATCCGAGGATTGGTTATCTTTCCTCCCCGCGATTTCATGTCCGCACTTCCCTTCTGATTCCACCTTCATGATTTGACCTTCACCTGTGGCCTAATTTGGAGTTCGGTTTCCTTAGAGAGGGCGACGAGCATGTGTCATTAGGACTGTATTCCAAGTTCGAAAGAGATGCGCACATGAACACATCTGCTGAAAACGGAGCCTGTTGTACCTAGCTTAATCATAATCCAGCGGCACTTCTAAATGTGGACGAATTTCTCGCACATTCAGGAACGTCGACATCTGCTTATTGAAGTTTTGCCCAGGATAGATATACTCACCGCGACCCTCGTATCCCTTGTGCCTGGTCAGTCGATTATGGAAATGCGCTCGGATCTAATTTCATGTGGACCATAAGAATCTCATGCTGTAAAACAACCATACTAGTGTCTGGCAGAGTAGTTCTTATTGCTTCGTTATAACGTTTTCACTTGCCAGGGCTTCTCATGTCATCGTGGCTAGCCCTCCGTGGGGAGACAGCCGCACCGACGCAGAAGTTCGATGCTGGAACACATTGCTCGATCTTCGTGATTATCTACTTTTGGTCAAAGCTTCTTAATCGGCCTCGTCTAAAAGCTTTACTTTTGGCAGGTGTCTCCTCTTGAGTAGCTTGATTTTGTGCAGAACCAACCTATCAGTTTTAGCTCTAAGTCCTCATGTAAACATCCGTAGAATTCACGGGCTTTATTTTCGGCAGCAGGAGTATCTGAGCGAAGTTCCTGCTAGGATGCGTGTATGACATCTAGTGTGTATTCTTGTTAGTAGTAGCCTTTTTTTCAATGTGGGAAGCAAGTTGAAGGGTCACTGACAGTTTTCCTGGATGATCTGCAGTTAACCTCGCAACCAGATGTACTAGTAGTTCAGCGCCCTTTGTTGGTGCAAGCTGGGCAAGTGATAGTGGCGATGTTCGTGATGGATACTTGGCAGTACTTTGTTCACCGATACATGCACATAAACAAATTCTTGTATCGGCACATACACTCGCAACATCATCGTTTGGTTGTTCCGTATGCCTTTGGGGCATTATTTAATCACCCTCTTGAGGGCCTCCTGCTGGACACTGTTGGAGGTGCTTTCTCCTTTCTGTTGTCAGGAATGTCCCCCCGGACGTCAGTCTTCTTCTTCTCTTTCGCCACAATGAAGACAGTGGACGATCACTGCGGTTTATGGTTGCCAGGGAATCCTTTTCATCTGCTCTTCCAGAACAACACAGCCTATCATGATGTTCACCATCAGCTGCATGGCACGAAATTTAACTTCTCCCAGCCGTTCTTCAATATTTGGGATAAAATGTTGGGCACACATATGCCTTTCGCTCTGGAGAAGCGATTAGACGGTGGTTATGAAGCCAGGCCAGTAAAGGAGAATTGATTTCTTGTACGTGTTTTTCTATTTTTCTTCCTCCCCAACTCGAGAGATTTTTATAGATGACTGTCATATATCATTCATGAGTTAAGTTTTATTCCTTTCTAGCTTGAATCTGTATTACCGATCTATCTTTAGGAGTGGTTGGCTCAATCAGCCCATCAGTCAGCTCCGAAGTGTTCAATTTCAGCCGTGCTTCTCTGAATTTTTGAGCACGGAAGGGTACTTCACGTATGGAACTCCTCTCAGGCAGGACTGACATTGTATAAGCAGTCTCCAAAGATATTGCTAGAGGTGGAAGAGTGTAGGACAACTGTGCAGTACTAAAGTTTTTCAGCTGAAAATTTTACCCCATGTACAGCGGCCTTTGTAGAGGCGCTTGAAATTAGAACTGGATCATGGTCGGGTAGTTCATTTGCATCGTTTAAATTTGGCACCCTACTTGTCAAATGAGCCTTGCATGGCAGGCTGATCATGCAGTGTAGTATATTTACAGTTTCTCTGGTACTTTAACTGTTCCTATGATCTTCGGGAGAAAGACTTTACTTCCTGCTCTCAGATTTTAGGTCAAGTCGATGGCCGGTGGCGGTTCTCATCATTAGAGCATGGATGGGATTATTCCTTTGCTGCTGAAGTGGAATGGATTCCTCGAAGTGCATTGACCCGATCAAGGCTATTTCTGCAAGGTAGAATACATTAGTGGATATCACTATTAGGGCTCTGGAATCACAATTCATGTCTCAATTGGTCAACTGTGTGTGTGCATGAGTATGCTCAATTTTAAGAATATCAATCGCGGTATCAGTGTTGGTCATCTCTTGTAGTGCATGTAATTTACAGATATTTCTCACTCTTCTTGGACTGCTTCTTGGATTCTGTAAACTTTTGGGTATGGTGCAGTGGTTCTACCGCTATGTACCTCTGTCCAAAACAGCCCTTGTTCGGCATCAATATGCGCTTGCATCTTCGCCTCAATGTCTGTCATACGAATATAGGTTCTCAGTCAATTTCACATACCAGTGTTCTTCATTTCAAATGAAAATGTAATTGACTTGGAGGAGAACCTGATTCGGATTTTTAAGATCGCATCGTGAGCTGATAGCGAGGGTGATGTTGGGCATCTTCTACATTTCTTCTGGAACATATAATTACACGCAATCGCAGAGCACAGAGTGAGATTAGGGTAAGATGTGTATATGAGTCAGGTGTAAAATTTCTTTTCTATGGTACACGGGAGAAACTTAACCCTTGAAAGTAGATATTGTACCGGGGCAGTAGTTCATCATACATCTGTAATTGCACAATAGCCGTTAGTCTCAGTATGTCTCCAAGTTTATTAGCGTGTTTCTGTTTATTTTATTACTAGATAAAGGTGAGACTGTGAGTCAAAGTACGTGTGTTTCTTTTACGTTACTCCAGAGTTTCCTAGATTCGGCCGTGGACGAGGATACTTCTTGTACCCTGGAAAACCACAGATAACAGTGTCACTTTACCATCTACCACTTCTCTGCTTTATTGATCTCTTGTCTATTCCAAGCATATCTGGGATCACTGATTCTCAACTGTGGCTGGTGGTAATGTTAGTAGAGAAGTAGATATTTTCAACCCACCCGTCTACCTTATTCAATTCAAGTTGATTCTCCCTCGCCTATCCTTGTGTATCTTTGTCGATCCTTTGGATGGACAGCTGCACACAACGCATGGCGAGAAACTCGAGATTTCGCGTAAACTACCTCTGACTGCAAATGCAAGTCGTTACAGTTGTCAGAAGAGGCACTGAAAGACAACGAGGTCTGTGTACTAGCTCAGCTTCGCCCGTCAGGGTACGATGGGTGTACATGCATGAAGTGAAATTTCACCCCCTGCAAGCCGACGCCGAGGTGCAATCCCAGACCTCATGCACCAAATCTGCGGACGACAAAGATGTTTTCTACTTGGAGATGTTTAGCGTTTATATCCCTACCGCTAACTCTCGGTTACTCAAGTCGCTGCATTTCGAGCTTACACGTGCTCGCGCTAACCGTTACTTGCTGGAACACAGATACGATCCTAGGATCCGTGACGTTAGCAATGTGACAAATCTTCAAACCGTTGAGCTGGCAGACAGACGTAACAACAATGCATGCTTCGCCTACTACTCTATGTTACTGAAAGTTAAGCAAAACTCTATGTTATGACATCTATACCTTAGTACCTTCGAATACAAGAGTCACGTCCGGTCGAGAGTTCAGATGTGGGTACAGAACCAGGTGATTTTCGTGGGTTCTACGTACCGTTACGCAGTAGTATATGTGCTAGAAGCAGAGGAAACCAGATCAATACCACAAGGATCAGCAACATGTCTTTTCAAGTGTTCATGTAACAGAGCCAACCACCACAGCGCTAACTGCGAAGTCCCACGAGAAGTAACTGAAGTCTTCTTAAGCCTTTCAAGCAGATTTGATTCACTCGATCGACTTGACTTCTGGAAATAGCCCCAACGATAAGTCGCTTCAATTTGCGTTCAACCGAAGTACCTCGAGTTTGGTCGACATCAATTGAACCAAGAAGAATTACTTCTATCAGCTAGTGAATCAACTATAACAAATACATCAATTCCAAGCTGCTGATAAATTCACCTTGTCCGTCTTTAAGGGATCTCTTCTTGGCACGACAAAGTCGAACTATGAATATTTCTTAGAACAGTGTACGAAGAAATGCATCTGTATAAAGACTTATTCTGTAGTAAGATCACATGCTCCGATCTTATCTTTTGTTTTAATTGTTCGATTATCATATTATGAAGACAATAGTTATATATTAATTTAATTATTGATGTATATTTTTAACTATTTAGTTATATATTTAAATTAAATTAAATATAAAATAATCGCTTATTTTGATTACATTTAATAATTTATTAAATTTTTATTGAATTTTATTTTGAACACAATATATTTAAAAACTATAAAGTAGTAATACTATATTAAGTTATACAATTTTAATATGCTTGTGATTTGATTACATATTTATTTTGTTAACATCCGTGTCAAACAACAATATGCAGCAGCAGCATTGGATCAACATTCGGATCCGGTCCGGAACTTTGTATTACCTTTACAACTTACTCACTCAATACACTGGAATAGCATCATAGAGCATTGCTTATGAAGTTCAGTTTACAATTTTTCAATTTATTCTCGTTTGGTAACAAAAATAAACCAAACCAGCACTAACTTGCGTTGTTCATAGAGCATTTTTATACATTTCAAAGTTACTTTTCTTTATTCTGATGCTAAAATTTATTTAACTTATATTTTGTGACAGTAATTAAGTAGAAGGAACATATTACAACCTTTTAATTAATCTGCTACCAAAAATCAATCCACTTGCACATCTTAATACACTCTTGAATCTTTAAATACATTTTTTATTACATTTACTTTTCTATACACACTGAAACATTAGATTTAGATCTTCACAAAATATCTACAGAATGAAAACATCTAAAAAACAATTTCAAGTGATACTATTTCAAGTGATCAACATGCTCATTTGTTTCATTTCCCGACGAAAGTTCCCGGAAACGCCCTGATGTTTCACAAACTCTACCGGAGTGAAACATAGGTTTCACCGAGAACTCGCCGGTCACTTCCCCCAAGTCTTTGCGTAATGGAGAAGACAACCGGCGGAAGGGCCTGTGCCTCCCACGGACCACCTAATAGAAAAGTGATCTCTAACCAGGAACGCCGATGACATGCTTTCACACCACGACGCCAGATTCCGGGCGGTCCTGGAGGGTTGACCTTAGACTCTAAACCGGAGGTCAAACTTTAACTGCGGTGACGAAGGTCGAGCAATAGGCATCGATTTGCAGAATACCTCGGCACAAGCGTATGGCATTTCCGCACACGCCCTCAAGAGAGGAGAGAAGAGAAAGTTTCCGAGATCCGCTGTGGTTCTTCTTGGCTCCATCAAGGTGCGCTTTACGACAATATTGTGGATCTGAATCTGAACACTACATTGTTACGAATTGCTCGTATTTTTTACCAGCTCGTGAATGATCACTGTGTTTTGGTCTCAGATCACTCTGTGTTCGCTCAATATTGCGGAGCTGGTTCTGCAGATCATGTACATCGGCAATTTGAGTTGTGGTTGAGATTTGAAAAGGATTATTCAGTGGTTTTTATGAGATTGATTGTCTTTCGTGGAGTTGGAGTTATTTCGTGGGAGGGATTTTGGGAAATTCACACCTCTTAGGTTGGGAGCCTTGATGAGATGTTTATGGTATTCGCTCGGACCCTGTGGATTGTTGGGAGGGAGGTATTACGGTGAAATTAAGAGAATTGCGCCTGTTTGGATACAGAACCCCGAAGATATACTGTCGTTTAGGGAGAGGAGACAAATATGTTGAGATTGGCAAGCAGGCGTCTGCTGCAGGCGCATGCTGAATCCGGTGCATCAAGATGGGAAGGGAGGGCACTCGTTGCATGCCGTGAGTTCCACTCTTCTCCCGCCTCCGGTGAGTCTCGCTTTTGCTGCTCTAGTCTTTTCCCATTTGTATGGCAATTCGCCTGTGTCTCAATTAGAAACTGAATCTAAGAAGACTGTGTGATTCTGGCGCTTGAGTAGTGGATTTGGTCATATGATTGCTTGAGGTTTGCCAAGTACTCATTCTTAACAATGAGTACTAGGCACTTGGTTTTGGCTGATGTGTTGGTCCCTTCAGGAATGTATTTGTTTGATCAGAAGCTTCAACTCAACGCAATCTGGGAAAAAATGCCATTTTCAGGGCCTTTTTTGATTGAAGCGATAGGTTTAGGGGTGTTTGACATTGAGCAACAAATCCTCTGTAATTTAGTTTGCGCATCCGACTAGTAGATTCATGTTATATTGTTAAGTCAAGGAGATGGTGCATATTTGTAGAGAATACTTTTAGAAGATGCATATTTCTATGATTTGGTTGTCACTTGGTCATTCTCCTTACCTATCAGGATTATTACTGTATGCTCCTGACAGGAGAATTTAAATTGGGAAGGATAGTTCCCTAACCTGCTGATGTAGAGTCCGTCTTCTGCCTAGGTCTTACCATCGTATTGTTTCATGCTATACAGCTGCACCTGCGCCTGAACCAAGGGATCAAAAGGACTGGAGCGCAGGTATGTGCTTCCTATTTCAGAGATGGAGAGGTGATTAAATTGTGTGATTGTTGCTATCAATCCATGAACATGTTTAGGAGACTGATTGTATTTCTCCAGGTGTTTGTCATCCCTCGTGAATGTACGGAGAAGATTTTGAGCTGCAAGTTGACATATTCTAGTGCTATGGTGCTCCTTACTTTTGTAATTCAGTGTTAACGTTGCAAATTTAGTCATATTGACATATTACTTCGTTGTTTCTGTAGTGCTGGACAAGAGTGTGAGCACTTTGTTCTTGACGGAAATGTTCCGTGGCATGAGTCTTACGTTGAAGCATTTTTTCGACAAGAAAGTAACTGTAAGTATCGCTTGCAATGTTCTTCATTTTAGCCTTGAAATTTGAAAAATATTCTGAATTGCCTTTGAGTTTTTCCCTTGTGAGATCCAACTTTAGAGTGCAGTCAGTTTTCCTCTTTCACAGAAGAGAAGTGGAAACACTTTGACATCTCATTCTCAATATAATCTGTACGTTTGACATGACTTTCAGATCAATTACCCATTTGAAAAGGGTCCCTTGAGCCCACGCTTCCGTGGGGAGCACGCACTTCGTCGCTACGCCACTGGCGAGGAGAGATGTATTGCCTGCAAACTGTGCGAAGCTGTATGTTCTCTTCCCTCACAATGTACACTGGCTGGCTTAATGCAAATCAGCAAGTACCTGTTTTGTTCATCTTGTGGACGTCCTCTGAGACATGTTCAGATCATTTTTCCACACAGATGGCTGCTTCACGTGCCCGTTGTTTGCTTGTCATCTGTATCGAGTTTATCCAGCTTACAAGTATATATGCACATTCAACAGGTTTGTCCTGCTCAAGCAATCACTATCGAAGCTGAGGCACGAGAGGATGGCAGTCGTCGTACTACAAGGTACTAGAATTCTAAAGTAAATTTTTATATTTGTAGAAGTGTGAAACACTGCTTACTGTGAGATACTTGCACTTGTAAGCTGGATATAATTTTTATCCAGGTCTAATTGGTCGATGCTGAGCGCTCTTGCTCTTTTCTCCTCCCTTTCAGGTACGACATTGACATGACGAAGTGTATTTACTGCGGATTCTGCCAAGAGGCGTGCCCAGTTGATGCAATTGTTGAGGGGCCGAACTTTGAGTTCGTCACTGAGACTCATGAGGTAAGTTGGCTTGGCTTGGCTTATTTTTTTTGGTTTAAATGTTGAAGAAGACTTCCTCGCAGTACTGGGGATAAATTTGATTTCTACCGGGTTCCCCTTTGAGGTTAGAAGTTGCAGCAATTTGTCACTACAATGCTTTTTCTACTGGGCCCTGCTTCAGTCCCTGATGGGCCATGCAGTTGCTTCTTGCACTCCTGCAGCCATTGTCAGAAGTGTTTCATGTCTACCTTCTCTCCTTTGTTGTTCTTCGGCATTGTGCTACCTTTTTACTTGTTTTCTCCCCTTATTTCAATCAGAGTTGCTATGTGTCACTTCGTGTCAAACCTACCTTTTATATATTTGGACCTTAGCATTGGTTCGTGTATCTTTGGTGCATACAAACTGCTGTAGCAGTATAGTCTGAAGCATCGGATCGAAGGTTTACTCTTTTATGTTCACAGCCTGTGCATTCGCTTCCATACAGAGCCGTACTTACTCCGAGTTTCGTCACATGAACTGCTACTGTTGAGGTTATGAATATAATCAGTGAATGTAGCACACTTCATCATCAGAGGGCTTTCCTTGCTTGTGACATGCTTCTACTTCTACGTTTAGCTTACGGATGATCGGAATGTTACAGGAACTTTTATATGATAAGGAAAAGCTTCTACAAAATGGTGATAGATGGGAAACTGAGATTGCGGAGAATTTGCGAACTGAAGCGTTATACCGTTGAGCAATTCCTACGAATATATTTTGTTACCACCAATGTTGGACTAGGCTGTAATTCAAGGCCTCTCTTCTCAAGGACCTGGCGGGTGGTGGGTTGACTTTGCAGGAAGCTGTCAATGACGGAGAAATAAATTGAGCGATTTCAATGTGCCTTTATAGAAACACGAAAAGTTAGTTATTGTTGGACAACTCCCAAGCTGGATCGACGCCTTCAATTTTGAATTCTCTTTACAAGTATAAGTCACCTTGATGACAAAAGGTTTGTATCATACACTGCGGTATATGATGTGTTGCTCCAGTGGTTTCTGGGTGGATTCCTGTAAATTATACATCTCTCTCACGTACTTCGTCACCGAGGTAAGTTGTTGTATCATGTATGGACAGATTTCGAGTAAATAACTCATGCGGAGCTGAAGCGTTGTTTTACTGCTTTGGCTCGTTTACTAGTAACCAGATTGAGTTTGAATCTCAGATACGTGCTCTTACTGCTGTAAGCTGTTTAATCTCTCTGCATTCGTATATGCCAGGGAGCTTCGTCGTACTTCATAGTGCCTTGCTGAATTTCGACTCTACTTATGTGTGAGATTGGCACAATCAGAGATTACTTTGAGTGCCTGGAATCTTGTACCAGTCTGTCTTATTCGTTTCCAACATTTGCCGCTTGCTCCTCCATTTTAATACCCTACAAACAAAACAAGTGCCTTTGCGTGTTAATGTATCGACGTAACAAAATTCCTTGTCTCAAAGAGCACTTGGCATTTAAGCTGGTCTATGTTTCCAATGTGTGGAGGAAACTCCTGGACTTAGTTGAGACATTCTGTAACTCTGAGTGTATCAGCTGGAGCATGTTGTTAGAACTCTTGATTTTGACATGTGAATGTGTTCCTCTTACCAGCTGCCAAGTGCTTGCCACGAGGTGTACCTGTGTACGTCGCGGAAAACCCTATGCTTGCCGTAATTGATTGAAATTAGTAGAGCAAATGTCAGTGGCATCTTTTCATGACAAGCTGTACTGTGTACTGTACCGATTTTGTGTACTCATTCATAGCCAGGGCTGAGGTAATCGATACTATGGAGAGAAAACTCCCATTCAGACTAAACTTGCTGTTGTCATTTGCTGGTTGACTTCCGTTGCGTGGACTCACTGTGGAAAGACCGTTGGTTTGAATCGGCTATTGCCATGGTTTACAGGTTTCATTCTGTCTGAATTTCTGTTTTCAACCAACTAGAGGTGCTATCAAGTCAATTCGTGACATCATAGAGTAAGAAACTGACAGACATCATATAAACCACGACTTGGATGTGGAGAAAGTTCGCTAAGGCCAAGTTTGTTTTTGTGGGAACACCTCAAAGATAAACTGGACGCAGATTAAAAAAGCACTGCAATTCTCTGTGACAGCGTAAATATCTACTCCTGCATGAAGCAACAACATTTTAACGTCAATAATGACGAAGCCATTCGCATTTGATTATCATTCAAGCACAAGTTAGGGACTGCAGCAATTGTCAATCTTCTTGGGTTCACCGAAAGAAAAGATTGGAGCTGAAGAACTTGAATGAGCCATCTCGCATTACCGTTATAGGTTTGAGTCGCACACAAATACAGCTTACCCTTGAAAGATTAACTTTTGAAAGTCTCCACAGTTTTGTGCACAAGTGGAGTACTTAATCATTGGGACATTAGAGGCATGCTTGTTCAACGTCTCACCTTCCTTACCACCCAAATCAAACTTCTCCCGAATTGTGCTTTCAGACGGAGCCTCGGTATTTCTCATAAATAAATATGTCCTGGAGCTCTTTTTATGTCAAAGTCCTTCTGGAAAAATCATACGTTAGGGATTATTATGCAGAAGAAGTAATACACCGAACCTTGTTATATTTCCTCGCTTTTGTTAACACATGCAATGAACAAACTTAGCTACCCTTCCTGGAAAAGAGAGCCGAGCTATTTCCTTCCGAAATATTCATTCCAGGATTAAAATTTCAAGTTCAACATGTACCAAAGCACGAGTTCGATACTATGAAAGTAAGCAAGAATAATGTTAAGAAGAAGACCAAGAAAGTAGAGTATCCAATTTGAGGCAAAAGGTTTCTGTCAAATTCTGCAAACCGTTCATGGACGGATTATGTAAATTATAGAATCAAAAGAGAATCACGTTTATGGTTAGGCTTCAGAATATTATTACGTTATATCGAAGTAGGTTTATTCGCATGAGTACATTATGAGTATGAAACTTTTCATCTCCTGAATTTGAGGAATCTGAAGATATTCATATTTCATGAGAGGAAAAGTGTTGAACGAAAGAACAAAAGAACTTCAGATTCATCAAAAGCAGATATGGACCTACGAGATTTACCTTCACAGGTATGCCTCCCATAAGAACATTGATTCATACTCTTCTCATATAAGATGTCAACCATTTCAAATGATTTAGTGACATTCTAGTCACAAGTATTTATCTCGTTCGAATCTCCCAAGCCCTTACGTCTCGATCACATAGCACCTCTTTAATTCATCTTAAGGGAACAGTTTTAAACAAGGAAACCAAAGTCTAAACCGTTGAGTAAAAGATCTTAAGAAACAGTTCTGAATATGTTTAACGGGCGTGATTAGTGCAAGAATTAAGGAATGTTTAATTCGCGTGTTAGAAGTGGTCGAGAATGCGAGCGGACGCGTCGTCCCATTGGCTAGGCAGTGCCACTTGGGATCCATCGTGGGAAACTGGAGAATTCGAACGGAGCAATTTGGTATGAGAGTATCCGGATAAGCAGAATCAAGGGGAAGCAGCAGACGAGACGAGAAGATTGATTTTTCGAGCACAGCTGCTGACGTAAAGGGATTGGCAGCGGTAGAAGGAAGGAACGATGGCGGTGTCGATGATGAGGCTCCGCCACGCTCACGACGCGGATGCAGCCGCGGCAGCTCGAATGCAGCTCACTCATTCCGTCATTTTCAATCAGGTGAGTGCTGCTGCTGGTTTTCTTGCAGCTCGGGATCATTGCTTGCTGAGGTTCTTAAATTTTAAATCGAGCTGCGGTTTTGATGTGTCTCCTGGTGACTGAATGAAGGTCTGAAGCAATTGCATGCATTTGGATTTGAGCAGTGACGTGTTGTGAATTGGACTTTGCAATTTGCGCGCGGTTGAATTCTGTGATTCTGCGACAGTTAGAAATTCCAGCATCAGCATATGTATCTAGTTACTGTTGAATTCAAGATGGTTGGAGAGGGTGGATGGTAGTGGTAGCGCAGGTCAATAAGTTTCAAGGTCTTTTGGTAATGGATGCCTTGCAGGGGATTTACCGCGACGATGTCTTGAGCGATTCTGGTAAGATTTTTTATGTCTTGCAGCCCCGACGCGGTTTAGCAACCATGGTAGTATCTGCAGTCCGTTTAGTTGCGAAATTCGTTTCTTAGGTAGGTGTAATTTATAAATCTTGCTCGTTTTTGCACAGTGGTTACATACGAGGCTTCTCACTAACCTTCTAGTAAGTGTCTGCTGGCATTTTTTATCTTGAGAATCTACTTACAACATAGGTTCAACAAATGTAACACATGTAATAATATACCATCCTTATACACACTTTGGAATCTTTAGCGTTCATGTCCTCTTGCCATTGTTCCTGAAACATAAGGTTGCAAATGTCTCAGAGTTTAGTAGCAAAAAGTTCAAAGCCAGAAGAGCGTTAGCCAATTGTGGCGGGAAGCCACAGCTACATTACGTTTCGGAGGTTGCAGTTGCTGACCCCAAACCAGCTCGCAACAATTTTTTCCGTGATTTTCTGGGTGAGTACCCCTGTTTAGCTAGTCTATATGTGGTAGGTGTTTGGTTTATGAGTTCATGTTTGGTTCGTAGATTTAAGGGAGTTACGAAGCTGTAAATATGTTTACCTCTTTTGTTTATGGTACATTTAGACAGAAACTGAAGTTCGTTGCATGTGTGCAGAGGGGGCCACTGCTGGAGCCACTGCTGGTGTGGTTGTAGAAACTGCTCTGTACCCAATCGATACAATCAAAACTCGTCTTCAGGTTTAGCGCATACTCTCTCTCTTACTTGTATGATTGATACTTTCTAGCCAAGGAGTTAAGATGTCCTTTACCCTTTTCCAGCATACTTGTAGTCTGTCTAGGGTGAATATCTTATGCGTAGTGCAAGACTTCGCACAAACTCGGATGGAGCAGTAGATCTTATTGTCGTTGATGTTGGACTCACATCATCCTCTTTGACCCCCAGGCAGCACGTGCCGGTGGACAAATAAACTTCAAGGGACTGTATTCAGGTCTAGCGGGAAATATAGCTGGTGTCTTACCGTCAGTAATTTAATTCCTATTTCACTTCCCTGCAAATTGTGAAGTTTTGTCCCATGAAACAAGGTGCATTGAGTGTTTTCTAGAGAGATGAATGGGTATCCGGCTGGTGGATTGTAGATCTGAAGTTTGGAGTCTGGTCTTACCGATATTGAGCGTGAGTTCCACTGTCGAGAAGTTTACACTGTGATCTGGCTCTCTCGAGCTGCAGGGCCTCTGCAATTTTCGTTGGCGTGTATGAACCTGTAAAGCGGAAGTTATTGAAACTCTTCCCAGATCACCTCAGCTCTGTTGCTCACTTGGTAAGTTTTATCAGGTATAAATGATTTTCTCCTGGCAGTCAGTAGTTGTAGAGTCCTGTGTCAACCAGAAGTAGAGATTCCGGAATAATTTTCTGTACTTCTTTGAAACAGACAGCAGGGGCCGTGGGAGGTGCAACAGCTTCCCTAATTCGAGTTCCTACTGAGGTATATAGACCTTGAGACCTGGGCATCTCGAAAAGGAAGATTATCTTAATATGTTGGAGACATTCAAGTATTCACCTGTTGCTTTTTCAGGATCTTCGAGTGCCGAAGTTTCGAGTTTTATGGTGTAGACAGCAGATTTCTAGGTTTCCTCCTAAATCAACCTTTGCCGCGAGTGCAGGTTGTGAAGCAAAGGATGCAAACTGGGCAATTCGGGTCAGCTCGAACTGCTGTGTCCTCCATCGTTGCGAAAGAAGGCATTTCTGGCTTATATGCGGTACAAGTTCTTATCCAACGTTTCTAGTTGGGCTGTGATAATGACCACCAACTCGAGCTAACTTCTCGTTGATCTTTTCGTTTATCATAAACCACATACGTACAGGTCGAGATCATCTTTTGTTTCCTGCAAAATTTGCTATCAGCATCCAACTCGTGATCTATAAATTTCTGATCAGGGATTTGGAGCATTTTTATTACGAGATCTGCCCTTTGATGCTATTCAGTTCTGCATATACGAGCAACTGAAGATTGTATACAAGAGATCTGTAAGCTACCACTTCTGCCTGCTCTTTTCATAGTAGTGCGCCTGGGTTTGATCCCTAGGTAGTCGCTTCGTGGTCGTCAGAGACTACTTTTTGACTCCTTGTTTCAGTAATGTCGAGGTTTACTAGCATTCGTTGATCTGGATGACAGCCATCAGGAATCTGGCTATATAGCCATATTATCGGTTTAGTCGCAGTTTAGATGTGTACTTGCCTGTACGCGATGCTCAACATTTGTACGTAGACTGGGTTCTACCTTCTCAAAGTTCATTCTACTTTTCTATGTTTCGTTGCTGCTCAACATTTTGGAGAAGACACAGATTTAGAGTCATAGAAGAGCTCATTTGTCTATTCAAAGAAATTTTCTTGTGATGGTAACAATTTCCGTAGATGTTCAATTTTACAGGTCAAGAGGGATCTGTATGATGCGGAAAACGCACTTATGGGTGCATTTTCAGGTATTTGGTACACTCTGGAGTTAGCTTATGCCGTTTCACATCTTCTTGTCGAGGATGAGTTTTGGCTCTACGTGCTAGGTGTTTAAAGAAAATTGGTTTACAGGTGCTGTGACAGGTGCGGTAACCACTCCCTTGGATGTTATCAAGACTCGACTGATGATTCAGGTACTTACTCACGACAACCTTTTAAATTAGGATCTTTTCAATGAATATCCACCTAAATACTTTGTCGCACTGAGGGAGGCTCACGATTAGGTGTATGGGGGAAGTTTTTTATTCTGCAGCAAATATCAGTGAAGAGCAGCAGAGAAAGTGCCACTTAACGTTCATTCCGTATGCAGGGATCTCAAGGGCACTACAAAGGGATTGCTGATTGTGTCGCAAAGATAGTAAAAGAAGAAGGTGCCGGGACGCTGCTCAAGGTATGTAGAACTGTAAAACTTCGTTGCTTTTGAATGTCCGCCTGAAGCACGTGTGCTTAAGCTTTCAAAGCATTCCATCGAAATTGTAGTGCTGATTGATAACATTACCCGACTTTTTTTCATACCTCTCGTTGTGGCAGGGTATTGGGCCCAGAGTGATGTGGATCGGTATTGGAGGGTCCATCTTCTTCACAGCTCTTGAGAGAACGAAAATGTTACTTGCAAAGATCTCTGAATCAAAGCTTGAAGGACTTCCAAATGCCAGGACAGCTTAGCTCCTCTCACGATATTGCGGTTAGCTTCAAGTGTAAAACACCCTGACTAGATTCTCAGGGCGAAAGCAGATGAAATTCTCACACACCAATTCTTGCATAGTGACGCTCTTGTAAGAGAAGTCCTCGGCAGTGAGTGCCATTCACTACACAAAAGTGTTTCACTGTAGAGGGTTTTAGGTCTAGAACCTCAGATTGAGTGTATAGTAAAGTTTGCTTTTGAAGAAATGTTTCATCCGCTATTTTAAGACATTCTTGCATACTGACGCTCTTGTAAGAGACGTCCTTGGCAGTGATTGCCATTTACTACACAAAGTACTTCACTGTAGAGGGTTCTAGGTCTAGACCCTCAAATTGAGGGTACAGTAAAGTACGCGTTTGAAGAAATGCTTCTCCCTTAAGTACCGCCATATTTCTCGACTTCCTGAACAGGTTACCGGACATAGTACGTAGTATCCTGTCTGCTCACTACTTGTAGGAACCTTGCTTCCTAAAATGTAATGACAGAAAAGATCTATGAAATCGGCGTTTTGTAATTCCAGAATTGCAAAAGCATGCTTCCAATATCAAAGATTTGAAATTCTACCTTTCGAATATCAATATTCGCCTACAGGTAGGTGCCTCCTCTTAAGCTACCCCAATACAGGCAAGTAAATTTTACTGTGCATCCACTTCAAACTCCCAGAGTAGCATCACCTGATACTAACCCCTAGATATTTTGCTAGGAGCCGTGAAGTCAGTGGAGCTGCAATCAATAACAAATTGCTGCGTCCAACATTGTATCTCGGTCCGTTCGACTGGTCATACCCCTGAGATCACGGAAGTTCTAGGCAGTGGACAAACAATTGCAGATAATGCATCTGGGCTGGGCTACTCGCATATTCCTGAATTACATGGGCCCACGACTTCCATATTACCGTCACATAATAATCTACGTCAGAAGGGGAATCTACAAGTGGTTTTCCCATGCACTCATCTTCGAGTCGTCGAGAACCTGAATTCTCTTGCGCTGTCTGTACAACTGTACTGAAAAAGTGGGTTAGGATTTCTAGTGAGGTAGGAGTTTTCAACTCTCACGAAAACAGAGCAAACATTCCGGAAACGGAATGTCGAATTGACCCATCAGGAAAACAAAAATTCATATCGAGGTACAACGGGATTTGGTGTATGGGATCGAATAACTTTTAGTCTAACAGAGTTTTCAGAGCGGAAAGCAATCAGTACGCACCGCATTACAAACTGCCTGCGCCAAACCTGGGATTCTCTACTAATCCAGAATTAAGAGCGTAAACTGGAGATTCACACTAATGAAACGCCCCGAAGACTGCCTTGAATTCATGACCAAGAGTGACCTTGTATATTAAGGTTGCCACTGACCAAAAATCTGAATCTATCTAGACGAGCTCAATGAATGCCATGGGTGCGTTGTCCCCTCTTCTAGGCATGGTACGAATAATGCGAGTGTACCCTCCATTCCTTTCGCCATATCTGTCTGGAACTTCGGCGAATATTGAATGCACAAGGGTTTTGTCGTACAAAAATCCCAAAGCTTGACGCCTTTGGTGCAATGAACCTCCCTTCGCGAGAGTGATCATGTGGTCAACATACTTCCTCATAGCCCTAGCGCGAGCCTTGGTGGTTTTGATTCTACCATGTCTCAGCAACTCGGTTGTCAAACCCCTAAGAAGTGCCCTGCGCTGATCAGCTGGTCGCCCGAGCCTGGGCACTTTCTTCCTGTGCCTCATGGCGAACCATTTTGATCCGTTGCTGACTGACAAACTTAGGTTGTCGAAGGTTGATTCTGGACAGAGAGTGAAGCACTATCAGCCTCACTGCCACCGGCTAACATCCCACACTTCCACAACTCGAAATCCTACATTTTTAAAAAACTACATCTCCTCTCAGTAGCTACAGACAAGGGACAGCCCCTCGCGCAGTAAATTCAAGTGAACGACAGCCACAGCCTCGGCAAATTTGGACTCGGAAGCACAGGATTTACAATTAAATTCAAAAGTCCAAATTTACAGAATATACACAGATTACCGCTTTCAAGCAAACTCTGAAGATAAGCGAAATTCAGCCACAAAATAAAAGCGAAACTGAACTCACCAGAGCGGAAACCGAGAGCATTGGAGGACCTCAACCCTGAGAATCCTGGCAAAGCCCGGACGGTGACAGATCTCCTGGCCACAGCGGAGACATTCCTTCTGGTGCTGACGACGACCTTCACGGCGGACCTACACGAGGAAGAAAGAGGAGCTGAAGAAGAAGAGCAAGAAGCGATTCCGGTGGGGAGCGCTGCAGAGAGCGACGCAAGACAGAAGGCACTCGCCATAGCTGCCAACCTGTTTCCAAATCAACTATCCAGTGCTGCTGCTCAATCCTCTGTTCGTGTTCTCTCTTTGCTCTCGATAGATAGTGACTGCTTCTACGTACTCACTCCTCCTCTGACCTCTTCCTATAGATAGCGGGTCCAGTCTGCTCGAAATCCAAAGACATTGTCCTTATCCGGCTGACTTTGACGGACGGAAGCACCGGGATGTCTCCGTTCTATCTACGGAGACTGCCGGATGGATGGTCTGCCCTTTGGTCGTTGAAGAACACGGCTGGAGTCATCCATAAGGATGAGATCCCGGTGCTCGGTCTGTTGGGGTCGGGGCCGGGAATTAGCCCCTATGTCTCCTCACGAAAGATTAATCGCCGACACTTCGGTTTATCCCCTTGTGGAATTCTATGCTATTTTTCTCCGGTGTACTTATTCCTCATGTTGGAACTTGAAATGTTTTCTACCTTGACATTAAGTCATAACGTAAATAGTTGGATGATTTGAGTGGACTGAGTCATTTACCTTATATTAGGTAAAAGGGCGACCGCGTAGAAAACACTAAGGATGGGAAGACCCCCATCAAGCCGTACAAGGGTGAGACATTTACCTTATATTTAGTCTACACCTTTTTGCTCTAATTGGTAGTAGTGTGTTCTATTGGACTTCAGATGACAATAATATCTGTTTATTGCAATAAAATTAATGGATTATCAAAATTAACAGGCATATTGGAAAAGAAAGGGAAAATTTAAGTTTGAAAAGTACAAATTTTTCTATAATCTTGTATTTACACTAAAAAGACTAAGAATAGAAAGTTTTTTTTGGCATATACATAGAAAAGTACTAAGTATTGTCGTTGTATACTATTAAAGAGTTTAGATTCGATAACACAAGACTTATATAAAAAACTTGAAGAATAATAAACTTTTTAAACATGCGCAAAAATATATTTTTTATTTCTCTCTAAAATTAAGAATATTTTTCTTGAAATAAATATTTTTTTCTATCTATCTATAACAGAAAGAGAATTTTACGGTATCTATTTGGTAGTCTCATTCTTTTTTCTGTCTTTCCATGTTCTATTTTGTTTCTTTGGAGAATATAAATATAGAGCTGACTATAAAAAGAATTGGATTATCAAGTGAAAATCATTTAAGTCATTTGGGCCATTGAGCTATTAGCTCAATACTCCGAATGAATCTCAGTACTAAGTGGCTTTCTCATATAAATGAACAAGGAAGATAAGAGAGTCACTAGCAAAGCTAAATGAGATTTATTTTCCAATATTTTAGTCTCGTCAGAGTAGCTAACTTAAGATTCCAAGGAATCTTAAGGATGACCGTAGCTGTAGCTCAGAACTTTACCTTAGTTATTTAACAAGCCATGTTAATACTAATTACCGACTTGATTACTTTTTGGAGCTTATGCTTGTCAAAAGTTTAAGCAAAGTAAAATTCTGCAAGTTTTTCCAAAACTAAGAGTCAAGACTACTTGGTTGGAGGTTATTCTTTCCTATCCGCCTCCTTCCTAGATAAGTATCTTCAAAGTCCTCTACGTAACAGGTTTTTTCCCAAGAATAATTCAATTTATCTTGTAGACTTTTAAGTCAAATTAACTATTCAACTCATAGATGAGTATCTCCAAAGTCCTCTACGTAACGATGCTCTTCACCCGATGATAATTCAATTTATCTTGCAGACTTTTGAGTCAAATCAATTATTCTTGCACCATGCTTCTGCAATCTTTGTCTTCCTTGTGTAGCTCCTCTACCTTCTCTATCAACTCTACCTCTATATTCCTATTCTCTATCAGCTCTACCTCCACATTCTTGCTATAGTTCATTATCTTCTTCAACTGCTTAACATTCTTCATCATCATCTTTACCTTGTAGTTGTACAAAGAAGCATATATCTTCCTCACCATTCCCATGTGCTAAATATTAGGCCACCACTCAAGTATTCAAGGGTACACCAACTCCAAGAATTTGATGAGAAGAAGAACTATGTCTTTCAGTACTCTTGTAGTTGACACAACCAAAGGCCTTTGTACTCCTAGCAAATTTAGCAAATTTAGGCTTTTGGCAACTCCTTGTGGAATGAAGTATAGCTTGCTTCACTAGATAGGCTTTGCATGTGGTCAAAGTCAATGTCTAGTGTGGTGCCCACATTTTTTTGTTTTTTCCAAAATAAAGGAGAAGAAGTGTATAGAGAAGTCGGATTGCGCATGTATGGCCGAAGAAGGCAAAGAAAAGAGTCTTTGGGATGAAACCCAAAGTAAAGTGACTTCGGGTCAAAAGGCAAAGTACTCAGAAATGCCCTATCAGCATACAACCCAAAGTAAATTGTCTTCGTATCGGGGGGAGCTCAACCCGAGGCGAAGACAGTCTAACAACCTTTCGTCGGGGCAAGAAATTCAAGAAGGGGCCGTTTAAAAACTGGCGGCCCATACGCGCGAAGGTTGATTGACAGTGACAGGTGCATGCCGGAGGTGTGATTTCTCGATAGAAACTCAAAGTGACAAAGGACAAAGAAGCGCAACTCTATAAAAATTGAACTTGCAACGCCAAAATGTTGAGTAATTTTCCTTCGCCGTTGAGAAGTCGTCTTGCAAGTGAGCGGGGGAAAGGAAATAGAGTTAGACTTGTGTTAGTGTGCAAGGGAGAAGTCGCGAGAGTGAAATTGAGAGAGAGTGAGAAGGTAGAAGAGATGGGAGGAGAGAAGAAGAACTCCGAATTCGTAGTGAGAAATCATGCAATTTGGAGGTTAGACATAATAGCAAGGATCGAAGTCTTGAGCCGACTTCGGATCACCTTTCTGGCATGGAACTGGAATGTAAGCTTTCTAGGATTCATGACAGAAATTATTGAGAGTAAGTGTCTCGATGGACCCAAAGAAGACGGGAAGAGAGGAAATCCGTCTCGTTGGACAGAGTCGGATTGGAGACTCGTACTTGGGAAGGAGGCAGGCTTGGAGTAGGGAGCCATGTTCTTGGGGAAGGGAGAGATAGCTCAGGAGACTCAGGAGGTGAGAGATGCTTTTTCTTCAAAGAGAACAAAGAATGGGTATAAGGTTGAGAGTTACAAGGATCCAGTGAAGAGAGGGATTGTGAGTGCTCTCATGGCAATCTTGAAGCCGGAGAGAACAACTTATGTGATGAAACACCAAGCGGTGTTCTTCCATAAGTTGTTTGCAGGAGAACCTATTAATTGGGCGAGGTGTTTCCATGGGAGGACGAGACAGATGGTGTGGAATTTGCGGGATAAGTTGCCTCCACACTACATCATCCGTTTGCAGCACATTTCTACCTCGGGTTGAATTTGCTCAATTTGGCAGAGTGAAACAGAATGGTGTCTCACTTCCATCCCGACTTGAGAAGAGAAGTTGACATGGAGGAACAGAAGTACATTCTTCAAATCCAAAGCATGGATGATTATTACACAAAGACGGGTAAGAGCGTGGAGATAGAAGCGAGTACTCCACCGACGAAGAAGAGAGGTCGGCAAGGGGAAGCCAAAGATATCAAGAAACCTCGGAAGACACAGAGAGGCAACCCGAGGCGAGGTATGGTGGTAATTGAGTTGGGGGATGAAGACTCAAAAGGAGATGCCGAGCTCAAAACGGAAGACTCGGAACACGAGGAGGAGCCTGAGCTAACACTGCAGAGCGGAGATACGAGCAGCAATAGTGATGAAGGGGGAGAGATGACATCGGTACCGGTGGCTGACAAATACGAAGAAGAAGAAGTGCAAGCCGAGATAGAAGATGAAGACAACACACTGTTGGAAGACAAAGTAATTGTGCCCAAAGAAAAGAAGATCGTAGTACAGCGAGGAGTTCGCTCAAGACATAAGGCGAAGTGTGAAGCGGGGCCGAGTAAAGCAAAGGAAGAGGTAGGAGAAAGCTAGGGCAATGAGGCGTCAATTCCAATGCGGAGACTGTAGAGGAGAAGGCAAGTATCGAGTGAAGAAGAGGTAAGGAAGGAGATTTCTATGCAGGAAGAAGTAGTTGCGAGAAATGGAGTGGAGTACCTGCAAGAAATTGTGTGTCCATTGTTGGTGAAGTTGGAGCACAAGAAGAGAGAGATGCCGTCGACATGTCCGGAGGTGACAACTGTGTTGCAGGTATTAGCGCAATTAGAAGAAGAGAACTTGGAGTTGAAGAAGAGTGTAACCCAAGGTGAGGAGGAAAGGGAAGTACTGTGAGCGGAGGCAATAGAGAGAAGTCAGGTAATCAAAGACCTGAAGAGAGAAGTCAGCTATTGAGAGGATCTTGTGAGGAAGAGTGACATAGCAAGGGAGAAACAAGTAGCGGAGTATGAAATCTTGAAGCAGCAGTTTTCTGATTCAAGAGTAGAAGTAATCCATGCTATGGCAAGAGTAGCAGCAAAGGATCAGGAGCTTGATAGGGTGATGGAGAGTGTCGAGGAGAAGAAGCAACTCTGGCAAAGAGAGTTGGCGGCACGATACCAAGAAGAAGACCGATTACAAGCGTTACTTTGTAATCAGGAGGAGAAGGTTGTGCAGAAGGAGAAGGAGAAGGAGAAGGAGAAGGAGAAGGAGAAGGAGAAGGAGAAGGAGAAGGAGAAGGAGAAGGAGAAGGAGAAGGAGAAGGAGAAGGAGAAGGAGAAGGAGAAGGAGAAGGAGAAGGAGACGGTGAAAGCCGAGTTCAAAGCGGAGTTGGCAATGTACAGGGAGGACTGGCTTGCAGATCGTGAACGAGAGAGAAAGACAAGATTGGAGCCGTTGAAGGAGATTGTCCTCAGAATGAATGCAATGTTGACTATAGAGGCCAACATTCTAATTGAAGAAACAAGACAACACGAGTTGAAGTTGTTGGTGCAAGAGACAAGGCAAAGACAGGCAAAAGACACTGATTTGAATGCCTTGTTGATTAAGTTAAGAACTCATGTCGATAGGAAGATATTAGAAGTAGAAGACAACATTTCAATTAGATTAGACTTAGTGAAAATAGAGATAGAAAAGCTTCGGAAGGATGTTAGAGCAAAACCCAAAGTAGATAACATAGGAGTACAAATGTCTTTGGAGTTACCAATGGATACATTAGAGAAGAGTGGGTCGGGAGATAAGGAATTAGATAGATTACCCACTAGTGGAATTTCAGATCAGGAAAGAGAATTGCTGGATCTGGTAGATGAAGTAGAAGATATGAAACCCGAGGAAAGAGTAGTAGGAAGTAAGATTACTTCGGGTTCGGGTTTGAAAGCCGATGACAAAGTAGATATCGGATTGGAGTAGAAACCGATTTGAGATTTGAAGGGGCAGATATGAAGAGGTGCATTGTCATTTCGGATCTGCAGGTTAGAAGAGTTGTTGTAGAACGGTATAGTTGTTAGAACTGTTGATTGCTTCACTACTTAAGAGTGACATTTGTACATAAATGTTGTTCAATGCTCATAATTTTTGAGAATAGATAAAGCAAAGTGCTGTGAAGTAGTGCTCGTCGCTTGAGCTTGATTTTGAGTATCAACTTTGTTTTGTGTTTGTGAGTGTTTGGAGAAATTCGAAGTGCAAGTCAGTGTGCTTGTTGGATGTTGGATTCCATAGCCTTGATCTTCATTTTGTGTGTTTGATCCTGAGTGAAGTGCAATCAAAGCAATGCCTTGACAGATCTGAGAGGAATTGTAGTGTTGGTAGTGTTTTGCATTTGGAGTGCAGTGTGAAGTTGATGTGAAGCAATTTTGATCGAGGAAGTTGTGCCTTTAGTGGAGGGGTGGAACACAATTCTGAGGCAAAGTCGTTTTGCAGTGAAGTGCCGTTTTCGGGAGAGCCTGAATCATCACAATCAAGATTGTTTGGAAAGAATTGAAGGAGTTGTGATTAAGGAGTGTGAATTTGTGACAAGACTGCGAGTCAGTGCTTGTTACTCTCTTCTGGGTGTGTTTTCTACTTGAGAGATTAAAGACGCAACCAAGAAGAACTAAATTGTTACTTTGCTTTGCATTTGACCAATTCTGACTTGTATCTCTGCGGGAACAAACTTTACTTACCCGATTACCGCAAAAATGATGTTTGTCGGGTTGTCATATGATTTTTGGCGCCGCTGCCGGGGATACAAATCTTGGAAGTGGAAGAATACGAAGCCAAATTTGGAACTGAGTATCAATGCAATATGAATGTCTGCATTGAGAGAACAACGGGAAGAGAGAGCTCAAAGATGAGCACTTCAACGTGAAGAAGACAAACGTTTGAACGTCCCATCCATCGTTGACAAAACTGAACGAGAGGTGTTGGATTTTCAACTCCTTCACAAAGTGCAAGAAGCCCATGCGAGAACTTGACCACAAGAAACGCGAAGGCGGTTGGCAAGGCTACTTTGCATCTCCCTCTTTGTCCAAGAAGAAGAAAGAATCAAGCGGGCAAACATATGCATTGCGGCCCAGTACACCAACTTCCCCTAGAGCTGTAAAGGAAGTTGTGTCCTTGAAGAACTTTGTTTGAGAAAAGACAACACAAACACTTACTGAAGACGAGTGTCAACATCTTCTACAAATGATTCCTCGGTTGTCCTTAAGGAATTTTGAAGAACCAATCGAAGGTGTTGATCCTGAATCTTCCACTCGGGTTGAATTCAACACTCTCATAGTAGAAATTGTCGAAGAAGACCCCATCTTGAATTTGAAGAATTGGAATCCATGGGCTGACAACACGGCGTCAATACCAGCCAATCCTTTAGTTCCGTCAAGTTCAACACTACCTCAGCCAATCCCAGTGCATCAAACGATGACTTTGCTGCCTGTCACCCAACACGCCTATCAGAAGTACAAGGGGACAAAAAAAGACAAAGACCCCGATGAATTCATCAAAGAATTCGAAGTCATATCCTTTGCTAACAAGGAGCATGACTCGGCGGATTGATTGAGAATTTTATCCAAGTTTGCTCCGAAAGAAAGCTCGGAGCTGGTACACCCATGTGACCCAGAAGGGGTTTGTACTAGCGGACTGGGCAGACTTGAGAAACAACTTCCTGGAATGATTCCGAGAGGTTGACTACTACATGAGTGTCTTCACGGCACTCAATGATTTGGACCGAGGCAAGAAGGAGAAGTTGAGAGACTACTCTGAGCAGTTCATGGCACTATTGAACCGAGTTCTCAAGCAATTGGGGGTGGTGGGTTACTCCAATGCCCAAGCCATTACCTGGTTCCTCGGGGGCCTTTCACTAGAGATATGAATCTTTGCCAAGGAGAGGAATGTAACTTCCTTGGACAAAGTACTCAAACATGTTGCTCGTTATGAAGCGGCCCACTCTCACTTTGCCGGTAACCGGAGAAATCGGGAGAAGAAAGGCAAGAAGCCCAGAAGGAGAGCTTCACGCAGTACCTCCTCTTCTTCGGACAAATCCTCCACGTCTTTGAGCTCTTCTTTGGAATCCAAAGAAGAATCAAAGCCAAGACGAGTCAGAAGACGTGGAGGCAAGAAGCCAGTGACTCCTCCAGCCAAGAGTGTACATAAGGCGGATACCAAGCTGGATGCCCTCATCAAGGAGTTTTTGGATTTCAAGATCCAGATGATTGGGGCCAAAGACCAAAGGAAGGCCCCAGCGTTTGGAAGATCAAATGTATGGTACACCGCATGTGTCAAATCAAGCCACGCCAACACAGAATGCAATACTCGTAATGCATTCCCGGTGCAACAAATTGATTGGGTTCCGGGATGGAACCAAGACGAGGATGAAGAAGCTGTGTACCAAACTGTACCAAACGCAGGAAGTATAGCCTCAAGCAAGCACATCGTATCAAGGTCCAAGGTTTGGACCCAGGGAGTATAACCCCAATGCTCCTCCATGATGACCACCAATGAGCAACCAAAATTGGCCTCATAATGTTGCACCTGGAGCCTGTTATAATTGTGGCTCGATGGGACATTGGTCTCCAAATTGTCCCGAGCCAAGAAGGCAAATTGGGTACGTTCCCCTGTGCGGAAATTGTAAAGGATCGGGGCATACGGGCAACCAATGTCCTCACCCACCAAACCCGAAGCCACCTGTAAAATATTACAGACCCCCGCTGAGCGTGCAACACTTCAGCCAAAGGGGGATATGAATGTAAATTGCATCACTCTTGAGGAAGAAAGACCTTAAGAAGGGAGTCCGGCCTCAGAAGGAGAATGACCGGACCTTGAAATTTTGAAAGTTGAGACACGCTCCACTAAGAAGAAGCGTGATCCCAAAGAATTGAGTACAACCTCGTCGTCTTCTAAAAAGGCGAAGAGACTGCGCCCGAAGGCAATTCTTTCTGCCAAGGAGGAAAAGATCCTTGCAAAAGCCAAAGCTAAAGCCCTGCAGAAAGAACTAAAGGAGGCACTACTCAGGACTCAAAAACTGAGTTTGGAAGAGGAGACGAAGACGAAGTCTCAAGTTTTTCTGGCGGATATCCAATTCGAAGTAAAGGGTCTGATCCAAGCCGAGGTGGGCCAACCCAAGGAACCTCGGGTTAAGGCCATCAGCAAGCCCGTCACTATTTTGAAGCGTCCCAAAGTCAAGAGGGAACATGGAGAGACTTTGGACCCAAAGCCGAAGTGAAGACGGTCAAATTGGGAGGAGTTCCCTAATACAAAATTGTAGCAGATCTGGCAGCCACAAATGCCAACGTACATTCAAGCAATTGTGGGAAGATAACAAGTTGTACAAGAGACAGCTGAATTTGGCCCTCAAGAAGGTGAGGTCAATGTCAAAGAAGGACCTGCCTGCTATCTATCGTATTGAGCAAGAAGATTTGGGATCTCCCAAGGTAGACGTGGAGATTGCAGGGTGCATGATCACATTGATACCAATTGACTCTTAGTCCGATGTGAATGTCATGACCGGGGATACTGCAAATTGACTCAGGTATCACACGTTTGAACCAACACCCCGAGTGTTGAAGTTTGCAGACCAAACCAGGAGACGACCATTGGGCATGTTGTCGAACATTACCATGATCATTGGCGGGGTACCCTTCAAGTTGAATTACATAGTGTTGCGACCAATGACAAAGACTGGTTACCCTCTGTTGATCGGCAGACCCTGGTTGTATAGCGCCCAAGTTGTGGTGGATTGGCATCAGTAGAAGTTAAGATTCAAGGACATTTCGTCCAAAGATCAAAAGCTGGTGACTGTGAGTTGGACGAAGGTTCCCCATCTTGGGGAAACAAGTTCATCAAAAGAGGAGGACGAATCCGAAGACTCATCATCTTTGTCCTTAGATGAATCCAAAGACAAAGTCCAAGTTAATTACTTGGAATGCTACGAGGTGGATGTTGAAGATGAAGATCCATATGACCTTGCCTCGGGTGAACTTGACTTGGAGGAAGGAGGTTTGATGGCAGCTTGCCTCGGATTAAGCCGAATAAGCCATGTTGAAGGAGTCATCAACCCCGATGACTGTCAAGATGTTTTATTAATTGAAGGAAAAATTTAAAATTTTTTGAAGACAGTTACTTTGGATGAGTTGGCAGGATACATTGCCCTATTTATAGAATTCCAAGATGTATTTGCCCGGTCAATTGATCAAATGCCGGGTATTCCATGAGAATTCAGAGAACACCGGATTGATCTGGTTGAAGGTGTAGTTCCGGTTTGGCAGCGACAATACCGCCTAAACCCTAAGTACTCTCTATTGGTGAAAGATGAAATCGACAAGTACTAAGGGGCCGGAATCATCTTCCATGTCTTAAGCAGTGAATGGGTTCCCCCATTGTCATTGTCCCAAAGAAGAAAACAAGGAAGATCCAAGTGTGCCAAGACTTCCGGAAGTTGAACGCAGTTACAAGGAAAGATCATCATCCCTTGCCTTTTACCGATACAATTTTAGATCAGGTAGCTGGACATCCGTGTTATAGTTTTCTTGATGGATTTTCAGGGTACAATCAAGTATCCATTCGAGAAGAAGACAAAGATAAAACTACATTCACGACCGATTGGGGCACTTTCTCTTACAATCAAATGCCCTTTGGGTTGTGTAATGCTCCCGGTACTTTCTAGCGGATGATGAATTCAATCTTCAAAGATTTCCTGCGCAAATTTGTGGAAGTTTTTATTGATGACTTTTGTGTGTTTGGATGAAGAGATGTACATTTAGATTACCTTTGCCAAACGTTTGAAAGGTGTCATTTTGCCGGCTTGTCATTACACCCGGAGAAATACTTCTTTGCAATGAAGGAGGGAATTCTTCTGGGGCATCGGGTGTCAAGCCAAGGTATTGAAGTCGATGTTGAGAAGGTCAAGATAATTGCAGCTTTGGAATCCCCGAAGAACATCCGGGAGTTGAGAGCCTTCTTGGGACATGTCGGATATTACAGACGCTTCGTGTCAAACTATGCAGTGCTTGCTGCACCACTTACAAAGCTTCTGAAGAAATCCGAAGACTATCTGTGGGAAGCAAATCAAGAAGAAGATTTCCAGGTGTTGAAGAAGAAGCTGGTTGAAGCACCAGTTATAAGGGCCCCAAATTGGGACGCCCCTTTTCATGTATATGTGGACACTTCGTCCATCAGAGTCGTCTTAAGTCAGAAGGACGAGAAGAAGAAGGACTACCCGGTATATTATGCCAGCCGACAACTTTCAGTTTCTGAAAAGAACTATTTGACGATTGAAAGAGAAGCACTCGGAATGGTGTATGCCTGCAAGAAATTTTGTTATTATTTGTTGGGGTATGAGTTTGTCTTCTATGTTGACCATTATGCATTGCAACATTTGGTCAAGAAGGCAGATTTATCAGGATGAATTGCAAGATGGATCTTGTTGTTACAAGAGTTCACGTATACTGTACAAGTAAGGAAGGGAGCTTTGCATTTGAATGCGGACTTCCTGTCCAGGTTAGAAACTCAAGACCAGGAGTGGGAAATTGACGATCTGTTCCCTGACAAAGAGTTGTATCACTAATCAGCAATGCAAAGTACAAGGTATGCAGCTGAATATAATTATCTGAATACTCTCCATTGTCCTGAGGGTATGGACCCGGAACAGCGGGCAGTCTTTCTCAAGAAAATGGGGCCATACCAGCTTAAACACAACATTTTATTTAAGATGGGCGAGGACAAAGTACTTCGGCGATGCTTGGAGTCATACAAAGTAGGAGGAGTGATTGAATCTTTACACTCCAAAGCATCAAGAGGACACTATGCTTTGAAGAATACTGTAAAGAAAATTCTTTCGGCAGGGTATTGGTGGCCTATAATGTACAAAGATGTACATGCTCATATCGGAAGCTGTGACGCTTGTCAGAGAACGGGGAAGCCGACGGCTACTTCTCAATGGACTTTGAGACCAATTTTGCCTTTGGCCCCATTTGAGAAATGGGAGATTGATTTTGTAGGTCCCATTCAACCAGTGACCCGAGTAACAAGAAAGTGATACATTTTGGTTTGCATTGACTATGCTACCAAGATGGTCGAAGCTGAAGCAACTCGCAGAGATGATGCTGAAACTGTGGCGGAATTCTTCTTTTGAAACATCATCTCCCAATATGGGTGTCCTCTAGAATTTTCAGTGACCAAGGAACACATTTTTTGAACTCTGTAATGGAGGCATTAACCAAGTACTTTCAGATTAAACATCGGAAGACGACTCCTTATAACCCAAAAGCAAATGGCTTAACGAAAAAAGCGAATGGGTTACTTTGTAAAATTCTAAATAAGGTGACTGTCAATTATGCCTATGATTGGGATACAAAATTACCGGCCGCGTTGTGGGCATATCAAACAACAGAGAAGATTACAACCAAACAAACTCCATACTTCTTGACATATGGCTTGCATCCCATACTGCCAGTTGAATTTGAAGTTCTGACATATCGGGTTCTTTGCAAAGAACAAATGTTGGAAGAGGAAAGTCGAGATCTTTAGATTCATCAACTAATGTGGTTAGAAGAGAAAAGAGATGATGCAATGCAAACCACAAAAGAAGTACAAGCACAGAGGAAAGTTAGGCATGATAAGAGAATCAAGCCTGTGACTATAAGAGAAGGAGATTTGGTTTTGTTATATGAAAATTGCCAAATATTTTTTCCTGGCAAGTTGCATTTGAGATGGATGGGTCCTTATCGAGTTCTTCATCTTTACAAAAATGGGTCCATGCAACTTGTAGACTTGGAAGGTAATCCTTTTGCCACTCAAGTAAACGGGTGGAGAGTTCGGAGATATTGAACCATAGACTCGGAAGTTTCCAAAACACCCAAGGTCTATGTTTGCGGGGACGCTCACATTTGAAGGAGGGAGTATGTGGTGCCCACATTTTTTTTTTCCAAAATAAAGGAGAAGAAGTGTATAGAGAAGTTGGATTGCGCCTGTATGGTCGAAGAAGGTGAAGAAAAGAGTCTTTGGGATGAAACCCGAAGTAAAGTGACTTTGGGTCAAAAGGCAAAGTACTCGGAAATGCCCTGTCAGCATACAACCCGAAGTAAATTGTCTTTGTATTGGGGGGAGCTCAACTTGAGGCGAAGACAATCTAACAACCTTTTGTCGGGGCAAGAAATTCAAGAAGGGGCCGTTTAAAAATTGGCGGCCCATACGCGCAAAGGTTGATTGACAGTGATAGGTGCATGCCGGAGGTGTGATTTCTTGGTAGAAACTCAAAGTGACAAAGGACAAAGAAGCGCAACTCTATAAAAATCAAACTTGCAACGCCAAAATATCAAGTAATTTTCCTTCACAGTTGAGAAGTCGTCTTGCAAGTGAGCGGGGGAAAGGAAATAGAGTTGGACTCATGTTAGTGCGCAAGGAAGAAGTCGCAAGAGTGAAATCAAGAGAGAGTGAGAAGGTAGAAGAGATGGGAGGAGGGAAGAAGAACTCCGAATTCGCAGTGAGAAATCATGTGATTCGGAGGTTAGACGTAGTAGCAAGGATCAAAGTCTTGAGCCGACTTTGGATCACCTTTCTGGCATAGAATTGGAATGTAAGCTTTCTAGGATTCATGACAAAAATCATCAAGAGTAAGTGTCTCGATGGACCCAAGGAAGAAGGGAAGAGAGGAAATCCGGCTTGTTGGACAGAGTCGGATTGGAGACTCGTACTCAAGAAGGAGGCAGGCTCGGAGCAAGGAGCCACGTTCTTGGGGAAGGGAGAGATAGCTCAGGAGACTCAGGAGGTGAGAGATGCTTTCTCTTCAAAGAGAACAAAGAATGTATATAAGGTTGAGAGTTACAAGGATCCAGTGAAGAGAGGGATTGTGAGTGCTCTCATGGCAATCTTGAAGCCGGAGAGAACAACTTATGTGATGAAACACCAAGCGGTGTTCTTCCATAAGTTGTTTGTAGGAGAACCTATTAATTGGGCGAGGTGTTTCCATGGGAGGACGAGACAGATGGTGTGGAATTTGCGGGATAAGTTGCCTCCACACTACATCATGCCGTTTGCAGCACATTTCTACCTCGGGTTGAATTTGCTCAATTTGGCGGAGTGAAACAGAATGGTGTCTCACTTCCATCCCGACTTGAGAAGAGAAGTTGACATGGAGGAACAGCAGTACATTCTTCAAATCCAAAGCACGGATGATTATTACACAAAGATGGGTAAGAGTGTGGAGATAGAAGCGAGTACTCCACTGACAAAGAAGAGAGGTCGGCCAGGGGAAGCCGAAGATATCAAGAAACCTCAGAAGACACGGAGAGGCAACCTTAGGCGAGGTATGGTGGTAATTGAGTCGGAGGATGAAGACTCAGAAGGAGATGCCGAGCTCAAAACGGAAGACTTGGAACACAAGGAGGAGCCTGAGCTAACAATGCAAAGCGGAGATATGAGCAGCGATAGTGATGAAGGGGGAGAGATGACATTGGTACCGGCGGCTGACAAATACAAAGAAGAAGAAGTGCAAGCCAAGATGGAAGACGAAGACAACACACCGTTGGAAGACGAAGTAACTGTGCCCGAAGAAAAGAAGATCGCAGTACAGCAAGGAGTTCGCTCAAGACGTAAGGCGAAGTGTGAAGCGGGGCTGAGTAAAGCAAAGGAAGAGGTAGGAGAAAGCTCGGGCAGTGAGGCATCAATTCCAATGCGGAGACTGCAGAGGAGAAGGCGAGTATCGAGTGAAGAAGAGGTAAGGAAGGAGATTTCTATGCAGGAAGAAGTAGTTGCAAGAAATGGAGTGGAGTACCTGCAAGAAATTGTGTGTCCATTGTTGGTGAAGTTGGAGCACAAGAAGAGGAAGATGCAGTCAACATGTCCGGAGGTGACGACTGTGTTGCAGGTATTAGCGCGATTAGAAGAAGAGAACTTGGAGTTGAAGAAGAGTGTAACCCGAGGTGAGGAGGAAAGGGAAGTACTGCGAGGCAATAGAGAGAAGTCAGGTAATCAAAGACCTGAAGAGAGAAGTCAGCTATTGAGAGGATCTTGTGAGGAAGAGTGACATAGCAAGGGAGAGACAAGTAGCGGAGTATGAAATCTTGAAGCAGCAGTTTGCTGATTCAAGAGTAGAAGTAATCCATGCTATGGCGAGAGTAGCAGCAAAGGATCAGGAGCTCAATAGGGTGATGGAGAGTGTCGAGGAGAAGAAGCAACTCTGGCAAAGAGAGTTGGCGGCACGATACCAAGAAGAAGACCGATTATGAGCGTTACTTCGTAATCAGGAGGAGAAGGTTGTGCAGAAGGAGAAGGAGAAGGAGATGGTGAAAGTCGAGTTCAAAGCGGAGTTGGCAATGTATAGGAAGGACTGGCTTGCAGATCGTGAATAAGAGAGAAAGACGAGATTGGAGCCGTTGAAGGAGATTGTCCTTAGAATGAATGCAATGTTGACTACAGAGGCCAGCGTTCAAATTAAAGAAACAAGACTGCACAAGTTGAAGTTGTTGGTGCAAGAGACAAGGCAAAGACAGGAAAAAGACACTGATTTGAATGCCTTGTTGATTAAGTTAAGAACTCGTGTCAACAGGAAGATATTAGAAGTAGAAGACAATATATCAATTAGATTAGACTTAGTGAAAATAGAGATAGAAAAGCTTTGGAAGGATGTTAGAGCAAAACCCGAAGTAGATAACATAGGAGTACAAATGTCTTTGGAGTTACCGATGGAGACATTAGAGAAGAGTGGGTCGGGAGATAAGGAATTAGATAGATTACCCACTAGTGGAATTTCAGATCAGGAAAGAGAATTGTTAGATCTAGTAGATGAAGTAGAAGATATGAAACCCGAGGAAAGAGTAGTAGGAAGTAAGATTACTTCGGGTTCGGGTTTGAAAGCCGATGACAAAGTAGATATCGGATTGGAGTAGAAACCGATTTGAGATTTGAAGGGGCAGATATGAAGAGGTGCATTGTTATTTTGGATTTGCAAGTTAGAAGAGTTGTTGTAGAACGGTATAGTTGTTAGAACTGTTGATTGCTTCACTACTTAAGAGTGGCATTTGCAGAGAAATGTTGTTCAGTGCTTATAATTTCTAAGAATAGATAAAGCAAAGTGCTGTGAAGCAGTGCTCGTCGCTTGAGCTTGATTTTGAGTATCAACTTTGTTTTGTGTTTGTGAGTGTTTTGAGAAATTCAAAGTGCAAGTCAGTGTGCTTGTTGGATGTTGGATTCCACAGCCTTGATCTTCATTTTGTGTGTTTGATCTTGAGTGAAGTGCAATCAAAGCAATGCCTTGATAGATCTGAGAGGAATTGTAGTGTTGGTAGTATTCTGCATTTGTGAGTGTAGTGCGAAGTTGACGTGAAGCAATTTTGATCGAGGAAGTTGTGCCTTCAGTGGAGGGGTGGAACACAATTCTGAGGCGAAGTCATTTTGCAGTGAAGTGCCGTTTTTAGGAGAGCCTGAATCATCACAATCAAGATTGTTTGGAAAGAATTGAAGGAGTTGTGATTAAGGAGTGTGAATTTGTGACAAGACTGCGAGTCAGTGCTTGTTACTCTCTTCTGGGTGTGGTTTCTACCTGAGATATTAAAGACGCAACCAAGAAGAACTAAATTGTTACTTTGCTTTGTATTTGACCAATTCTGACTCGTATCTCTACGGGAACAAACTTTACTTACCCGATTACCGCAAAAGTGATTTTTTCCGGGTTGTCACATCTAGTCTTCAAACAAGTCATAAATACTCATGTCTTTGGTCTTGGCATTGCCATTTGGTGTTGAAAATTCCATTTGAGGAGCCTCTTCCTCCTCATTGATGGTAACAAACTCAATTACAACCAAATTATAGTATTTTAATAAGAAATAGGTCAATCAAACAAAGATACAATTCATAGATTGATAGATACAAAGTGAAATACCAGGTTGTAAGCCTAAATTGGCTAAGATAGATAAAAAGTGAGTGTCATGTTGTAAGCTGAATTGGCTAACAGAGTGAATTGACCTCCGCATGCAAGAAATTTAAAAAATTTGTTTGACTTTGATCTTAATCCTCTCTTAGAAGGCATGATGCAATAATTAAAAAGGATTAACAACTAAACCAAAATTTTAACCAACCTTTAACTATATTAATTTGGTTAATAGTTTGGTGCAAGACCACCCTCAAGACCAAGTAGCAGCCAAAGGCCACCCAATCAATCTCCAATCTCACTATTTATGTGCTTAGGAACGATGTGCCAATTGGTCATAAGGAGAGATAATGTAAAAGATTGAGAGCGAGGAGAGAAACAGGAGAATGGAAGATCATATTTGGACACTTGAATGAAAGAAACTCCAAATTCCTAGCATAAGCTTGGGCTTTGATATTTATAGGGAGTATACAAGGCTCTTGAGAAGCTTCTCAAGAAGCTTCCTTAAGCCATTTCCTTGGAATACAAGCCAAGTTAATAGAGAAACTTCTCAAGAAGCTTCCTTCTAGAACTGCATACTTTGCGTGCAAGCTAAGCTAGCTGGAAGCTTCCAAGAAGCTTCCTTCTAGAAGCTACCTACTTGGGGTGCAAGCTAAACTAGCTAAGAAGCTTCCCAAGAAGCTTCCTCCTAGAAGTCACCACTTGGCATGCACATTACCCAATACTTGGGAGGTACCAAGTAGCTTCCTTGATACTTCTGGAATAATTTAGGCTAACTTAGCCTCTTCACTACTTTGTTAGCATTGATTAACTTCATCATTAATCTCCATATTGTTACATATTCCTCCATTGGTAGTTCGTGACGTCCTTGTTGCCATTGAAGCTTCAAACTCCTAGATGGCCATTTGTGCATTTTGGAGATGAGAAAAGGGCTCCCAAGTGGCATCATGAAAGGGATACCATTTCCAAAGGACCTTGTACTCAATATGTTGTTGGTGGCCATGTTGAATGCAATAATCTGCAAAGATATGATCAACTTCATACTCCTAATGATTTTTGATAGGGATAGGAGAAGGAGGGAGTTGTTCATGAGAGGAAAAGGAAGATGGATTAGAAACAAAGGGTTTCAACTTGGGAACATGAAAGACAATATGGATTTGCATATGAGAAGGCAAGGCAAGGCAAGTTGATAAGCAACAAGAGAAATGAGTTGGGTGACATCAAAGAGTCCTATCCAATTAGGAGCAAGTTTATAGACTTGGGTAACAAGTGGGAAAGGTTACTAGACAAGAGTATGACCTTATCACCAACTTGAAAGGTGAGATCATGTCAATGGTGGACTGCATATTGATTTTGATAATTTTGAGCAACAAGCATATGAGATTTGGCTTTTTGGAGGGATTGAGATATGGTGGTCAAGAAGGTGGAAGTAAGAGGGACATGAGATGGAGGAGGAGCAAGAAAGGAATCTGAAACAAGTGGATCTTGGCCAAAATTAAGGAAAAAGGAGAGAATCTGGTGCTTACCTATTTGGAATTATTGTATGCAAAATCAATAGCTGCAAGACATTTATCTTGATTGGTATGGTGAACATTGACAAAGGCACAAAGTATATCCTCCAAGGTGCAATTTGCACAATCAATTTTTCTATCAATTTGAGGATGATAGACCATAAACAAAGCAAGCTTTGTGCCGAGTATCCGGAAGAGTGCTTGCCAAAATTTTCTAGTGAATCAAGTATCATGGTTGGAGATGAGTACACAAGGCATCCCATAATGCTTGAAGACATTTTCAAAGTAGATCTGCACCAATGTTGGAGCATCCATGGTATCAAAGGTTGGTGCCAAATGTATTTGCTTACTAAGCTTATTCACAAACACCACCACAATTGTTGTGTGACCTTGCTTTGTCTTGGGCAAGGATGTGATGAGAGCTAAGCTCATGTGTTCCCAACAAGCAAATGGAATAGGGAGTGGTTGAAAGAGTCCACTCGGTTTTTGGTTGCTAGCCTTGTTGCATTAGTAGCTCTCATAAGATTGAACAAACTCTCAAATATCTCATGCCATGTTGGGCCACCACCATTGGCATTGGAGGGTACCCAAGGTCTTGTCTACATCCATATGACCAGTGATTGGTAAGTCATGGGCTTCTTGGAGGCGCACAAGTCAAAGATTACCCTTGGTTGGAACATAGGTCTAGTTCTTACAAAATAGAAGGTCTTCTTTGAAGAAGAAGGTGTTCTACTCCTTTTTGTATGCTACAAGACAACCTTACCATTTGAAAGAAAGGATCTTGTTGTAAAGTTGTCTTAAACTTGGTTTGGACTTTAGAGTCAACTTGTACCATTGTAATTGCCACCATGATGGTCAAAAGAGACTTCAAATCAGGTCATTGTGATAGGACATCAGGGATAATGTAAAAGACCAAGATCAAGGAGAGAAATAGGAGAATGGAAACTCACATTGGTACACTTGAATGAGGGAAAAATCCGAATGCCTAGCATGAGCTTTGGATTTGGTATTTATAGGTAATATACAAAGCCTTTGAGAAGCTTCGCAAGAAGCTTCCTTGAGCCGCTTTCTTAGAGTGCAAGCCAAGTTAACTAGGAAGCTTCTTAAGAAGATTTCTTCTAGAAGCTGCCTACTTGGCATGCAAGCTAAGCTAGCTAGAAGCTTCCTTCTAGAAACTACATGCTTGGGGTGCAAGTTAACTAGTTGGGAAGCTTCCCAAGAAGCTTCCTAGATGCTTCTAGAATATTCCAGGCTAATTTGGCTCATTCTCTCCTTTGTTAGCCTTACTAACTACATTGTTTAACTCCATATTGTTACATATTCCCCCACCATTAAGTTGGTGATGTCCTCGTCGCCATTGAAGCTTCAAACTCTTGGATGGCCATCTGTGCATTCTTGAGGTGAGAAAGAGATTCTTATGTGGCATCATGAAGGGGATTCCCTTTCTAAAGGACCTTGTACTCCGTATGTTGTTAGCTTCTATGTTGGATGTGGCGACGTGTAAGGATACGATCAACTTTGTACTCCTCATGATCATTGATAGGGATAGGGGGAGGAGGAGGTTGGATGCAAGAGGAAAAAGAAGAGGGGTTAGGAACAAAAGGTTTCAACTTGGAAACATGAAAGACATGATGGATGCGCATATGACAAGGTAAGGCAAGTTGATAAGCAATAGGAGAGACAATTTGGGTGACATCAAAAGGTCCTATCCAATTAGGGGCAAGTTTACAAACTTGGGTATCAAGTGGGAAGGGTAGATTACTAGAGGATAACATAACTTTATCAATGACTTCAAAGGTGAGATCACGACAATGGTGGTCCGCATATTGTTTTTGATGATTTTGAGCAACAAGGAGGTGAGATTTGGCTTGTTGGAGAGATCTAGATATGGTGGCCAAGAAGGTTGAAGTATGAGGGACCTGAGACGGGGGAGGAGCAAGAAGAGAATCTAAGACAAGCAGATCTTGGCCAAAATTAAGAAAGAAAGGAGAGAATCCGGTGCTTGCCTATTTAGAATTGTTGTATGCAAACTCCGCAACTGCAAGACATTCATCCCAATAGGTATGGTGAATGTTGACAAAGGCACAAAGCATATCTTCCAAGGTGCGATTTGCACATTCAGTTTGTCCATCAGTTTGAGGATGATAGGCTATGGATAAAGCAAGCTTGGTGCCAAGTATATGGAAGAGGGCTTGCCAAAACTTTCTGGTGAAGCGAGGATCACGGTTGGAGATGAGTACATGTGGCATCCCATGATGTTTGAATACATTATCAAAGTAGAGTTGCACCAAGGTTGGAGCATCCATAATATCAACGGTTGGTGCTAAATGGATTTGCTTACTAAGTTTATCCACAAACACCACAATTGCTGTGTGACCTTGTTGTATCTTGGGCAAGGAGGTTGTAAAAGACCAAAACCAAGGAGAGAAATACGAGAATGGAAACTCACATTGGGACACTTGAATGAGGGAAAACTCCAAATGCCTAGCATGAGCTTTGGCTTTGGTATTTATAGGTAGCATACAAGGCCCTTGAGAAGCTTCTCAAGCCGCTTCCTTAGAGTGCAAGCCAAGTTAACTAGGAAGCTTCTCAAGAAGCTTCCTTCTAGAAGCTGCCTACTTGGCGTGCAAGCTAAGCTAGTTGGAAGCTTCTAGAAGCTTCCTTCTAGAAGCTACTTACTTAAGGTGCAAGCTAAGCTAACCGAGAAGCTTCCCAAGAAGTTTCCTAGATACTTCCGGAATATTCTATGCTAATTTGTCTTATGTGCTACTTCGTGAGCCTGACTGACTTCGTCACTAAACTCCATATTGTTACATATTCCCCTGCCGCTAGTTGGTGACGTCCTCGTCGCCAATAAAGCTTTGAATTCCTGGATGGCCGTCTGTGCATTGTGGAGGTGAGAAAGAGGTTCCCAGGTGGCATCATGAAGGGGATACCATTTCCAAAGGACCTTGTACTCCGTATGTTGGCAACGGCCTCGTTGAATGTGGCAACACGCAAGGATACAATCAACTTCATACTCCTCATGATCATTGATAGGGATAGGAAGAGGGGGAGGTTGGACTTGAGAG
Source organism: Lunularia cruciata (assembly GCA_948567375.1). Lineage (NCBI taxonomy): Eukaryota > Viridiplantae > Streptophyta > Marchantiopsida > Lunulariales > Lunulariaceae > Lunularia > Lunularia cruciata. Next base: position 52,113,966 of record OX419762.1, on the reverse strand, counting down.
GAAAAGGAAGAGGGGTTAGGAACAAAGGGTTTCAACTTGGAAACATGAAAGACATGATGGATACGCATGTGATAAGGCAAGGCAAGACGATAAGCAACAAGAGAGACAATTTGGGTGATATCAAAGGGTCCTATCCAATTAGGGGCAAGTTTACTAACTTGGGTATCAAGTGGGAGAGGGAGGTTACTAGAGGATAGCATGACTTTATCATTGACTTCAAAGGTGAGATCTTGATGATGGTGGTCCGCATATTGTTTTTGGCAATTCTGAGCAACAAGGAGGTGAGACTTGGCTTGTTGGAGAGATTGGGATATAGTGGTCAAGAATGTGGAAGTATAAGGAACCTGAGATGGAGGGGGAGCAAGAAGAGAATCTAGAACAAGCGGATCTTGGCCAAAATTGAGAAAGAAAGGAGAGAATCCGGTGCTTGCCTGTTTGGAATTGTTGTAGGCAAATTTGGCAGCGGCAAGACATTCATCCCAATTGGTATGGTGGACATTGACAAAGGCATGCAACATATCCTCCAATGTATGATTTTCACGCTTGGTTTATCCATCAGTTTGAGGATGATAGGCCGTGGACAAAGCAAGCTTGGTACCGAGTATCTGGAAGAGTGCTTGCCAAAACTTCCCAGTAAAGCGAGGATCACGGTCGGAGATGAGTACGTATGACATTCATGATGCTTGAAGACATTGTTGAAGTAGATTTGCGCTAAGGTTGGAGCATCCACGGTATCACAAGTTGGTGCCAAGTGGATTTGCTTACTAAGCTTATCTACAAACACCATGATGACGGTGTGTCCTTGTTTTGTCTTGGGCAAGGATGTGATGAGATCCAAGCTCACATGCTCCCAACGAGCTGATAGAACGGCAAGCGGTTGAAGGAGTCCACCCGGCTTCTGGTTGATGGCCTTGTTACGTTGGCAGCTCTCACACAATCGGACAAATTCTCAAACATCCCGTGTCATGTTAGGCCACCACCATTGACATTGGAGGGTACCCAAGGTCTTGTCCACACCCATGTGACTAGCAATGGGTAAATCATGGGCTTCTTGAAGGCGCACAAGTCGAAGATCACCTTTGGTTGGAACATAGATCCAGTCCGCATGGAATAGAAGGCCTTCCTTGAAGGAGAAGGTGTTGTACTCCTTGTCACTTGCTGTTAGCCGACCATGTACCATTTGGAAGAAGGGATCTTGCTATAGAGCTAACCAAAACTTGTTATGAATCTTGGGATCAATTGACACTGTCGTAATTGATGCCGCGATGAGAGGAAGAGACTTCAAATCAGGTCGTCGTGATAGAGCATCAGAGATGACATGGAACCGACCTGGTTTGTACTCAAGTTTGATGTCAAACAATTAGAGTTGCTCTTCCCATCGATGATGTTGACTCTTCATGTGCTCTAGGTGTAAGGTCTGCAACAATGGCTTGTGATCAATTCACATGATCACTTGTTTCCCCAAGAGATAATGCCTCCATACCTTGGTGGCATACACCATTGCAAGTTGTTCTTGATCTTGAGCAAAGTAATTTCTTTCAGCTGTATCTAGTCGGCGAGACACAAAGGCAATAGGATGTAGTCCATCTAGAAATTCTTGTTGCAACACAACTCCAATTGCAAAGTTAGAAGCATCAAAATCAACCACACAAGGTAGTTGAGGATCATATGGTTGAAGAATGGATCTTGAAGACACCATATGCTTTAACTTCTAGAATGCTTCTTCATGCTTGGTGGTCCATTGGAAGCTCGAGTTCTTTCCCAAGAGGTCAGTCAATGGTGCAGCCACGTGAGCATAATAGTAGATGAACCGTTGGTAAAAACTGGCCAATCCATTGAATGCTCGTACTTTGGTAGCATCCTTTGGGGTAGGCCAATCAGTAATGGCCTTGATCTTCTCTTCTTCCATCTTGATCCCCTCTGATGAGATCTTATGACCCAAGAAGGTAACCTCCTTCTGCCAAAAAGCACACTTTGACTTCTTGCAGTAAAATTTCCACTGTCGTAGTCGTCTTAGGACTTCTTGCACATGATTCTTGTGTTATGCCTCTGTCTTACTATAGATTAAGATATCATCTAAGAACACTACCATGGACTGATCCAATAGTCCTTCCAACACCCAATGCATCTGATCCATGAAGACTGCTGGAGCATTAGTGAGTCCAAAAGGTAGAACTCTCCACTCAAAATGTCCATACCTTGTGCGAAAGGCAGTCTTTTGCACGTCCTCTCCTTCAATAGGAATTTGCCAATAGCCGCTACGAAGATCTAGCTTGGAAAAGTAGCGTGCTCCACTTAATTGATCAAGCAGGTCATTGATCCGAGGCAAGGGATATGCATTCTTCACAGTTTGCTTATTGAGCCCACGGTAATCAATACAGAAACAAAGTCCTCCATCCTTCTTTGGAACAAATAGTACCGGTGCTCCCCATGGAGAGGTACTATGTCATATGAAATCCTTCTCCAACAACTTTGTAAGTGTTGTTCGCAACTCCTCCAACTCCTTTGGTGAGAGCCGATAGATTGGTCGACTCACTGGAGTACTCCCTAGCAATAACTCGATCTTGAAGGGCATTCCTCGATCAGAGGGTAATCCCTTTGGCAGATCATCCAGAAACACATCTGCAAACTCCTGAACTATCCAATCAACCATTGCTTGATGTGGCATCTGGCCCTCCTCAGATTGTTCTTGTGCAATCGGCTTGATCCACACCGCGAATACAGACTTATCTTCCTCTAAAGCTTGCTCTATGGCTGCTTCATTAACAAACTTCCCTTCTAGGGACTCATCTCTCTTCCAAGCTTGCTCCATGGTTGCTTTCTTGGCAAACTTCCCATCTTGGGACTTATCTCCTTTCCAGATTTGCTCTATGGCTACCTTCTCAAAAAACTTCCCATCTTGGGACTGACTATTCTTAGGTGTCTTACTCAGAGGTGCCAGACAACCTAATCGGAAATTCCTACCTTGGTGTTGTACTTGAATTTGACGTTGGGTCCAATCAAATTGAACCTTATGACGTTCAAGCCAAGGTAGACCCAGAATGATATCATAGTGTAGAGGTGCCACTACAAACCTCATACACTCCAAATACTCCTTCTTGATCTTGAAGGTAACAGGATAAGAGGTGCGGAATGTAGAATCTTTTCTACCATCCGCCATCATCAAACTACTTCCAATCACCGGCTTGATAGGAATACCCAATTCCTTTGCTACTTGCATAGATATGCAATTCTTTGAACTTCCAAAATCAACCAAAATCCTACAACCCCAATTAAATATCGTACCTTGCAAGTGAAGCAAACTTGCATAGGTCAAGCCTTCAATCCCATTGGAACTAATCAAGCTCCTAGTAGGTGGCTCAAAATCTCCTATTGGGATTCTTTCTTTCCCTGATCATTTTGTTCCACAAACTCCATCTGGGCAACTTGTTGAGGTCGCCCATTCCTAAGTGGACATTCAGCAATGTGATGTCCAACTTGGCGACAATAAAAGCAACCTGCATTTTGTTGTAATCTTTCTCTATCTGCTGTGCCAAGTAGTCTTTGTTGGATAGCATCAATCTCCATTGGTATCGGTTCTTCCACTCGCGGTACTAGTAGGTTTTGTGTAGGTCAAGGTCGAGACCAAGTTGTCGCAACTAAGGAATCAAAACGCTCAGCCAATTGCATGGCTTCTTCTATGTTCTGTGGCTCTTGCATGGTCACCTCTAATCTGGTTCGTGACTTCAATCCTCGCACAAATCGATCCAGAACTTCACCTTCTTGGATATCTAGAATTTGCATGATGATATTCTGAAATTGTGTGATGTAGCTTCTCACTGAGCCAATCTGCCTCAACTCCGCCAATTTATCTCATGCAGCTCGGGTGGCATTTATAGTCTGAAATTGACCAAGTATTGCATCCTTGAATTCTGCCCATGTCAAAATTGGTGTAACAATTTGTCATTCAGCTCTTTCTACTTGGAATTGCCACCAAAGTTTTGCCACGCCATCCAATTGGCTAGAAGCCAAGAGAATTTGTTTCAGCTCGTCTTGAAGATTGGTGGCTTCAAAGTAACATTCACAGTCAAACACAAAATTCTCCACTGTGCCTGGAAGATTCTTGCCTTCAAACACCTTGGGTTTCGGGAATTGAATGCGATCTTCTCCATCTTGAACTGGCACTCTGTCTATCTGTTCTTGTTGTTGCTGGTCTCGTTCATCCAACAATCGAGTAAGATGCTCAATTTGTTGTTGCATTGCAAGGATAACATCCAATATTGCCGCCATTGCTACTACTCTATTCCACTACCCTCAATTTATCTAGTTGATTAACACATAAATACAACACTTCCACCGTTCTCCATAAGTTACAACTAGAAGTATCAAGGGTTCCTCTGACACGGTGATCATATGTAGAAAATCCTGCCCAAAGCGTGAGGTGATGAATTGTGTGAAATGATGCTTTGGTAATATCTGGACATGAAAGTCCCAATGGTTTGGTGGAAGTGGATTTGGTGGTCCATAAATTCCATCCATCCCATTCCTGCTCTGATACCAATGTAAAAGACCAAAACCGAGGAGAGAAATAGGAGAATGGAAACTCACATTGGGACACTTGAATGAGGGAAAACTCCGAATGCCTAGCATGAGCTTTGGCTTTGGTATTTATAGGTAGCATACAAGGCCCTTGAGAAGCTTCTCAAGAAGCTTCTCAAGCCGCTTTCTTAGAGTGCAAGCCAAGTTTACTAGGAAGCTTCTCAAGAAGCTTCCATCTAGAAGCTACCTACTTGGCGTGCAAGCTAAGCTAGTTGGAAGCTTCTAGAAGCTTCCTTCTAGAAGCTACTTACTTAAGGTGCAAGCTAAGCTAACCGGGAAGCTTCCCAAGAAGCTTCCTAGATACTTCCGGAATATTCTATGCTAATTTGTCTTATGTGCTACTTTGTGAGCCTGAATGACTTTGTTGCTAAACTCCATATTGTTACAGAGGTGATGGGATCCAAGCTCACATGTTCCCAATGAGTAGTTGGAATGGGAAGTGGGTGAAGGAGTCTACTCGGCTTCTGGTTGCTGGCATTGTTGCATTGACAACTCTCACACGATCGGACAAACTCCCAAACATCTTCTGTCATGTTGGGCCACCACCATTGGCATTGGAGGGTACCCAAATTCTTGTCTACCCCCATGTGACCAGCTATTGGTAGATCATGGGCTTCTTGAAGGTGCACAAGTCGGAGATCACCTTTGGTTGGAACATAGATCCGGTCTGCATGGAATAGAAGGCCTTCCTTGAAGGAGAAGGTGTTGCACTCTTTGTCACTTATTGTCAAATGACCATGTACCATTTGGAAGAAGGGATCTTATTATAGAGCTAACCAAAACTTGTTATGGACCTTGGGGTCAATTGACACCATCATAATTGCCGCCGTGATGAGAGGAAGAGACTTCAAATCAGGTCATCTTGATAGAGCATCAGGGATGATATGGAACCAACCTAGTTTGTACTCAAGTTTGATGTCAAACAATTGGAGTTGCTCTTCCCATCGATGATGTCGACTCTTCATGTGTTCCAAGTGTAAGGTTTGCAACAATGGCTTGTGATTAGTTTGCATGATCACTTGTTTCCCCAAGAGATAATGCCTCCATACCTTGGTGGCATATACCATTGCAAGTTGTTCTTGATCTTGAGCAAAGTAATTTCTTTCAGCTATATTTAGTCAGCAAGACACAAAGGCAATGGGATGTAGTCCATATGGGAATTCTTGTTGCAACACAATTCCAATTGCAAAGTTAGAAGCATCAAAATCAACCACACAAGGTAGTTGAGGATCATATGGTTGAAGAATGGGTCTTGAAGACACCATATGCTTTAACTTCTAGAATGCTTCTTCATGCTTGGTGGTCCATTGGAAGCTCAATTTCTTTCCCAAGAGGTCAGTCAATGATGTAGCCACATGAGTATAATAGTGGATGAGCTGTTGGAAAAAATTGGCCAATCCATTGAACGCCCATACTTCGGTAGCATCCTTTAGGGTAGGCCAATCAATAATGGCCTTGAGTTTCTCTTCTTCCATCTTGATCTCCTCTGATGAGATCTTGTGACCCAAGAAGGTAACCTCCTTTTGCCAAAAGGCACACTTCAACTTCTTGCAGTAAAATTTCCATTGTCATAGGCGTCATAGGACTTCTCGCACATGATTCATGTGTTTTGCCTATCTTACTTTAGATTAAGATATCATCCAAGAACACCACCATGGACCAATCCAATAGTCCATCCAACACCCGATGCATCTAATCCATGAAGACCGCAAGAGCATTAGTGAATCCAAAAGGTAGAACGCTCCACTTGAAATGCCCATACCTTGTGCAGAAGGTAGTCTTTTGCACATCCTCTCTATCAATAGGAATTTGCTAATAGCCGCTATGAAGATCCAACTTGGAAAAGGAACGTGCTCTACTTAGTTGATCAAGCAAGTCATTGATCCGAGGCAAGGGATATGCATTCTTCACAGTTTGCTTATTGAGCCCATGGTAATCAATACAAAAACAAAGTCCTCTATCCTTCTTTGGAACAAATAATACCGGTGCTTCCCAAGGAGCGGTACTATGTCGTATGAAGTCCTTCTCCAACAACTCTATAAGTGTTGTTCGCAACTCCTCCAACTCCTTTGGTGAGAGCCGATAGATCGGTCTACTCACTAGAGTATTCCTTGGTATAACTTGATCTTGAAGGGCATACCTCAATCAGAGGGTAATCCCTTTGGCAGATCATCTGGAAACACGTCGCAAACTCCTGAACTATCCAATCAGCCAATGCTTGATGAGGCTCTTGGCCCTCCTTAGATTGTTCTTGTGCAATTGGCTTGATCCACACCACAAATACAGACTTATCTTCCTCCAAAGCTTGCTCTATGGTTGCTTTACTAACAAACTTCCCTTCTAAGGACTCATCTCTCTTCCAAGCTTGCTCCATGGTTGCCTTTCTAGCAAACTTACCATCTTGGGACTCATCTCCCTTCAAGGTTTGCTCTATGGCTACCTTCTCGACAAACTTCCCATCTTGGGATTGACTATTCTTAGGTGTCTTACTCAGAAGTGCCAGGAAACCTAATCGGAAATTCCTACCTTGATGTTGTACTTGAATTTGTTGTCGAGTCCAATCGAATTGAACCTTATGACGTTCAAGCCAAGGTAGACCCAAAATGATATCATAGTGTAGAGGTGCCATTACAAACCTCATACACTCCAAATACTCCTTCCCAATCTTGAAGGTAATAGGATGCAAGGTGTGGAATGCAGAACCCTGTCTACCATCCGGCATCATCAAACTACTTTCAATCACTGGCTTGATAGGAATACCCAATTCCTTTGCTACTTGCATAGACATGCAATTCTCTGAACTTCTAGAATCAACCAAAATCCTACAACCCCGATTAAATATTGTACCTTGCATGGGTTGAGCCTTCAATCCCATTGGAACTAATCAAGCTCCCACTAGGCGGCTCAAAATCTCCTATTGAGATTCCTCGATTTCCCTGATCTTTTTGTTCCACAAACTCTATCTGGGCAACTTGTTGAGGTCACCCAGTCCTAATTGGGCATTTAGCAATGTGATGTCCAACTTGGCAATAATAAAAATAACCTCCATTTTGTTGCAATCTTTCTCTATTTATTGTACCAAGTGATCTCCGTTGGATAACATCAATCTCTATTGGTGCCGGTTCTTCCACCCGTGCATAGTGTACTAGTAGGCCTTGTGTAGGTCGAGGTCAAGGTCAAGGTCAAGACCAAGTCATCGCAACCAAGGAATCAAAGTGCTCAGCCAATTGCATGGCTTCTTCTACATTTTGTGGTTCCCGTATGGTCACCTCTAATTTGGTTTGTGACTTCAATCCCCACACAAATTGATCTAGAACTTCACCTTCTTGTATATCTAGAATCTGCATGATGATGTTCTAAAATTGTGTGATGTAGCTCCTTACTGAGCCAACTTGCTTCAACTCTGCCAATTTATCTCGTGCGGCTCGGCTGGCATTTATAGTTTGAAACCAACCCAATATTGCATCCTTGAATTCTACGCATGTCAAAATTGGTGCAACAATATGTCGTTCAGCTCGTGCCACTCGGAAATTTCCACCAAAGTTTTGCCACACCATCTAATTGGCTAGAGGCCAAGAGAATCTATTTCTGTTCATCTTGAAGATTGGTGGCTTCAAAGTAACATTTGCAGTCAAACACAAAATTCTCCACTATGCCCGGAAGATTCTTGCCTTCAAACACCTTGGGTTTTGGAAATCAAATGCGATCTTCTCCATCTTGAATTGGTGCTCTCTTTATATGTTCTTGTTGTTGCTGATCTCATTCATCCAACAATTGAGTAAGGTGCTTGATTTGTTGCTGCATCGCAAGGATAACGTCTGGTATTGCCGCCATAGCTACTACTCTATCCCACTACTCCCAATTTATCTAATTGATTAGCAAATAGATGCAACACGTCCACCATTCTCCATAAGTTACAACCGGAAGTATCAAGGGTTCCTCAGACACAATGATCATATGTAGAAAATCTTGCTCAAAGCGCAAGGTGATGAATTGTGTGAAACAATGCTTGGGTAATATCTAGACATGAAAATCCCAATGGTTTGGCGGAAGTGGATTTGGTGGTCCATAAATTCCATCCATCCCAATCTTGCTTTGATAACAATGTAAAAGACCAAGACCAAAGAGAGAAATAGGAGAATGGAAACTCATATTGGGACACTTGAATGAGTGAAAACTCCAAATGCCTAGCATGAGCTTTGGCTTTGGTATTTATAGGTAGCATACAAAGCCCTTGAGAAACTTCTCAAGAAGCTTCCTTCTAGAAGTTGTCTACTTGGCGTGCAAGCTAAGCTAGCTAGAAGCTTCTAGAAGCTTCCTTCTAGAAATTACCTGCTTGGGGCACACGTTAACTAGTTGGGAATCTTCCCAAGAAGCTTTCTAGATGCTTCTAGAATATTCTAGGCTAATTGAGCTTATTCTCTACTTCATTAGCCTTACTAACTACGTCGCTAAACTCCATATTGTTATAGATAATATAGAACTGATTGGGTTGTACTCAAGTTTGATGTTGTTCTTCCTATCAATGATGTTGACTCTTCATGTGTTCCAAATGTAATGTTGGCAACAAGAGCTTGTGATCAATTTGCATGATCATTTGTTTCTCCAAGAGATAATACCTCTATACCTTGATGGCATATACCATTGCTAGTTGTTCCCAATCTTGAGCAAAATTGTTCCTTTCTGCTATATTTAGTTGGCAAGACACAAAGGCAATGAGATGTGACCCATATAGGAATTCTTGCTGCAACATGGCTCCAATCATAAAGTTAAAAGCATTGAAATCAACCACACAAGGTAGTTGAAGATCATATGATTGAAGAATAGGTCTTGAAGACACCATATGTTTTAGGTTCTAGAATGCTTCTTTGTGCTTGGTGGTCCATTAAAAGCTCAAGTTTTTCTCCAAGAGGTTGGCCAATGGTGTGGCCACATGAGCATAGTAGTAGGTGAACCTATGGTAAAAACTTGCCAATCTATTAAATGCTTGTACTTTTGTAGCATCCTTTAGAGTAGGCCAATCAATAATGGCCTTGATTTTCTCCTCTTCTTCCCCTCTTCCTTGATCCTCTTCAATGAGATCTTGCGACCCAAGAAGGTAACTTCCTTTTGCCAAACGGTACACTTTGACTTCTTGTAGTAAAACTTCCACTAACATAGTCATCTTAGGACTTCTCGTACGTGATTTGCATATTTTTCCTTTGTCTTACTTAAATTAAATAACATCCAAGAACACCACCATGTACGGATCCAATAGCCTATCTAACACCTGATGCATCTGATCCATGAAGACTATTAGAGGATTAGTGAGCCCAAAAGGCAAAACTCTCCACCAAAATGCCCAAACCTTGTGCAAAAGGTAATCTTTTGTACATCTTCTCTATCAGTGAGAATCTACCAATAGCTACTTTAGAGATCCAACTTAGAGAAGCATCGTGCACCACTCAATTGCTTGATCAAGTCATCAATTGAAGGCAAAGGATATGCATTCTTCATAATTTTTTATTGAAGCCACAATAATCAATATAGAAGTGAAGTACTCCTTCCTTCTTTAGAACAAATAGGACCGATGCTCCCCAGGAGATGTACTATGTCATTTAAAATCCTTCTCCAACAAATTTGTCAATGCTGTTTGGAGCTCATGCAACTCCTTTGGTGAGAGCCAATAGATTAGTCTACTTAATGGAGTACTTCTTGGCAATAACTCAATCTTGAAGGGCATACCACAAATGGAGGGTAATCCTTTCTACAAATCATCTAGAAATACATCTAAAAACTCATTTACTATTTGATTAATCATTGCTTGATGAAGCTTTTGATCCTCCTCAGATCCTCCATGCACAATCGGCTTGATCCACACCGCAAAAATAGACTTATCTCCCTCCAAAGCTTGTTCTATGACTGCTTCACTAACAAACTTCCCATCTTTGAACTTATCTTCCTTTAAAGCTTGCTCTATGGCTACTTTCCAAAAAACTTCCCATCTTGGGATTGACTATTCTTAGATGTCTTACGCAAAGATGTTAGACAACCTAATTGGAAATTCCTACCTTGGTGTTGTAGTTGAATTTATTGTTAATTCCAATCAAATTGAACCTTATGACATTCAAGCCAAGGTAGGCCTAGAATGGCATCATAGTGTAGAGGTGCCACTACAAACCTCATACATTCCAAATACTCCTTCCCAATCTTGAAGGTAACAAGATGTGAGGTGCAGAATAAAAAATGCTTTCTTCCATTTTCCATCATTATCTACTTCTAATTACTGGCTTGATAGGAATACTTATTCCTTTGCTAATTGCATAGATATACAATTCTCTAAACTTCCAAAATCCTACAACCACAATTAAATATCATACCTTGCAAGTGAAGCATACTTGGATAGGTTGAGCCTTCAATCCCATTAGAACTAATCAAGTTCCCAATTGGCAACTTGAAATCTCCTATTGGGATTCCTCATTTCTCTAATATTTTGCTGCACAAACTCCATTTGGGCAATTTGTCAAGATCAACTATTCTTGAGTAGACATTCAGCAATGTGATGTCCAATCTGGCAATAAAAAAAACCACTACCATTTTGCCACAATCTTTCCCAATCTATTGTGCTAAGTGATCTTTGTTGGATGTTCAATATCCATGGTGCTGACTCTTCCACCCATATGTAATTTGTTGGTAGGTTTTTGAGGTCAAGGTCAAGACCAAGTTGTTGCAACCAAGGAATCAAAACACTCAGCCAACTACATGGCTTCTTCTAAGTGTTTTGGCTCTTGCATAATCACTTCTAGTTTGGTTCATGACTTCAAGCCCCTCATAAATCAATCTAGAGCTTCACCATCCAATATATCTAGAATTTGCATAATGGTGATTTGGAATTGCATGATCTAGCTTCTTACAAAACCAATATGCTTGAACTCTGCCAACTTCTCTTGTACGGCTCATGTGGCATTTATCACTTGAAATTGCCCAATTATTAAAACTTTGAATTCTTCCCTTGTCAAGATTGGTGCAAAAAACTGCCATTTAGCTTGCTTCACTTGGAATTGCCACCATAGTTTTGCAACTCCATCCAATTTGCTTAAAGCTAAGAGAATTTGTTTCCATTCATCTTGAAGATTTGTAGCCTCAAAATAATGTTCACAATCAAATACAAATTTCTCCACTATGCTCAAGAGATTCTTGCAATCAAATACCTTGGGTTTTGGAAATCATATTCACTCTTCTCCTTCTTGAAATGGTGCTCTCTGTATGTGCTCTTGTCGTTGATGGTCTTGTTCATCCAACAATTGAGTAAGCTGCTCAATTTGTTGCTTCATAGCAATGATAACCTTGGGCATTGCTGCTATGGATACTATTCTATCACAATATCCTTAATTTATCAAATTAGCACATAGATGCAACACGCTTACCGTTCTCCATAAGTTACAACCGGAAATACCAAGGGTTCCTTGGATAAGATGATTGTATTCAAAAAGTTCTATCCAAAGCATGAGGTACTACCTAAGCATGATGATCCATGCTTAGGTAGTACTTGGACATAAAAATCCCAATGGTTTGGTGAAAATGGATTTGGTGTTCCATAAATTCCATCCATCCATCCCATTCTTGCTTTGATACAAATGTAAAGGACTAAGACCAAGGAGAGAAATAGGAGAATAGAAGATCACATTGGGATACTTGAATGAGAGAAACTACAAATGCCTAGCATGAGCTTAGGCTTTGATATTTATATGGAGTATATAAGGCCCTCAAGAATCTTCCTTAAGCCGCTTCCTTGGATTACAAGCCAAGTTAATTGGGAAGCTTCTCAAGAAGCTTGCTTCTAGAAGCCGCCTACTTAGCATGCATGCTAAGCTAGTTGGAAGCTTCCAAGAAGCTTCTTTCTAGAAGCTACCTATTTAGAGTGCAAGCTAAGCTAGCCAAGAAGCTTCCCAAGAAGCTTCCTGGATACTTTTTGAATATTCTAGACTAATTTGGCATATTCGCTACTTTGTTAGCGTTGACTAACTTCATTGCTAAACTCCATATTGTTATAGATCACAATGTTGAATGATCATCATTGAACCCTCAACTTCCATAATGAGGTTGGCAAGCAATTGGGATTGGACACCACATGCAAGTCAAATTTAAACACCTAGTAGTAATTGTACCAAAATTGAAAGAGACATATTGGAGTGAGAAATCAAAGAACTCATTGAATGTGCAAGGTTTTTCATGATCACTGATACAATATTCAAACCCTTGGAGGGATGAGAGAGTCAAGAGGGAAAATCATTTTTAGGCTTGGCTCCAACCACACATTGAGGAAGAGAGAACTACTACATTCAAGCAAAATCAAGGAATGCAATTTAGAGCTCAAATAACTTCTTGAGAAATGAGGAATTGGAAAGAAATAACTCTAGCACTTGAGTAGAATCAAGGAATGCAATTGTAGCTCAAACAACTTCTTGAGAAATGAGGAATTGAGAAGAGAGAACTCATGCATTCAAGAAAAATCAAAGAATGAAATTTAGGGCTCAAACTACTTCTTGAGAGGAATTGGGAAGAGAGAACTCATATTTTTAAGCAAAATCAAGGAGTGCAATTAGAGCTCAAACAACTTCATGAGAAGTGAGGAATAAGGAAGAGATAATTCCTATGTTTGAGCTAAATCAAGGAATATATATAAAGCTCAAATGATTTCTTGAGAAGCAAGGAATTTAGAAGAGAGGTTTTGCAAAATTAGGAGAAGAGAAGTCTTGTATTTGAGCAAATGAAGGCATGAAATTGGAGCTCAAGGTACTTCTTGAGAAGTGAGGAATTGGGAAGAGAGATTTTGAAATATGGAAGAGAGAACTCTCACATTTGAGCAAAGTTAGGGAATGCAATTAGAGCTCAAATGATTTCCTAAGAAGAAAGGAATTGGATAAAAATAACTCTTGCATTCAACTAGATTCAATGCAACAACTATGAGCTTGAATGATCAAGAGGAAATAACAAGCAAGAGTGGCTTTGTAAATTTTTTCCCAAGGAACTAAGAAGGGTAGATAGCTACACCATAAACCTCCTAAAAAAGTGGGCTTGAAGCAAATTGCTCCACTCCATGCTACCAGCTTTGGTAGCATGGAGGGAAGAGCCATGCACTAATAACAATCAACTGCAATAATTGTTGGAATTGTCATGATGCTTTTGAATCAAGTCCATGGTGCTAGAATTAAAGACTAACTAAACTCACTTAGGAATAGATCTAACAATTAGAGGTCACCTATAAGAGTAGGACATTTCAATGATTCTTGCAACTTATTGGTTGCAAGATGCAAGGAGTATCTACTACCTAAGATAGAGGCTTTGGACAAAGTCACCTATGATGTGTTTAAAGAATTCAAGTCTATCAAGAATCCTTGAGGAGGCAATTAGAGGCAGTAAGGCAATGTTGAAGTTTCTTCTTCTTATCTTCCACCCAAATCACTCTAAGGAAATTAGCAAGGTCTAGGTATTAATAATCATGAGTGCTTTAACATGCATCCAAGTAGTCAATTGGAGTAGGCTATTACACAATATCATTAGAAAGCTTAGACATAGCAATAGTAAATCTACAGACATGCCATATATCATTCCTCTATCACGTGTACAAGCATCACAAATTGTTGTTAGTAGGAGAGTAAGAGGAATGGGAGAAATGTCAAATTGTGGAAAGATATCCCTTTTAGTAGCAAGGGATGTTACCTCCAACATATCTGATCAAGGAAGGTCATCAGAACCAAAGAAAGACAACACTCTTCACTAAGACTTGGAGCTTCTTAGATCAAATGAATGTGTATTATGTAGAAAAAAAGCATCAATTAGACAAGGATTGTTGATAATTGCTTAAATTCTCAAACTCCCCTTTGGGAGCATTTGAGACTCTACCATCTAATTGCACATGCAATATTTGTGGGTAGTGTCAATGGTTTGACAAATAGCTCACTTGATAGGGGGGAGGCAAGAAAATATCAATATGGTACCATATGCAATCCAAATTGTGGCAATTGTTACCACCTAAGAGGTAGTTTTAAAAGAGAAACTCACAAAAAACCAAGTTGAATTAGAGGTGGCTTGGGAGGGATTGAGGGAATTCCAAGCAAGAGAGGAACAATGCATCTCACATTGAATAGTGGAAAATTTTCAAGAAGTTGGATTTTGACTTGTTGGCTAAGGCACAATTATGAGATGAACTTCAAGAGAGAAGAGATGTTGGAACAATGTAGATGAAAAGGAGGAAGAAACTGATTTATATAGCAAGGATAAAGAAGGCACAACACTTACTAGATAAGACCCTCAAGCACCCCATAATGCTGCCAAGTCCCATGTCAAAATTGAGCAAACCCAAAGTCAAGCCAACTTTTACCAAGGAATTGCCTAACTCTCTTCTAGAGAGTTTATTTTGGGCCATTGATGAAGAAATTACGGACACCATTGAAGCAATTGTGTCACCAATGCAAAATTGACCAAAAAAGAGAGAGATCTCAAGTGGATTTCATAGCAAAGTGGAGCAAGGCATACATCCTAAATGTGAAGGCTATCATAAAGAGTAAAGCAAGGTTGATCTAAGGGAATATAAGTAGATTATTATTAGAGAGCTAGATAAGGAGTAGATTGTTGAAACATTTCTCCCATAAATATGGTAGAAGCTAGGTCAGACCATGCAATAATAACATTGGAGACACTTGAAAAGAAAAAGCAAAGAAATCAAGAGAGTTTTCAAACAAGGCCCAAGACTAGGGCCACACCTAGCTACTTCAAGAAAGGCATCACCCACCTAAACTACAAGGTATAATTAGAAGAATAAGGAAGAATAATAGATGATAGGTGCATTTGAGTAATTAAGAAATATCCATTATATCTAAGTGAATGCTTTATGAGTAATCAAGATGTAATTAAAATGCATAAATAACAAGTTAGTCATGCAAGTGGTCAATAATGATAGTAGGCAAGTAGGATGCCATCAAAAGGTGATAGTTGCAACACATGGCCTAACTTAAAGTAATGACACTCTAAAGCAAGAGATATAATGTACATGTTGGCAATAGATAATGGGTTGTTTGGGAAATGGACCATCCTTAACTAGAATCAATTGTGATTAATTAAGACATATACAATGATAGGAGGGAAGGAAATGTGATAGGATCTCCCTGTATCATTTTAAAGACTTAGAGTATGGTTTGACACTCTATGTGGAACCAATTTTCTATGCAATTCTTGATTGGATCCTTATTCCAAGTGTAAGAGTAAGCCCAATTGGCAGTCCAATCAACAGATTTGATGGGCAAGAGTCGAAGTTCCATCTTTGTGCATAAAAAATATTTATTTTGGGGAATAGGCCTGAACCTATTTGATCTCTAAGGGTCAATTGAGAGTCTTTAGTGGTCATTAGATCCCAAAATCTACCTAGCAATCATGAGTAGGATTGTCAAGCTCTAGATATTTTGCTGTACTCAAAGTTAGCAATTCATATGTTCTCTAGTAAATATATTGATCAGACCTTTCTATTCCTCTCTTGACCTTGTCATATTTTTTTGTGTTGGTGTATATCAACCAAGTTGGGTACCTAATGACATGTGGCTAAGGTTTGGTTGAGGACTAAAATATATACATGAGAGTCTAAAGAAAGCATCAAGGTGAGAGATTTACAAGAGGTGACCATGAGCTGTATGCAACTACCTAAGGTGAAGGAAAGGAGAGAGGAGTGGTCAAGAAACACGGTCCCAAGCATTCCTTTGTTTGGGTTAGGGATTCAATTAAAGAGGAAGTGCTATTGGTTCATGTAATAGAAGGTGTTCCTTGGATTTTGAGACAAGACATGGGTCCAATGCCTTGACCCAAAAGCAAACCAGATCAATGTAGGTCAAAAGAAAGGGCATGAAAGAGGTGGAAGGTGAGTTAAGTCCACATTATGGTCCAAATGATGTGCTTAAGATGTGGATAGGATGATACATGAGAGGTGGGACTACAGATTCAATGCATACTCTTGGTGAAATTGGGTAGTCTTTAACCTATTGGAGGTGAGAGGAAGTTTGACTAGGATCTGCTATATGATCTATGGTAGAGGCCAAGATTAAAAGGGCATGAGGAATAGAGCTCCAATGGATCTTCTGATTTAATTCAAGGTGAGGAAACCGGTTTCCAACTAGTCAAACAAGTGGAGTGCAAGAAGACCTCATGTTGGTAGCTATTGAAAAGCTAGCTTGTAGCTCTAGGCAATCAAGAGATCACTTTGCACTTGTAAGAACGTAGATAACATGATGAGCATGACCATTAACCCATGGTGAGTATGGCTTGTAAAGCCACACAAAGAACCCAATTTCCTCTTGGATTTAGAGTGTGTCTCTTTACCCTATTTTGTGTTGTAGTGTAGTTGTAGCAAACCTTTGGAATGGGAGTTTGGGGGAAGACTTAATGACATCTATGACTTAATGAAATCTTTGACTTAACGATATCTATGAGGATTTGGATCACTACCAAAGTTAGCAATTGCAAGCACTTCATTCAATCACAACACAAAATAGGGTAAAGAGATTGTGTGTTCAAAGTCACTTTTTGTGAGTGTGTGTTAGTTTTAAGTCACTTTGAAAGCTTGCCTTAGCCACTCCAAGCATGACAAAGGTTAATGAAAATAACTCCTTGTTATCAATGAATCTCATAAGGGTCTCTTTGCTCAAGAGAACGTGCCCTAGCTCTAGTCCAAATTCAAATTAGCAATAACACAAATGATCCAAACTAAGTTTATGGGGCATATGATAGAAAATTTTGTTTGCTGCAATAAGGTGTAGACCCACCATTCAATTGAGCCTCAAGTGTAAAATTTTCAAGGAAACAACTTTGATGCATTATTATCATACCTTAACCCCTTATTTGAGGTAGTTGAGGATACCTCTAAAACTAAAATCTCCACATGTCATATGATATAGTTCTTTACTATTACATGTTTAACCTCTTGGGTAGGAAACTAATCCTAGGAGAGGGAAATATCACCACAAAGGTACACTAAAAAATATAAAAAATAAAATCACATAAAATAAAATCATTCAAATCTTGACAATGATAATTCTATCCAAAGATTTGAATATTTCCTTAACAATGAAGTCATGGTCTTTGCCTTCCCCAAAGGCACATATTTCCCAAAGAAGACTTTGTACAAAGAGTTGGTGTTAGTCTACATTTTCTTTGGCTATTATTAATGCTACAACACTTTAGAGTTTCATCAAGGTATTGCTTCCAAAATTCTATTACAAATACCAAGAATCAAACATATAAGGCACTCAAAAATTCTAATTGTGAAGAGCCACTTATACTTCCATTCTATAAAGAGAAAGACACTTCACAAAAAGATCAAAGAAGTGACAAGGAGCTTGCACTCTTTCACTTTATTCACATTTTGCATGAACTGAATGCTCATGCACTTGAAATGCATAACTTACATAGCTAAATTCATGTAATAGTTACATTCCTAAAATTAACTATGGCTAGGTAACTCCCATAGAGTCAAACTGCCTAAACTATTTGACTTATAACTTTTAATGCTTAAGATGAACTTATCCTATCAATAATCTTCCTCTACCCCATTGTAATCAATATTTTTAAATTTTATAAGCAATTTATTTTAATTCTAAACTTAGTTTTTTCCTTGGTTTCTATTATGGAATGCAATTTCTCTCAATTATAACTTAATGTTCTTCCTATTTTTTAGTATTGAGCAGTTTTGTTGCTCATCAATTGAACTGCTACTTTTTCCAAGGATGCTTTGGAGTTTTGCACATCAATTGCTTATGAACCTTCATAAGTACTTCATTTCCTTATGAAATAATTTGAACTCATATGCTTCCACAATGAGTTTATCTAAGTTTATGCATCTCCACCTTTGGTAACTCATGGCTGCTCCTCCTTGCATTAGCAGACTTTGTCTCTTTGCCAACCAAGAAGTCTCTACTTTTGTTTCTACCCCTTTGTCTCTAATGATTGAAATGGTCACTTGTGCAGTCTTGTAATCTTTAGCCATATCCTTGGTTGTGGCCAAAGAAAGTGCTACATCCTTCTCTCTAAATTGTCATTGGAAATCTTGCTTAAGATCCAATTTAAGTTGTAATTCCTTTCACTCTCCCCAAATATTCCAGTTTCATATTCAAAGTGTTGATGATATACTCATTCTCCTAGTTCAACTTGCACTTATTCTCTAAGATCGCATTAAGATCATCCCTTTAGAGTTGATAATTATTGTGACCTCCTCAAGCTCTTTCCTTGGAAAATATTCTCTTCTTGTATCTCTATGATTAATTTTGCCTTCTCTTCTTTGGCCTTTTGACTTGCATCCAAGTTTATCTTTGCCTTATCAAGGTTCTTCTAGGGTAGCTTTGTATTTGCTTTGCAATTGTACATAGTTGAGAGCATCTTCTTCACCAAATGTGTAGTGTTGTGAACCTTTGGCCACCACATTGCATATTGGGGATAGATCAAATCTACAAAGTCCAAATTAGGAGGATGATCTTCCCCACATTCTTGTCAACATTGAGGTTGCACATTGTGTAGATACTTCATTTATCATCTTCTTGTTCTCTTTAGCTCATAATGGCAATTGCTTTGTAAGATTTGTGTTTGGTGCATCTTCTCCTTGTTGAGCACACTCTTCTTTCTCCTTTTGTGTGCCATGAATTTACACCTTAGTTATTGAGGAACTTCTCTTCTCTCATCTGAGTCCATGCTCTCTTCACTCAATGACTCCAAAGACAAAGAGTATACCACCTAAAATTTTCAATTACCTTCTTTTGCTTTTTAAGCCTTGTTGCTTGAGTTGAGCTTACAAGTTCAATTTTGTCTTGTTTATTTTTTTGTAAAGTTAAGGAAATGTATTTTCATGTTTGGACAAACATTGTTGTTTAGGTATTCTGTCGTGCGTATATACATCGCTACACAACATACATCGCTGTCAACATCATACACTATAAAAGCACAACTCACACATAAGTCATACATAGACTCTAAAGTGCCACAATAATCAGATTGCTTAACACTCTCAACTCAACTCAACTCAGATCAGTACTTGATCTGTCACTCTATAAACTGCCAACAATTGGGCACTGATTACAGTCAAGCCACACCCACTCAAGCATAGAGAATCCAGGTGACGCTCGCCCGCCTCTGTCCACCATAGCCAGGAACTCGAAGGCTCAACATCAGAGAAGTGAGCTCTCTGGAGCTCACTTCGAAACTATACCCCCTGGACTCAAGCTAGCCCTGAAACCCTAACGGTCCCGCTGACGGCACACTCGACGGTGCAAACGGTGCAAAGTGACGGTGGGCCCCACCGTGAAGTCAGTACCCCGAACAAGAAATCTAACCGTCGGAAAGTAGTCCCTGAGAAACAGCTAGAATAACTCTAACTACCATCACTGGAACTCCAGTGTCCGAGCATCTAGATGCGGAACTACAAATGGCATGACAGCTGTCGTGCGTATATACATCACTACACAACATACATCGCTGTCAACATCATACACTATAAAAGCACAACTCACACATAAGTCATACATAGACTCTAAAGTGCCACAATCGCCCCCCTAGCTGGCGGTTAGGTCCCTCTAACTCCAGATAGCCATCTACTCTAAGTATATGGTATACCCTCTAATGGGCAAAGATCAGGAGGCCGGGTGCTATGGAGCCCCATCGTTAGTCGCTTGTCTGCAATCTATACCATATAAAGAATGAACTAGCTATAGGTCAAGTACATCTAGGACATAACCACTGTCCCTGAAGAACCACCGTGAGGGGAGGAGTCATACATGCCATATGCCATCCTCTCGAACAGCTACCACACACTAACATAGTAGCAGCTCCACCAGAAGAGCCACATAACATACACCTCAAGCCTGCACGTACAAGTGCCAAGCTTGGGTCCATAGTACCATCAATGTTTGGAAGGTGGCATGGCGCACAATTGCGCACATGATCCTTCCAAACAACACCATCACGTCCTTCTAACACAAGGACTCCAGATGGAAAAACCTCACGCACTCTCAAGATAGTGCGGCTTGTAGAAACATCAAGTGTCGTCGATGCTGTCTGCTGCAGATATACATAGTCGCCTGGATGAAATCAACGGATCGAGGGTCTATAACCTCCTCCTCGAATGGTAGCATAGCATAAAGTATCTCTATGCTGAGCAATCGCCAAGTTCTCGAAGGCCATCGGCATCACTCTCCGAAAGATCTCTGCCCGCTGAGAACATGCGCTCATCTATACATCAGGGTCATCCAAGTCCAAAACTATAGTAGCATCTCGACGAATGGCTGCAGGTAAATCTGGATCTTGTCCATAGAGTAGGAAGTATGGAGAGAAGGATGCTAAGGAGGCTTGCCGGCTGAACCGATAGCCCATGGCCAACCAAGGTAACTGGAGATCCCAATCTCCCAAGTGGCATCTCTGCAAACCATACTTTCGCAATCCTCTCTTCACCGTCTGAACCACTCTCTCTGCTAAGCCATCTGCCTCAGGGTGATCTCGGGATGTAGTACGATGATCAATCAAAGCCTTGTCACACGAGACTTGAAACTCTCCCAAGAACTCTGTACCCTGATCAGTCAAAACCTCAGCTGGTGCACCAAAATGACTAAGAACTTGATCCAGGAACGAGTAAGCTGTCCCTTCACTAGACTTGTCAGGAAGTGCCACCAACTCAATCCACTTGGAGAAGTGCTCCACCATCACCAAAACATACCGATGATGTCTCACAATCAGCGGTAAAGGTCCGGCAAAGTCCAAACTCCAACGGTAACCCAATCCCATGATAGGTAATGGGTGTAACTGTGGCGTAGGAGCATTGAATGATGCTCTAACTCGGTCAATAACCACACATCTGGCAACAAACTGCTGTACCTTGGTCTGCATACCGTGCCACCAATAATGACTCTAGAGTAAGCTATATGTACGCTTTACTCCAAAATGTCCTAGCTCCTCATGAGCATGACGGACCAACTGTGGTCTCCGTGATAGAAGTGGTACTACTCGCACTCTACCATCCTCCCATACACGCAAAAGGTGTCTACCCTCCAATCTGAACCGTCTGGCTCGCTGAAGAACATGGTCTTTCTACTTGGCCCCAACTGTGCCACCCACAACACCAGTGTGAAGATAGTCCATCACTAAGACATCATCATGAATGTCTCGCTGAACTGTACCAATATCTTCACTCTGTGGATCTATGACCTCAATAACTCCTCCTGTATGCGCTGAGAGAGATACCACCAATGTCTCTGCAAATATACACAAAAAGGCTGATGCATGCCAACCTGGCACCATCTCCTCATCTGTCTCACCATGCCAACGTGCTCCGGTCTGATCCTGCTGGTTGGGACATGGGTTTCTACTCAACCCATCTGCATCACGGTTCACCACTCCAGGTCTGTGAACAACCGTGAAATCATACTCCTGTAAAATCAGAGCCCATCATGCAAGCTTCCCTGAAAGCTTGTCGGACTCCATCAACCACTTCAGCGGCTGATGATCAGTGATGAGAGTGAAGAGGTTACCAAATAGGTAACATCGGAAATGTGCTACTGCCCAAACTACTGCCAAGCACTCTCCCTCATATGAACTATACTTCGCCTCTGCTGAATTGTTGGAGCGACTAGCATAGGCCACCACAAACTCCTTCTCCTCATCATCATGCTGGGTGAGCACCGCTCCAAGCCCCAACATACTCCAATCAGTGTGAACCTGAAATGGTCGTCCCCTGATTGGTCTCCTCAAAATAGGAGCAGATGTCAACCTCTCCTTGAGCTCTACAAAAGCTCTCTCTTGCTCATCTCCCCAACACCACTCCTGTGTAAGCTTGGTCAGCTTCGTCAAGGCCTTGGCAATGGCACTAAATCCTCTAACATAGCGGCGATAGAAGTTCGCCAACCCAAGGAATGCTCGCACTCTGCTCACATCCGTAGGCCGAGGAATACGTGCAATAGCCTCCACCTTGGTCTGCTGAACACCAAGTCCTCCGGGGTAGATAGTGTGACCCAAATACTCAACCTGCTCATGGAAGAACCTACACTTCCCAGGATGTAATTTGAGTCCATGAGATCTCAACCTCTCAAACACCTCCAACAACTATCTCTCATGCTCCTCCACAGTAGTGCTATACACCAAAATGTCATCAATATAGCACCGAGCAAAATCCAGTCCAGCTAGGATCCTATCCATGACCCTCTGGAACTTAGCAGGAGCATTCTTCAACCCAAATGGTAAGAATCTCCACTGATATAACACATCCTTGCCGTGAGGATCAATAGCCCAAAATGCTGTCTTGGACTTATCTTCCTCCCTGATCGGCAACTGATGATATCCCGCTCGAAGATCCAAAGTACTGAAGACCTTTGCATGCCCAATTGCATCAAAAATCTCCTCCGGTGTAGGCATGGCATACCAATCAGCCCTGGTCTGTCGGTTGATAGGACGGTAATCTCCACACATCCGCCTATCTGTATAGTTGCCATGCATATCCTTCTTGGCTGGCATCACTGTCGCTGATGCATACTCTCCATGTGAAATCTCCACCAAACCAGCCTCAAAAAGGTCACTACTCCGGCTCTGAATCAATGTCCTCTCCATCTCACTATATCGATAAGGACGTCGGAAAATAGGTGTGTCGCTAGTCAGCTCAATCCGTATACCAGGTCCCTTCAGAGCACCCAAATCCTTCATACTGAAGGCAAAAAAACTCGTGTGACTCCTCAAGAACCTCCAAACCCTCCGTCTTTCCTCTCCAGTAAGCTTGGGTCCAAGATCTGGCTCCCAAGTATCCTCTGTAACTGTAGTAGGAGTGGAAGACGTACTGACTGGCTGCTACACTGGGCCCTTGGGAGCAATGGTGTCATGCTCCCGACCACTAGAGGTCCCAATCTCTGTGTGAAAAACTCCCTCCACTCTGGCTGCAAGCTCCATACGTCCTCTGGCTGCATCCCAGGTGGACCAAGGGTGTAATCCAAGTAGCCCACGCTCACCTGGATGGACTCCAAGTAGACCACTCTCCCTAGTAGCTACTGGATGTGTCCCAAGAATACCATGTCCACTTGGTCCATCGCCCCCAGCATGTGCCTGAATCGTCTCAATAGGCACAGGGCTCACAAGTGTCCGAGTGGTGATGCCTATCAAGCGCATCCTACGTTGCTCTGCCAAACCAAGGCTCACAATCCAGGTCAAACAGTTCAGGTCCATAGCCTGACCTAACACCTAACGCCTGGATGCCTCTGACACTGCTGGAACAGCGGTAATACCGGTGCGAAAACCCATCGCCCGCTCTCTCTCATCAGCATTGGGCTCCACCAACTGCTATAACTGTGAGTCCCAAACAAGTCCAGGTCCTCCCTCTCGAAAAGCATGAGAGCCTGGGAAACTCATGAGTGTGGGAAATGCAGCTCTAGGCTGTCCAACTAGGTTCACCACTGCCATAGGTGACCTATCAGCCACTACCACTGTCTGAGACTGACGTCCAGCATCCAAGATATCATCAACAAGAATGTGGTCTAGTCGCTGAATCCCATCATAACTACGCTGTAGAACCTCTCTGGGTAAAAGGTTCGTCCACCAAAGACAAAGACAATGAGCCCGTGATCCCACTCTGGCTGCATCTAACAATACAGCAGGTCCCATCCAAGAATGGACCTGATGTGTACTCGCCACCACTCTAGTGCGAGAATCACCCATCAATGGAACGTTCTCCAAAAGGTAAGCTGGAGAAACAGACTAATGAACCTGGAGATGTCGTAGTATCCGTAACATCTCCCAAAACACACCAGAACGAGGATCCTGAAGACCCAAACCGCGGCCCGCACGTGTATGTCCCTGACATGGCCATCCAGAAATCACCAAGTGAATAGGCCCATGTCTCTCTAGGTCATGCGCCCCTAATAAGGAAATGTCTCCTGGTAAGGCCTTCTGGTAACCTCTGACTGCTGACATCGGTAATAACTCCGGATACCGATAGGCCAAGTGTGCCACATGATGTAGAGAGACTCACCTAGCAGTCTCATCTCTCTCTACATACAAGTACCTCTGTACTCGGATACCCGCCTGTAACACCGCAGCTAGTCCGGTGCTGATCCCACCAAACAACTCTAATAGACATATCCCCTCTACTGGATACTGCCAAGCAATGAGTGTGGTATCCAGAGGTGTCAAAGCAATCGCCTCTGGAGGCTCATCCTCACACTCATCCCTTGATGGTACGAAGGCTCCACTCCAAGCCTGCTGCACCAACTGATCTGCATGCTGCTGCAATGCCTCCTCTGAACTCCACAATGGAACATCCAAGGTGGATGGAACAATCCCACTCGTACTCCATAGCCGAGTGATCTCCTCTGGTACTGGAGTATCCTCTGCATGGGCGTTCCCCTCCAACAAGTCACCAGGCCAAGTAACTGCACCGCTGAAAGCCAAAACTGATGCTGCCATGGTCCAGGACTGTAGTGAGCCAAGACTGCCACTACTAAAGCGTACTGGTAGGCGACATACCCGTCCCTCACCAGACTGCCAACCAGGTCTATAAGAGGCTGTCTCCTCCCAATAGTCAATACTGAAACCCATAGGGTATAACATTGCTCCCCCAACTAGCACATCATAGGACTCATCTATTGTCGCAATAGCCTGAGCTCTCACCACTGAGCTATCAGTCGGATGACCAGGCTGAACCTAGACAACAAGCTCCCCATGTGTGATGTACTGTGTCAAACCACCACCTAGAGATGTCTGGATCTGAAATGGACACCTCTCCACATCGGTCTTCCGTAACTCCAGATCAACAACTGCAGCCTTCCCCAACATAAGGGGCTGCGCACCAGAGTCTAACAAGACTCTCTGTGGTGTATAGACCTTCCTTGAAGGTCCCACCAAACAAAAGACCCCCCTCTGGTTATCCAATAGGACAACACCAGGTGTAAACCGCGCTCTCTCAAAGGCCGGTCTAGCTGGCAACTCCTCCAGTCTAGCCGCTGCTGCCTGCCATAAACCACTGGTCGCTGAACGGATCCCATGCTCCTCAACCAAGTCAGATCCACTACCAACCACCTCTGCTCTAGTAGTAGGAACTACACCATCCCTACTCTCACACAACGTGGTAGCCAACCGGAACACTGGGGCTGGGTCAACTCCCAATGTAAACATGTCATTGGCTGAAAATAAAGGATGCCGCATAATCAGCTGAGCCGCCCCCAACATCATGCTAGACTCAGTCTGTGTAGTAGTAGGTGGCTGACTAGCAGGTACTCCATCAGGTACTCCATCACCACCTACCACACCTGCACTGGGACATCTAGGAACCATGGATGTCGTCTGCAATGCCTCAGATAGCGTGAAAGACTGGGGAAGTCTGACCTGTCTCCCAACCTCTCCTCTCTGTGGGTCCAACTCCACTGATGCTCCTCTAGGCTCTGGAGCACGTACTGCACTCCTAGTCACTGCTGCAGATGCATCCACCTGTGCTACTCTGCACATGAAGTCCAAAGCATCTCTATCACCAGCATATGAGGTGGAAGCCTCAGCACCCGAATCTGATCTCCTTTGAGCAATAGCCATACTAGCCAATCTCTGCTCCAACTGCTCAATCCGAGTAGCCATAGCTGTGTCAGAAGTAAGGGCAGGTACCGCACCCCTACTAGGTGTAGATCCTCTACCACCACCTCTACCACCTCGTCCTCCATGAACTGGAGCTCCTCTACTACCTGTCATAGCAGCCCTACCACTCCGTAACTCCGGGTGTAGGTCAAAACACCGGTCACTAGTGTGACCAAATCTGTGGCAGTGCTCACACTGCCTCTGTGCTGGCTGTGATGCACCAGAGGTATCAGGTCCGCTGCCTTGAGTACACTCTCTCCTATGGTGAGGTCCACCACAAGTCCAACAAGCAACACCACCACTCACTGGCTGCTGCTGACCCGAAAATGAGGGTAAGGGTCTAACTCCACTAGGCCCTCCACTCGCTCCATAGGATCTGGGCTGTCCACCCTATCCTCGAAAACCAACTGGGCGTGGTGCACTCTGCTGCACTCTAGAAGAAGTCACAACCGTGGATGAGGTCTCTCTACCAAATCCAGCTGTCACCACTCTCTCCTCCATCATGTTGAGCTCAATACGCTCAGCCAAACCAAAGACTACTGCCAAAGTGGGCGAAGTAGCCTGCAACAACGTAGCATCACGAACTCTACGTTGCAACTCCCTGTCCAGTATCCCATACCAAAACTGGACTGCCTGGGCCTTAGTAACTCCCTGAGTGAAACTGATCAGCCGCCTCATGCGAGTGTATGCCTCGCGTAGGCTCTCTCCATCCTTCCGCTGGAACTCCTGCAAGCTCCTCAGCTTGTCAGTCCGCACTCCCTGGTAGTTCTGCCTCAAACATAGGAAGAACTCAACCATGGGGTTAAACCCCGGTACCACACCACCTCCTGCAGCGGTACCTCCACTCGTAGTAGCACTATCTCCAGCTAGTGCACCTCCACTAGCTCCACCCACACTACTCGAGCTAGAACTCGTAGGTACAGCCGATCTACTCCTGGCCACCGAGCCTGAAGTGATGGAGACATAGTGAGGAGACCAATACTGTCTCCATAACTCAATCTCCTCCAAATGAGCTCTCCTGAACTCATGGTAATCGTCCATCGGTGGACCCTCCAAGTGCTGAAACAACCCCTTCCATGCCATGAAGGGTGTGAACAAAGTCGGGTTCCGCATCTGCTGCAGATCACACCAACTATCGAACTCCTGGATGAAGTCATCCAACTCAGCGGTACCCACTGTACCAGAGTAACGCCTAGGGCCTTTGGAGGCCCCATAAATCTCGTCCATGTCCCACAACAACGGTGCGGACACACCAAGTGCACTCTCAACTGAATCAGCTCCTGTGTCGAACTCCAACTCAGAGTCAATCTCCTCCCTCACTGGGACCTGAGATACAGGCTGATACCAAGTACCACTCCGAGTAAACCCACTGCGTACTGCAGGGCTAACTCCTCTGGAATCTCCAAAGAACTCCGTCGTGACCACGTAACTGCAACAGCAAACCCGAACCACCAACTGCAACCGCAATTCGCAACGGCAAGTGCCCCACCAAGTGCCAACACCAACTAGACACCACCCACTAATGTAACTCTAACCGAGATAACTACACTATGGGAAGGGCAACCTGTAACCTGCCATCATAACACGCACTCTCACGGTCTGCAGGTCATCACTTCCTGCCTCACCGGAGAGAAACAAAGGTAGTCTGACTGGTCATCACTCCAGCCTCACCACCGAGAGCACACCAGAGCACCAACGCTCAAAAGTCAAGGCACCTCACACAAACGTGGTGCACAAACAGGAAGCAGAGAATGGAGGGGATCCAATCACAAGAAATCTAAACCAAAACCCTCCATCTCATAACACAACACGGGACTGACTCTGCCACCATTTGGCATTTGACATAAGAGTAGTTCGTATCTAAGTCCTAAGCTACCAAGATCACCAAGAATGGGATCAAACTGCCTCTCCTAGCCAAAGCTACATGTGTATAGATAACAGTGGCACAGTCACTATGACAACAAGTGAGGGTGGACCAGTTGGCTAGGGCACCAGTCTAGGAACAAGAGATCTAGGGGTCAAACCCTGTTGCGCACAATCTAGCAAGAAAGGCAGATTTTGCCAACCAATGACCAAGATCTACACTAAACTAGCTAGCCTCACGCCAGCAAGCTGGCTTGCTGGCCCTTCTAGGCCTTCATAGCCCACAGCCCTATGCCTCAAAGCCTCTAAACGCCAAAATTCAGCCAAATGAGGCCTTTCTTGTTGCCACTTTGAACCTCCTCCAAAATTGGCGAAACTTCTCCAAATCTGTGAAACTCCTCCAAACTAGCGAAACTTCTCTAAATCTGGCCAAACAGCGAAACTCCTCCAATTCTGGCCCAAAATCTGATGTAAATCTGACGTAAAATCTGACGTAAACCCTAAAGATGGATGTCCGCCAAATCCCCCGCTAACTTTCCACTCGAGCCAAATTGACAAAACGGGTTTTTCCAAATCACAATTTCATGAGAAGAGCTTTCCAACTCCACCTTCAATTTCACTTTCTGAGCCCAACTCGCAACAAATTGGTCCTGCCTTCACCTCTTGAGCTCAAAATCACAACACTGCTCAAAAATTGCTCCTTCTTTGCTCAAAATTTGGCCAGCGCTTCCGCACACCGTCCGCCTAACTGCCAAATTTGCATCAACTACACG
This sequence comes from Lunularia cruciata, assembly GCA_948567375.1. NCBI lineage: Eukaryota > Viridiplantae > Streptophyta > Marchantiopsida > Lunulariales > Lunulariaceae > Lunularia > Lunularia cruciata. Next base: position 52,085,146 of record OX419762.1, on the reverse strand, counting down.
AGCTTCTGCACACTAGGGAAACATAGAACCTGAATCGAGCTACCACGATCCACCGAGCTTGGAGATACCACCAACACTCAACGTTCCTGCACCCGATTTCCCCCTGACTTCACTTCTCTGATGTAATCAGATTGCTTAACACTCTCAACTCAACTCAACTCAGATCAGTACTTGATCTGTCACTCTATAAATTGCCAACAACTGGGCACTGATTACAGTCAAGCCACACCCACTCAAGCAAAGAGAATCCAGGTGACGCTCGCCGGCCTCTGTCCACCATAGCCAGGAACTCGAAGGCTCAACATCAGAGAAGTGAGCTCTCTGGAGCTCACTTTGAAACTATACCCCCTGGACTCGAGCTAGCCCTGAAACCCTAACGGTCCTGCTGACGGCACACTCGACGGTGCAAACGGTGCAAAGTGACGGTGGGCCCCACCGTGAAGTCAGTACCCCGAACAAGAAATCTAACCGTCGGAAAGTAGTCCCTGAGAAACAGCTAGAATAACTCTAACTACCATCACTGGAACTCCAGTGTCCGAGCATCTAGATGCGGAACTACAAATGGCGTGACAATTCTTTGGATCCATCTTTGTACATGATGAGTTACAATGAAAAAAGTTATACATTCAAAAGTTTTGGAGAAGAAGGTCCAAAGAAAGAAGTACAAGGAACCCAAGTATGAAGATCAATCAGAGCCAAAGAAGATGAAGCCAAAGATTCTTAACCCTAAGATAATAAGCCTAAAGGAACTTTGGAGTGCATAATTTGGGGCTTGTTAATTTTTTGTATATGTTAAAATGTAATGATATTTATTGCATTAGAAGTCTCTTCTCAAGGGCTTTCCATTGATACCAAGATTATAAAGTTTGGAGATTTGTAGCCAAAGTTATAAGCATGTGAAGTTTTGGAAAGTCCCAAGGGTTTTAAAGTAAAAGATTACTCATGCAAAGGATCTTTTTAGTGAATTCTTCATACTTGGTTTATTTGGAACAATGACAATTACCCAAAGGTTGTAAGTGTACAATTGTAAATTTGAGCATTAGGTAGGTAATATACAAGGCAAAGAAGTATACAATGAAAGTCATGGTAGTTATCCAAAGAGGAGGACTTCAAAGAAGAAGTTGAAGACTTTGAGAAGAAGAGTTAAAGCTTTGGAAATCTGGAAGACGATTAAAAGAAGAGCAAGTAGGAGACAAGAGAGAAAGTGAGAATGAAGTGGAAGAACTCACCTTACAAGATAAAGAGACAAAATTCATTGTTAGCTATTGAGAAGAAGGCCTGTGAGGATGAGGTATAGAGACTCCAAGAGGACTTGATTGCTCTTTGGGTGTCAAGAAACCAGAAGTAAAAGTGGATGGAGAGCAAGTTATAGTATTGAGACGTACATATTCATAGGATGTAGCTCAATCTTGAAGTTGAACAAGGAAGAAGTGTTACTTGGGAGGCCTTTTTGGAGAAGTGTAGGAAAGAGATTAGTCTTTAGATAGAGGACATACAAGGAGAATTTTAGAAGGAGAAGGGAGAGCGGGCAAAAATAGCAAAAAGTTGTAAATTCTCATTGCTAAAGTGTAAGCCATATTCAATACTCTAAGGGAAGTAGATACAAAGATGCTCAAGACTTCGGAAAATTTTTAGGGCCAATTGGTGAACCTTGCCAAATAAGCAACAAAGAGAAGGATGAAAAAGACCAAGGTATATGAGCTGAAGTTTCAAGTCTAGATCCTTAGCAAGAAAACATTTGAAGATCCATGGATGGATTGCTTAGCTATAATCTTAGAGAACATATAGATAGAAAATTTAGTGAGTCTTGTGATACCCTAGACTTGGGGATAGCCTATTGCAAGGAAAGGACTGAGCTTCTCTATTGCACAGCTAGAGGCAAAGCTAATTCTTTGTAGTAAGTATTTTAAAAGAATTTTTTGTACTTAGGATTCTTCTTAGTAGCATCTTTGGGATAGCATACTCAAAGAAGATAAGTAGTAGGAACATTCTTTGGAGAATAATTATTGCCCTCCAAAGACAAGTGTGCAATAATTGCAAGTGAATAAGACAAGAAATTATACAGATAAAGAGGATAAGGAAATCTTGAAAGTAAATATTGACACTTGCAATTTTAGTAGATATCTTTGTAGGTACCAACCTATTATCCTTTAGATGTTTTTAGGGTAAGAGTGGCTTTTTGCTACTTAAGACTACCATATAGCATAAATTCTCATTCAATCAAACAAGGATGAATAAAAGTGAAAGAGCCAAAAGCTCTTTGTTGCTTTTGATTAATTCCAGGTACTTGTGTTTGTTCCTTATAGTGTGGTTGTTAGAGAATCTTCATAGTGAGAGGAAAAAAGAGTATTTTGTGTATGATCCATGTTTTAGTTCTATAATGTCACACTATCCACCAATATGTAGTATTTCAACAAGAAATTGTTAGTTCTCTTGAGGATACAATTAGAATTGTTTAGATTCAAAGGCAAATGTCATGCACAATTGATCTATGGCAACTGATCTTGAGGATTGGGCCATCAAACCATAGAGTCACAATTCTAGTCACTAATACCACCAACACTTCACATTCAAATACAACATCTTCTGATTATTGGGAATCCTATTCTGAAGGAGGAGCTTCAGGTGTGGACACAAGCATGGAGGAGGATGAATGTAAATCTGATTCAGATGTGTATTCCTTGTGTGCTATTGATTTTTCACCTAAGCCAGAGGTCTTGAAGGACCCATATAAATCACCATTGACACTTGAGGAGATAGAAAGGAGGTTATCTACTCTCAAGTATGATCCAAATGTTACCAAGGAGGAGAAGGTGAGATTTGAGGAGATTTTCCACAAGTTTATCCATGTGTTTGCATTCAGTTATAAGGATATAAAGGAAGTCACCTTGGAGGAGCACAAGATTGAGGTCGAATCACATGCAAGACCAGTCCACCAAAAGCAATGTTGCATTAGCCCAACAATATCTTTGGTGGTGAACGAGGAGATTAATAAGCTCAAGGAGGCCAGATTTATCTTTGAGGTGGAGAATTTGGAATGGGTATCTCCCATTGTAATTGTGAAGAAAAATAATGGCAAGCTTTTAGTATGTGTGGATTACAAGAAGTTTAATGTTGTTACTAAGAAAGACTATTACTCTTTTCCATTCATTGATGAAATCTTGGAGGAGGTTGCAAGTCATGAGAGGTACAATTTTAGAGATGGTTATAGTGGGTATAACCAAATCAAGATTGCACTAGAGCATCAACAACTCAGCACATTCATTACACCTTGGGGAACTTATGCTTTCAAGGTCATGCCTTTTGGGCTTTGCAATGCTCCAACCACATTCCAATAGTTCATGAACAAGGTATTTGAACCTTTCATGGGGAAATTTGTGAGAGACTTCATTGATGACTTTTGTGTCTATAGGAGCAAGGAGGAGCACTTTGAGCATCTAATCAAGGTCTTGCAATGCTTAGATGAGGCAAATGCATCACTCAACCCAAAGAAGTGCATTTTTAGATGTGAAAGTCTACTTTTGGAGCACATCATCTCCAAGGATGGAATAACAGTTGATCTTGAGAAGGTGAGGAAAATCTCAGACCTTCCATTCCCTTCAAGCTTGACAAAGTTATGCCAATTCTTGGGGATGCTTGGGTACTACAGGAGGTTCATCTCCTCATTTTCCAACAAGGCTTATACATTAACTATCTACATGAAGAAGGGTGTAGAATATATGGTGATTTTGGAGGACAAGGAGGCTCTCAAAGCTTTTGAGGAGCTCAGGCAATCCCTTGTTGTAGCTCCAATTCTTGCTAAACCTGATTGGAGTAAGCCTTTCATCCTCTACACTAATTCTTCTAATGTAGCTATGGGATGCACTCTTAGTCAATTAGACCAAGATGGAAATGATCATCCAATAGCTTATACTAGTAGGTAGATGGTTTCAATAGAAAAGAACTACTCTGTCACGGGGAGAGAACAATTGGCAATGATCTTTGGTCTAAAAAAGTTTAGACACTACTTGATTGGAGAGAAAGCTACCATTATCATAGATCACAAGGCTTTGAAGTACATCTTCAACAAGCCTAATGTGGAAGGGAGACTAGCAAGATGGATGATACTCTTGTCTGAGTATGACTGCACCATTGAGGATAGGCCAGGGTAGAAACATGCAAATGCAAGTTTGTTATCTAGGGCCTATGATCATGATGGAGATGAGCCAATGGATGATTCTTTCTCGGATGAGGATCTCGGGACAATCTCAGTCACTCAAGAGGTTCCAATGGAATACAAGCAGATAGTGGATTTTGTGACAAGAGGTAACTATCCAAAAGTGATGTATGCTAGAGAGAGGAAGGCCCTTGCAGCAAGATCTAGACCTTTTATAATGGTGGAAGATATTATTTTTCACCAAGGAGTAGATGGTCTACTTCAAAGAGCAATGGGTAAGGAAGAGTCTATCCTACTCATAAAGGAGTTTCATGAAGGTTTAGTGTGTGGAGGACACTTTGCAAGAAAGGTGACTGCTTTCAAGATTCTAGATGTAGGTTACCATTGGAGAAGGATTTTCAAGGATTGTCTTGATTATTGAAAAAATTGTCATGTTTTGAAGCTTTTGGTAGAGAGTCTACGTCCACTCCACCACTTAGATCAATTCCATTGCTAGGACCTTTTGAGAAGTGGGGAATTGATTTGTAGGTCCTCTCAATAGACTCCAAGGAACAATTGGTACATTGTGGTAGTTATTGATTACCTTACCAAGTGGGTTGAGGCTAGACCATTGAGGGACAAGAATGAAGATGAAGTTTTCAGATTTCTTTATGAACGCATTATCACTAGGTTTGGATGCCCTTTGGAGTTGGTTTTTGATAGAGGAGGAGAGTTTATAAGAAGCATCACTACAACCATGCTATGACATTTCTCTATCACACATAGAGTAACTGCATCCTATAAGCCAAATTCCAATGGCTTGGCAAAGAGAACCAATCAGACCTTGTGCATGATGTTAGCCAAAGATGTAGAAATGGAGGGGGCTAAACATCATTGGGATAAGAGGATTCGTGCAATTTTGTGGGAGTATAGGAAAACCATGAAGACTTCCTTTGGATATTATCCATTTCAATTGGTATATGGTATTAAGTGTACCTTACCTACTCACTTTGATCTTCCTACCTTCCAAAACATTCATAGGAGATTGAAGAAACACACAAGGAGGTGATGCAAAGAAGTCAAGGAAGGATCAAATCATGGAATTGGAAAAGGCAAGAGCATTTGCTATGGTTCAAGAGGAGCAAGCCCAAAGGAAACAAAAGGAGAGCTATGACAAGAGGCAAGGCAAGAAAAAGGTGGAGCCTTTCAAAGAAGATGATAGGATAATGTTGTTTAATTTCATTCAATTCAAGAGAGTACAAGAGACGTTTTTGCCTAAGTACTTTGGACCTTTTATGGTGGGGAAGGTGTGGTGCAATTACACCTATGATCTCAAGGAGTGGGAGGAAGACACTTTGATAGGATTAACCATGATAAGGTGAAGATGTATCATAGAAAGTAGAGAGAACTTCACTTTGAGGACAAAGTGAAAACTTAGTCTAGGGGTAAATGTAACACCCATTTGTGCATGTGTGTGGTATTGTGATATTTAGCTTTGTAAAAGACCAAGACCAAGGAGAGAAATAGGAGAATGGAAGCTCACATTGGGATGCTGGAATGAGGGAAAACTCTGAATGCTTAGCATGAGCTTTGGCTTTGGTATTTATAGGTAGCATACAAGGCCCTTGAGAAGCTTCCTTTTAGGAGCCATCTACTTGGCGTGCGAGCTAAGCTAGTTGGAAGCTTCCTTCTAGAAGCTACTTACTTGAGGTGCAAGCTAAGCTAGCCAGGAAGCTTCCCAAGAAGCTTCCTAGATGCTTCTGGAATATTCTAGGCTAATTTATCTTATTTGCTACTTTGTTAGCCCTACTAACTTTGTTGCTAGACTACATATTATTACATTATCCCCCCACTGCTAGTTGGTGACATCCTCATCGCTAGTGAAGCTTCAAACTCTTGGATGGCCGTATGTGTATTCGGGAAGTGAGAAATAGGTTCCCATGTGGCATCATGAAGGACATATCCTTTCCAAAGGACCTTGTACTCCGTATGTTGTTGATGGCCTTGTTGAATATGGCGATGTGCAAGGATACGATCAACTTCATGTTCCTCATGATCATTGATAGGGACATGAGGAGGGGGAGATTGGACTCAAGAGGAAAAGGAAGAAGGGTTAGGAACCAAGGGTTTTAACTTGGAAACATGAAAGACAAGATGGATACGCATATGACAAGGCAAATCAAGTCGATAAGCAACAAGAGAGACAATTTGGGTGACATCAAAGGGTCCTATCCAATTAAAGGCAAGTTTACAAAATTGGGTATCAAGGGGAAGAAGGAGGTTACTAGAGGATAACATGACTTTATCACCAACTTCAAAGGTGAGATCACAACGATGGTTGTTTGCATATTGTTTTTGACAATTCTGAGCAAAAAGGAGGGGAGATTTGGCTTGTTGGAGATATTGGGATATAGTGGTCAAGAATGTTGAAGTATGAGGAACCTGAGATGGAGGAGGAGCAAGAAGAGAATCTGCAACAAGTGGATCTTGGCTAAAATTGAGAAAGAAAGGAGAAAATCAAGTGCTTGCCTGTTTGGAATTGTTGTAGGCAAATTCTACAACTGCAAGATATTCATCCCAATTGGTACAATGAACATTGACGAAGGCATGTAACATATCTTCCAATGTATGATTTTCACGTTTAAGTTGTCATGCCATTTGTAGTTCCGCATCTAGATGCTCGGACACTGGAGTTCCAGTGATGGTAGTTAGAGTTATTCTAGCAATTTCTCAGGGACTACTTTTCGATGGTTAGATTTTGTGTTCGGGGTACTGACTTCACGGTGGGGCCCACCGTCACTTTGCACCGTTTGCACCATCGAGTGTGCCATCAGCGGGACCGTTAGGGTTTCAGGGCTAGCTCAAGTCCAGGGGGTATAGTTTCGAAGTGAGCTCCAGAGAGCTCACTTCTCTGATGTTGAGCCTTCGAGTTCCTGGCTATGGTGTACAGAGGCCGGCAAGCGTCACCTGGATTCTCTATGCTTGAGTGGGTGTGGCTTGACTGTAATCAGTGCCCAGTTGTTGGTAGTTTATAGAGTGACAAATCAAGTACTGATCTGAGTTGAGTTGAGTTGAGAGTGTTAAGCAATCTGATTACATCAGAGAAGTGAAGTCAAGGAGAAATCGGGTGCAGGAATGTTGAGTGTTGGTGGTATCTCCAAGCTCGATGGATCGTGGTAGCTCGATTCAAGTTCTGTGTTTCCCTAGTGTGTAGAAGCTCGTGTAGTTGATGCAAATTTGGCAGTTAGGCGGACGGGGTGCAGAAGTGCTGGCCAAATTTCGAGCAAAGAAGGAGCAATTTTTGAGCAGTGTTGTGATTTTGAGCTCAGGAGGTGATGGCAGGACCAATTTGCTGCGAGTTGGGCTCAGAAAGTGAAATTGAAGGTGGAGTTAGAAAGCTCTTCTCATGAAATTGTGATTTGGAAAAACCCATTTTGTCAATTTGGCTCGAGTGGAAAGTTAGCGGGGGATTTGGCGGACATCCATCTTTAGGGTTTACGTCAGATTTTGGGCCAGAATTGGAGGAGTTTTGCTGTTTGGCCAGATTTGGAGAAGTTTCGCTAGTTTGGAGGAGTTTTGCAGATTTAGAGAAGTTTCGCCAATTTTGGAGGAGGTTCGAAGTGGCAACAAGAAAGGCCTCATTTGGCTGTCGGCGTTTCGAGGCATAGGGCTGTGGGCTATGAGAGGCTACAAAGGCCTAGAAGGGCCAGAAGGGCCAGCAAGCCAGCTTGCTGGCGTGAGGCTAGCTAGTTTAGTGTAGATCTTGGTCATTGGTTGGCAAAATCTGCCTTTCTTGCTAGATTGTGCGCAACAGGGTTTGACCCCTAGATCTCTTGTTCCTAGACTGGTGCCCTAGCCAACTGGTCCACCCTCACTTGTTGTCATAGTGACTGTGCCACTGTTATCTATACACATGTAGCTTTGGCTAGGAGAGGCAGTTTGATCCCATTCTTGGTGATCTTGGTAGCTTGGGACTTAGATACGAACTACTCTTATGTCAAATGCCAAATGGTGGCAGAGTCAGTCCCGTGTTGTGTTATGAGATGGAGGGTTTTTGTTTAGATTTCTTGTGATTGGATCCCCTCCATTCTCTGCTTCTTGTTTGTGCACCATGTTTGTGTGAGGTGCCCTGACTTTTGAGCGTTGGTGCTCTGGTGTGCTCTCGGTGGTGAGGCTGGAGTGATGACCAATCAAACTACCTTTGTTTCTCTCCGGTGAGGCAGGAAGTGATGACCTGCAGACCGTGAGAGTGCGTGTTATGATGGCAGGTTACAGGTTGCCCTTCCCCTAGTGTAGTTATCTCGGTAGAGTTACATTAGTGGGTGGTGTTTAGTTGGTGTAGAGCTCAAGGAGAGGTTGACATCTGCTCCTATTTTGAGGAGACCAATCAAGGGACGACCATTTCAGGTTCACACTGATTGGAGTATGTTGGGGCTTGGAGCGGTGCTCACCCAACATGATGATGAGGAGAAGGAGTTTGTGGTGGCCTATGCTAGTCGCTCTAACAATTCAGCGGAGGCAAAGTATAGTTCATATGAGGGAGAGTGCTTGGCAGTAGTTTGGGCAGTAGCACATTTTTTATGTTACCTATTTGGTAACCCCTTCACTCTCATCACTGATCATCAGCCGCTGAAGTGGTTGATGGAGTCCGACAAGCTTTTAGGGAAGCTTGCACGATGGGCTCTGATTTTACAAGAGTATAATTTCACGGTTGTTCATAGACCTGGAGTGGTGAACCGTGATGCAGATGGGTTGAGTAGAAACCCATGTCCCAGCCAGCAAGATCAGACCGGAGCACGTTGGCATGGTGAGACAGATGAGGAGATGGTGCCAAGTTGGCATGCATCGGCCTTTCTGTGTATATTTGCAGAGACTTTGGTGGTATCTCTCTCAGCGCATACAGGAGGAGTTATTGAGGTCACAGATCCAGAGAGTGAATATATTGGTACAATTCAGCAAGACATTCATGATGATGTCTTAGTGATGGACTATCTTCGCACTGGTGTTGTGGGTGGCATAGTTGGGGCCAAGGAGAGAGACCGTGTTCTTCAGCAAGCCAGACGGTTCAGATTGGAGGGTAGACACCTTTTGCGTGTATGGGAGGATGGTAGAGTGCGAGTAGTACCACTTTCATCACAGAGACCACAGTTGGTCCGTCATGCTCATGAGGAGCTAGGACATTTTGGAGTAAAGCGTACATATAGCTTACTCTAGAGTCATTATTGGTGGCACGGTATGCAGACCGAGGTACAATAGTTTGTTGCCAGATGTGTGGTTTGTGACCAAGTTAGAGCATCATTCAATGCTCCTACGCCACAGTTACACCCATTACCTATCATGGGATTGGGTTACCGTTGGAGTTTGGACTTTGCCGGACCTTTACCGCTGACTGTGAGACATCATCGGTATGTTTTGGTGATGGTGGAGCACTTCTCCAAGTGGATTGAGTTGGTGGCACTTCCTGACAAGTCTAGTGAAGCGACAGCTTACTCGTTCCTGGATCAAGTTCTTAGTCATTTTGGTGCACCAGCTGAGGTTTTGACTGATCAGGGTACAGAGTTCTTGGGAGAGTTTCAGGTCTTGTGTGACAAGGCTTTGATTGATCATCATACTACATCCTGAGATCACCCTGAGGCAGATGGCTTAGCAGAGAGAGTGGTTCAGACGGTGAAGAGAGGATTGCAAAAGTATAGTTTGCAGAGAGGCCACTTGGGAGATTGGGATCTCCAATTACCTTGGTTGGCCATGGGCTATCGGTTCAGCCGGCAAGCCTCCTTAGCATCCTTCTCTCCATACTTTCTACTCTATGGACAAGATCCAGATTTACCTGCAGCTATTTGTCAAGATGCTACTGTAGTTTTGGACTTGGATGACCCCGATGTATGGATGAGCGCATGTTCTCAGCGGGCAGAGATCTTTCGGAGAGTGATGCCGATGGCCTTTGAGAACTTGGCGATTGCTCAACATAGAGATACTTTACGCTATGCTACTATTCAAGGAGGAGGTTATATACCCTCGATTCGTCGATTTCATCCAGGCGACTATGTATATCTACAGCAGACAGCACCGACGACACTTGATGTTTCTACAGGCCGCACTATCTTGAGAGTGCGCGAGGTTTTGCCATCTGGAGTCCTTGTGTTAGAAGGACGTGATGGTGTTGTTTGGAAGGATCATGTGCGCAATTGTGCGCCATGCCACCTTCCAAACATTGATGGTACTATGGACCCAAGCTTGGCACTTGTACGTGCAGGCTTGAGGTGTATGTTATGTGGCTCTTCTGGTGGAGCTGCTACTATGTTAGTGTGTGGTAGCTGTTCGAGAGGATGGCATATGGCATGTATGACTCCTCCCCTCACGGTGGTTCTTCAGGGACAGTGGTTATGTCCTAGATGTACTTGACCTATAGCTAGTTCATTCTTTATATGGTATAGATTGCAGACAAGCGACTAACGATGGGGCTCCATAGCACCCGGCCTCCTGATCTTTGCCCATTAGAGGGTATACCATATACTTAGAGTAGATGGCTATCTGGAGTTAGAGGGACCTAACCGCCAGCTAGGGGGGCGATTGTGGCACTTTAGAGTCTATGTATGACTTATGTGTGAGTTGTGCTTTTATAGTGTATGATGTTGACAGTGATGTATGATGTTGACATCGATGTATGTTGTGTAGCGATGTATATACGCACGACAGTTGTCATGCCATTTGTAGTTCCGCATCTAGATGCTCGGACACTGGAGTTCCAGTGATGGTAGTTAGAGTTATTCTAGCAGTTTCTCAGGGACTACTTTCTGACGGTTAGATTTTGTGTTTGGAGTACTGACTTCACAGTGGGGCCCACCGTCACTTTGCACCGTTTGCACCATTGAGTGTGCCATCAGCGGGACCGTTAGGGTTTCAGGGCTAGCTCGAGTCCAGGGGGTATAGTTTCGAAGTGAGCTCCAGAGAGCTCACTTCTTTGATGTTGAGCCTTCGAGTTCCTGGCTATGGTGGATAGAGGCCGGCGAGCGTCACCTGGATTCTCTATGCTTGAGTGGGTGTGGCTTGACTGTAATCAATGCCCAGTTGTTGGCAGTTTATAGAGTGACAGATCAAGTACTGATCTGAGTTGAGTTGAGTTGAGAGTGTTAAGCAATCTGATTAATTGTGGCACTTTAGAGTCTATGTATGACTTATGTGTGAGTTGTGCTTTTATAGTGTATGATGTTGACAGCGATGTATGTTGTGTAGTGATGTATATACGCACAACAGGGTTGTCTATCAATTTGAGGATGATAGGCCGTGCACAAAGCAAACTTGGTGCCAAGTATATGGAAGAGTGTTGGCCAAAACTTCTCAGTAAATCAAGGATCACGGTTGGAGATGAGTACACATGGCATCCGATGATGCTTGAAGACATTGTCTAAGTAGATTTGTGCTAAGGTTGGAGCATCCACCATATCACAAGTTGGTGCCAAGTGAATTTGCTTACTAAGCTTATCCACAAAGACCACAATTGTTGTGTGTCCTTGCTTTGTCTTGGGCAAGGATGTGATAATATCCAAGCTCACATGCTCCCATCAAGCAGATGGAATGGTGAGTGGTTGAAGGAGTCCACTCGCTTCTGGTTATTAGCTTTGTTGCATTGGCATCTCTCACATGATTGGACAAATTCTTGAACATCTCACATCGTGTTGGGCCACCACCATTGGCATTGGAGGGTACTTAAGGTCTTGTCCACACCCATGTGACCAACTATGGGTAAATCATGGGCTTCTTGAAGGTGCACAAGTCAAAGATCACCTTTGGCTTGAACATAGATCCGGTCCTCATGGAATAGAAAGCCCTCCTTGATGGAGAAGGTGTTGTACTCCTTGTTGCACGTTGTAAGGCGACCATATACCATTTGGAAGAAGGGATCTTGTTGTAGAGCTGACTGAAACTTGTTTTGGACCTTGGAGTCAATAGACACCGTTGTAATAGCCATTGTGATGAGAGGAAGAGACTTCAAATCAGGTCGTCATGATAAAGCATCAAGGACGATGTGGAACCGACCTGGTTTGTACTCAAGTTTGATGTCAAACAATTGGAGTTGTTCCTCCCATTGATGATGTTGACTCTTCATGTGTTCCAAGTGTAAGGTCTACAACAATGATTTATGATCAGTTTGCATGATCACTTGTTTCCCCACGGGGTAATGCCTCCATACTTTGGTAGCATATACCATTGTTCTTGATCTTGAGTAGAGTAGTTTCTTTCAGCCATATTGAGTCAGCGAGAAAAAAAGGCAATGGGATGTAGTCCATTTGGGAATTCTTGTTGCAACACAACTCTAATTGCAGAGTTAGAAGCATCAAAATCAACTACACAGGGTAGTTGAGGATCATACGATTGAAGAATGGGTCTTGAAGACACCATATGTTTCAACTTCTAGAATGCTTCTTCGTGCTTGGTGGTCCATTGGAATCTTGAGTCCTTCTCCAAGAGGTCAGTCAATAGTGCAGCCACATGAGCATAATAATGGATGAACCATTGGTAAAAACTGGCCAGTCCATTAGATGCCAGTACTTCTATAGCATCCTTTGGAGTAAGCCAATCAGTAATGGCCTTGATTTTCTCCTCTTCCATCTTGATCCCCTCCGATGAGATCTTGTGACCCAAGAAGGTAACTTCCTTTTGCCAAAAGGTACACTTGGACTTCTTGTAGTAAAATTTCCATTATTATAGTTGTCTTAGGACTTCTCACACGTGATTCACATGTTCTGCCTCTATCTTGCTATATATTAAGATATCATCCAAGAACACCACTACGTACCAATCCAATAGTCCATCCAACACCCGATGCATCTGATCCATGAAGACTGCTAGAGCATTAGTGAGCATAAAAGGTAAAACTCTCCACTCAAAATGCCCATACCTTGTGCGAAAGGCTATCTTTTGCACATCCTCCCTATCAATGGAGATTTGCCAATAGTAGTTGCAAAGATCCAACTTGGAAAAGTATCATGCTCCACTCAATTGATCAAGCAAGTCATCAATCCGAGGTAAGGGATATGCATTCTTCACTGTTTGATTATTGAACCCACAATAATCAATACAAAAAAGAAGTCTTCCATCCTTCTTTGGAACAAATAGTACCGGGGCTTCCCAAGGAGAGGTACTATGTCATATGAACTCCTTCTCCAATAACTCCATAAGTGTTGTTTGCAACTCCTCCAACTCCTTTGGTGAGAGCCGATAGATTGGTCTACTCACTGGAGTACTCCCTGGCAAAAACTCAATCTTGAAGAGCATACCACAATCAGAGGATAATCCCTTTGGCAGATCATCCAAAAACACGTCCAAAAACTCTTGAACTATCTGATCGACCATTGCTTGATGAGGCTCTCGGCTCTCCTTAGATTGTCCTTGTGCAATCGACTTGATCCACACCGCAAAAACAGACTTATCTTCCTCCAAAGCTTGCTCTATGGCTGCTTCACTAACAAACTTCTCATCTAGGGACTCATTTCTCTTCAGAGCTTGCTCCATGGTTGCCTTCTTGGCAAACTTCCCATCTTGGGGCTCCTCTCTCTTCAAGGTATGCTCTATAGCTACCTTCTCAATAACCTTCTCATCTTGGGATTGACTATTCTTAGGTGTCTTACTCAGAGGTACCAGACAACCTAATTCGGAAATTCTTACCTTGGTGTTGTACTTGAATTTGTTGTCAGGTCCAATCAAATTGAACCTTATGACATTCAAGCCAAGGTAGTCCTAGAATGACATCATAGTGTAGAGGTGCCACTACAAACATCATACACTCCAAATACTCCTTCCCAATCTTAAACGAAGCGACGGAACCCTAATTAAAGAATGGTCATCTCCACTCAAACTTTGACATGCACCACCTTCAGAATTTGCACAACTCAAAGGAGACTTATCCGGGTGCAAAGCGAGAACGGCTGAACGATACTTGCTACAAATTTCTGCGTAGTCGGCATTTGAGTCCGCCCCTAGTACCTTGTAGTGAGACATCAACAATTCTTCTTGTTCTTCCATGTTGATCCACACAGACCACACCTGTTGAGAGTAAATTGGGGTTTATCAGCCCCACCGAGCTTCCCACTCTCGTGCTATATGACCATTGGTGTGATTGACTCACAGTAACATGATGTGAGGTACGGAATGAAAAACCCTTTCTACCATCCGCCATCATCAATCTACTTCCAATCACTCGCTTGATAGGAATACCCAATTCCTTTGCTACTTGCATAGACATGCAATTCTTTGAACTTTCAAATCAACCAAAATCCTACAACCCCAATTAGATATCATACCTTGCAAGTGAAGCAAACTTGCATAGGTCTAGCCTTCAATCCCGTTGGAACTAATCAAGCTCCTAATAGGCGGCTCAAAATCTCCTATTGGGATTCCTCATTTCTCTGATCTTTCTGTTCCACAAACTCCATCTGGGCAACTTGTTGAGGTCGGCCATTCCTAAGTGGATGTTCAACAATGTGATGTCCAACTTGACTACAATAAAAACAACTTCTATTTTGTCATAATCTTTCTTTATCCATTGTACCAAGTGATCTCTGTTAGATAGCATCAATCTCCATTGGTGTTGGTTCTTCCACCCATGCGTAGTGTACTAGTAAGCTTTGTGTAGGTCAAGGTCAAGACCAAGTTGTTGCAACCAAGGAATCAAAGCACTCAACCAATTGCATGGCTTCTTCTACGTTTTGTGGTTCTCGTATGGTCATCTCCAATTTGGTTTGTGATTTCAATCCTTGCACAAATTGATCTAGAACTTTGCCTTCTTGTATATCTGGAATTGGCATGATGATGTTCTAAAATTGTGATGTAGCTCCTTACTGAGCCAATCTACTTCAACTCTGCTAATTTATCTTGTGTGGTTGGGGTGGCATTTATAGTTTGAAATTGACCAAGTATTGCATCATTGAATTCTGTCCATGTCAAAATTGGTGCAATAATCTATCATTTAGCATGCTCCACTTGGAATCACCACCAAAGTTTTGCCACACCATCCAATTGGCTAGAAGCCAAGAGAATTTGTTTCTGTTCATCTTGAAGATTGGTGGTTCCAAAGCAACATTCATAGTCAAACACAAAATTCTCCACTATGCCCGGAAGATTCTTGCCTTCAAACACCTTGGGTTTTGGAATCAAATGTGATCTTCTCCATCTTGAATTGGCACTCTCTCTATATGTTCTTGTTGTTGTTGAGCTCGTTCATCCAACAATCAAGTAAGGTGCTCAATTTGTTGCTGCATTGCAAGGATAATGTCCGATATTGCCACCATAGCTATTACTCTATCCCACTGCTCCCAATTCATTTAATTGATTAACACATAGATGCAATACGTCCACCGTTCTCCATAAGTTTCAACCGGAAGTATCAAGGGTTCCTCAAACAAGGTGATCATATGCCAAAAATGTTGCCCAAAGCGTGAGGTGATGAATTGTATGAAACGATGCTTGGGTAATATCTGGACATGAAAATCCCAATGGTTTAGTGGAAGTGAATTTTGTGGTCCATAAATTCCATCCATCCCATTCCTACTCTGATACCAATGTAAAAGACCAAGACCAAGGAGAAATAGGAGAATGGAAACTCACATTGGGACATTGGAATGAGGGAAAACTCCAAATGCCTAGCATGAGATTTGGCTCTTGTATTTATAGGGATCATACAAGGCTCTTGAGGAGCTTCTAAAGAAGCTTCCTTGAGCCACTTTCTTGGAGTGCAAGCCAAGTTAATTGGGAAGCTTCTCAAGAAGCTTCCTTCTAGAATTTGCTTACTTGGCATGCAAGCTAAGCTAATTGGAACCTTCTAGAAGCTACTTACTTGAGGTGCAAGCTAAGCTAGCCGGGTTTAGGAGCTGGGTTTAGGAGTACAACACCTTCTCCTTCAAGGAAGGTCTTTTATTCCATGAGGACCGGATCTTTGTTCCAGCCAAAGGTGATCTCCAACTTATACACCTTCAAGAAGCTCATGATTTACCAATAGCTGGTCACATGGGTATGGACAAGACCTTGGGTACCCTCCAACGCCAATGGTAGTGACCCAACATGACATGAGATGTTTGAGAGTTTGTTTGATTGTGTGAGAGCTGCCAACATAACAAGGCCATCAACCAGAAGCCAAGTATACTCCTTCAATCACTCCCCATTCCATCCACTCGATGTGAACACATGAGCTTGGATCTCATCACATCCTTACCCAATACAAAGAAAGGACACACAACAATTGTGGTGTTTGTGAATAAGCTTAGTAAGCAAATCCACTTTGCACCAACCTGTGATATTGTGGATGCTCCAACCTTAGCGCAAATGTATGTCAACAATATCTTCAAGCATCATGGGATGCCATGTTTACTCATCTTCGACCGTGATCCTCAATTCACCAAGAAGTTTTGGCAAGCAGTCTTCACATACTCGACACCAAGCTTGCTTTGTCCACAACCTATCATCCTCAAACTAATGGACAAATGGAATGTGAAAATCATACCTTGGAGTATATGCTGTGTGCCTTCATCAATGTCCACCATACCAATTGGGATGAATGTCTTGCAACTACAAAAATTTGCATACAACAATTCCAAATAGGCAAGCACTAAATTTTCTCCTTTCTTTCTCAATTTTGGCCAAGATCCGCTTGTCCCTAATTCTCTTCTTGCTCCTCCTCCATCTCAAGTCCCTCATACTTCAACCTTCTTGACCACCATCTCCAAATCTCTCCAATAAGCCAAATCTCACCTCCTTGTTGCTCAGAATCATCAAAAACAATATGCAGACCACCATTGTTGTGATCTCAGTTTTGAACTTGGTGATAAAGTTATGCTATCCTCTAGTAATCTACCCTCCCACTTGATACCCAAGTTTGTAAACTTGCCCCTAATTGGATAGGACCCTTTCATGTCACCCAAATTGTCTCTCTTGTTGCTTATCAACTTGCCTTGCCTTGTCATATGCGCATCCATCCTGTCTTTCATGTTTCCAAGTTAAAACCTTGTGTTCCTAACCCCTCTTCTTTTTCCTCTCAAGTTCAACCTCCTCCTCCTCCTGTCCCTATCAATGATCATGAGGAGTACAAAATTGATCATATCCTTGCGCGTTGCCACATTCAACAAGGACGCCAACAACATACGGAGTACAAGGTCCTTTAGAAAGGGTATCCCCTTCATGATGCTACATGGGAAGCTCTTTCTCACCTCCAGAATGCACATATGGCTATCCAGGAGTTTGAAGCTTCACTGGCAACAAGGACATCACCAACTAGCGGTGGGGGAATATGTAACAATATGGAGTTTAGCGACATAGTTAGTAAGGCTAACAAAGTAGAGAATAAGCCAAATTAGCCAAAAATATTCCAAAAGCATCTAGGAAGCTTTTTGGGAAACTTCCCAACTAGCTTAACTTGCACCCCAAGCAAATAACTTCTAGAAGGAAGCTTCTAGAAGCTTCTAACTAGCTTAGCTTGCACGCCAAGTAGACGGTTTCTAGAAGGAAACTTCTTGAGAAGCTTACTATTTAACTTGGCTTGCACTCTAAGAAAGTGGCTCAAGGAAGCTTCTTGAGAAGCTTCTCAAGCCTTGTATGCTATCTATAAATATCAAAGCCAAAGCTCATGCTTGGCATTTGGAGTTTTACCTCATTCAAGTGTTCCAATGTGAGCTTCCATTATCTTATTTCTCTCCTTGATCTTGGACTTTCATAGGTATCTCCTTCATCATGCCACATGGGAACCTCTTTCTCAACTCCAAAATGCAAAAATGGCCATTTAGGAGTTTGAAGCTTCAATGGTGATGAGGACGTCACCAACTAGCGGTGGGGGAATATGTAACAATATGGAGTTTAGTAACAAAGTTAGTTAGGGCTAACAATGTAGCAAATAGGAAAAATTAGCCTTGAATATTCTAGAAGTATCTAGGAAGCTTCTTGGGAAGCTTCCTAGCTAGCTTAGCTTGCATCCCAAGTAAGTCACTTCTAGAAGGAAGTTTCTAGAAGCTTCCAACTAGCTTAGCTTGCAAGCCAAGTAGATGGCTTCTAGAAGGAAGCTTCTTGAGAAACTTCTTGGTTAACTTGGCTTGCACTCCAAGAAAGTGGCTCAAGGAAGCTTCTTGAGAAGCTTCTCAAGAGCCTTGTATGCTCCCTATAAATACCAGAGCTGAAGCTCATGCTAGGCATTCAGAGTTTCTCTCATTCAAGTGTCCCAATGTGAGTTTCTATTCTCCTATTTCTCTCCTTGGTCATAGTCTTTTATAAAGCTAAACTTATGTTGGAGAACCAAGACCCATTTGTATGCCATGTAGTTCATTATGACGTCTTTGAAGTGATATTGTACATCTTGAGTGTTGAGATTCATCTTGGGAACATGGAGGGTCATCAAGAGTGGAAGTTGAAGCTATGCAAGGTTCTCCAAAGGTTTGAGGTGATTGTAGCGGTGAATTTGAGGAAAAGAGAGTTTATAATAGAATTTGAAGAGAGTGTTGAGAAGATCCAAAAATATACACCACTTGGTGGAAAGAGTGAGTCTAAGTACTTTTTATGTGGAGAGAAGGGACATAAGGCAAGTTCATGTCTATTGACCTTTGAAAGCAAGAGATTGAGAGAAAAGAGAGGCTTACTTGACATGGGTTTGCATGTTGGACCTTCTCCACCAAGATTGGGAAAGAGAAGATCTAAGACCAAGGAGTTATGTGAGGTTTGTGGAGTGGAAGGACTTCCAAAAGTCCATGAGTGTTGTGGAGTAATAGCATTTTTGGAGACTTTGGTGAAGGATCTTGGAGAGAGTCTTAGTACAACTAAAGAAATACTATGACTTTCATCTATTAGTTCTCAAGATTAGTGATGGAGATAATCTTTCAACTTATGGATAACTATCCATGAGGGTGGAGTTTGATTGATATGCACTCTAGGATTTGATGTTGCTATAGAAATCTTGGAGTAACATGAATCTTTTGTGTTCCCTAGGGTGGATTACTCTCAAATAGTGTTAATCATATACATACTCTATTAGTTATAGAGTGAGAGAAAAGAAAAGAAAAAAAGATTGAGAGAAAAGAGAAAGATAACGAGGAGCTAAGATGGGGAAACTTCCAATTTTCTTTGGCAAGGATGGAGAAGATGTGGAGGCCTTTGTGAGAGACTTCAAGAGGTCTTACATAATAAACAATGAGAGGAGGAACAATGAGTGGGCTTCATTATTACTAGATTTCATTGAGAGTGGAACCTTTACATGGTATGAGTTAGAATACCAAAATAGAGAGAGGAGAGATGGGCAAGAAGACTCTTGAGAGAGTTTGACTTCAACACTCATTGAGAACTTCTCAATGAGTGTTTTGAGAGATTGATGAGTGGAGTTACCTTCCTCAAACAAGGAGATGGAGATAAAGTGAGAGTCTATGTAGAAAGAGTAGAGAAGTTAGAGTCCAATTTTCACATAGTGTTGAGGAAGGGTAGGGATGATGTGGAGACTAATATGATTGGTATAGAAGCCATGCTCACCAAGAATTTTGTGAGAGGATTGAGACTATAGATTAGAAGCAAGATAAGATATGAGAAACCTTCCTCCAAGGTTGAAGCTATCAAGATTGCAATTTATATGGAGGAGAGCTTGGAAGGAGATGAGATTGATTTGGTGGTGAAAGAGGCTGTGCAAAGGTTACAAGTATTGTGGAACTTTTGATACATTGGTGGCAAGGGTTGCACCACAAGTAGTAGTTGCTACGGTTCTTGCACCTCTACCAAAAGAAGGAAATCCAATCCGACTTGAAGAAGTCAACTTTGTGTTATAGGAAGGACTGAAATTGGACTAGATGGATGGTAGATCCAAAGTAAAGATAGTTTGCATCAAAATGATCAACTTGATCCAAGGACACCTTAACCACTTTGACTCAGGCCATACTAACCAAGAAGGTACATTCAACAAAAATGAGGATAAATTTGAGAGTGAGAGGAGTAAGTCATGTAGTAGGTGTGAGTTTTAACTACAACTCAATTGAAGAATGACGTCAGAGAAGTATAAAATTGAGACTTCATCAAGGAAACTTTGCAATGTTGAAGAAATATCCTATCCCTCTGAATAGTTATCTTGACAAAGTTAGAATCACAAGCTTTGTGGGAACCAAAAGGGAGTGAGCACACAATGCTAATGAATGGTAGTAGATAGGTTTCGGTACTCTCTATCCAAAATCCAATAATTAAAAGATTAGACATGTTAGCAAGGATCAAAGTCTTAAGCCCACTTTGGATTATATTTCTGGCCTGGAACTAGAACTTGAGTTTTCCAAGGTTCAGGGTAAAAATCATAGCTAGCAATTGTGTATACCGTTCTAAGGCAAAGGGAAGAGTAGAGAAGAAAGGGAAGGGAAAGGGAAGAGAAGAGAGGAAATCAGACTCAATGGACTAGGTCAGATTGGAGACTTGTTTTGGGTAGAGATGCACGAGAGCCTACAAGAATGACCTTTGATCAGAAGTGTGATCTTGTAGAGGAAAATGAGGAGCTAAAAGTTACTTTTAGTGAACTTGGCACAAAGAATAGGTAAAAGGTAGAAACCTATAGAGACATGATGAGGCAAAGTATTGTCATGGAAATGATGGCTATGTTGAAGTTAGAGAAAATCACCTATGTCACACAAAGAAGTAGGCGGTTTTCTTCCACCTCATGTTTGCAGGAGAGAGCATGAACTAGGCAAAATGTTTCTATACTAGGATGCATTAGATGATTTGGCATTGGTGAGATGAGTGTGAAACCCATTACTTTATACCTTTTGTAGCACATCTCTACTTGAGTTTAAACCTTCTCAAACCTCTTAAACCCCAAGGCGAGAAAGAAGATAGTGTCACATTTTTGTCCAGATCTTTGTCAAGATACAAATGAAGAACTAGCTTTAGATGATGAGGGTGTTGAGCAATAAAATCTTGCATTTGAAGGCATAGTTAGCCTGATGTGAGGAGAAAGCTAAAGGACTTTGGGTTGATGCAATAATTTGCCAACATAGTTTAAAACACTTGCAAGGAAGATTCAAGTAGTGGGAGTGTTACATAGAATGCCAAAAGGAGGAATTGAAGGAGCAAAAGGAAGAGCTTTGACAAGTTGTAGTAGAGAAAGATTGGGCCTGACAAAGAGAATTCATGAGTCAAGAGCAAGAAGAACAACATTTTCAAGAGTTAGTTAAAATTGTTGAAGCTTAGATTGCTCACCAAAATGAGAAAAGAAGGAAGTTGGAGGTGAAGTATGCTGAGTTATAGGTACTTTGTACAAAGTTGAAGGAAGAGGTGACCCAAGGTAAGGCATGCTTAGAGAAGGGAGGTTGGGATACAAAAAGTGAGATTGGTGTGAAATTGAAGGCAATACTCAATATTGTGGCCAAGGTGAAGTTGGAAGAGGTCTATCTACACAAGCTAAAATTGGTTTTGAAGGAAACTAGGAGAAGAAAAGCAAAGGACACAAAGTTGAACCATTTTTTAATTCATCTTAGAGATAGAGTAGATAGGAAGATGATTGAAGTAGGAGATAATGTGTGTCTCAAATTAGATTTAGTTAGATCTGATATAAAGAAACTTACTCTTACTTTGAGTGAGAGTAGACCCAACCCAAAGTAGTTGAGGTTGGATTGCAATTGACTTTACATGAGTTACTTGAGTCATCTTAACCAATTAGGATAGAGAAGGAGGAAGTAGTTAGGACAATATGGACTTTAGTTTCAGTTTAGATTGAAGAGATGACAATAGTACAAGAAGAAGTAGAAGTAGTTGATGAACCCAAAGTGCAAGAGGCACTTGTAGTTAACGCAGGTAAGGAAGCCAAAGTTGTGTAGTACTTAGATTGGATTAGGAGTAATTGATTGGAGATTTGAAGTGGTAGATATGAAGATTTAGAATGACACTTCAAATTTGAAGATTTGTAGGAAGTAGAGAAGTAGTTTTCTAACTACCAAGTGCTTTGCCTATTTAAAGCAGCCATTCACAATGTTGTATATTAGTGTTGAAGCTAAGTAAAGCAAAGCATAACACTCAATGCTTGTTGTTTTTTGCTTAGCTTTAAGTATTAGTCTTCTATGTATGATTGTGAGTGTGTGGAGAAATTTGGATTACAAGTGAGATTGTGTTAGATTTAGATTCTATAGCTCTGATTTTCACTTTGTGTGTTTGATCCTTAGTGGGGAGCATCCAAACCAATGCCTTGATAGATCAATGAGAACTTTAGTATTGTTAGTATTCAACATTTGTGATTATAGGGAAACAACTGATGCAAAGTCCTTTTGATTGAGGAAGTTGTACCTTTAGTGGAGAGGTGGATTGCAATTCCAAGGCAAAGTCACTTTGTGGTGAAGCAGCCTTCTTTGAATCAATTGAATCATCACAATTGAGATTGAATTGGAAAGAGTTTGATGAGTTGTGAGTACAAGTGATGTTTAATTATGACAAGAGTTGATGTAGAGTGCTTGTTACTCTCTTTTTGGTGTGGTTTCTACCCAAGAGATTAAAGACAAAATCAAGAAGAACTAAATTGTTACTTTTACTTTATATTTAACCATTCTTGACCAATATATCTATGGGAATGAACTATTACTCATCTATTACTACAAAGGTGATACTTGCTAAGTTGTCACATAGGAGAACTTATAAACAACACTAAGGTTATTACCAAGATACCCAAACTTGTTTCTAGGGTACTATGAGAGTCTATTAGGATCCCCATTATGGAGAAAGAAGTATGGAGGCTCAAGAAGAAGGCTTGCCATGTTAGTGAGGTGGAAAATATATGGGCTAAATAATTGAGCTATCTACATTATGACATTAACAAGAGACTATAGAACATCCCGTAGTGGAGTCACAAGTTAGCAAGGATCAATCAAAACATCAATTGATAGAAATTTACATTCATCCATTGATTCTAGTAGACATCCATACAGGAAGCCAAGAGCCATATTAGACAAGGCAATTATGCTTTATAATCCTTAGGTGGAGGCTGTCAGTTTACAACAAACAATTTTCCCTTGCCTTGCCTTGCAAAAAATACCCTAATGCTATTGGGTCCTCCTCTTCTTGTCCAATTTTTGCTCCTTATTCTCTACAAAGAGGCTAATAGTTGATTCCTCAAAATTTCTCTATATTAATGCCAAAAATCAGCCATCAATCAACCAACAAACTATAGAAGATTAACTACTAAGACTAAGAACAACTAAGACCCCTTTTATATTTGGGATCAAACACTAAAAGGAATAAAATTTCTTGCTGCTCAATCCTTCCTTTGCAGTGGCCATCTCCTTCCAATGCCACTCCTATCAATGCAAATTGGTTCCTAATCCTCCATTCTAATCTAGACTATTCTACCAAACTATATCAACATATTGCCTTTGCATTTATTGTCTACCTAAACTTGTCCTATTATATTACGTACTTATAGTGTTTTTGCTTGTTCTTTTATTGGTCCCATAGAGAGAATCCCATAATGGAAGTCCTATAGAACCTTGCTTGTAATAAAAGTCTTGCACTCCATATTTGTAACAATATGGAGTTTATAATTGAGTTAGTCAAGACTAAGAAAGTAGAAAATATGCCAAATTAGCCAATAATTATATGAATATTCTAGAAACATCTAGGAAGATACTTAGTACCTTCTAAGTATCCCGTTATGTGTATGCCAGGTGGTGATTTCTGAGAAGAAGCTTCTTAGAAAGCTTCCAAACTAGCTTAGCTTGTTGTCGTGAATGTTATTAAAGCAAGCATATTGCAATAAATGGCTAATCAAATCTACAAGATAAATGGAAACAAAGTCTCTTGGCTTCAAGCTAATTGGATGGAGTTGCAAAAATATGGTAGCAATTCCAAGTGGAGCAAGCTAAATGAAATTTTTTACTCTAATCTTGACATGGGAAGAATTCAAGCGTACAATAATTGGGAGGTTCCAAGCCATAAATGCTACATGAGCCGCAAAAGATAGATTGACAAAATTGAAGTAGATTGGTTTTATGAGAAGCTACATCACTCAATTCTGGAACACCATAATGCAGATTCTAGATATACTAAAAGGTGAAGCTCTAGATTGATTTATAAGGCGCTTGAAGTCACGCATCAAATTGGAAGTGACCATGCAGGAACCCAAACACTTGGAGAAATCCATACAATTGGCTAAGTGCTTTGATTCCTTGGTTGTGACAACTTGGTCTTGACCTCAACCTTCATAGAACTAGCCAACACATTACACACATGTGAAGGAGTTTGCATCAATGGAGATCAAGATTGTCTAATAGAGACTACTTGGCACTATAGATAGAGAAAGATTGTGACAAAATGGTGGTTGCTTTTATTATCACCAAATTAGACATTGCATTGTTGAATGCCCACTCAAGAATAAGCAACCTTGACAAATCACACAAATGGAGTTTGTGGAGCATGATGATCAAGGAAATGAAGAATCCTAGTAGGAGAGTTCAAGCCATCTATTGGGAACTTGATTAGTTTCAATGGGATTGAAGGTTTGACCAATGTAAGTTTGCTTCACTTGCAATGTATGATATCTGATCATGATTATAGGATTTTGGTTGATTCTAGAAGTTCAAAGAATTGCATGTCCATGCAATTAACAAATGGATTTAGTATTTCTATCAAGTTAATAATTGGGAGTAGATTGATGATTGAAGATGGTAGAAAGGGTTTTGCATTCAATACCTCATATCTTGTTATATTCAAGATTGGGAAGGAGTATTTAGAGTGTATGAGGTTTGTAGTGGCACCTCTACATTATGATGCCATTCTTGGTTTGCCTTGATTTGAACATCATAAGGTTCAATTTGATTGTACCTAACAAAAAATTCAAGAACAACACCAAGGTAAGAATTACCAATCTGTTGTTTGACACCTTTGAGTAAGTCACTTGAGAATAGTTAGTCCCAAGATGGGAAGATTTTTAGTAAATTAGCCATAGAGCAAGCTTTGGAGGAAGATGTTCTTATTTTTGTAGTGTGGATCAAGCTGATTGCGCATGGAGAATTTAATGAAAGCCAAAAGCAATAGTTGATCAAATATTTTAGAAGTTTGAAGATGTGTTTTTGGATGATCTGCCAAAGGGATTACACTCCAATCATTCTATGCCCTTCAAGTTGAGCTTTTGCCAAGAAGTATTCTAATGAGTAGACCAATCTATTGGCTCTCACCAAAGGAGTTGGAAGAGCTTCAAACAACATTGATAGAGTTTTCAGAGAAGGATTTCATATGACATAGTATATCTTCTTGGAGAGCACCAATACTATTTGTCCCAAAGAACAATGGAGGATTTTTCTTCTATATTGATTATCATGGCCTCAATATAGAAAAAGTGAAGAATTCATAACCCTTGTCTCAAATTGATGACTTGGTAGATCAATTGAGTAGAGCACAATACTTCTCCAAGTTTGGTTCTTTGAAGTGACTATTGGCAGATTCTCATTAAGAGAGAGGATGTGAAAAAGACTACCTTTTGCACAAAGAATGTGGATTTTGAATGGAGAGTTCTACCTTTTAGGCTCACTAATGCTCCGGTAGTCTTCATGGATCAAATGCATCAAGTGTTGGATGTTGGACTATTGGATTGGTACATGGTGGTGTTGTTGGATGATATTTAATCTATAATAAAATAAAGATAAAATAAACTAATCATGTACAAGAAGTCCTTAGATGACTAAGTCAATGGAAATTTTATTGCAAGAAGTCATAGTCTACTTTTTGGCAGAAGGAAGTTATGTTCTTGGATCATAAGGTTCATCGGAGGAGATCAAGATGGAAGAGGAGAAAATCAAGGCCATTATTGATTGGCCTATTCCAATGGATGCCAAAGAAGTGCAAGAATTTAATGGATTGATAAGTTTTTACCAATGGCTCATCCACTATTATGCTTATGTGGTCGCACTATTGACTGATCTCTTGAAGAAGATCTCAAACTTTCAACGGACCACCAAGCACAAAGAAGCATTCCAAAAAGTGAAATATATGGTGTCTTCAAGACCCATCCTTCAACCATATGATCCTCAACTACCTTGTGTGGTTGACTTCAATGGTTTTAACTTTGCCATTGGAGCTGTGTTGCAATGAGAACTTCCAGATGGGTTACATCCCATTGCCTTTGCATCTCATCAATTAAACACCATAGAACAAATTTACTTTCTCAAGATCAAGAACAACTAGCAATGGGCTATAAGGTATGGAGGCATTATCTCTTGGAGAAACAAGTAATCATGCAAACAAATCATTGTTTAATGTTTACAACAACCTTATTACAAACGTGAATAGTTGATATCATTGATGAGAGAAAAAACTATAGTTTTTTTTATATCAAACTTGAGTACAAACCCGATAGGTTCCATGTCACCCCCAATGCTCTATCCCAACAACCTAACTTGAAGACTCTTCTTCTCATCACAATGGCAATTATAATATGTCAATTGACTCAAAAGTCCAAATGAATTTTAGGATTTCTTTACAACAAGACTCCTTTTTTAGATAGTATAAGGTTGTCTTGCAACACATGATAAGGAATACAATAGCTTCTCCTTCAAGAAATGGATGAGAACAGGATCTATGTTCCAACCAAGGGTAATTTACTACTTATGTGCCTTCAAGAAGCCCATGACTTATCAATCATCAATCACATGGGTGTAGATAATGCCAATCGTGGTAGCCCAACATAGCACAAGATATTTGAGAGTTTGTTTGATCTTGTGAGAGTTGCCAATGCAATAAGGCTTGTAACCAAAAACCAAGTGGACCACTCCAACCACTTCCGATTGGAAGTGGTTGGAGGGGTCCACTTCCTTGATGAGAACATGTGAGCTTAAATCTCATCACATCCTTGCCCAAGATAAAGCAAGGTCACACAACAATCATTGTGTTTGTTGATAAGCTTAGCAAGTAAGAAAATTCATTTGACACCAACCTTTGATACAATGGATGCTCCAAGGGCATCAAAGAAAATTCTATAAATTCTTTATTGAAACCATTGTGAATAAATTTTAAAGTTTTCTAAGTTACCAAGTAATATTGGCCCAGATGTACTTCAACAATGTCTTCAAGAATTATGGGATATCTTGTGTACTCATCTCCAATCATGATCCTTGATTCACCAAAAAAATAAGCAACCATTCTTCTAGCTACTTGGCACCAAGCTTGCTTTATCCATGGCCTATCATCCTCAAATTGATGGAAGAACCAAACATACAAATCATACCTTGGACGATATGCTTTGTGCCTTTATCAACATTCATCATACCAACTAGGATAAATGTCTTGCAACTATTGAGTTTGCCTATAATCAAGCACCAAATTCTTTCTATTCTTCCTTAATTTTGGCCAAGACTCATTTGTTCCAAATTCCATTCTTACTCCTCCTCTATCTCATATCCCTCATACTTCTCTCTTCTTACAATAATATCCCAATTGCTACAATAAGCCAAATCTTATCTCCTTGTTTCTCAAAATCATCAAAGACAATACATGGACCAACATCATTGTGATCTCACCTTTCAACTTGATAATGAGTTTGTGCTTTTTTCTAGTAACCTACACTTCCTACTTGATATCTAAGTTTGTAAACTTGCTCCAAATTGGATAGGTCAATTTGATCTCATCCAAATCGTTTCTCTTGTTGCTTATCGACTTGCCTTGCTTTGTCATATGCAAAACCATCTTGACTTTCATGTTTCCAAGTTGAAACCTTTTTTTCTCTAATCCATCTTCCTTTCCTCTTGTGCCCAACTCCTCTCCTCTGATCCTTATCAAAAATCATGAGGAGTATGAAGTTGATCATATCCTTGCATGTCACCACATTCAACATGGTTGCCAACAACATATTAAGTACAAAGTCCTTTGGAAATGGTATCCCCTTCATGATGCCACTTGGGAGCCTCAATGCAAAATGCACAAATGGTCATCTAGGAGTTTGAAGCTTCCATGGTGATAGTGATATCACCAACTAGTGGAGTGGGGGAGGAATATATAACTTTATGGAGTTTAAAAACAAGTTAATCAAGACTAGTGAAGTAGCAAATAGACCAAATTAGCCAAGAATTATAAGAATATTCTAAAACCATCTAGGAATCTTCTTGGTACCTTCTAAGTATCATGTTATATGTATGCCAAGTAGTGACTTCTAGAAAGAAACTTCTTAGCTAGCTTAACTTGCATGCCAAGTAGGTGACTTCTAGAAGGAAGTTCTTGGGAAGTTTCCCAACTAGCTTAGCTTGGATGCCAAGTAAGCAGCTTCTCAAGAAGTTTCATGGTTAGCTTAGCTTGCACATCTAAGAAAGTGGCTTTTAGGAAGCTTATCAAGAGCCTTATATGTTCTCTATAAATACAAAAGCTTAAGCTCATGCAAGGCATTTGGAGTTTCTCTCATTCAAGAGTCCCAAGGTGATCTTCCATTCTCCTATTTCTCTCCTTGGTCTTTTACAATATCCCATAGCATCAACTTGCCCACCACCTACACAACTATTAGAACTTACTTTGTTCAAACAATATAACACTCTCCTAAGTCCTTGCTCATAAAGCAAGCCTTTTTTGAAACCTTAATACTTTTTCTTTCCTTTGTTTGCAAAAGGGAAGAACTAGGCACTCATTTGGTAGTAGATACCTTTACAATCTCTATCTTGGTAGTTCTTAATGATAATATCTCATACTTGGATTAATCTATCTATGTGTGCTAACTCTAAGGTCCTACCTAGAAAACCCACCATTTTTCTAAGAGGTACATGAAGGTGAGGTTGTTAATCTCATCTCAGAAAGGATTGACCATACCATTTTCTTTAACATCACTATGACACAAGAAGTGATGTAATTGATCCAAGGTCTTGCAATAAATGGCTAATCAAACAATGATTTAGATCTTGAGTTGCATACCACTATTCACATCATGTTTCTAGCATATGCATCATTTCCTATACTCCAATGGAGTTGGCTTGTACCTCTGGCTTGTAGTATGTCTTCTTCTCATAGGAGGAGTGTCAGATATTATAAGCTCATGGTATGTCAAAGTCCAAACTCTCCTTCAATTGCTCCCTAAGGCTCTTAGGAAGATCATCCATTGATGCGGGAAGCCCAATAGATTTCATGTCTCTAACATTAGTTGTTGGAGGCACAAGTCCTTTGGTGCTAAGAGATAACTAACATAATAAGCTATCGGTTGGCACTATCTGCCCTACATGGTTTTCAAAGCATATGGCTGCATAAGAAATTGTATCTAGTTTAAATACATAGCAAAAGTCCTTATAGAAAACTATGGGAATTATCAATTTTCTTACCCAAATCTCCTAGTCTTCACAATAGGGCATAGGGAGTCCTTTAATTGTGGGCTTCTTGGACTCTAGTATGTAAGTCACAAGTTTAAGGCCATTGGGGTCAATCACTAGAGTCTTCTTCCTTGTTATTGAGATCCATATCCTACTTCTTATCAAAGCACTTAATCATGCAACTACTTAGTGTATCATAAGACAATGAATACTTGAAGTGTTGAGTTTGGGAATGCCTCACTCATTTCTCTAATAGTATTAGAGGAACCTCCAAGGCAAGAACAAAGTTGGTATGGGTGGTTCTTTGTTCCCATTGCTTGAATGCAATCCTTAACTCCCAAACTATGGTGCTGATTGGCATGGTCTATAATGTAGGGTCTATACTGATAATGACATTACAAGCAGCCCACAACCTGATGTTTTGGTGGATTTGGGTGATTTCAGATTGGTGACCCAGTTTGCTTTTATATATTCATGTCTAGTATGGAGGTACAACTTCAATGCCAAACCTTGGTTGACTAATTTCAAGCTGTCCATTAGGTACCAAGAGAAAAGTAGGGGAGATTTACTCCTACATAGGTTAACTCAAGGAGGTATGCTAATCAAAGGTTCCCTCTTAGTAGTCCTTCTATTACTATAAGATAGGTTTTAAAGAGATCCCAAAACTTAATTCCCCAAGTCTATAACATGAAGAATTGCTCAGTACCAACAATTGCCTATAGCAAGATATGTTGGTTTATTGCCACTCTCATAATGAGGAGGTCTAAATCAAATTGGTAGACTTGTTCTACCAAGGTAAAAATTAAAGTTTCCCATTTTAGTTGACTAAAAGTAGCAAGAACATCTACTTGCATGTCATGAATCAGAGTTGGTCAGGGTAGGAAGGGATACCATGCAGACCACTCCTTGTCTTCTTGGTACAAAGTGTGGGTGGATTCCTCCACCTAGTGGATATTGATGATACCCAAAGCTCAAAATGTCACAAACACAACGGTCAGATGGAGACAATGATAGGATTGTAGCTTGACTTGTGGTATTATGGAATTACCAACTTAAGCCATTCTTGGAACTCTCAAGGATTCTTAAGGAATCCTCTATCACTTCTAGGAGCATAAACTCATCCCATCTAGATGCTAATAGTGTTGTCACATCCCAAGTGCAGTGTTTAAGACTTGGAATTTCTTGCACTCTTGGTGCCACCTTGACAAGCCTTATGGGCCCTAAGACTTCTAGGTCCTAAGAGACTCTCATGAAGGATGAAAAGTTATCAATGATTATTGCCGTATTCTTTGCTAACCAACATACCAAGTCTAATGCCTCTAGTGTTAATTGGTCTTGCTTGGCAAGCTTGTGACTTCTTCCTAGCAAGTTGCCCGTAGAAGATCCAACTACCTCCTTGATCTAAATGCTACATTATTCTTCTGGCACTATTTGCCCCATCAACATATGGGCTCAATTGGTTCATTTCTTCTTTGATGATAGCCAACATGATATCTTTTCTACTTGTCCTTAAAGGCCCTTTCTTTGCATATGGCTCTAGGGGGTCCATTATGTGGGTTGCTTCTTGTGGTGCCCACATTTTTTTTTTTTCCAAAATAAAGGAGAAGAAGTGTATAGAGAAGTCGGATTGCGCCTGTATGGCCAAAGAAGACAAAGAAAATTGTCTTCGGGATGAAACCCAAAGTAAAGTGACTTTGGGTCATAAGGCGAAGTACTCTGAAATGCCGTGTCAGCATACAATACAAAGTAAATTGTCTTCGGCTCAGGGGGAGCTCAACCCGAGGCAAAGACAGTCTAACCACCTTTCATCGGGGCAAGAAATTCAAGAAGGGGCCGTTTCAAAATTGGCGGCTCAAACGCGCAAAGGTGGGGTGACAGTGATAGGTGCATGCCGGAGGTGTGATTTCTTGGTAGAAACTTGAAGCAATGGAAGACAAAGAAGTGCAACTCTATAAAAATCGAAACTGCAACGACTAAATGTCAAGCAATTTTCCTTCGCCGTTGAGGAGTCGTCTTGCAGGTGATCGGGGAAAGGGAAATAGAGTTGGACTCGTGTTAGTGCGTAAGGGAGAACTCAAAAGAGAGAAATCAAGAGACCGAAAGAAAGCAAAAGAGATGGGAGGAGGGAAGAAGAACTCCAAATTTGCAGTGAGAAATCATGCAATTCGGAGATTAGATATAGTAGCGAGGATCGAAGTCTTGAGCCGACTTTGGATCACTTTTCTGGCATGGAACTGGAACGTAAGTTTTCCAGGATTCATGACAGAAATCATCGAGAGTAAATGTCTCGATGGTCCCGAGGAAGAAGGGAAGAGAGGAAATCCGGCTCGCTAGACAGAGTCGGATTGGAGACTCGTACTCGGGAAGGAGGCAGGCTCGGAGCAGGGAGCCACGTTCTTGGAGAAAGGAGAGATAGCCCAAGAAACGCAGGAGGTGAGAGATGCCTTCTCGTTGAAGAGGACGAAGAATGGGTATAAAGTTGAGAGCTATAAGGACCCAATGAGGAGAGGAATTGTGAGTGCACTAATGGCCCTCCTGAAGCCGGAGAGAACTACCTATGTGATGAAACACCAAGCGGTGTTCTTTCACAAGTTATTTGCAGGAGAACCGATAAATTGGGCAAGGTGCTTTCACGGAAGAACGAGGCAGATGGTGTGGAATCTGCGGGATAAGTCGCCTCCACACTACATCGTACCATTTGCAGCCCATTTTTACCTCGGGTTAAATCTGCTCAATATGGCGGAGCGTAATCGAATGGTGTCTCATTTCCATCCTGATTTGAGAAGAGAAGTCGACGCGGAGGAGCAGCAATACATTCTCCAAATCCGGAGCACAGACGATAACTATGCAAAGATAGGGAAGAACATGGAGGTCGTTGAAAGTACCCCGACGAAGAAGAGAACTCGGCAAGCAGAAGCCAAAGAAAACAAGAAACCTCGGAAAATGTAGAAAAATAACCCGAGGCGAGGAATGGTGGTGATTGAGTCGGAAGATGAAGACTCAGAAGGCGAAGCCGAGCTCAAGACGGAGGACTCGGACTGTGAGGAGGAACCTGAGCTGACATTGCAAAGTGGAGATACGAGCAGTGACAGTGAGGAAGGAGGAGAGATGACATTGGTACCAGCGGCTGAAGAATACGAAGAAGAAATGCAAGCCGAGGTAGACACCAAAGACAATGCGGCGCTGGAAGACGAAGTACTAGTGTGCGAGGAGAAGAAGATCGCAGTACAGCGAGGAATTCGCTCTAGACGTAAGGCAAAGTGTGAAGCGGGACCAAGTAGATTGAAGGAAGAGGTAGAAGGAAGCTCGGGCAGTGAGGCATCGATTCCGATACGAAGACTCCAAAGAAGAAGGTGAGTATCGGGAGAACACGAAGAAAGAAGAGAGAACACTCCGCGGGAGGACGAAGGTATCAGTAATGGAGTAGATTACTTGCAGATGGTAGTATGCCCGCTGTTGGTGAAGATGGAGAAGAAGAAGAAGAAGGAGATGCAGTCTACTTGTCCAGAGGTAAAAACTGTGTTGCAAGTCTTATCAAGATTGGAAGAAGAAAACTCGGAGTTAAAGAAGAGTATAACCTGAGGAGAGGAAGAGAGAGAAGTATTGCGAGCAGAAGCAGTCGAGAGGAGTCAGGTAATCGAAGACCTGAAGAGAGAAGTGAGTTATCGAGAAGATCTTGCGAGGAAGAGTGACACCGCAAGGGAGAGACAAGTAGCGGAGCATGAAATCTTGAAGCAGCAGTTTGCTGATTCAAGAGTCGAACTCATCCATGCTATGGCGAGAGTAGCATCAAAGGATGAAGAGCTTGATCGAGTGATGGAGAGTATGGAGGAGAAGAAGCAACTCTGGCAGCAAGAGTTGGCTGCGAGATATAGAGAAGAAGAGAGATTACAAGACTTACTTCGTAATAAGGAAGAGAAGGTTGCACAAAAGGAGAAAGAGAAGGAAGCGGTGAAGGCCAAATTCAAAGAAGAATTGGCAATGTACAGAGAAGAATGGCTTGCAGATCGGGAACGAGAAAGGAAGACAAGATTGGAGCCATTGCAAGAGATAGTCCTCAGGGTAAACGTGATGTTAAGTACAGAGGCCAGCGTTCAAATTGAAGAAGCACGTCTGCACGAGTTGAAGTTGTTGGTGCAGGAGACGAGGCGAAGACAAGCGAAAGATACAGATTTGAATGCCTTGTTGATTAAATTGAGAACTTGTGTAGATAGAAAGATCTTAGAAGTAGAAGACAATATCGCGATTAGATTAGATTTAGTGAGAATAGAGTTAGAAAAGCTTCGGCAGGATGTTAAAGCAAAACCCGAAGTAGATAACATTGGGATCCAAATGTCTTCGGAGTTGCCCTCAGAGACATTAGAGAAGAGTGGGTCAAAGGATGAGGAGTTAGATAGATTACCCGCTAGTGCAATTTCAGATCAGGAAAGAGAATTGCTGGATCTGGTAGAAGATGTCGGAGATGTGAAACCCGAGGACAGAATAGTAGGAAGTAAGATTACTTCGGGTTCGGGTTTGAAAGTCAAGGAAGAAGTAGACATCGGATCGGATTAGTAACCAATTTGAGATTTGAAGGGGCAGATATGAAGAGGTGCATTGTCATTTCGGATCTGCAGGTTAGAACAATTGTTGTAGAAACGGTATAGTTGTTAGAACTGTCAATTTGTTCACTATTTAAGAGTGGCATTTGCAGGAAATTGTTGTTCAGTGCTCATTATTTCTGAGAATAGATAAAGCAAAGTG
Organism: Lunularia cruciata; assembly: GCA_948567375.1. Lineage (NCBI taxonomy): Eukaryota > Viridiplantae > Streptophyta > Marchantiopsida > Lunulariales > Lunulariaceae > Lunularia > Lunularia cruciata. The sequence goes on along the minus strand of OX419762.1, from coordinate 52,051,015 downwards.
CTGTGAAGCAGTGCTCGTCGCTTGAGCTTGATTCCGAGTATCAACTTTGTAATTGTGTTTGTGAGTGTTTGGAGAAATTTGAAGTGCAAGTCAGAGTGCTTGTTGGATGTTGGATTCCACAGCCTTGATCTTTGTTCTGTGTGTTTGATCCTGAGTGAAGTGCAATCGAAGCAATGCCTTGACAGATCTGAGAGGAATTGTAGTGTTGGTAGTATTCTGCATTTGTGAGTGCAGTGCAAAGTTGATGTGAAGCAATTTTGATCGAGGAAGTTGTGCCTTTAGTGGAAGGGTGGAACACAATTCTGAGGCGAAGTCATTTTGCAGTGAAGTGCCGTTTTCGGGAGAGCCTGAATCATCACAATCAAGATTGTTTGGAAATAATTGATGGAGTTGTGATTAAGGAGTGTGAATTTGTGACAAGACTGCGAGTTAGTGCTTGTTACTCTCTTTTGGGTGTGGTTTCTACCTGAGAGACTAAAGAAGAACTCAAGAAGAACTAAAATTGTTACTTTGCTTTGTATTTGGACATTTCTGACTTGTATCTCTGTGGGAACTAACTTTACTTACCCGATTACCGCAAAAGTGATATTTGCCGGGTTGTCACACTTCTACCAAACTTCTTGTATTTCTATATTTTTTTATTATGCACTTTACTCAAGTTGATATGTTGACCTCCATGGTACTTTGGGAATATGGTTGGACCACACCACATAGTGATGATCATCTCTTTGGTCATAGACTTCCCTTCCTCAAGTCCCTTGTCTTTGGGATTGCTCTTTGGATGTTGGTTATCTTTGTGGCCAACTTTGGACTTGCTCCATTGGCAATAGTCTTACCAAACCCTTATTGATTTCCCACACTATTTATAGGGGTATTGGGCCTAAATGAAGTTGATGTGGAGGAATAACTACCTACAAGATCACCCTTAGGTGCCCCACTCAAGGGACTTTCCTTGTCATGGTCAGAAATTTCCTTCTTGGATCCTTCTCTTGTTGATCCATTTGGGCCATCTTCCTTAGTGCTCTACCATGCCATTTGTAGCTTTGCATCAAGATTGCTCAAACACTAGAGTAGTAGTGATAGTAGTTAGAGGTAATTTGGCAATTACTCATAGACTACTTTGCGACGGTCAGATTTCATGTTTTGGTACTAACTACATGGTGGAACCCACCGTCACTTGCACCATTCGCATCGTCGGGTGTGCCATCAGTAGGACCTAGGTCAAAATCAGGAGTGCAGCTCCAACGAGCTCACTTCTCTATTGTTGAGCCTTTGAGTTCTTGGCTAGAGTGGATGGAAAGATAGCAAGCGTCACTTGGAGTCTCTTAGCTAAGAGTGGGTGTGGCTTGACTGGAATCAGGGCCCAATTGTTGGCAAATCATTGAGTGATAGATCAAGTACTGATCTGATTGAGTATGATTTGAGTTGTGTAACCAAACTGATTATTGTAGTACTTTAGAGTCCATGTATGACTTATGTGTGAATTATGCTTCTATAGTGTGTGATGTTGACAGTGATGCATGTTGTGTAGCAATGTGTCTACACAAAAAAACTCTCATTGTCTTCTTCTACTTTGAAGTCCTTAGCCGCTATTGGCCCTTCTAGCTTTTGTTGTTCAATGAATCAAAGTATTTGGTTGACTCTTTGCCCAACTTCCAATTTTGAATAGTGAAGTTGTCTTGAGATTTTTGTTGTGCCTCAACCTCAGCTTGCTCCTCCTTCCTCTTCTCCTTGTAAAGGAAATCCTTTTAGTATCAGGTTTTCTTTGCAACTAGACCATTTGTGGTCAAGCAAAGAGAAGCCAACTCTCCCTTTGAGCATCCTTGACCTCTTGTGCAAGACTCTTCTCCTTCTTTAGAGTTGGAACTTCTACTTCTATTGCAAAATGGACTACCTTCAACTCTATTGTTTCTTTATGAGAAGCTTCAGTGGCTTCACTTAGTTCATGTATCATGATATTGGAGTCCTCCTTCTCATGAGATATCTGAGCTTTGAGCTCATCGAGTTCACCTTCTATTTCTCCTCCTTTCTTTTGGCTGTTTGCTAACTGCCAATTGGTGGTAGTCTTATCCATTTAGGTAGTTGTAATACCATTACCCAAACATATTATCTAGAGGTAGAAATTGGCTTGGTATTATATGGAAAGATTTTACATATGATGGTCTAAGTAGATCAGATATAGTTGTTACCAAAATATTATTTCCACTAATAGAGAAAAGGCCAAAAAAACCCTAAAAACTTGAGAGCCAATTTCAAAGACCTAAATGGATAAATTAGGCCTCAAAAAATGAAAGATTCTTCCTCTTTGAGCAAAAAATGTTGCTTTCTCCCCCTTTTTGCCTCATTGAGAGATTTTTGATTGTACTCACACATGTTGTTTTGAGCTTCCTATACAAATATTCTCCAAAGATTCCCTTTGGTCAAACTTGTTTGACCAACCAAATAGAACAAGGATCAACATATCACCAATCCACGCAATTAATCTAAGGGTGGAGCTTGTTGACATGTCACAAATCCATGTACTTGATCCAAGGATGGAGCTCTCTTTGAGTGGATTCTCTTTGTTACATAATAAAGACAAGGTGCTCTTTGGGGCATTGGAGTATCAAGGGATGAAACCTTGCATTTCTCTTGTGTTTTTTCTCTTGTATTTCTCTTGGGAGTTCTTTTGTCCTCAAAACATTACAATGGTATCAGAGTTGGTGTTTTAATCCAAGAGAGTGGATCACTTCTCTTGGAGGAACATGGACTACTAAGATTGAGTAATATTGAGGGAAAAAAATTATAATGCAATCAATAAATTGGGGGTGTCTTTAAGAGAGGGTGAAATAGATACTCTTGAAGGAAAATTTCTTGCACTTTGCTTTCTATTATTCTCAAACTCATTCCACATCAAGATTATATATATCCAATGTGAGCAAGTGGGAGTCTATCTCATTTACCATTTTGGAGCAAAGTTCATGGACATAGTGTTGAATTTGCCAAACTTGGTGATTCTACCTATGGTGATATACAATAGAGAGTGGGATTTGATAATCTATATTTTATTATGATGCAATGGATCTAAATATACCAAATCCTCTCCCTTTCAACAATCAGGTAGAAATTTGTTATGTAGTTAAACCAAAAGTGATATTTATGGATTTTGTAGTCCATAATTCTTATGAGGGATATTATCAATGAGGTATAGCCTCTCAAGTTCCAATGGTAGTCCTCATTGTCCATGCCCTCTCGTGAGTGATCATATTCACCCTCTATTGAAGTAGGAAGTAACGATTGAGTGTTTGCCATGTGTATGGATCATAGAACCACAATTGCAGATCTGATGCAAGGAATGCATGGGATGTTGAATGAATTTTGAGAGATCAAGATGAAAATGGAGGCATCACAAAGTCAAGTATTTACCTTCAAGAATGATCAGGTAATGCAAGAAGGGAAATCATCCCAAAACCTATACTAGCAATCAAAGTACATAGAGAGTCACTCATGTCAATGGCACTAACCTCAATCAACAATGAAGCCACATTGTTACTACAAATGACAAAGACATACCATATTGAGCCTTACAAGAAACAACATTCCATGGGAGTAGTGGAAAATTGGATTTTAAGAATGAATCAATACTTTTAATTATCCATAATTGAGATCATAGAGCATTCCATATGTGTGTTTGCATGTGGATACTTGGCAAATAAAGCCTTCACATGGTACGATGCTTGGGAATGTGGGGATGATCAATGTTGGTAGAAGGAAGAGATATCACTTAGATAACAACACAAGAAGGTTTGCTAAAGAATTTACAATTTGTGAATTTTGTATAGATGGCTCAAACCTGACTATAGGGGTTGAAAAAGAAGAACAACATACAAGAGTATATAGAAGCATTTCTCAATCTATAGGTCATGATAACCAACATGAGTTTAGTATAAGGTTGTGAAAATTTCAAATAGGGGTTAAAAGAGCAAATTTATCAAGAGGTAATGGTACAAAATCCTCACACTATTTTTGAAGCCATTGCATGCAACCAAAGAATAGCAAAGGCACTTGGAAGATGTGAAGGGGTAATCTTGACTCAAAAATATTAGGCTGAAACACCGCACTTTGGTGGACCAATTCCTATGGAATTAGGCAATATTTGGTTTTGAGACCACTCCAAGGAGAATGTGGATGGGTTAAAGAAAGGAAAGATGGAGTCCCAAAAGGGAGACTTGAGCAAAACAATGATGTTGTTACAACTCCAGCCAAGTTGGGCATATAGCCATCAATTTTGTTGTGCTCATCTTCCTATTGGTCCTCAGCCTCCGTATAAGCAACCTTTGAACAACATGGAGAGATGAATTGAACAAAAGGAGGATGAATTGAAGAAGAAGTTGAAATCACATTGGAAAACAAAGATCACCAATAAATGTACCTCATGGCCTTATTAGCTCAATGAGAAGAGTAAAATTGGAGGGAATAAGAGGACAAGTGCACAAAGGTTGAGAAAGACAAACACTCAATTGATTGTCATAAATGGAGTTTTAAAAGGCATTCAAGAAAGAGTATTGATAGACTCTAAAGCAATAATTAATTTCTCGTCTCACTTTGTTGCAATCAAGGTTGGAATAGAATAGAGAAGGATGAGAATGAAGAAGTAGAGTTACCTAATGGTCAAAAAAAGAGGATTGAGTCATACCTAGAAATTTAGCACTCTTTGTAGGAGAGTATCAGGAAGAAATTGGGTGACAAGTGATATCATTAACTCATTACAATATGATCTTAAGTATGCCGTTGATGGAGCAATACAACCCTATGGTCAATTAGAGAAAGAAAGTTGTGAGAACTAGCCAATGGAAGATCAATGGAGATAGAGAAAGAGCCCAAAGGCAAGAATTGCCTCTTTATATTATAAGGACAACTATTGGTAAGATAGATAGATGTTTCATAGGTCTAATAAGAGAGGTCTAGAGTTCACAACTCAATGGACAAATTCTTAAGAATTTGAAAAATATGGTTAATGAATTCAATATATCTTTCTTGATGATTTACCCTTAAGATTATCACCAAAAAGGAGAGAAGATCATCTTTCTTCATCTCCTTGTGAAGACACTTCCTTGTAAGATCCCATATCAACTATCAACTCTTAAGTTGAAAGAGAATAAGGCTCAAATCAAGGATATGTTACAAAAAGAGTTTATCCAACCTCGGCTATCACCATATGAGGCTCTTGTCTTCTTTGTGAAGAAGAATGATACAATGCCTATGTGCATTGAAAACCAAGGCCTAAATCAACAAATAGTGAAGCATGGATGACTTGTTTGATCAACTCAATAGGGCAAAAACTTCACCAAACTTGATCTATGGAAAAATTAAAATCAAACTAGGATCATGGAAGAATACATACATAAAACTACCTTTCAAACAAGGTATGCTCACTTTGAGTACCTACGATACCATTTGGCCTCACTAATGTACCAATGTAATACTCCAAGGATAGGAGAACTCTCCAAGAGAAATACAAGAAAAAAAATTAAAGCATCACACTCAATACTCCAATGCCCCAAAGGAGCACCTTCTCTTTATTACATAGCAAAGAGGATCCTCTCAAAAGAAGCTCCACCCTTGGATCAGATACATGGATTAGTGATATGTCAGCAAGCTCCACCCTTAGATTAGTTTCCTGGATGGGTGACATGTTGGTCCTTGTCCTATCTGGTTGGTCAAATAGGTTTGACCAAAGTGAATCTTTAGAGAATCTTCTTGTAGAAATATCAAAATCACATGGGTGAGGTACCATTGGAAAGCTCTCAATGAGACAAACTTGGAAGGAGGAATGCCAAATTTTTCATTTTTGGGAGAAGATCTACATATTTTTGAGGCCTAATTCATCCATTTAGGCCTTTGAACTTGGTTCTAAAGTTTTTACACTATTCTTGGCTTTTGCACTATTAATAGAATTACTCTTTTAGTGATACCTTTACCTAATCTATTTATTCCATCATGTATAACATCTTCTTGAGATATTACTAAACCAATTTTCATCTTTAGATAATATGTCTAGCTATTGGTATTACAACCCTCCCTCCTTTTAAGACACAATATCCTTGTTGTAAAGTTGTTGCTCAATAGATTTTACTAACATTGATAAATGGGTCAAGTTGGCTACTAGCTCCCATTTCACCTCATATAGTGGCTACTCTTTCTATTGTACAAGATATTCTACATGTGGATGGTGAGTACTCTAGATGCATTTCTAAAGAATGCATTCAATTTTGTATACCTTTGTGCTATCAATGACTGTTTGACAAGGTCAAATATCTTGTATGGAAGGAAAGTGGGGTAGTTGGGAGGCATATTTAGATGGTAAGAAGACATGGAATATTGGATGGATCTTCATGTGTAATGGTAGCTCAAGGTGGTAGGCCACTATGTTGATTCAATGAAGAACGGTGAAAGGTCTAATAAAATGAGGCTTGAGCTTAGAAGGGCCAACTAATATGAGGTTGGTGGTTGATAGCTAAACTTGATTGCCAAGATTGAACTCCATGTGTCAATGGTGTGCATTTGCATACTGATTCTATTGATTTTGGGTGATCTACAACCTATGCTTGGCGTTCTCCACCTTGTTGGATTTTAGAAACAAAAGTGTTGACAATGTCAACCTTGGTAGCCATTGGATGGACCTCATCAAGCTAAAAGGTGTGAAAGGATGCTCTCCATACATGAGGAAAAACAGTTTGAGCTATGTAGATCCATTTATTGAATTTTTGTAAGCAAATTTCACGAATAGGAGTAAGGTGTCCCACCTCTCTTGCTCATCTAAGGTGAAGCCTCAAAGATATCCTTAATAATGCAATTTGCTTGCTTTGTTTGTGGATAGTAAGCTATAAATATGGCCAATTTGGTTTTGAAAAAACCAAAGAGTGTTCTCTAAAAGAAACTAGTGAATTGAGTGCATCTATATATGATGAGCACTTGAGATAGGCCATGGTGAGAGAAAATTCCATCTAAGTACAATTGAGCTAGTTCGGAGGTAGTTTACATCCTTGGTAGTAGGACACACATAATCATTTTGTTGATTTATCAACAAAGACTATGATGAAGTCAAAACTTGAGGTGGTCTTGGGCAATTCACAAACCAGATCCATGCTTACCTTTTCACAATGTTGTGTATGAGTGGAGAGGAGTTGAAGGAATCATGTGGGATCTTGATTAGAAGATTTATTTTGTTGACAAAGTAGGCAACTCCAAACATATTCCATCACATCATTGCTCATCTTGGGCCAATAGTAATGGTGTTTGACTACATCCAAGGTCTTGTCCACTCTAAGGTGACTTGCAATGGCGGAATCATGACATTCTACTATGATGGTGGTTCTTATATCCATGGTATTTAGGATCCATAACCTACCATCACAAAAGGTGAGTCATTGGGTGTTGGTGACACCTTTGGATGATTGAGCTCCTACAAGTTGTGTATTAGTTTTTGTAGCAACAAGAATCCTTGGCTAGAATTCAAGGTTCATCTTGACCTCTAGCACTAAATTTTTTGCCATCATTATTTGGGTGAATTCATCTATAAGTTGCTTCTTTCCTTCCACATATGTGATTGTCATATTGAATTGTTGTCTCCACTCTACCCATTGAATCTATCAACAAGAAAGATCTTTTTGTGTCTCAAGGTAGACTAGAGGTTTTTGGGCTATCTCCACTACAAATGCCTTCTCACCAAGATAGTGCTTCCAATGCTTGGTTGCAAGGACAATGACCAACTCTTCTCATTCAATAGTGTGATAGTTGCATTTTTCCGGTAATAACTTATGAGAGAAATATACAATTGGGTGCTATCCATCATACCACTCTTGTTGTAAGACTACTTCTATTGCTATGCTTGATGCATCTATAGCCAACTTGATTGGATTTTTTGGGTCATACCATTTCAAGATTGGTGCATATAGTAATGCACCTTTTGATTCTTGAAAGGCCAATTCTCATGTGGTTCTCCACATCCACTTCTTCTCCTTGCCCAATAGTGCTATTAGAGGCTATGCAGCCTTAGAGAAGTTTTTGAGAAATCAATGATAAAACCCATCAATCTCCAGAAACTCTTGAGTTGAGTTTAATCTTCTAGAGCACTCCATTTCTAAATGAACTCTATTTTATTTATTAACACATGGATACCTTTTGCCCTTACTCTATGCCCTAAGTAGTCTTTGTTAGATTCTCCAAACTTGCACTTTGAGATTTTGACATATAATTGATTCTATCACAAAATCTGAAGGACTTCTTGTAGATGTTGCTTGTGCTCTATAATCATCTTATTATAGACTAAGATGTCATTGAGGAAAATAATAATAGATTTATCCAAGTATGGATGAAATATGACATTCATCAAACTCATGAAAGTGTCTGGAGTGTTGGTGAGACCAAATGGCATCACCAAGTACTCAAACTGACCATACCTTGTTCAAAAGGCCACTTTGTGTATGTCTTCCTCCACAATCCTTATTTGGTTGTAACTGCTCTACAAATCAAGTTTGATGAAGTGCTTTGCTCCAATGAGTTGATCAAACAAGTCATCAATTGAGTTAATGGGTTGATTTGTTGATTTAGTCCTTGGTAGTTAATGCACATGTGCATTGTTCCATCCTTCTTCTTTACAATCAATACAAGAACCCCATATGGTATTACGTTGGGTTAGATAAACCCTTTTTGTAACATATCCTTGATTTGAGCCATATATTCTTCCAACTCATGAGGTGATAGTTGATATGGGACCTTACCAAGAGGCATCTTCCTAGGAAGTATCTCAATTTTATGATCTACTCTCCTTTTTGGTGGTAAACTTGAGGGTAATTCATCTAGAAAGACATCTTGAAACTCATTGATCATATTTTTCAATTTCTCATAAATGTTTCCATTGTGTTGGGCATTTTGGACTTCTCTTATTAGACCCATGGAACATCTATCTATCCAACCAATAGATGTGGTCCCTATGAAATAGAGGCAGCTCTTGCTTTTGCAATCTTTCTTTAACCCCAAGGATCTTCCACTGACTAGTTCTCACTACTTTCTTTCTCCAATCCACCGTTGGATTGTAGTGCACCATCCATGGTATGCCTAAGATCACATCATAACAAGTTAACTATACCATTTGCCACTCAATTGCTTCTCGATATCTCCTATAAAGAGTGCTACCTTTCTAGGTAATGACTCAATCCTCTTTGTCTGACCATTAGGTATCTCTACTTTGTCATTCTTATCTTTCTCTAGTTCCATCCCCAACCTTATTACAACAAAGCAAGACAAGAAATTTTTTGTGGCTCTATGGTCTATCAATACTCTCATTGGATTGCCTTTATGATAATCAATTGTGCATTTAGCTTCTTCTATCTTTGCACACTCATCCTCTTCTTCATTGAGCCAATAAGGCCACAATGTACATTTATTGGTGATCTATTTTTTCCAATATGATTTCAGCATCCTCCTCTTCAATTTTTCTCTCCATGTGGTTCAAATATCACCTATATGGAGGCCAAGGGCATCTAGGATGATGAGCACAAAAATTGATGGTTATGTGCCTAACTCTACCACAATTGTAGTTACATTGTTGTTATGCTCAAGCCTCTTCGCGTCATGGGACTCCTTCTCTCCTTTCTTTGATCTATCCACATTCTCCTTGGAGGGGTCATGCTCCTCAATCTCGAAACTTAATATTGCCTTGAAACTATGGAATTGGTCCACCAAAATGGCGTGTCTCAGCCTAATAGTTTTGTATTGGGGTTACCACTTCACCTCCTCCAAGCACCCTTGCTATTCTTTGAGCACAAGAAATGGCTTCAAAAATAGTGTGAGGATTTTGTACCATTACCTCTTGGTGAATCTACTCTTTTAATCCCCTTTTGAAATTATCAAGAGCTTTGGCTAGACTCATATTAGCTATTGCAACCTGTAGATCAAGAAATATCTCCATGTACTCTTGTATGCTATCATTTTGCTTCAACTCCTAAAGTCTACTTTGAGCATTTGCACAGAATCCATAAATTGGAAAAAAAATTTAGCATCCTTTCTTGCATGGTTGTCCAAGTGACCTCTCTTCCTTCTACCAACAATGATCATTCCCAAGCATCATACCATGTGAGAGATTTATCGGTTATGTACCCACACGCAAATACATATGCAAAATGATCAATGATTTTAGTTGTGAACAATTGAAGGTATTGATTCATTCTTGAAATCCAATTTTTCACTACTCCCATGGAACGTTGCTCCTTGTAAGGTTCAATGTTGTGCGTCTTTTTCATTTGTAGAACAATGTGGCTTGGTTGTTGACTAGGGTCGGTGTCATCAACATGAGTGACTCTCCAAGTACTTTGATTGTTGGTGTTGGTTGTTGAGATGGTTTCCCTTTTTGCATTACTTGATTGTTCCTGAATGTACATACTTGATTTTGCAATTCCTCCATGGTCATCTTCATCTCCCAAAACTCATTCAACATCCCTTACATCAATTCTTACAACCACGGATCCATGATTCCTGCATGCAACCAATGTTCAATTACTACTTCCTACTTCAATAGAGGGTTAACAAACCATTGAGACTACCGTTGGGACCTCAAAGGCTATCACTTGTTGATAATATTCCTCACCAAAATTGTAGATTGTGAAATCCCTACAAATCACTATTGGTCTAACCATATAACGGATTTCTACTTGCATGTTGAAAGGGAGAGCATTTGGTACATTTAGATCCATAACATCATAACAAATTGTCAAATCCCTCTCTCTGCCGTATACCACCACATGTAGAATCACTGGGTTTGGTGAATTCATCACTTTGTGCATGAACTCTGTTCCAAAATGATAAACAAGAGATACTCTCATTTTCTCACATTAGATGCACATAATCTTGATGTGGAATGGATTCAAGAATAAAAAGCTAAGTGCAAGAAATTTTCCTCCAAGCAACTCCATCTTGTGCTCTCTCTAAAACACTCCCTAAGTTTAACAATTGCACTATGTTTTCTCCCCTCAAAATTACTCAATTTCAATAGCGTGTGTTCTTCCAAGAGAGGTGATCCACTCTCTTGGATTAAAGTACATGCTTTGATACATTATAACACTCCGAGGACAAAAGAACTCCCCAAGAGAAATACAAGAGAGAAAACACAAGCTTCACACTCAATAAGTTGATGCCCCAAAGGAGCACCTTCTCTTTATTACATAGCATAGAGGATCCCCTCAAAGGAAGCTCCACCCTTGTATTAAATACATGGAATAGTGACATGTCAGCAACCTCTATCTTTAGATTAGTTGCTTGGATGGGCGACATGTTGGTCCTTGTCTTATTTGGTTGGTCAAACAGGTTTCACTAGAGGGAATATTTAGAGAATATTCTTGTAGGAATCTCAAAATCACATGGGTGAGATACCAATGGAAAGTTCTTGATAAGACAAACTTGGGAGGATGGAATGCTAGGCTTTCCTCCATTTAAAGGAAAGGAATCTACACATTTTTAAGGCCTAATCTATCTGTTTAGGTCTCCAAAATTAACTTTAAAGTTTTTAGGCTATTCTCGACTCCTACCCTATTTATAGTACTTTTTTGGTGATACCTCTATCTGATCTACTTATTCCATTATATATAACATCCTTCTAGATGCTACCAAACCAATTTTCACCTCTAGATAATATGTCTAGTTATTGGTATTACAACCAACCACTTTCATGAGTTTGATGAATGACATATTTTATCTATTCTTGAATAAATCTATTATCATTTTCCTTGATGACATCTTAGTCTATAGCAAGACAATGATGGAGCACAAGCAACATCTATGAGAAGTCCTCCAGATTCTACTATAGACTTAGTTGTATGCCAAAATCTCAAGGTGCAAGTTTGGTAAAGTCTAAAGTAGACTACTTGGGGGCATAGAGTAAATGCAAAAGGTATCCAAGTGTTAAGAAATAAAATAGAGGTCATTCAAAAATGAGGTGCTCTAAAAGATCAAACTCAACTCAAGAGTTTCTTGGGATTGATGGGGTTCTATTATTGATTTGTCTAAGACTTCTCCAAGGTTGCATAACCTCTAATGGCACTACTTGGCAAGGGAAAGAAGTGGATATGAGGAACCGCACAAGAATTGGCTTTTCAAGAATCAAAAGATACATTAATACATACACCAATCTTGAAATAGTATAACCACAAAACATCAAATCAAGCTAGCTACATATGCATTAGGCATTGCAATGGGAGCAATTCTACAACAAGAATGGAATGATGGATGATACTCAATTGCATATTTTTCTCAAATGCTATTACCAATAGAATGCAACTCTCACACCATTGAACAAGAAGAGTTGTCTATTTTTCTTGCAACCAAGCATTAGAAGCACTAACTTGGCAAGAAGGCATTTGTAGTAGAAATACACAACAAACTTCTAGTCTACCTTAAGACAAAGAAAGACCTATCTTGTTGATAGACTCAATGTGTAGATTGGAGACAACAATTCAACATGACTATCACATATGTGGAAGGCAAGAAGCAACATATAGATACATTCACCCAAATGCATATAGCAAACAATCTGGTGATAGAGATCAAGATGAACCCAAAATTCTAGGATTCTTATTGCTATAAAGACTAACCCATAGATTGTAGGAGCTCAATCATCCAAAAGCGTACTATGTACCTAAGGACTCACTTTTTATGATGGTAAGTTATAGATCCTGGATGCCCTAGACCTAAGAACCACTATCCTAGTAGAATGTCAATAATAGTAGTATATCATGATGTCATGCCATTTGTAGTGTCGCATCTAGATTGCTTGGACATTGGATTTCTAGTTATAGTAGTTAGAGTTATTTCAACAGTATCTCAAAGACTACTTTCTGACGGTCAGATTTTGTGTTTGGGGTACTGACTTCACGGTGAGGCCCATTGTCATTTTGCACCGTTTGCATTGTCGAGTGTGCCGTCAATGGGACCATTAGGGTTCAGACCTAGCTCAAGTCCAAGCGGTATACTTTCAAAGTGCAGCTCCAAAGAACTCACTTCTTTGATGTTGAGCCTTTGAGTTCCTGGCTATGGTGGACAGAGGCCGGCGAGTGTCACTTGGATTCTCTATGCTTGAGTGGGTGTGGCTTGACTGTAATTAGTGCCCAGTTGTTGGCAGTTTATAGAGTGACAGATCAAGTACTGATCTGAGTTGTGTTGAGTTGAGAGTGGTAAGCAATCTGATTACATCAAAGAAGTGAAATCATGGGGAAATCGGGTGCAAGAACTTTGAGTGTTGGTGGTATCTCCAAGCTTGGTGAATTGTTGGTAGCTCGATTCAAGTTCAGTGTTTCCTTAGTGTGCAGAAGCTCATTCGATTGATGCAGATTTGGCAATAAGGCAGACGGTGTGCAAAAGCGCTGGCCAAATTTTGAGCATAGAAGGAGCAAATTTCAAGTAGTGGTTGTGATTTTGAGCTCAAGAGGTGAAGGCAAGACCAATTTGCTATGAGTTGGGCTCAGAAAGTCAAATTGAAGGTGGAGTTTGGAAGCTATTCTTATAAATTTGTGATTTCGAGAAACCCATGTTGTCAATTTGGCTCAAGTAGAAAGTTAGCGGGGGATTTGGCGGATAGCCAACTTTAGGGTTTATGTCAAATTTTGGCTGGATTTTACATCAGATTTTGGCCAAATTTGGAGGAGTTTTGCTGTTTGGCCAGATTTGGAGGACTTTTGCTAGTTTTTGAGTACTTTCGCAAGTTTGGAGAAGTTTTGCTAATTTTGGAGGAGGTTCGAAGTGGCAAGAAGAAAGGCCTCATTTGGCTGAATTTCGGTGCCAATCTTGGGAGAGGTTCAAAGTGGCAAGAAGAAATGCCTCATTTGGGCATTTAGAGGCTTTGAGGTATAGTGCTTTGGGCTATGAGAGGCTACAAAGCCTAGAAGGGCCAGCAAGCCAGCTTGCTGACGTGAGGCTAGCTAGTTTAGAGTAGATCTTGGTCATTGGTTGGAAAAATCTGCCTTTCCTGCTAGATTGTGCACAATAGGGTTTGACCCCTAGATCTCTTGTTCCTAGATTGGTGCCCTAGCCAACTGGTCCACCCTCACTTGTTGTCCTAGTGACTATGCCACTGTTATCTATACACTTGTAGCTTTGGCTAGGAGAGGCAATTTGATCCCATTCTTGGTGATCCTGGTAGCTTAGGACTTAGATCCAAATTCTCTTATGTCAAATGCCAAATGGTGGTAGAGTCAGTCCCGTGTTGTTTTATGAGATGGAGGGTTTTTATTTAGATTTCTTGTGATTGGACCCCCTCCATTCTCTACTTCCTGTTTGTGCACCACGTTTGTGTGAGGTGCCTTAACTTTTGAGCGTTGGTGCTCTAGTGTGCTCTCGGTAGTGAGGCTCGAGTGATGACCAATCAGACTACCTTTGTTTCTTTCCGGTAAGGCAAGAAGTGATGACTTGCAGACCGTGAGAGTGCATGTTATGATGGCAGGTTACAGGTTGCCCTTTCCCCTAGTGTAGTTATCTTGGTGAGAGTTACATTAGTGGGTGGTGCTTAGTTGGTATTGGCACTTGGTGGTGTTGGCACGTGGTGGTTTTGGCACTTGGTGGGGTACTTGCGGTTGCGACTTGCGGTTGCAGTTGGTGGTTCTGGTTTGTTGTTGTGATTACTTTGTCACGATGGAGTTCTTTGGGGATTCCATAGGAGATAGCCCTGCAGTACGCAGTGGGTTTACTTGGAGTGGTGCTCAGCATCAGCCTGTATCTCAGGTCCCAATGAGGGAGGAGATTGACTCTGAGTTGGAGTTTGACATAGGAGCTGATTTAGTTGAGAGTACACTTGGTGTGTTTGCACCATTGTTGTGGGACATGGACAAGATTTATGGGGCCTCCAAAGGCCCTAGGTATTACTCAGTGTGACAACCCGGCAAATATCACTTTTGCGATAATCGGGTTAGTAAATTTTGTTCACACAGAGATACAATTCAGAAATGTCCAAATACAAAGTCAAACAGTAATATGTAGTTCTTCTTAGTTGCGTCTTTAATCTCTCAAGTAGAAACCACACCCTGAAGAGAGTAACAAGCACTGATTCATAGTCTTGTCACAAATTCACACTCCTTAATCACAACTCCTTCAAAAATTTTCCAAACAATCTTGATTGTGATGATTCAGGCTCTCCCAAAAATGACACTTCACTGCAAAACAACTTTGCCTCAGAATTATGTTCCACTCCTCCACTGAAGGCACAACTTCCTTGATCAAAATTGCTTCACATCAACCTCGCACTGCACTCACAAATGCAGAATACTACCAACACTACAATTCCTATCAGATCTGTCAAGGCATTGCTCCGATTGCACTTCACTCAGGATCAAACATACAGAATGAAGATCAAGGCTGCAGAATCCAACATCCAACAAGCACACTGACTTGCACTTTGAATTTCTCCACACACTCACAATTACAAACACAAAGTTGATACTCGGAATCAAGCTCAAGCGACGAGCACTACTTCACAGCACTTTGCTTTATCTATTCTCAGAATTATGAGCACTGAACAACATGATACTACAAATGCCACTCTTAAATAGTGAACAAATTGATAGTTCTAACAACTATACCGTTCTAAAACAACTCTTCTAACCTGCAGATCCAAAATGACAATGCACCTCTTCCTAACAACTCTACAAACCTGCATGTCCGAAATGACAATGCAACCCTTCATATCTGTATATTCAAATCTCAAATTGGTTTCTACTCCAATCCGATGTCTACTTCTTCTTCTACTTTCAAACCCAAACCCGAAGTAACTTTACTTCCTAATATTCTGTCCTCGAGTTTCACAACTCCTAATTCCTCCACTAATTCTAACACTTCTCCTTCCTGATCTGCAATTCTTATCATAATTAAGCCTTCTAAATCTCTATCTCCCGACCCACTCTTCTCTAAGGTGTCAAATGTCAAATCCGAAGACACCTGCACTCCTATCTCTCTTACTTCGGGTCTAACTACTATCAATTCCTTTACTAATTCTACTGTGTCATCATCAAGAATTGTAATTGAAAGCATGAATACACTATCTACACCTTTAATTTGTAACCCACTTTCCCTTAATCACTCATGTAACTGACCCAAAGACACTTACTGTCTGATCCTGCACTTTGGGTTGATTCACTACTGCTACTTCTCCTTCAATTCATGTTCCATATTTAATCAGAATTGAAATTGAAGTCATGGGTATCCTAACTATCTTCTTTCCCTACTCTAACTTCCTCTGATCCCTCTGGCAAAACTCCCGAAGTCATCTTCACTACACTCCGAGGTCCGGCTACCTCGGATTTAGTCATCTTTGTCTTGAGGCAAAGTCTCATGACCCGAAGTCATGTAAACCCGAAATCCAAAGTCCAAAGTCACATTGACCCAAAGACACCAAACTACTCTTCACATCTACTCCCAAAACTTCAAATGCTTGTAACTTCTTCTACAGACCTCCAAACTTTGCGATTTTGGTGGCAATGGAAAGCACTAAACAAAACACTTCCAATAAAATATAGCATGATTGATTTTGACTTGTGGTCACTTAGATATAGCCCCCGCAAGAATCCTGACCTGCAACTTCTCTTCCTCCTTCGGGCATGCCCTCCTTCAACGTCTGATCCGAGTTTTTTTCCTCCTTTGATACAAAGTAAACTTCTTCAGGTTTGATCTAGTCCGAGTCCCTCTTCCTCTAACACAAAGTTGACTCCCTTGAGCTTGATCAAAACACACGTTTCCACTTATTTCTTCTCCATTTGGTTTCAATTTGGTTTCAACAAGACACTTCTTCTTCAAAACGCATCCAAAATAAAAAATGTGGGTACCACACTTAGGTATAGTGGGTACCATTGAGTTGGATGACTTCATCCAGGAGTTTGATAGTTGAAGTGATATGTAGCAAATGCGGAACCCGACTTTTTTTACACCCTTCATGGCATGGAAGGGGTTGTTTCAGCATCAGGAGGGTCTGCCAATGGATGACTACCATGAGTTCAAGAGAGCTCATTTGGAGTAGATTGAGTTACGGAGATAGTATTGGTCTCCGAACTATGTCTCTATCACTTCAAGTTTGGTGGCCAAGAGTAGATTGGTTGTACCTACAAGTTCTAGCTCGAGTAGTGTTGGTGGAGCTAGTGGAAGTGCACTAGCGGGAGATAGTGCTACTACGAGTGGAGGTACTATTGCAGGAGGTGGTGTGGTACCGGGGTTTAACCCCATGGTGGAGTTCTTCTTGTGTTTGAGGCAGAACTACCAAGGAGTGCGGATTGACAAGCTGAGGAGCTTGTAAGAGTTCCAGTGGAAGGTTGGAGAGAGCCTACGCGAGGCATACTCTTGCATGAGGCGGCTGATCAGTTTCACTCAGGGAGTTACTGAGGCCCAAGCAGTCCAGTTTTGGTATGGGATATTGGATAGGGAGTTATGTAGTTTGTGATGCTGCATTGTTGCATGCTTCTTTGCTCACTTTGGCAGTAGTCTTTGGTTTGGCTGAGCGTATTGAGCTCAACATAGTGGAGGAGAAGGTGGTGACATCTGGATTTGGTAGGGAGACCTCATCCACAGTTGTGACTTCTTCTAGATTGCCATAGAGTGCACCACGCCCAGTTGGTTTTCAAGGACAGGGTGGACAGCCCAGATCCTATGGAGCGAGTGGAGGGCCTAGTGGAGTTAGACCCTTACCTTCATTTTTGGGTCAACAGCAGCCAGCAGAGTGGTGGTGTTGCTTGTTGGACTTGTGGTGGACCTCACCATTGGAGAGAGTGTACTCAGGGTAGTGGAATTGATACCTCAAGTGCATCACAGCCAACACAGGGGCAGTGTGAGCATTGCCATAGATTTGGTCACACAAGTGACCAGTGTTTTGACCTACATCCGGAGTTACGGAGTGGTAAGGCTATTATGGCAAGTAGTAGAGGAGCTCTAGTTCATGGAGGACAAGGTGGTAAAGGTGGTGGTAGAGGATCTACACCTAGTAGGGGTGTAGTACTTGCCTTGCTTTTGACACAGCTATGGCTACTCGGATTGAGCAGTTGGAGCAAAGATTGGCTAGTATGGCTATTGCTCAGAGGAGATCAGATTCGGGTGTTGAGGCTTCCACCTCAAATGCTAGTGATAGAGATGCTTTGGACTTCATGTGCAGAGCAGCACAAGTGGATGCATCTGCAGCAATGACTAGGAGTGCAATACGTGCTCTAGAGCCTAGAGGAGCATCAATGGAGTTGGACCCACAGAGAGGAGAGGTTGGGAGACAAGTCAAACTTCCCCAGTCTTTCATGCTATCTAAGGTATTGCAGATGACATCCATGGTTCCTAAACGTTCTAGTGCAGGTGTGGTAGGTAGTGATGGAGTGCCTGATGGACTACTTGCTAGTCAGCCACCTACTACTACATAGACTGAGTTGTGGTACCCACATTTTTTGTTTTTTTTGAAATAGAGAAGAAGAAGTGTATAGGGAAGTCGGATTGCACCTGTATGGCTGAAGAGGGCAAAGAAAAGAGTCTTTGGGATGAAACCCAAGGTAATACAACTTTGGTTCATAAGGCAAAGTACTCAAAATTGCCCTATTAGCATACAACCCGAAGTAAGAAGGCTTTGTATCGGGGTGCTCAACCCAAGGCAAGGACAGTGTAACAACTTTCCTTTGGGATGAGAAATTCAAGAAGGGACTATTCAAAAACCGGTGGTCATACGCATGAAGGACACTTGACAGTGACAGGAGCATGCAAGAGGTGTGATTTCTTGGTAGAAACTTGAATTGAAGAGAGACAAAGAAGGCGTGACTCTATAAAAATCGGGCTAAAGACGAAGCAATGACAAGTAATTTTCCTTTGCCGTTGAGGAGTCATCTTGTAGGAGATCATGGGAAGGGAAGTAGAGTCAAAGACGCATTGGTGTGTAGAGGAGAATTTGAGAGAGCTAATCCGAGAGACAATGAGGAAGAAAGAAAGATGGGAGGAGGGAAGAAGAATGCCAAATTCACAATGAGAAATCATGCGATTTGGAGATTAGATGTGATTGCAAGAATTGAAGTCTTGAACCAACTTTGGATCATATTCTTGGCATGGAACTGGAATGTGAGCTTTCCGGGATTCATGACTGAGATAATTGAGAGTAGATGTCTTGATGGTCCCAAGGAAGAGGAGAAGAGAGGAAATCTGGCTCGCTGGATGAAGTCAAATTGGAGATTAGTATTCAGGAGAGAAGTAGGCACGGAGTAGGGTGCCATGTTCTTGGGGAAGGGAGAAGTAGCAGAAGAAACCCAAGAAGTGAGAGATGCATTTTCTTTGAAGCTTACAAAGAATGGGTATAAAGTAGAGAGTTACAAGGATCATGTCAAGCAAGGGATCGTGAGTGCTCTCATGGCAATCTTGAAGCCGGAGAGAACGACTTATGTGATGAAGCACCAAGCGGTGTTCTTCCATAAGATGTTTGCAAGAGAGCCAATTAATTGGGCGAGGTGCTTCCATGGGCAAACAAGACAGATAGTGTGGAATTTGCAAGATAAATTGCCTCTGCATTACATTGTGCTATTTGTAGCACATTTCTATCTGGGCTAAATTTGCTCAATGCGGTGGAGCGCAATAGAATGGTGTCGCATTTCTATCTTGACTTAAGAAAGGAGGTCAATGCAGAGGAACAGCAGTACATTCTTCAACTTAGGAGCAGTGATGAGTACTACATGCAGACGGGGAAGAGTATGCAGGTGGACGTTAGTACTCCAAAGTTGAAGAAGAGGAGTTGACAAGGAGAAGGAGAAGACATTGAGAGAACAAGACCTCGGAAGACCAAAAGGGTAAACCTGAGGAAAGGTATTGTAGTAATCGCGTTGTTAGAGGAAGAATCGGAAGGCAAAGCCGAGTGCAAGTCCGAAGACTTGGAATGCGAGGAAGAACCCGAGCTCACACTACAAAGTGGAGACACGAGTAGTGACAGCAAAGATGGAGGAGAGATGACGTTGATACCCATAGAAGAAGAAGAAGCCAGGATGGAGACAAAGGAGGAAGGTAACGTGAAGTTAGAAGATGAAGTGCCAGAGCAGGAGGAGAGAAAAGTAACCATTCAAAGAGGAGTTTGTTCAAGGAGAAAAGCAAAGTGTGAAGCGGGTCCAAGCAATGTAAGAGAAGAGGAGAATGCAAGTTCCGGAAGTGAAGCATTTGTTTTGATACGACTATTGCAGCAAAGAAGGCGAGTATTGAGAGAAGAAGAGGTGAAGAAGAAGATCACTCCACAAGTCAAGGTAGACACTAGTGAAGGAGTGGAGTACCTGTGGGAGGTTTTGTGTCCTTTGTTGGTGAAATTGGAACACAGGAAGAAGGAAATGCAGTCAAAGTGTCCGAAGGTGAAGATTGTGTTGCAGGTGTTACCCCAATTGGAAGAAGAGAACTCAAAATTCAAGAAGAGTATAATCTGAGGAGAGGAGGAAAGGGAAGTACTACAAGTAGAGACAGTAGTACAAAATCAAATAATTGAGAACTTGAGGAGAGAAGCAAGGAATCAAGAGGAACTTGTAAAGCAGAGTGACATAGCAAGGGAGAGACAAGTAGCTGAGAATGAGATCTTGAAGTAGCAGTTTGCTGATTCAAGATTAGAGATTATCCATGCTATGGCAAGAATAGGCAAGAAGGAACAAGAGCTCAATAGGGTGATGGAGAGTGTAGAAGAGAAGAAGCAGCTGTGGCAATGAGAGTTGACCGTGCAATATAGAGAAGGAGAAAGGTTGAGAGAATTACTTTGCAATCAAGAGGAGAGGATTGTATAGAAGGAGAAGAAGGAGGTTGTGAAAGCCGAGTTTGAGGCGGAATTGGCAATGTAGCGAGAAGATTGGCTTGCAGATTGGGAAAGGGAGAGGAAAATGAGATTGAAGCCATTGAAGGAGATCGTAATCAGGATGAATGCAATGCTGAGTACAGAGGCCAGTGTGCATATTGAAGAAATGCACATTGGCCACACAAGTTGCAGTTGTTGGTGCAAGAGACAAGGAGGAGACATGCAAAGGACACAGACTTGAATGCGTTGTTGATCAGTCTCAGAACTCGTGTAGATAGGAAGATATTGGAAGTAGAAGACAATATAACAATTAGATTAGACTTAGTGAAATAAGAGATAGATAAACTTCCAAAAGATGTTAGAGCAAAACCCAAAGTAGATGAAGTAGGAGTGCAGATATCTTTGGAGTTACCATTGGAGACATTAGAGAAGTGTGGGTCGGGAGATAAGGAGTTAAATAGATTACCCACAAATTTCAGATCAGGAAAGAGATTGTTAGATTTAGTAGAGGATGTAGGAGTTATGAACCCGAGGACAGAGTAGTAGGAAGTAAAGTTACTTTGGGTCGGGTTTGAAAGCCGAGGAAGAAATAGACATCAGATTGGATTAGTAACAAATTTGAGATTTGAAGAGGCAGATATGAAGAGGTGCATTGTCATATCGGATCTGCAAGTTTGTAAAGTTGTTAGGAAGAGGTGCATTAGGAAGATAACTCTCGATTGCTTCACTATTTAAGAGTGGCATTCTTAGTCATATGTTGTTCAGTGCTCATAATTCTGAGAATAGATAAAGCAAAGTGCTATGGAGCAATGCTCGTCGCTTGAGCTTGATTCCAAGTATCAACTCTATGTCTATAATTGTGAGTGTGTGGAGAAATTCAAAGTGCAAGTTAGTGTGCTCGTTGGATGTTGGATTCTGTAGCCTTGATCTTCATTCTATGTGTTTGATCTTGAGTGAAATGCAATCAAAGCAATGTCTTGATAGATCCAAGAGGAATTGTGCTATTGGTAGTATTCTACATTTGTGAGTGCAGCACAAAGTTGATGTGAAGCAATTTTGATCAAGGAAGTTGTGCCTTTAGTGGAGAGGTGGAACACAATTTTGAGGTGAAGTCGTTTTGTAGTGAAGAGCCATTTTTGGGAGAGCCCGAATCATCACAATCAAGATTGTTTGGAAAGATTTGATAAAGTTGTGATTAGGGAGTGTTAATTTGTGACAAGACTGAGAATCAGTGCTTGTTACTCTCTTCAGGGTGTGGTTTCTACCTAAGAGATTAAAGAAGAACTACATTGTTACTATTTGCTTTATATTTGGACATTTTTGACTCGTATACCTGTGAGAACGAACTTAATTTACTTGATTACCGCAAAAGTGATATTTGCCGGGTTGTCACATGAGTCTAGCATGATGTTGGGGGCGGCTCAACTGATTATGCGGCATCCTTTGTTTTCAGCCAGTGATATGTTTACATTGGGAGTTGACCAAGCTCTAGTGTTCCGGTTGGCTGCCATGTTATGTGAGAGTATGGATGGGGTGGTTCCTACTACTAGAGCATAGGTGGTTGGTAGTGGAGCTGACTTGGTTGAGGAGCATGGGATCCATTCAGCGACCAATGGTTTATGGCAGGCAGCAACGGCTAGACTGGAGGAGTTGCCAGCTAGACCGGCCTTTGAGAGAGCGCGGTTTACACCTGGTGTTGTCCTATTGGATAACCAGAGGGGGATTTTCCATTTGGTGGGACCTTTAGGGAAGGTCTATACACCACCAAGGAATGTTGGGGAAGGCTGCAGTTGTCGGTCTGGAGTTACGGAAGACCAATATGGAGAGGTGTCCATTTCAGATCCAGACATCTCTAGGTGGTGGTTTGACATAGTACATCACACATGGGGAGCTTGTTGTCCAGGTTCAGCCTGGTCATCCAACTGATAGCTTAGTGGTGAGAGCTTAGGCTATTGTGACAATAGCTGAGTCATGTGATATGCTAGTTGGGGGAGCAATGTTATACCCCATGGGTTTAAGTATTGATTATTGGGAGGAGACAACCTCCTATAGACCAAGTTGGCAGTCTGGTGAGGGACGGGTATGTTGCCTACCAGTACGCTTCAGTAGTGGCAATCTTGGCTCACTACAGCCCGAGACCATGGCAGCATCAGTTTTAGCTTTCAATGGTGCAGTTACTTGGCCTGGGGACTTGTTGGAGTGGAACGCCTATGCAGAGGATACTCCAGTACCATAGGAGATCACGCGGCTTTGGAGTACAAGTGGAATTGTTCCATCCACCTTGGATGTTCCATTGTGGAGTTCAAAGGAGGTGTTGCAACAGCATGCAGATCAGTTGGTGCAGTAGGCTTGGAGTGGAGCCTTCGTACCATCAAGAGATGAGTGTGAGGATGAGCCTCTAGAGTTGATTGCTTTGACACCTCTAGATACCACACTCATTGCTTGGCAGTATCTTATGTCTATTGGAGTTGTTCGATGGGAATAGTACCGGATTAGTTGCGGTGTTATAGGCGGGTATACGAGTACAAAGGTACTTGTATGTAGAGAGAGATGAGATTGCTAGGAGAGTCTCTCTACATCATGTGGCACACTTGGCCTATCGGTATCCGGAGTTATTACCGATGTCAGCAGTCAGAGGTTACCAAAAGGCCCTACTCGTAAACATTTCCTTACTGGGAGCGCATGACCTAGAGAGACATGGGCCTATTCACTTGGTGATTTCTGGATGGTCATGTCAGGGACATACACATGCAGGCCACGGTTTAGGTCTTCAGGATCCTTTTTCTGGTGTGTTTTGGGAGATGTTACGAATACTATGACATCTCCAGGTTCATCAATCCATTTCTCCAGCTTACCTTTTGGAGAACGTTCCTTTGATGGGTGATTCTCGCACCAGATTGGTGGCAAGTACACATCAGGTCCATTCTTGGATGGGACCTGTTGTATTGTTAGATGCAACTAGAGTGGGATCATAGGCTCATTGTCTTTGTCTTTGGTGGACGAACCTCTTACCCAAGGAGGTTCTACAACGTGCTTATGATGGGATTCAGCGACTTGACCACATCCTTGTTGATGATATCTTGGATGTTGGGCATTAGTCTCAAGCAGTGGTAGTGGCTGATAGGTCACCTATGGCAATGGTGAACCTAGTTGGATAGCCTAGAGTTGCATTTCCCACACTCATGAGTTTCCCAGGCTCTCATGCTTTTCGAGAGGGAGGATCTGGACTTGTTTGGGACTCATAGTTACAATAATTGGTGGAGCCCAATGTTGATGAGAGAGAGCGGGCAATGGGTTTTTGTACCGGTATTACCACTGTTCCAATAGTGTCAGAGGCATCCAGGCGTTAAATGTAAGGTCAGGCTATGGACCTAAATTGTTTGACCTTGATTGTGAGCCTTGGCTTGGCAGAGCAGCTTAGGATGCACTTGATAGGCATCACCACTCGGACACTTGTGAGCCATGTGCCTATCAAGATGATTCAGGCACATGCTGGGGGCGATGGATCAAGTGGACATGGTATTCTTGGGACACATCCAGTAGCTACTAGGGAGAGTGGTCTACTTGGAGTCCATCCAGGTGAGCGTGGGCTACTTGGATTTTACCCTTGGTCCACATGGGATGCAGCTAGAGGATGTGTGGAGCTTGCAGCCAGAGTGGAGGGAGTTTTTCACACAGAGGTTGGGACCTCTAGTGGTTGGGAGCATGAGACTATTGCTCCCAAAGGCCCAGTGTAGTAGCCAGTCAGTATGTCTTCCACTCCTACAACATTTACAGAGGATACTTGGGAGCCAGATCTTAGACCCAAGCTTACTAGAGAGGAAAGACGGAGGGTTTGGAGGTTCTTGAGGGGTCACACGAGTTGTTTTGCCTTCAATATGAAGGATTTGGGTGCTTTGAAGGGACCTGGTATACGGATTGAGCTGACTAGTGACACACTAGTTTTCCGACATCCTTATCAATATAGTGATATGGAGAGGACATTGATTCAAAGTCAAAGGAGTGACCTTTTTGAGGCTGGTTTGGTGGAGATTTCACATGAAGAGTATGCATCAGCAACAGTGATTCCAGCCAAGAAGGATATGCATGGCAACTACACAAATAGGCAGATGTGTGGAGATTACTGTCCTATCAACCGACAGACCAGGGCTGATCAATATGCCATGC
Source organism: Lunularia cruciata (assembly GCA_948567375.1). Taxonomy (NCBI): domain Eukaryota; kingdom Viridiplantae; phylum Streptophyta; class Marchantiopsida; order Lunulariales; family Lunulariaceae; genus Lunularia; species Lunularia cruciata. The sequence continues at coordinate 52,026,066 of OX419762.1, read as the reverse complement.
CTACACCGGAGGAGATTTTTGATGCGATTGGGCATGCAAAGGTCTTTAGTACTTTGGATCTTTGAGCGGGATATCATCCGTTGCCAATCAAGGAGGAGGATAAGTCCAAGACAACATTTTGGACTATTGATCCTCACGACAAGGATGTGTTATATCAATGGAAGTTCTTACCGTTTGGATTAAAGAACACTCCTGCTGAGTTCCAGAGGGTCATGGATAGGATCCTAGCTGGATTGGATTTTGCTTAGTGTTATATTGATAACATTTTAGTCTATAGCACTATTGTGGAGGAGCATGAGAGACAATTTTTGGAGGTATTTGAGAGGTTGAGATCTCATGGACTCAAATTACATCTTGGGAAGTGTAGGTTCTTCCACGATCAGGTTGAGTATTTGGGTCACACTATCTACCCCGGAGGACTTGGTGTTCAGTAGACCAAGGTGGAGGCTATTGCACGTATTCCTTGGCCTATGGATGTGAGCAGAGTGCGAGCATTCCTTGGGTCGGCAAACTTCTATTGCCGCTATGTTAGAGGATTTAGTGCCATTGCCAAGGCCTTGACAAAGCTGACCAAGCTTACACATGAGAGGTGTTGAGCATGAGAGAGCTTTTGTAGAGCTCAAGGAGAGGTTGACATTTGCTCCTATTTTGAGGAGACCGATCAGAGGATGACCATTTCAGGTTCATACTGATTGGAGTATGTTGGGGCTTGGAGCGCTACTCACCCAACATGATGATGAGGAGGAGGAGTTTGTGGTGGCCTATGCTAATTGCTCTAACAATTCAGCGAAGGCAAAGTATAGTTCATATGAGGGAGAGTGCTTGGCAGCAGTTTGGGCAATAGCACATTTCCGATGTTACCTATTTGGTAACCCCTTCACTCTCATCACTTATCATCAGCCACTGAAGTGGTTGATGGAGTCCGACAAGCTTTCAAGGAAGCTTGCATGATGGGCTCTGATGTTACATGAGTATGATTTCATGATTGTTCACAGACCTGGAGTAGTGAACCGTGATGCAAATGGGTTGAGTAGAAACCCATGTCCCAGCTAGCAGGATCAGATTGGAGCACGTTGGCATGGTGAGACAGATGAGGAGATGGTGCCAAGTTGGCATGCATCGGCCTTTCTGTGTATATTTGCAAAGGCTTTGGTGGTATCTCTCTCAACACATACAGGAGGAGTTATTGAGGTCATAGATCCAGAGAGTGAATATATTGGTATAGTTCAGCGAGACATTCATGATGATGTCTTAGTGATGGACTATCTTTGCACTGGTGTCGTGGGTGGCACAGTTGGGGCCAAGGAGAGAGACCATGTTCTTCAGCAAGCCCAACGGTTCAGATTGGAGGGCAGATACCTTTTGCATGTATGGGAGGATAGTAGAGTGCGAGTAGTACCACTTCCATCTCAGAGACCATAGTTGGTCCGTCATGCTCATGAGGAGCTAGGACATTTTGGAGTAAAGCATACATATAGCTTACTCTAGAGTCATTATTGGTGGCACGGTATGCAGACCGAGGTATAGCAGTTTGTTGCCAGATGTGTGCTTTGTGGCTAAGTTAGAGCATCATTCAATGCTCCTACGCCACAATTACACCCATTACTTATCATGGGATTGGGTTACCGTTGGAGTTTGGACTTTGCCGGACCTTTACCGCTGATTGTGAGACATCATCGGTATGTTTTGGTGATGGTGGAGCACTTCTCCAACTGGATTGAGTTGGTGGCACTTCTTGACAAGTCTAGTGAAGAGACAACTTACTTGCTCCTGGATCGAGTTCTTAGTCATTTTGGTGCACCAGCTGAGGTTTTGACTGATCAGGGTATAGAGTTCTTGGAGGAGTTTCAGGTCTTGTGTGACAAGGCTTTGATTGATCACCGTACTACCTCTCGAGATCACCTTGAGGCAGATGGCTTAGTAGAGAGAGTGGTTTAGACGGTGAAGAGAGGATTGCAAAAGTATGGTTTGCAGAGAGGCCACTTGGGAGATTGGGATCTCCAATTACCTTGGTTGGCCATGGGCTATCGGTTCAGCCGGCAAGCCTCCTTAGCATCCTTCTCTCCATACTTTCTACTCTATGGATGAGATCCAGATTTACTTGCAGCCATTTGTCGATATGGTACTGTAGTTTTGGACTTGGATGACCCCGATGTATGGATGAGCGCATGTTCTCAGCGGGTAGAGATCTTTTGGAGAGTGATGCCAATGGCCTTTGAGAACTTGGCAATTGCTCAACATAGAGATACTTTATGCTATGCTATCATTTGAGGAGGAGGTTATAGACCCTCACTCAATCCATCGATTTCATCCAGGAAACTATGTATATCTACAACAGACAACACCAACAACACTTGATGTTTTGACAGGCCGCACTGTCTTGAGAGTGCATGAGGTTTTGCCATCTGGATTCCTTGTGTTAGAAGGACGTGATGGTGTTGTTTGGAAGGATCATATGCGCAATTGTGCGCCATGCCACCTCCCAAACATTGATGGTACTATGGACCCAAGCTTGGCACTTGTACGTGCAGGCTTGAGGTTTATGTTATGTGGCTCTTCTGGTGGAGCTACTACTATGTTAGTGTGTGATAGCTGTTCGAGAGGATAGCATATCGCATGTATGACTCCTCCCCTCAAGGTTGTTCCTCAGGGATAGTGGTTATGTCCTAGATGTACTTGACCTATAGCTAGTTCATTCTTTATATGGTATAGATTGCAGACAGTCGACTAACGATGGGGCTCCATAGCACCCGGCCTCTTGATCTTTGCCCATTATAGGGTATACCATATACTTAGAGTAGATGGCTATATGGAGTTAGAGGGACCTAACCGCCAGCTAGGGGGGCAATTGTGGCACTTTAGAGTCTATGTATGATTTATGTGTGAGTTGTGCTTCGAGAGTGTATGATGTTGATAGTGATGTATGTTGTGTAGCAATGTATATACGCATGACAACTATCACGCTATTTGTAATGTTGTATCTAGATTGCTCGGACACTAGAGTTCTAGTGATAGTAGTTAGAGTTATTTCAGCAATATCTCAGAGACTACTTTCTGACGGCCAGATTGTGTGTTTTGGGTACTGACTTCATGGTGGGGCCCACCGTCACTTTGCACCGTTTGCACCGTTGAGTGTGCCGTCAGCAGGACCGTTAGGGTTCAGACTTAGCTCAAGTCCAGGGGGTATACTTTCGAAGTGTAGCTCCAGAGAGCTCACTTCTCTGATGTTGAGCCTTCGAGTTCCTGGCTATGATGGACAGAGGCCGGCGAGCATCACCTAGATTCTCTATGCTTGAGTGGGTGTGGCTTGACTGTAATCAGTGCCCAGTTGTTGGCAGTTTATAGAGTGACAGATCAAGTACTGATCTGAGTTGTGTTGAGTTAAGAGTGGTAAGTAATCTGATTATTGTGGCACTTTAGAGTCTATGTATGACTTATGTGTGAGTTGTGCTTCTATAGTGTATGATGTTGACAGCGATGTATGTTGTGTAGAGATGTATATACGCACGACAATGATTCTACTATTGCAGGTCACATTGGAATGGATAAGATCTCAGATGCAATCAAATGTCATTACTATTGGTCCAAGATGAGCAATGATGTGATGGAATATGTTTGAAGCTACCTACTTTGTCAACAAAATAAAGCCTCTAATCAAGCTCCCACAAGATTCCTTCAACTCCTCCCTACTTCTACACAATGTTATCAACATTTTTGTTTCTAAAATCTAATAAGGTGTGAAGAATGCTAAGCACACATTGCAGATTGCCCCAAATCAATACATAAAATATGTAGATGCACATCATAGGCACATGGAGCTTAACATTGGGGATCAAGTGTGGCTATCCACAACTAACCTCACAATAGTTGGCCCTTGTGAACCAAGACCTCATTTTATTGGGCCTTTTCTCACACTCCATCGAATTAGCGTAGTGGCCTATCACCTCAAGCTACTAGCACACATGAAGATCCATCTAGTGTTCCATGTTTCCTTACAGCATAAAAATGCAGCCCAACCACCCAACTTTCCTTCCATACAAGAAGTTAGATCTTGTCCACACTCATTGATGTCACAGAGGAATATGAAGTTGTGACAACCCGGCAAATATCACTTTTGCGGTAATCGGGTAAGTAAAGTTCATTCATGCAGAGATACGAGTCAGAAATTTCCAAATACAAAGCAAACAGTAACAATGTAGTTCTTCTTGAGTTCTTCTTTAGTCTCTCAGGTAGAAACTACACCCAAAAGAGAGTAACAAGCACTGATTCATAGTCTTGTCACGAATTCACACTTCATAATCACAACTCCATCAAATCTTTCCAAACAATCTTGATTGTGATGATTCAGGCTCTCCCAAAAATGGCACTTCACTGCAAAATGACTTTGCCTCAGAATTGTGTTCCACCCTTCCATTGAAGGCACAACTTCCTCGATCAAAATTGCTTCACATCAACCTTGCACTGCACTCACAAATGCAGAATACTACCAACACCACAATTCCTCTCAGATATGTCAAGGCATTGCTCCGATTGCACTTCACTCAAGATCAAACACACATAATGAAGATTAAGGTTGTGGAATCCAACATCAAACAAGCACTCTGACTTGCACTTCAAATTTCTTCACACTCACAAACACAAGTACAACGTTGATACTTGGAATCAAGCTCAAGCGATGAGCACTACTTCACAACACTTTGCTTTATCTATTCTCAGAAATTATGAGCACTGAACAACATCTGACTGCGAATGCCACTCTTAAATAGTGAAGCAATCGACAATTATCTTCCTAATACACCTCTTCCTAATGACTCTACAAACCTGCAGTTCTGAAATGACAATGCAACCCTTCATATCTGCCCCTTCAAATCTCAAATCGGTTTCTACTCCGATCCAATGTCTACTTCTTCTTTGGCTTTCAAACCCAAACCCGAAGTAACTTACTTCCTACTACTCTATCCTCGGGTTTCATATCTTCTACTTCATCTACCAGATCCAGCAATTCTCTTTCTTGATCTGAAATTCCACTAGTGGGTACTCTATCTAATTCCTTATCTCCCGACCCACTCTTCTCTAATGTCTCCAATGGTAACTCCGAAGACATTTGTACTCCTATGTTATCTACTTCGGGTTTTGCTCTAACATTCTTCCGAAGCTTCTCTATCTCTATTTTCACTAAGTCTAATCTGATTGAAATGTTGTCTTCTACTTCTAATATCTTCTTGTCTACACGATTTCTTAACTTAATCAACAAAGTGTTCATATTGGTGTCTTCCGCCTGTCTTTGCCTCGTCTCTTACACCAACAACTTCAACTCGTGCAGTCTCATTTCTTCAATTCAAACGCTGGCCTTTGTACTCAACATCACGTTCATCCTAAGGAAAATCTCCTTCAACGGCTCCAATCTCATCTTCCTCTCTCGCTCTCGATCTGCAAGCCAGTCCTCTCGGTACATTGCCAACTCTGCTTCAAACTCAGCTTTCACCGTCTCCTTCTCCTTCTCCTTCTATACAACCTTCTCCTCTTGATTACAAAGTAACTCTCGTAATCTTTCTTCTTCTCTATATCATATCGTCAACTCTTGTTGCCAGAGTTCCTTCTTCTCTTCCATATTCTCCATTACTCTATTGAGCTCTTGTTCTTTCTCTGCTACTCTCACCATAGCATGGATAATTTCTAATCGTGAATCAGCAAACTGCTATTTCAAGATTTCGTATTCTGCTACTTGTCTCTCCCTTGCTATGTCACTCTTCCTCACAAGATCCTCTTGATAGCTCACTTCTCTCTTCAGGTCTTCAATTACTTGACTTCTCTCTACTGCCTTTGCTTGCAAGACTTCCCTTTCCTCCTCACCTCGGGTTACACTCTTCTTCAACTCCGAGTTCTCTTCTTCTAATCACGCTAATACCTACAACACAATCGTCACCTCCGGACATGTCGACTGCATCTCCCTCTGCTTGTGCTCCAACTTCACCAACAATAGACACACATTTTCTTGCACTCCACTCCATTTCTCGCACATACTTCTTCTGGCATAGAAATCTCCTTCCTTACCTCTTCTTCACCCGATACTCGCCTTCTCCTCTGCAGTCTTCATATCGGAATTGATGCCTCACTTCCCGAGCTTTCTCCTACCTCTTCCTTTGCTTTACTCGGCCCCGCTTCACACTTCACCTTACATCTTGAGCAAACTCCTTGCTGTACTGCGATATTCTTTTCTTCGGGCACAGTTACTTTGTCTTCCAACTGCGTGTTGTCTTTGGCTTCCATCTCGGCTTGCACTTCTTCTTCTTTGTATTCGTCAACCGCCGGTACCGATGTCATCTCTCCCCCTCCATCGCTATTGCTGCTCGTATCTCCGCTCTGCAGCGTTAGCTTAGGCTCTTCCTCGTGTTCCGAGTCTTCAGTTTTGAGCTCGGCATCTCCTTCTGAGTCTTCATTCTCCGACTCAATTACCACCATACCTCGCCTTGGGTTGCCTCTCCTCGTCTTCTGAGGTTTCTTGATGTCTTTGGCTTCACCTTGCCGACCTTTCTTCTTTGGCGTCAGAGTACTTGCTTCTATCTCCACGCTCTTACCCGTCTTCGTGTAGTAATCATCTGTGCTTCGGATTTGGAGAATGTATTGTTGTTCCTCCACGTCGACTTCTCTTCTCAAGTTGGGATGGAAGTGAGACACCATTCTGTTTTGCTCCGCCGAATTGAGCAAATTCAACCCGAGGTAGAAATGTGATGCAAACGGCACGATGTAGTGTGGAGGCAACTTATCCCGCAAATTCCACACCATCTGTCTTGTCCTCCCATGGAAGCACCTCGCCCAATTAATAGGTTCTCTTGCAAACAACTTATGGAAGAACACCACTTGGTGTTTCATCACATAATTTGTTCTCTCCGGCTTCAAGATTGCCATGAGAGCACTCATGATCCCTCTCTTCACTGGATCCTTGTAACTCTCAACCTTATACCCATTCTTCGTTCTCTTCAAAGAGAAAGCATCTCTCACCTCCTGAGTCTCCTGAACTATCTCTCCCTTCCCCAAGAACGTGGCTCCATGCTCCGAGCTTGCCTCCTTCCCGAGTACAAGTCTCCAATCCAACTCTGTCCAGCGAGCCGGATTTCCTCTCTTCCCTTCTTCCTTGGGTCCATCGAGACACTTACTCTTGATGATTTCTGTCATGAATCCTGGAAAGCTTACATTCTAGTTCTATGCCAAAACTGTGATCCAAAGTCGGCTCAAGACTTTGATCCTCACTATAATGTCTAACCTCTGAATTGCATGATTTCTCACTACAAATTCGGAGTTCTTCTTTCCTCCTCCCATCTCTTCTACTTTCTCACTCTCTCTTGATTTCACTCTTGCGACTTCTCCCTTGCGCACTAACACGATTCCAACTCTATTTCCCTTCCCCCGATCACCTGCAAGACGACTTCTCAACGGCAAAGGAAAATTACTCGACATTTTGTCATTGCAAGTTCAATTTTTATAGAGTTGCGCTTCTTCGTCTTTCATCACTTCAAGTTTCTACCGAGAAATCACACCTCCGGCATGCACCTGTCACTATCAATCAACCTTTGCGCGTATGGGCCGCCAGTTTTCAAACGGCCCCTTCTTGAATTTCTCGCCCTGACAAAAGGTTGTTAGACTGTCTTTGCCTTGGGTTGAGCTCCCCCCAATACAAAGACAATTTACTTCGGGTTGTATGCTGACAGAGCATTTCCGAGTACTTCGCCTTATGACCCAAAGTCACTTTACTTCGGGTTTCATCCCGAAGACTCTTTTCTTTGCCTTCTTTGGCCATATAGGCACAATTCGACTTCTCTATACACTTCTTCTCCTTTATTTTGGAAAAAAAACAAAAAATGTGGGCACCACAAAAGTCAAACACATTCTCTAGAAATGCATCCATGATACCCACCATCTATGTGTGGAATATCATATATTGGAAAGGATACCCATTGCATAAGGCAACATGGGAGCCACTAGATAACTTGATACATGCACCAATGTTAGTGCAATCTTTTGAGCAATAGCTTTGCAAAAAGGACAGTGCATCTTAAAAGGGGGGAGGTTTGTAATATCATGTAATCTTTTGAGGATAAGAGACCTTAAGAGAAACACAAGAGAAGAAACATAAGCTTCACACTCAATCCTCCTATGCCCCAAAGGAGCACCCTCTCTTTATTATGTAACAAAGATGATCCACTCAAAGGAAGCTCCATCCTTGGATCAGATACATGGATTGGTAACATGTCAGCAAGCTCTTCCCTTAGATTAGTTGCATGGATGGGTGACATGTTGGTCCTTGTCCTATTTCGTTGGTCAAACATGTTTGACCAAAAGGAATCTTTAGAGAATCTTCTTATAAGAATCTCAAAATCACATGGGTGAGTTATCATTGGAAAGCTCTCAATGAGACAAACCTGGGAGGAGGGAATACAAGCCTTTCTTGTGTTAGGAGTGGGGAGGAAGAGAATTTGTACATTTTTTAGGCCTAATTCATCCATTTAGACCTCTAAAATTGACTCTGAAGTTTTTAGGCTATTCTCGGCTCCTTCCCTATATTAGAAGTACTCTCTTGTGATGATACCTCTATCTGATCTACTTAGTCCATTATCTATAACATCCTCTTAGATGCTACCAAGCTAATTCTCACCTGTAGATAATATATCTAATTACTTGTATTACATTTTCATGTTTTTTTTGGCTCTTGCTCTATTCATAGAAGTGCTCTTTCTGTGACACCTCTATCTGATCTACCTATCCCATCATATATAAAATTCTTCCAAATATTACCAAATCAATTTTCACCTCTAGATAATATATCTAACTATTGTTATTACAAACCATTAGCTAGACATATCATCTAGAGATAGAAATTGGCTTGGTAATATTTGGACAAATTCTATATATGATGGTCTAAGTAGATTAGATAGAGGTATCACCAAAAGAATACTTCCACTAATAGGGTAGATGCCAAAAACACCTCAAAAACTTTAGAGCTAATTTTGGAGGTCTAAACGGATGAATTAGGCCTCAAAAAATTGATAGATCCCTCCCCCCCTCTTTCCTTAGAGCAAAATGATATTGCTTTCTCCCCCTTTTTTGTCTTATCTAAAGCTTTTCAATAGTACTCACCCATGTTGTTTTGAGCTTCCTACAAGAAGATTCTCCAAAGGTTCCCTTTGGTCAAATTTGTTTGACCAACCAAATAGGACAAGGATCAACATGTCACCAATACATACAACTAATCTAAAGGTAGAGCTCATTAACATATCACCTATCCATGTATCTGATCCAAGGGTGGAGCTCACTTTGAGTGGATTTTCTTTGCCATAAAATAAAGACAAGGTGCTCTTTGGGGCATCATAGTATTGAAGGATGAAGCCTTGGGTCCTCTTGGGTTTTTCTTGTCCTTAAAACATTACAACAGCTTGGATTTGGTGGTTAGCCTTTGCTAAATCATTTATAGGAGGTTGAACTGTGATTGTAGAGTCATTGCCTTGTCATTCCATACAACTTCTACTTCCTGTATCTAGGGGTTGGGTTCCTTGGCAAGCTCCTCTAGCTTCTCCCATAGCTCAATGAATTGAGCATTGGCTAATGTCTCGCATTCAATCTTTGTCAGCATAGAAGTTAGACCTTACTTGCATTCCTGCTTGGATTATCTACCCATTTTGCAAATTCCTCCTTATACACAAGGTTAACTACTAAAGTATCTAACATGAAGGTGAATGCCCCCAATTTTTGATGATGGGAGGAACTAGCTTCTTGCAATCTCATGGCCAATACATTGGCCTTAGTTGACACATGGGGTGTTGTCTGCCCTAGGGTCTTGAGCAATGGTGCATTCTTTAATACAAGAAATAGCCTTTTCCTTGACAATGTAGTGAGCAAGGTAGGTTCTAGTTCCAACAAGTCTAGGCAATCTTGCACCATCAATGTCAAACTTACTTTCTTAACTCCTTCCTTTTCAGGAGATTTGACAAAAGTCCTACTTGGTTCCAAGGATAATAGATTGTCCCAAGGTCTAGGGGAGTCATTTTCAATGTTGATGACATTTGTGTCCTTGGGTACCTCTTCTCTAACAACCCCTTTTCTTTTGGATATTGAGCCTCTTATTCTCAAGTGCGCCAGCTTTGCTTGCTTGCTATCACTCGTTGATTTGCTATAGATTACCTTTAACTTCCTTCCCTTCATCAGGATTGGTGAGATAGTGACTTCCTTCTCCGAGCTTGTGGTCTTCTTCCTCTTACTACTTGTGGCCTCAATCACTACAAGCTCATGGGGCTCAACCTCTTGGGTTCTTGGAATTATGCTCATTTGTAATCTCAAGATATGTTCTCGCTCTTTCTTGGTCCACTTTGTCATCTCTTGGTAGCTCTTCTTGAAGATCAACATTTAAGATGTTAGAACTACCTCTTTGACCAAATTCTCCTTTAGCTCAAAGGCTCTCAAAGACAAAAATCTCTACTATGGCCATGAGGATTGGACCCATTATGAAAGGCTTTCCCCTTTTGTTTCCTTGAGAAGGACTGCTCTATTGAACCCCACACAACATTCCCATTGTTTTGTAAAGATAACAAGAGGTAATATGACTCCTCCTCATGGACTATGCTTTTTATGATGGCATTTGCTAGGGATAGGATTAAATATGATACATTCCCTTGGTCTCAGATCATCCAATGGAAGTTCTTCATTGCAAAATACAATGGTGGGTATGTTACTACTACCATGGAGAACCCATTCTTGTGCATGGTTCTTTCCATATTCTTGGATGGATTGAAATAGAAAATCCCAAGTAAGAGATCCAAGCTAAACTGAAATTCATTCCAAGCTAGAGGGACACCAACTGACTTCTTAGGTAGGGAGAACATCCTACAAATCCTTTCTTCTATCACACGAAAGGACTTTTGCTCTAGATTGGCTATAGGAATTGGCAAGTGAATCATTGTAGAATCCACTTAGATGTCCTCCACCATCCTATGTACTTTGCTAAGCTCCTTGTTAGCTAGGAGGTAGAATTTGTGGGCCATGATGTTCCATAGCCTGCTTGCTTCCATATTTCACCTTGTTTTTGGGTCCACATTGCTGGAGTTGCATAAGTGGCCTGCTTTCATATAGATGGGTGCCATGGCTCCTTCTTTTGGTAGGAGTTCTTGGTTTCTTGTGTGGATTATCTTGTTGATGCATTTGGCCAACTTTTCCAACTCTTTGAAGACTTTCTCAAAGACTTTATGCAGAATTGGTGTTGGTAAAAACCCTATCAACTTGGTAAGCCTTGCTTCTTAAGGAAATTTGTGTATTAATGGGAATGATAGCTCCTCAACCTATTTGATCTAACCTATCCAAAATTTCTCTTGCAATCAGTTTGGTAGTTAGGTGCTATTTGTCTTGCATAACAATATGAGTTTCTTGCTGATTTCTTGAAATGCTTATCATGATTAGGTCTATGAGCTTGTAATTGCTGCTTGATAATAAAGTGTCACAACTCACGCCAAAGCTTCTTGGCACAAGTGTCAAAGCTTTAGGCTTGTAATGTAAAGAGTCCATAGATTTTTGCAAAGTATTTATAGGAGCAGAATTGCCTCTTGAGTAATTTTCACTTGCTTGTGAGTGATTCATTTTTCTATGCATGTTGTATTGGTCTACTATGGGATCTAAAGTGTTTCAATTATTCCAGCATATTTTTGTGGGTGGATAGTGACAACCATGAATTTCATGCCATTTGGGTGTTGGAGATGAATCATCCTTTGTGTGGCACCATTTAGCCCTTGAATGTAAAGCACTACATCCCTTAATTGCTATGAAGCTTTGTCAATTCCTTTGTAAATTGTGGGTTTGTGTGGAAATATCCCACAGCACAAAGGAGCCCATAATCAATCCCATAATTGTGTTGAAAGTCCTTCAAATCTAGAGAAGGGATTTCATGCAATGGAAGTCCTATACCATTCTCTTCTTTGTGACAAGAAAGTAGCAAGTTTCTTGTGGGATTTTTTCTTCACTACACCGCAAATGGAATGAAGTACAAGTTGTAAGATCTACACTTTGTGCCATTAGTATAAGACTCCCAAAATTTCTTTGTCTAGTGACTCCAACTATATTGATCCATTGTCAAAAACTTCATGTATTCTATAATGGCCTAGCCACTTTTCTTCAAATTGTTAGGGAATACTTGTCATTATTTATTATTATAAAAATTTATTATTTACTACTATACAAATTTTGTAGGGAACCATTTTGTCATTGAATTTTAAAACAAAATCTTTTCTTTTGTAGAGTGGGATTTCTTTGGTTTTGGAGCCAAAGTAGGTTTTATACCTATCCTAACTGGTATATTGCATGTACATGGCCAAAATATGTCTTTTTTGTTGGGTTTTGTAGTGCAAAAACTCATTCTTCCACGATCTCCCCCTCTTAAGACCAAGACAATACATCTTAGTCTGAAGTCTTAGTCTTAGTCAAATTGCTTGTAAGTACTTAGGAGTGACAAGATCAACAACTCAAATTACTTCTTACCCATAGACAAGTTGTAATGGGATGAAGTATGTTGTGAGTTTGACCATGGTACAATAAGCCCATAATATGCATACAAATATTTTGTCCCAATTGTTAAACCCATAATTTTCTTGAGGATGGTTAGCAAAATATTGTTGACTCATTCAACTTAACCATTTTCTTGTGGTTAATAAATGTAGAGCAATGGTGATAAATCCCATAAGTGGTGGTCAAGTTCCACAAACCTTTGTTGATGAAGTGTGACCCATTGTCCATGACAATGGATAGTGAACACCAAATGTGGAGATAATATTCTTATGTAGAAATTGACTGGTAATTACGGCAGAATTGTTGATGAAGGACTCGCTTTGGCCCACTTTGTGATGTCACAACCACTTTGTGATAATAATGTATGGATGTCTTGCTCTACGGGCTATGGGATTGATATGACAAAATTGATCTCCTATTTCTAAAATGGTTGAGCAACTAAGACCAATTGGAGGTGCATGGAGCACCTAGATAAGTGCTTATCCATGCATTGACAAGCATCACACATGAAATAATACCTATTGGCATCTTGAGAGACAAATGACCACCAATAGCCAATGAGGTAGACCTTCCATGTGGTTGTCTCACTAGAGAAATGCCCGCTTGAATCGTTGGTGTGGCATGCTTTTAGTATTACTGAGACTTCTTTTGGCTCTATGCACCTTCAGAGGACCCTATCTATGCCCATTTGGTGTAGTTATCCTTGCAATATAGTGAAGGGAAGGGCTAACATGTGAAAAAAATTGTATTGAGCTTTTGCAAATCAAAACGCACGTTGCACATAGAGATGTAATGAAAAATTTGGATCTAATCCACGATGATTGAGTTGTCATGTTGTGATGCATGTAGAACAATTGGAAAGTTACATGACCCATGGTAAGCAAGCACTCTCCAAGAAGCCCTAGAATACAAGAGAGGAAATCTATAGTATCATGAGATTTTCCAAGATTATATTCTACCATAAAAGACAATTTTTGCAAAGAGTAACATCCAATGGGGCTAGTCTTCTTGCACAACATGGTCTATTGATTAGATATTTAAGGGCTTCATGGTCTACATGGAATATGAAACTATTCTCCATAAGGTAGTGATGGAATTTTTATACTGCAAAGATCATCTTGAAGCATTCTCGCTTAGTAGTAGAGTAATTTTTTTGGCTAAGTTGAGTTGCTTGCTGCATACTAGAATTGATGTTCCAAGAGCTGTTCATCATATTGTGTCAAGACTACACCCATAGTAGTATTTGAGGTGTCAACAAAGACATGAAAAAGCAAGCCCAAATTTGGTGCAGCCAAGATTGGAGCAATAGCAAACTTGCATTTTAAAGTTTCAAATGCTTCTATGGATTGGTATGTCCAAACAAAGTCAACTATAGAGTGCAGCAAGGCAAATAGCATGGAAGCAATTTTTGCATACATGTGGATGTGTTGCCAATAATAGCCTATACAGCCTTTAAAAACTACAAGCTCATGGAATTTTTTTGGTGTAAGTAGTGCTTGGATGATTTGGATCTTTTTAGATCTACCATGATACTATTCTCACAAACAAGGTGGCCAAAAAGAGTGCTAAAAGAGATTGTAAATAAGCATTTTTGTGGATTGAGTGAATTCCTCACCTGCCTACAAATTTGTAAGACCACAAAGAGTGCTTAGATGTGGTCAATGCAAGCACTATGCACACACAGGTTATCAAGTTGTAGTTACTATTTCCATTCTTACTTGGTGGAAGGAGTTCATCATGTAGCATTGGAATGTTGCAGGAGCATTCTATAATCCAAAGGGCATTACTCGGTAAGCATAGGTACCCTAGTCTATGACAAAGGTGGTTTTATACTAGTCCTCCAAGGCAGTATCAATCTGGTTGTAGAAAGACTATCCATCCATGAACAAGAAGGATTGGCTATGAGCAACCTTGTCCAACAATGTATCTATGAATGGGATAAAAAAAAGGGGTTTGGGATGGTTTGCGCATTTAATTTCCAAAAGTCAAAATAGATCCATACCTTGCCCATATCCTTCTTTAGGACTACTAAGATTGGGGAATCCCACTCTATTTCCTTGATGGAATATATGAATCTGCACTTGGGTTTAAGGATCTGCACTTGAATCCCTAGTGGTCTAAGGATTGACACCTAAGAGTTTGGTGTAGTCCTAGGCCAATGCAACTTGGAAATTGCAAAAGAGAGTTTGATAAGCAAGGTGGTCTTCTTTTTGCATGGTGGTGCTGATTTTCATATGTTTTGGTCCTTCATTAGGTCATGAAATGTTTGGGTTGTGGAACTTGTCTACAACTTGAATGTGAAGAGGAATAGGTTTGGAAGGTTTCTCTTAGAAATATTGGTGTAGCATATCTTTGGGAACTTTATGATTGGTTTTTTGTTCCTTCAACAATCACTTTGTAGGCTTGATGGTGTTGCACAACACAAGGGGGTATTTGTGTGTTGAAGCTAGGTCCATTTGTGAAAATGTTGAGGCAGCATTTATTGATTTAGTAGGAATGCCTTTCTGAAGCAAAGAAGTCAGAAATGACTTTTGGGTGTAGAATAAGAGTGTCATAAAAAAGTGATCGGTTGAGATGAAGGCACTTTGGCTCAATTTCCTCATCTTGGTAGTCAATATCATCCTTGATGTAGAAGCAAGATGTAGTCAAGGTTTCATGAGTATGCTCTTTTGTGTAAGATAAGGGGAATTTTAGTCAATAGTAGGTAGTGTTGCCAGAGTTAGTGGATTTCTCTAAGTTTGAGCAAGGGTTGAGAACTATCAAGGAAGCAAGAATGTCAAGAACATGTTGCAAATCTGGGAATCTAAGTGAGAACCCAATTAGGAGGTTATTAGGGAAGATGGCTTCCATGCATTTTGGCATGGCAAGGCCATTCATTTTGACCTCTATAATGAAAAGGCAATTAGCAATAGTGCTTGTGAGTTCTTCACTAATGTCAGTATGAGTAGGACTCCACATATCAATGTTAAAACCCCTTCTTCCTCCAAGCCTAAGTTGGTTTTGTTAGGTACATCAAAAGTATCAAATGTTTAAATTTTTTGCCAAATGTCAATTTCCTTATTTGTTAGAAAGGGATGACATCAACTTTGAACAACCATGAGATGCCTAGTAACAAGGGAAGTTGTGCTAGGTTGGGCTTATCCATGATCAAGTAATCAACTAGGAAGGTTTGCTTGCCTATGAGTGTGGGGACTTTTCATAACAATCCGAGAAGGCAATGTTGTCTCCTATTTGCCATCTACCATCTTTGAGATGGCTCATACATCTATCACCTATGAGAGCCCATCAATCTCCTTGGTGGTCACTCTCTACTCACCAATCTTCATGCTTACCAAAAGACTACAAGATATCCCATAGTGGAGTCATATGTTAGCAATGATCAATTAGAACATCAATTCATAAAAGTCCTACACTCCATATCCTGCAACATCAACTTGCCCACCGCCTTCACAACCCTTAGTACCTACTGTGACAACCCGGCAAATATCACTTTTGCGGTAATCGGGTAAGTAAAGTTCGTTCCCGCAGAGATACGAGTCAGAAATGTCCAAATACAAAGTCAAACAGTAACCTGTAGTTCTTCTTGGTTGCGTCTTTAATCTCTTAGGTAGAAACCACACCCAGAAGAGAGTAACAAGCACTGACTCGCAGTCTTGTCACAAATTCACACTCCTTAATCACAACTCCATCAAATCTTTCCAAACAATCTTGATTTGTGATGATTCAGGCTCTCCCGAAAACGACACTTCACTGCAAAACGACTTTGCCTCAAAATTGTGTTCCACCCTTCCACTGAAGGCACAACTTCCTCGATCAAAATTGCTTCACATCAACTTCGCACTGCACTCACAAATGCAGAATACTACCAACACTACAATTCCTCTCAGATCTATCAAGGCATTGCTTCAATTGCACTTCACTCAAGATCAAACACACAGAATGAAGATCAAGGTTGTGGAATCCAACATCCAACAAGCACTCTGACTTGCACTTCAAATTTCTCCAACCACTCACAAACACAATTACAAAGTTGATACTCGAATCAAGCTCAAGCGACGAGCACTGCTTCACAGCACTTTGCTTTATCTATTCTCAGAAATAATGAGCAACAATTGAACAACAATTGAACAACTGAACAACAATTTCTTGCGAATGCCACTCTTAAATAGTGATCAAATTGACAGTTCTAACAACTATACCGTTCTACAACAACTGTTCTAACCTGTAGATCCGAAATGACAATGCACCTCTTCATATTTGCCCCTTCAAATCTCAAATCGGTTACTAATCCAATCCGATGTCTACTTCTTCCTCGGCTTTCAAACCCAAACCCAAAGTAATCTTACTTCCTACTACATTTTCCTCGGGTTTCACAACTCCTACATCTTCTACCAGATCCAGCAATTCTCTTTCCTGATCTGAAATTGCACTAGCGGGTAATCTATCTAACTCCTCATCCTTCGACCCACTCTTCTCTAATGTCTCTAAGGGCAACTCCGAAGACATTTGGATCCCGATGTTATCTACTTTAGGTTTTGCTTTAACATCCCGCCAAAGCTTTTCTAACTCTATTCTCACTAAGTCTAATCTAATTGCGATATTGTCTTCTACTTCTAAGATCTTCCTATCTACACGAGTTCTCAATTTAATCAACAAGGCATTCAAATCTGTATCTTTTGCTTGTCTTTGCCTCGTCTCCTGCACCAACAACTTCAACTCATGCAGACGCGCTTCTTCAATTCAAACGCTGGCCTCTGTACTTAACATCACGTTTACCCTGAGGACTATCTCCTGCAATGGCTCCAATCTTGTCTTCCTTTCTTGTTCCCGATCTGCAAGCCATTCTTCTCTGTACATCGCTAATTCTTCTTCGAATTCGGTCTTCACCGCTTCCTTCTCTTTCTCCTTTTGTGCAACCTTCTCTTCTTGATTACGAAGTAAGTCTCGTAATCTCTCTTCCTCTCTATATCTCGGAGCCAACTCTCTCTGCCAGAGTTGCTTCTTCTCCTCCATACTCTCCATCACTCGATCAAGCTCTTGATCCTTCGATGCTACCCTCGCCATAGCATGGATGAGTTTGACTCTTGAATCAGCAAACTGCTGCTTCAAGATTTCATGCTCCGCTACCTATCTCTCCCTTGCAATGTCACTCTTCCTCGCAAGATCTTCTTGATAACTCACTTCTCTCTTCAGGTCTTTGATTACTTGACTCTTCTCGACTGCTTCTGCTCGCAGTACTTCTCTCTCTTCCTCTCCTCGGGTTATACTCTTCTTTAACTCCAAGTTTTCTTCTTCCAATCTTGATAAGACCTGCACCACCGTTTTTATCTCTGGACAAGTAGATTGCATCTCCTTCTTCTTCTTCTCCATCTTCACCAACAGCAGGCATACTACCATCTGCAGGTAATCTACTCCATTACTGATACCTTTGTCCTCTCGCGGAGTAGTCTCTCTTCTTTCTTCGTGTTCTCACGATACTCGCCTTCTTCTCTGGAGTCTTCGTATCGGAATTGATGCCTCACTGCCCGAGCTTCCTTCTACCTCTTCCTTCACTCTACTCGGTCCCGCTTCACACTTTGCCTTACGTCTTGAGCGAATTCCTTGCTGTACTGCGATCTTCTTCTCCTCGCACACTGGTACTTCGTCCTCCAGCGCCGCATTGTCTTCGGTGTCTACCTCGGCTTGCATTTCTTCTTGGTATTCTTCAGCCGCTGGTACCGATGTCATCTCTCCTCCTTCCTCACTGTCACTGCTCGTATCTCCACTTTGCAATGTCAGCTCAGGTTCCTCCTCACGGTCCGAGTCCTCCATCTTGAGCTCGGCTTTGCCTTCTGAGTCTTCATCCTCCGACTCAATCACCACCATTCCTTGCCTCGGGTTATTTTTCTGCATCTTCCGAGGTTTCTTGCTTTCTTCGGCTTCTGCTTGCCGAGTTCTCTTCTTCGTCAGGGTACTTTCAACGACCTCCACGTCCTTCTCTGTCTTCGCGTAGTAATCGTCTGTGCTCCGGATTTGGAGAATGTATTGCTGCTCCTCTGCGTCGACTTCTCTTCTCAAATCAGGATGGAAATGAGACACCATTCAATTACGCTCAGCCACATTGAGCAGATTTCACCCGAGGTAAAAATGGGCTGCAAATGGTACGATGTAGTGTGGAGGTGACTTATCCCGCAGATTCCACACCATCTGCCTCGTTCTTCCGTGAAAGCACCTTGCCCAATTTATTGGTTCTCCTGCAAATAACTTGTGAAAGAACACCGCTTGGTGTTTCATCACATAGGTAGTTCTCTCCGGCTTCAGGAGGGCCATTAGTGCACTCACAATTCCTCTCCTCACTGGGTCCTTATAGCTCTCAACTTTATACCCATTCTTCGTCCTCTTCAACGAGAAGGCATCTCTCATCTCCTGCGTTTCTTGGGCTATTTCTCCTTTCCCCAAGAACGTGGCTCCCTACTCTGAGCCTGCCTCCTTCCCGAGTACGAGTCTCCAATCCGACTCTGTCCAGCGAGCCGGATTTCCTCTCTTCCCTTCTTCCTCGGGACCATCGAGACATTTACTCTCAATGATTTCTGTCATGAATCCTGGAAAACTTACGTTCTAGTTCCAAGCCAGAAAAGTGATCCGAAGTCGGCTCAAGACTTTGATCCTTGCTACTATATCTAATCTCCAAATTGCATGATTTCTCACTGCAAATTTGGAGTTCTTCTTCCCTCCTCCCATCTCTTCTGCTTTCTTTCGGTCTCTTGATTTCTCTCTCTCAACTTCTCCCTTACGCACTAACACGAGTCCAACTCTATTTCCCTTTCCCCGATCACCTGCAAGACAACTCCTCAACGGCGAAGGAAAATTGCTCGACATTTCGTCGTTGCAGTTTCGATTTTTATAGAGTTGCACTTCTTCGTCTTCCATCGCTTCGAGTTTCTACCAAGAAATCACACCTCCGGCATGCACCTGTCACTGTCACCCCACCTTTGCGCGTATGAGCCGCCAATTTTGAAACGGCCCCTTCTTGAATTTCCCGCTCTGACGAAAGGTTGTTAGACTGTCTTTGCCTCGGGTTGAGCTCCCCCCGAGCCAAAGACAATTTACTTTGTATTGTATGCTGACACGGCATTTCAGAGTACTTCGCCTTATGACCCGAAGTCACTTTACTTCAGGTTTCACCCCGAAGACAGTTTTCTTTGTCTTCTTCGGCCATACAGGCGCAATCCGACTTCTCTATACACTTCTTCTCCTTTATTTTGAAAAAAAACAAAAAATGTGTGCACCACACCTACTTTGCCCAAACAACATCTATAATAGAGGATGGTAGCTTGGTCTTACTCTATGATAGTTGGTGATTGACATTCCATAGGAGATAAAAATATAGATAGGTGGGTCCATATGAGGTTACCAAATTTTATTATAATGGCTCCTTATAGTTAGCCAATATGGAATGCAACTTGTTTGCAACAAGTGTATATGGCTAGAGGGTAAGAAAGTACTATACTTATCTTAAAGGAGGGTGTAATTGTGTTCATAGGGATGCTCTTATTTGAGGAAGGAGGTATGTGGTATGTGACAACCCGGCAAATATCACTTTTGCGGTAATCGGGTAAGTAAAGTTTGTTCCCGCAGAGATACTATTCAGAAATGTCCAAATACAAAGTCAAAAGTCACAATGTAGTTCTTCTTGATTGCTTCTTTAATCTCTCAGGTAGAAACTACACCCAGAAGAGAGTAACAAGCTCACAATCTTGACAACTTGTCACAAATACACACACATAATCACATCATAGCAAATTCTGTCCAAACAACTCTTGATTGTGATGATTCAGATTCTCCCAAAGACAACACTTCACTGCAAAGAACAATTTTGCCTCAAAATTGTGTTCCACCCCTCCACTGAAGGCACAACTTCCTCAATCAAAATTGCTTCACATCAACTTCGTGCTGCACTCACAAATGTAGAATACTAACAACACTACAATTCCTCTCAGATTTGTCAAGGCATTGCTCCGATGCACTTCACTCAGGATCAAACACACAGAATGAAGATCAAGGCTACAGATTCCAACATCCACAAACACATTGACTTGCTCTTTGGAATTCTCCACGCACTCACAACTACAAACACGAAATTGACAATCGGAATTAAGCTTAAGCGACGAGCACTAAGAACAGCACTTTGCTTTATCTATCTTCAGAAATATGAATACTGAATAACATAAGACTGTGAATGCTCCCCTTAAATACTGAAGCAAATGGCAGTTCTTCCTACATATGCACCGCTTCTTAACATCTCTTCCTACCTGTAGATCCAAATTGACAATCCATCTCTTCATATCTACCTTTTCTTATCTCAAAATCAATACTTATCCCGATCCAATGTCTACCTCATCATCGGCTTCCAAACCCAATGATCTTCCTACTATTTCTCCTTCTTTGGGTATAGCTAATTCTACCAATTCCTTCACTAATTCTACTACTTCTACACTAGGAACTACAATTGCACTAAGGAATGACTTATCTAAATCTCTATCTCCTGACCCACTCCTCTCTAATGTGTCTAATAATAGATCCGATGACACCTGTACTCCTACTTCTGCAACATCGGGTCTAATTACAATCAATTCCTTTGCTAATTCTACTATATCCTCATCACAAATTGTAATTGAAAGCATGGGTACACTATCTACACCTTCAATTTGTAACCCACTTTCCCTTAATCACTCATATTACTGACCCAAAGATACTTATAATCTGATCTTGCACTTTGGGTTTATTCACTACTGCTACTTCTCCTTCAATACCTATTCCATCTTCAAGCGGAACTGAAATTGAAGTCATGGGTATCCTAACTATCTATTCTTTTTTATCCTAACTCTCTCTAATGCCTCTGGCAAGATTCCCGAAGTCATCTTTGTTGCACTTTGAGGTCCGACTATCTCAGATACAATCATCTTCGTCTTGAGGCAAAGAAGCTTCTAACCCAAAATTGTGTAAACCTGAAGTCTGAAGTCCAAAGTCCGAAGTCTCAAGTCCAAAGTCCGAAGTCTCAAGTCCAAAGTCTCAAGTCTCAAGTCCAGAGTCCAAAGACCGAAGTCTCAAGTCCGAAGACCAAAGTCCAATGTCTCAAGTCCGAAGTCCAAAGTCCGAAGTCTCAAGTCCAAAGTCAAAGTCCGAAGTCTCAAGTCAGAAGTCTCAAGTCCAAAGTCCGAAGACCGATGTCTCAAGTCCAAAGTCCGAAGACACTAAACTACTTTGTACATTTACTCCCGAAACTTCAAATACTTTTAACTTCTTTTGTAGACCTCCAAACTTTGCGATTTTGGTGGAAACAGAAAGCCCTGAATGAGACGCTTCCAACGAAATATAGCACGCTTGATTTGGACTTGTAAACATTGAGATATAGCCCCCGCAAGAATCTCGACTTGTAACTTCCATTCCTCCTTTAGGTCTGCCTTCTTTCAATCCTGGCTGAGTCCGTCTTCATTTGACACAAAGTTGACTTCCTCGGGCTTGATCAAAATACAAATTTCCTCTCATTTCTTCTCCATTTGGTTTCAATTTGGTTTCAACAAGGCACTTCTTCTTCAAAACTCGTCCAAAATGAAAAATATGGGTACCACATGGTATTATAAATTCTCAAAAGTGTAAAGCTTTGATTGTTTTCAACATTTTTAGCCTTCTTTAAGGTCAAAAGAGAAGTTTTTAGCCTTCAAAAAGGAATATTTGACTTTCTAAAGGTATGCAAAGGAATGAAGTCTAGAAAGGCCAAGGGAGATTTCTTAGGGAATCAAAATAAGTATGATCTTAACATGTGTGTATTAAGGATTGCTATCCATTTTGCATAGTTTGCATTAGTGGAAGTTTGCAAAGCATGAATGCAAGAAAGTACAATGACCATAAAAAAGAATCAACCTTGAAATTTACTATCATTGTGGAAGTATAGGGGAGGCATAAGCAGTTTTCCTTCAAGTAAAAATGGTAAGGAAGTGGGAGGTAAGGACCAAGACTACCAGCCCATATGCACAAAGGGATGAAAATGGGGTATATGAGGGCAAATGCTCTAGCAAAAAGTTCAAAAAAATCCATCAATATTTGAGAAACCAACCATAGTAGCAAGAATTGGGAATTGGATGGCAAGAGAGCTTGGAGAGAGACAAGTGAGAATAGATGCATTTCTAGATATCTTTGTTTGTGGCTTTGGCTTTGGCTTAACAACCTTTGCTTTATATATGCATAGTCTAGCATCATGGCTTACCCATAGGCAGGTAGACATAGAGGTTGGAGAAGAAGTAGACCTTTAAATGAAGTCTTTGAAGGTCAATCCTATGAAAGAAAAGCTTTCCTTGAGAGTAAAGGGTTTTCTTCCTTGTTATGAAAATGCTTCTACATATCCATCAAGATAGGTCAAGAAACACACTCCAAGACCAACTTGGCGTCAAAGGAGACCTACAGTGGTGCCCACATTTTTTGTTTTTTTTTTAATAAAGGAGAAGAAGTGTATAGAGAAGTCGGATTGCGCCTGTATGGCCAAAGAAGGCGAAGAAAATTGTCCTTGGGATGAAACCTGAAGTAAAGTGACTTCGGGTCATAAGGCAAAGTACTCAGAAATGCCCTATCATCATACAATACGAAGTAGATTGTCTTTAGGTTGGGGGGAGCTCAACCCAAGGCGAAGACAATCTAACAACCTTTTGTCGGGGCGAGAAATTCAAGAAGGTTATACGCGCAAAGGTTGATTGACAGTGACAGGTGCATGCCGGAGGTGTGATTTCTTGGTAGAAACTCAAAGTGACGGAAGACAAAGAAGTGCAACTCTATAAAAATCAAAACTGCAACAACAAAATGTCGAGCAATTTTCCTTCGCCGTTGAGGAGTCGTCTTGCAGGTGATCGGGGAAAGGAAAATAAAGTTGGACTCGGGTTAGTGCGCAATGGGAGAAGTCGCGAGAGAGAAATTGAGAGACAGTAAGAAAGCAAAAGAGATGGGAGGAGGGAAGAAGAACTCCGAATTTGCAGTGAGAAATCATGCAATTCGGAGATTAGATGTAGTAGCGAGGATCGAAGTCTTGAGCCGACTTCAGATCACCTTTCTGGCATGGAACTGGAACGTAAGTTTTCCAGGATTCATGATAGAAATCATCGAGAGTAAGTGTCTCAATGGTCCCAAGGAAGAAGAGAAGAGAGGAAATCCGGCTTGCTGGACAGAGTCGGATTGGAGACTCGTACTCGGGAAGGAGGCGGGTTTGGAGCAGGGAGCCACGTTCTTGGGGAAAGGAGAGATAGCCCAAGAAACGTAGGAGGTGAGAGATGCCTTCTTGTCAAAGAGAACAAAGAATGGGTACAAGGTAGAAAGTTACAAAGATCCTATCAAGAGAGGAATTGTGAGTGCTTTGATGGCAATCCTGAAACCGGAGAGAACAACTTATGTGATGAAACATCAAGCGGTGTTCTTTCACAAATTTTTTGCAGGAGAATCAATTAATTGGGCAAGGTGTTTTCACAGGAGAATGAGGCAAATGGTGTGGAATCTACGGGATAAGTCGCCTCCACATTACATTGTGCCATTTTTGGCGCACTTCTACCTTGGGCTCAATTTGCTGACCTCGGCAGAGTGAAATCGGATGGTGTCGCACTTCCATCTGGATGTGCGAAAGGAAGTCAATGTCGAGGAGCGGCAATACATTCTCCAAATCCGGAGCACGGACGACTACTACGCAAAGACAGGGAAAAACGTGGAGGTCGTAGTAAGTACCCCGACAAAGAAGAGAACTCGGCAAGCAGAAGCCAAAGAAAACAAGAAACCTTGGAAGATGCAGAAAAATAACCCGAGGTGAGGAATGGTGGTGATTGAGTGAGAAGATGACGACTCAGAAGGCGAGGCTGAGCTCAAGACGGAGGACTCGGAACATGAGGAGGAACCTGAGCTGACACTACAGAGCGGAGATACTAGCAATGACAATGAAGACGGTGGAGAAATGACCTCGGCGCCAGCGGCTGAAGAATACGAAGAAGAAGTAGAAGTCGAAGACAATGCGGCACCGGAAGATGAAGTACCGGTGCTTGAGGAGAAGAAGATCGCAGTACAGCAAGGAGTTTGCTCGAGACGTAAGGCAAAGTGTGAGGCGGGGCCGAGTAGAGTGAAGGAAGAGGCAGAAGACAGCTTGGGTAGTGAGGCATCAATCCTGATACGAAGACTTCAGAGAAGAAGGCGCGTATCAGGAGAACACAAGGAGAAACAAGAAATTACTCCGCGGGAGGAAGAAGTTGCCAGTGAGGGAGTAGAGTACCTGTGAGAGGTAGTGTGCCCGTTGTTGGTGAAGTTGGAGCAGAAGAAGAAGGAGATGCAGTCGACTTGTCTAGAAGTAAAGACTGTATTGAAGGTGGTAGCGAGATTAGAAGAGGAGAACTCGGAGTTGAAGAGGCGTATGACCCAAGGTGAGAAGGAGAGAGAAGTACTGCGAGCGGAAGCAGTAGAGAGAAGTCAGGTAATCGAAGACCTGAAGAGAGAAGTGAGCTATCAAGAGGATCTTGCGAGGAAGAGTGACATCGCAAGGGAGAGATAGGTAGCTGAGCACGAAATCTTGAAGTAGCAGTTTGCTGATTCAAGAGTAGACCTTATCCATGCTATGGCAAGGGTAGCATCAAAGGAACAAGAGCTCAATCAAGTGATGGAGAGTATGGAGGAGAAGAAGCAACTCTGGCAAAGAGAGTTGTTTGTGCGGTATAGAGAAGAAGAGAGATTACGAGAGTTACTTTGTAATCAGGAAGAGAAAGTTGTACAGAAGGAGAAAGAGAAGGAAGCGGTGAAAGCCGAGTTCGAGGAAGAGTTGGCGATGTATAGAGAGGAATGGCTTGCAGATCGGGAACAAGAACAAAAGACAAGATTGGAGCCATTGAAGGAGATAGTCCTCAGAGTGAATGCAATGTTAAGTACAGAAGCAAGCATTCAAATTGAAGAAGCGTGACTGCACAAGTTGAAGTTGTTGGCGCAAGAGACGAGGCGTAGACAAGCAAAGGACACGGAGATGAATGCCTTGTTAGTAAAACTAAGAACTTGTGTAGATAGAAAGGTGTTAGAAGTAGAGGATAACATTTCAATTAGATTAGACTTAGTGAAAATAGAGTTAGAAAAGCTTTGGAAAGATGTTAAGGCAAAACCCAAAGTAGATACCATAGGAATCCAAATGTCTTCGGAGTTGCCCTCAGAGACATTAGAGAAGAGTGGGTCAGGAGATAAGGAGTTAGATAGATTACCCATTAGTGCAATTTCAGATCAGGAAAGAGAATTGCTGGATCTGGTCAAAGAAGTAGGAGATGTGAAACCCGAGGAAAATGTATTAGGAAGTAAGATTACTTCGGGTTCGGGTTTGAAAGCCGAGGAAGAAGTAGACATTGGATCGGAGTAGAAACCGATTTGAGATTTGAAGAGGCAGATATGAAGAGGTGCATTGTCATTTTGGATCTGCAGGTTAGAACAGTTGTTGTAGAATGGTATAGTTGTTATAACTGTTGATTGTTCACTACTTAAGAGTGGCATTCACAGGAAAATGTTGTTCAGTGCTCATTATTTCTGAGAATAGATAAAGCGAAGTGCTGTGAAGCAGTGCTCGTCGCTTGAGCTTGATTCCAAGTATCAATTTTGCAATTGTGTTTGTGAGTGTTTAGAGAAATTTGAAGTGCAAGTCAGAGTGCTTGTTGGATGTTGGATTCCACAACCTTGATCTTCATTCTGTGTGTTTGATCCTGAGTGAAGTGCAATCAAAGCAATGCCTTGACAGGTCTGAGAGGAATTGTAGTGTTGGTAGTATTCTGCATTTGGGAGTGCAGTACAAAGAAGTGCAACTCTATAAAAATCAAAACTGCAATGACAAAATGTCGGGCAATTTTCCTTCGCCATTGAGGAGTCGTCTTGCAGGTGATCGGGGAAAGGGAAATAAAGTTGGACTCGGGTTAGTGCGCAAGGGAGAAGTCGCGAGAGAGAAATCGAGAGACAGTAAGAAAGCACAAGAGATGGGAGGAGGGAAGAAGAACTCCAAATTCACAGTGAGAAATCATGCAATTCGGAGATTAGATGTAGTAGCGAGGATCGAAGTCTGGAGCAGACTTCGGATCACCTTTCTGGCATAGAACTGGAACGTAATTTTTCCAAGATTCATGATAGAAATCATCGAGAGTCAGTGTCTCGATGGTCCCGAGGAAGAAGGGAAGAGAGGAAATCTGGCTCGCTGGACAGAGTCGGATTGGAGACTCGTACTCGGGAAGGAGGCGGGTTTGAAGTAGGGAGCCACGTTCTTGGGGAAAGGAGAGATAGCCCAAGAAATGCAAGAGGTGAGAGATGCCTTCTCATCGAAGAGAACGAAGAATGGATACAAGGTAGAAAGTTACAAAGATCCTATCAAGAGAGGAATTGTGAGTGCTTTGATGGCAATCCTGAAGCCGGAGAGAACAACTTATGTGATGAAACATCAAGCGGTGTTCTTTCACAAATTGTTTGCAAGAGAATCAATTAATTGGGCGAGGTGTTTTCACGGGAGAACAAGGCAGATGGTGTGGAATCTGCGGGATAAGTCGCTTCCACATTACATTGTGCCGTTTGCGGTGCACTTCTACCTTGGGCTCAATTTGCTGACCTCGGCAGAGCAAAATCGGATGGTGTCGCACTTCCATCCGGATGTGCAAAAAGAAGTCAATGTCGAGGAGCAACAATACATTCTCCAAATCCGGAGCACGGACGACTACTACGCGAAGACAGGGAAAAACGTGGAGGTCGTAGTAAGTACCCCGACGAAGAAGAGAACTCGGCAAGCAGAAGCCAAAGAAAACAAGAAACCTTGGAAGATGCAGAAAAATAACCCAAGGCGAGGAATGGTGGTGATTGAGTCAGAAGATGAAGACTCAGAAGGCGAGGCCGAGCTCAAGACGAAGGACTCGGAACATGAGGAGGAACCTGAGCTGACACTACAGAGCGGAGATACTAGCAGTGACAGTGAAGACGGTGGAGAAATGACCTCGGCGCCAGCGGCTGAAGAATACAAAGAAGAAGTAGAAGCCGAAGACAATGCGGCGCCGGAAGACGAAGTACCGGTGCTCGAGGAGAAGAAGATCGCAGTACAGCGAGGAGTTTGCTCGAGATGTAAGGTGAAGTGTGAGGTGGAGCCGAGTAGAGTGAAGGAAGAGGCAGAAGACAGCTCGGGTAGTGAGGCATCAATCTTGATACGAAGACTTCAGAGAAGAAGGCGCGTATCAGGAGAACACGAGGAGAAACAAGAAATTACTCTGTGGGAGGAAGAAGTTGCCAATGAGGGAGTAGAGTACCTGCAAGAGGTAGTGTGCCCGCTGTTGGTGAAGTTGGAGCAGAAGGAGATGTAGTCGACTTGTCTAGAAGTAAAGACTTTATTGCAGGTGGTAGCAAGATTAGAAGAGGAGAACTCGGAGTTGAAGAGGCGTATGACCCAAGGTGAGAAGGAGAGAGAAGTACTGCGAGCGGAAGCAGTAGAGAGAAGTCAGGTAATCAAAGACCTGAAGAGAGAAGTGAGCTATCAAGAGGATCTTGCGAGGAAGAGTGACATTGCAAGGGAGAGACAGGTAGCAGAGCACGAAATCTTGAAGCAGCACTTTGCTGATTCAAGAGTAGAGCTTATCCATGCTATGGCGAGGGTAGCATCAAAGGAACAAGAGCTCAATCGAGTGATGGAGAGTATGGAGGAGAAGAAGCAACTCTGGCAAAGAGAGTTGTCTGTGCGGTATAGAGAAGAAGAGAGATTACGAGAGTTACTTCGTAATCAGGAAGAGAAAGTTGTACAGAAGGAGAAAGAGAAGGAAGCGGTGAAAGCCGAGTTCAAGGAAGAGTTGGCAATGTACAAAGAGGAATGGCTTGCAGATCGGGAACAAGTACGAAAGACAAGATTGGAGCCATTGAAGGAGATAGTCCTCAGAGTGAATGCAATGTTAAGTACAGAAGCAAGCATTCAAATTGAAGAAGCGCGACTGCACGAGTTGAAGTTGTTGGTGCAGGAGACGAGGCGAAGACAAGCGAAGGACACGGAGATGAATGCCTTGTTAATAAAACTAAGAACTCGTGTAGATAGAAAGGTGTTAGAAGTAGAGGATAACATTTCAATTAGATTAGACTTAGTGAAAATAGAGTTAGAAAAGCTTCGGAAAGATGTTAAGGAAAAACCCAAAATAGATACCATAGGAATCCAAATGTCTTCGGAGTTGCCCTCAGAGACATTAGAGAAGAGTGGGTCAGGAGATAAGGAGTTAGATAGATTACCCACTAGTGCAATTTCAGATCAGGAAAGAGAATTGCTGGATCTGGTCAAAGAAGTAGGAGATCTGAAACCCGAGGAAAATGTAGTAGGAAGTAAGATTACTTCGGGTTCGGGTTTGAAAGCCGAGGAAGAAGTAGACATTGGATCGGAGTAGAAACCGTTTTGAGATTTGAAGGGGCAGATATGAAGAGGTGCATTGTCATTTTGGATCTACATGTTAGAACAATTGTTGTAGAACGGTATAGTTGTTAGAACTGTCGATTGTTCACTACTTAAGAGTGGCATTCGCAAGAAAATGTTGTTCAGTGCTCATTATTTTTGAGAATAGATAAAGCAAAGTGCTGTGAAGTAGTGCTTGTCGCTTGAGCTTGATTTCGAGTATCAATTTTGCAATTGTGTTTGTGAGTGTTTGGAGAAATTTGAAGTGCAAGTCAGAGTGCTTGTTGGATGTTGGATTCCACAACCTTGATCTTCATTCTGTGTGTTTGATCCTGAGTGAAGTGCAATCGAAGCAATGCCTTGACAGATCTGAGAGGAATTGTAGTGTTGGTAGTATTCTGCATTTGGGAGTGCAGTACAAAGTTGATGTGAAGCAATTTTGATCAAGGAAGTTGTGCCTTCAGTGGAGGGGTGGAACACAATTCTGAGGCGAAGTTGTTTTGCAGTGAAGTGTTGTTTTCGGGAGAGCCTGAATCATCACAATCAAGATTGTTTGGAAAGAATTGAAGGATTTGTGATTAAGGAGTGTGAATTTGTGACAAGACTGCAAGTCAGTGCTTGTTACTCTCTTCTGGGTGTGGTTTCTACCTGAGAGACTAAAGAAGAACTCGAGAAGAACTAAATTGTTACTTTGCTTTGTATTTGGATATTTCTGACTTGTATCTCTGCGGGAACAAACTTTACTTACCCAATTACCGCAAAAGTGATATTTTCCGGGTTGTCACACCTACATCTATCAACAAATGATCATTGTAGGGAAGTGCTAGGAGACGGTACCAGTGTAGAGGGTGGACTAAGGTGAGTTAGCATGATTTTCAATGCCAAGAGATTGGTAGATTCGGTACCACATCTACTTAGGATACCAAAGGATGCTAAGAATAAGTGAAGAGTCATCACTTATCAAGACCTAGCCCAAAAGGTATGTTGTCCTAGCCATGTTGAAGATATTCAAACCCAGCATGACTACCTATGTGATAGTCAACCAAGTCTTATTCTTTAAGAAAATATTTGCAAGGAAACCAATAGATTGGGCAATGATATTCCATCAAGAAACCCTAAAAATGTATCATTCCTTTGCCAAAAAGGGACTTCATTACTTGATACCTTTTTTATACACTTTAAGGCATGGAGTTGTTAAATAACAAGGAATAAGAGATGTTCATTGACCATTGGCTTAATTAAGAGTGCTTATAAATTCAACTAGAGTAGAAATGGTTATTGTCCTTGAGAAAAGGTAGAGAAGGAGGACATAGACTTTAGACAAGAAAAGAAGGAAAAAAAGGACAAGGAGTTAGAGAAGCCAATGAGGAGGTAATCCTATCTTAAGGAAAGATCAGTTTAGAGAGATGGAAGGTGACCAATTCTCCAAAGGCAACGACCTCTTATTCAAAAAAGAAGGCAAGAAGGCAAGGAAAAATGAAGATCTAACCAATCTACTTGAAGATGTGTAGGAGATTTCATCTACAATAATATTTGGAGACAAGTTAAAGAAGAAGTCTTATACTAAAAGAGGGATCAATAAGTTGACACCACCAAGGATAGAGGATGTTGAAGTCAATCAAAATTTAGGGGACTTAAGACTAGATGGCCTATTTCAAAATGATTATGTGCAAATGAAGCATTAGCAAGAATTAGATATTTGGGAAGAGATACCCAAAATGCAAGCCAAGATGCCATGGGTGAAAACATCTACTTAAAAAGTACAAAGAGTTTTGATTGAACCCAAAGGAGAAGCAAAACAATGATATATGAGCAATATTTGGGTAATGATAGAACAATCTTAAATACCTTGATGGAGGAAGTAATTCCAATAATAGAGTTCTTGGCAAGCATTTAAGAGGAGTGTATGTAGTTTGGAGTAGAGTGCTTAAGTAAACTACCAAGATAGATGCATAACACCTTGAAGGAATGGCAAAGTGAGATTTCTTGTCTTCAAACAAAGTAAGATGATGCTAAGAGAGTGATGAAGGTGGAACAATCTTCAATGGTATTAATGAGAGAAGATTTACATAAACTAAAGGAAGAGAATGGGACCTTGATGGACCAAGGTAGAGTCATAGGCCAAAGAGTTAGAAAATTTGCTAAGGAAGCTAGTAGTTATTGAGAAAGAGAGGATAAAAAGGCAAGCTGTAGTAGACCTAACTATAATAGGATTTAGAAAGGAATCAACAAAGAAAGATGCAAAGTATAGGAAGAAGAAGGAGGTAAATTAAAGCAAAGAACAAGTGTGGGTAGTATTATAGAAGGCAAAGGCAGCAGAGATAGTAGATTTGAAGGAGGAACTAAGGCAAATGACCATTTAAATCTAGGAGATGGCAAGTTGATCCAACATTTGATCCCATTCTTGGTAATCTTTAAATTATGAATATGAGTGAGTATAACTTTGTAAATTCTATGATGCACCTTGATGGGAGTTATTTTGGCCTAAGAAGTGGACGAAGTAATAATAAAGGACTTAATCAATCACAATTACTTTGTATCTCTTCATTTCTAATTGTATCATTGAGGAAATGATAAGTTTCTTTTCATACTACTACAATTTGGTGAGTTGTGTGCTATTATAGTATGAACAAAGTTGAGTTCCGCATCTACTATAGATCAAACGAACCATCAAACTCTTGAATAAAATCATCCAAATCAATGGTACCTACTTTACCAAAGTAGCACTTGGGGCCTTTGGAGACTCCATAAATCTCATTCATGTCCCACAACAATAGTGTGGTCACACAATGAACTCCTAACTTGGTCAACTCTTGTATTTAACTCAAAACTAACATCAATCTCTTCCCTTAATAAGACTTGAGATATTGGTTGGTATCGTGTGCCACTACATATTGTAGCAAAATCTCCTTTGGAATCCCCAAGAACTCCATCATGACAACATGCACTAAATATTGCAACCATAATCACCAAGTGCCACCACCAATTGGTAACCCTTAACAACCAAATACCACATACTAATGTTGCCTAAGTACCTCTAACCATGGAAACTATATTAAGAGAAAGTGTAACTTGTGACTTGCCATTATAACACTCACTCTCATAGTTTATAGTTTATAGCCTCATTAAAGTGAAACATAGATAGTTTGACTAATCATCGCTCTGGCCTCACTACCAAGAGTACATTGGAGCACTAATGTTCCTAATTTCAAACCATCTCAAACAAATATGACATAGAAATAAGAAGTAGAGAATGGAGGGGATTCAATCTTAAACAAATATGACATACAAATAAGAAGTAGAGAATGGAAGTGATTCAATCATAAGAAGCTCAAATGATAACTTTCATACTCTTTAAAATCCACATTAACTTACTCCACTACCCTTTGGCATTTTGACATAATTAGAACATCTATTTACTCTATGATCTATTAGGATAACCAAGAATGGGATCAAATGTTGTTTCCTAATTAAAGGTATACTTGTATAGACATGAGTCCACCAATTTATAAGACAATAAATATGGGCAAAATTGTTGGCTAAGGAGCAATTTTAAGAACTAGAGGCCTAAAGTTCAAACCTTGTTGTGCACAAATCTCCCTTAGCCCCAAATATCACTCCGACTTTCATAAAGGCACCATAACATTGGAAAAAAATATTGCTGGGTGGCCTAATTTTGACAAACTATTATCAAAAAATTCATTAACTTAGTTTTACAAACTTAGCTAATCTCATGCTAATATGTTGGACTCATAGCCTCTCTAGTCCACAACCCAAAGCCTCAAAGAACCAAATGAGGACTTCTTTGTTGCCAACTTGAATCCTCTCCAAATCTTGTTGACCTATGCCAAATTTTACAAACTTCCAAGTCTAGTCTACCTTTTTCAAATCTCATCCTAACTCAAGAATTTGGGAGGTTGGTTATCTCTAAATCTAGCTAATTTTAACTCCTTATCTAATAAATCTTCTTCTAAATTTGGCCAATTTCTCTAATTTTGGTAGTTGAGGACCTCCAAATACTTAATTTATGAAGATGAGTTCTCAAATCTGACTTCAATTTAGTCTTGGCCCAAATTTGTGAGCATCATCAATCATAAATTCAACCTCTACATTCTCAAATTGAACTTTGCAAAATTTTACAAACTTCTAATCTAATTGACCTTTATCAAATTGAGTTAAGGTTGAGTGGAGGTTGAGTGCCTCTAAATGTAGCCAATTTGAACTCCTTCTTTACTAAATCCTCTTCCAAATTTTCTCATTTTGGTAGTTAAAGATCTTTAAATTCTTAATTTGAGAGGATTAGTTCCAAAATCTAAGTCTTGGTCCAAATTTTAGAACACTAATCATAAATTTAACCTTCACACTCTCAAATTGACTCACTAATTAATGAAATTGGACACCCATGGCCTTAGTTTAAAGAAATTTGGATAGCTTTTCTATACATAGTACACCCAATTATCAAATCTCTAGCAAACGCAATAACAATTTTACACATAATCCACAAAATTGAAATCAAGTAATAGTGATAGAAAGTAGTATAGATTACACCAAGCTTGGAAAAACAACCAATGTTTATAGAATATTTGGACTCGATTTCTCCTCCGAATTCTTCTTTCTGATCAAGAATGGACATTGATTACACTCATCAAGTTAAACATACTCTAACATAAAGAATCTATGTTTTGATTGCCAACTCAATCCACCATAGCCATGAGCTCAAATACTCAACATAGAAGGAATGAGCTCTTTGGAGTTTCACTTTGAGGTATACTCCTCCCTAGGGAGGCTAGAGAATCCAACTCTCATAGAACATCCAATGGCATATCTAACAACACATCCAACAATATTGACGAGGCAAATGATAGCTTTGATGGTGCAATGAAAAACCTTAATATAATAGATTGCCACCACGAGTAACCCATGATTTGCTAATCATAAAACTATGGCTACAAATATACTCACTCTAGTGTCCTAACAAACTAGTTTAGGCATTATAAATATCATGACAAAGAGCTTGAGGTGATAATAGTAGAGAGGTATAATAGATTCAATGCGATAGTTTGATTGAGAGATGTATACGCCTCACAAAAATAGAAGAAAAAGGATAATACCATAAATGTTTTTGAAAGTATATAAGAAGAGTGAATGTGGAATTCTCTACTTACTAATTTGAATCTATTTTACCAAAGAAAAAGATAGCTAGTTAAAAAGTAATAAAAAATCTTCCAAGTGTCTCTTGTTTAAGGAGAATATTCTTGTCTTGCTAGGAATACTAATATCTCTAAATAAGATTCTAATTCTAGTTTCCCTAAAAATTAGGACTTTTATTTGAAAATTAATGATTATCAATTATTCCTTATTTTTGTTTACACATTATCATTTTCATTTTTATTCTATAATAGATTTTGATAACAAAGGTTAAGCAAAGAATATAACAAAGGTAAGCAAAGAATATAATGTATAATTACACATTTATACTACAAGAAATTGAAAATGAAATTCAATTTCACCAACTTCTCTTTTTGTCTTACAATACATTAATGGTTGTTTGTAATGATCTATGTTTTTCTACCCAATGGGTTGTTTAATACAGAGTACTAATTTATTATGTAAATTTCTACCAAATTGTTTCTTTACTCATTAAAACAAGTTTCTTTATCAACAGAATTCTATAAAAATCTTAAACTAGTTACATCAAATTATCTAGATAGCTGTAATTTATTCAAAGGATAGATGGAGATCCAAAAGTGAGAAATGAGTGAAGTTTTACTAACATTGAGATTTGGCGAGTAAATTGCCTCAATCTAAACAAGATGGAAATACTTATTTACAATACTAAAGTCTTTCACGCAATGGAACAAAAAAATTTAGAGGAGAGTAGATCCTTGTGCTATGAAGAAAAATTACACAAAAAACAAGGATTTGAAGAGCATATTATATTCACGGACCAATTCACATTCTTCTCATCCTTTATGTTTTCTATGCAATCATCTTTCCTCTATTCTCAAACTAAAAAGTATACAATATAAAAATAAATATCATACAAAGAACAATGATGTGAAGAGCATATATTTATAGAATGATTCTCAAAAGAATAAATATTTTTATTTAACTTTTTATGATGAAAGTAAAAATTTAAACACAATTAAACCTTTTAATATTATTTTATTATTATTTTTATTATATATTTTTTAAGTATAGGTTGTTGTGTGTTGGTGGAGATGATTAGTGCCCAACATACCTTAGATTATGTGAAAGAGAGCTTTACTTTGTCAAATTATGCGGAATTCTTCAATTGGAGGATCAAGAAGAGGTGACTAAAGAAATGGAGGAGTGAGAAAAATTATAGAATTCAGAAGAGTACATTAGTCTATATCACATGAGTGAATAGTAGATTCTTTTAGTTTTTTAAAATTTTGGGTCTATTGGTACCTTAATTGGAGTTAAATGTCTTTGTATCTTCTACTAGATTTTTCATTTAGGTTTTTTAGGGTTTGAAGCACTTAATTCATGATGAGAGTGATGGTTCAAGAATCTTTAGCATTAATCCCTTTGTTTCTATATTCAAGTTCCATTGGAACTTAGTTTGAAAATTATAGAGACATAAATTGAAAGTTATGAGAATTTAGAAGATTTTAGCATTTACTCATGTGAGGTGGGATGTAAGTGGGTTGTGGTTTTGCACATATGAGGAACCATGGAGAGTAGCATCTCATGTTACTATGATTATTCTTGTGCTAGCTATGGCTTCACTTCTCCATGTAGGGCCGCCTAAAGCAGCTCAAGATACACCAAGCTCAATATATCACTAACTCTTTACCTTGCAACGACCCATGTAGGAAAGATGCACAAGGACCATGATTGGAATACTTGGGATGCTCAAATGAGGTTAGCAATCACATCAAGATCTTTGACACTCAACATTACACATACTTGTCCATCCCTTTGTTGACCACTCTACGGATACCATTGAATCACGAGAGTGGTTAGCATCTTTGGTTGATTGTATTTTTAGGTTATTTGAGACTAGTTTTCCTTGTCCACACTTATTCCATAGGTTTCTTTGTACACTCCATTATGAGGCTAGAAATGCTTTTTGTGTACCACTCAATCAATTGGCTTGTGATCCCATGAATGAGTTAGCATGGTTCTTATTCTTCTTACTTCCACAATGGTATCTTTGCTATATTAGAAGGAAGCATGTAGGCAGAGAGAACTAGTTGTTAGATTTTGCAGATTCCAAATGGAGATTAGGCTACCCTTCAAGAGGAGTTTGCTAGGGTAGCATGTTACAAGAGATAGGTGCATCTATAGGATACTACAGATTCCATCCAATTACAATGGTGTAGGATATTGAGTCAAACGGGAGAGTATGGTAGAGTAGCACAAGCCCTACAACCTTTGTATACAGCTAGCCCACTTATGAGACTATCACTTCCTTATGCTTATTACATCATATAGCAAGAGAGTGAGTGCCTTTAGAGGTCATAGACTATCAGCCAGAGCAACATAGATTGCTCTTTGCACAAGCATTGTGCATTGCTCCATGCCTCTTATCAAGAATGATATATGAGCATCTTATAGATTACTTCCAAGTAGGTGATCCTTCTAGTGGTTTTAGTGAGTTGTTATAGGTGGCTATAGAAATAGTGAGTGGAGAGATTCCTACATTAGTTAGTCAAGTAGTGGGTGTTAGTCAACTTCTTGTGATGGAGAAAGATAAGGGTGCATTAGACCAATTGCTATTGGGGAGGTCTTTTTGCATCTTGTTAGTCATACCATTGTCCTTTAGCATCATTCTAACTTTTGATAGCATATTAATCCACATGAATTTGGAGTTGCTACACTTGGATGTTGTGAGGCTATATCATTAGGCATTTGAGCATGCATAGATTTCCATCCAAAGTGGGTTGTTCCAAAGGTGGATATTGAGAATGCTTTTAATAACATTTCACATGCATCCATCTTTAGAGAGCTTAGGGAGGCCAATGGATCCTTGGCAAGTCTTATTCCTTTTGTGTGGTCTTTTTATGGATCTCCTTCTTCTCTTTATTACTAGCATGGTTTTTTACAAGAGGGAGTCATTGTTTTGGAGTTGGTTGTCTATACGACTAGGGAGATCCTTTAGGGGGACCTTTATTTTCTATGGCTCACTTTAGAGCTCTCTTATTCACTACTTTGGCCACACTTGGCTTTTTATTTCACTCCTTGGTAGATGATGCATACATTGTAGGCTCTATAGATGAGATTAAGAAGGCCTTTGACTAATTCACTAATGAGCTTCATCTTTTAGGCTTGAGAATTAAGATGTCAATGTGTAGAGCATAGTCTCCTTTAGGTATTACTCCACAAATCCAACTTCAAGAGGGTTGTATCATATCTATAGATGGCCTATGTATTCTTAGAGTGGCAATAAGATCCAAGGATTTTGTCATACACTTCCTAGACATATCTCTTATAGAGGATATTCTTCTTGTGGATGACCTCCTTCTACTAAGAAATCTACAAGTGGCATTTGGTATATTCTCATCTAGTATTGCTTGTAGATAGACCTACCTACTTTGCACAATTCCTCTTTCTATGACCTTCCTATCACTTTTGAGAGCTTTTGGTAGAAGGTTTATGGTTATCTTTGGTGATATCGTTGGACCAAGGACATTTGAGTGTGTGACACGGGATTTGGTACATAGACAAAGATCTTTACCAATCTCATGCAGAAAGGCAGGCCTACTATCTATGGAGGAGAAGACACCTATAGTGTCTTTCAGGTAGTTTTTCTCTCTTTGCACCTCTACTATCCTCTTGATTTGTGGTTGTTGAGAGGCCAATCTTGGAAACATATGCGACAAAGATGTAAGAAGTATCCTTTTCTCTCCAGTTATTATTGTGGCAAACAAGAGATGATCTATGTCCATAGGCATGAGAGTACCTTCCATCCTTTCCTTCCCTACTTGTAGGTTGCACTAAAGGTTTACAGTCTTCCTTGATGGATCTACAATTTCAACATATGTTATATTCTCCCTTAGTTTACTCATCCATTCCTTGTGCTACTAGAGCATGCCTTTTGCCCTTGCTTTGGCATGGATTTAGGCTCTTAGATCTTAGCTTGATCGTGCATTAGTGCATTCTAACTTGCATCAACTACTTTCTTTATAATGATAAGGTTTTGCCTAAGTTTGGTCCACCCATATCCATATTCATTACTCACTTGTGAGTGTGGTTCTACACTAGATGCAATAATGGTCCATATGACAAGGTGTCCTTTTGGAGGATCAAGTATAGCTACCCAGGATGCTATCAAGGATATAGTATTTTCCATGGCACAAGAGAGTGGATACTTGGCTTGGGTGGAGCATTGTATGCTTTACAAATCACATGAGTTGGTGCAGATCCTACATGTGACATAGTTTCAGAGAGAGTGATCACTCATCCTCCTCATTCTCGGAGATGGGCGGAGAGCAGAGCAAAATAGGCAAGGTCTCCAAGTATAGAGGTATGTAGCGAGGTCAACTCTTTGTTCCTCTAGCCTTGGAGTTATATGGAGCAATGGATGTGGGATGTGACACATTTGTCAAGGAGCCGGTGAGTGCATATCATTTTAGACAAACCACTCTCACTTTCATATTTCACAATATATTGTAGAGGAGGTGTGTACATTGCTCTACACATAGCTCCATTCTAGAGCAATCCACATGAGAGGATTACACTCGGTGATGCTTCTTTGGATGCTACTATTTGCTCTGTCCATCAGACTTGCATATCTCAAATATCTTAGGTGCTGTAGTGCATATTCCACTGATATTGGTATTGGAGCTTAGTCCCATTTTACAACAGGTCTTTTCCTTTTCTTGTATGGGTCTCCAATCCTTCTTGTTATCCGCCCC
The DNA here is from genome assembly GCA_948567375.1 of Lunularia cruciata. Classification (NCBI taxonomy): domain Eukaryota; kingdom Viridiplantae; phylum Streptophyta; class Marchantiopsida; order Lunulariales; family Lunulariaceae; genus Lunularia; species Lunularia cruciata. Next base: position 51,987,216 of record OX419762.1, on the reverse strand, counting down.
TTGAAAGTGAAATATGTGTCATGTACACCAGGGAGTGAAAGGAATTGTTGATCTAGTTATTGCGGGTACATTCGCGTAGGCTAGAGGTGTTCAGTATATCGTAGATGTCGCAGGATTGGCAGTTTGGTGCTTTGAACTTTGAATTAGACGTAGACCCAAGATGAAGGACGTTCCAAAGCGTCTACAAGAGATCCGGAAATGTCACTCTGAGGCTGTACTTCGAGATATGGACGACGATGATTATGTGATACGTCTCATTAGACGAATTCTGGTTCGAACTTTGCATCTTTCGATGCAAATCGTGACTAATCATTCAGTCAGTAAATAGAGAAAACGAATTCATCATTTGATACGGTCGAAGTCTTCTTGAATTTGCTGATTACCGCAATCTGAGAGAGGAGACAGATATTCTCAGGGAACGGTTTGAGGGATTGCCAGACACTGGTTCCATGAGTGCTGAAAGTAGGAACTATTTGCGTGTCGCAAATGGCGAGAGCTGCTGAGTCCGATGATTCAAGGTGAGGCCCACGACGAACGAAAAAGACACACACTTCGTAAGTGCACCTTTGAAATTCACGGATGTAGAGTGTGTACTTCGTGATTTATATACGTTGTCATTCTGCGCTCCTGACCTTCCTCTTTCTCGGTGTTAGGCCGAGTTCGGTATATCTTCGAGCACCGGGCGGGCGGAATTCTGCTACAGTCGATTTCGAGGAGATATTGGACCAGGCCGAAATTCGGAGGGTCGAAGTTTGTCCCAAACAACTTGTAGGTTTAGAGGTAGGTTTCAAGTGTGAGCGGCGGAGAAGATGGTGTTTAAGGCCCTGAAGATCGCGCGCTTGATCATCAATTAGATACGGAGAGCGTTTCAGATAGTCAGTTTCGATGTGGCGTTCGTGCATTACTGGGGTGTGGGTAGCCGCGGTGGCAATGTAGGAGTGCACTTAAAAACTTACCTTTTTTGTCTCTCCCTTGTACGGCTTGATGGGGTCTTCCCATCCTTCGTTTTCCTACGCGGTCGCCTTTCTCTTTGGCTTAAAAACTAGAACACAGAGGACCCGGCGATTTTTGTGGCTGAGTACATGAAGTGAATGTTTATTACTTATGTAGATTGTTGAGACTAGTGACGTAAGTTCTTCTTGAAAGAAAACTGGCTCGATCAGGGTTTTAATGTGATTGTAACCTGAGTGGATAGCTTCGACTGTTATCAATATGAGGTATACTTTTAAGGACTACGGAAAGTGAACTTTCCATGGGCCATCATATATATGCTGGGTAGTTCTATGAGGCCTGAAATCCTTACGGGTACAGTCCAAAACCAACGATAGCCTGCTGACAGTAAATAGGTACCAAGGACTAAGGTGCTTGGCTGATAATCCAACAGATTTCTGGCCACTTTCAAACCTCGCGGTTCTCAAGTTACTTCATGACCGTGGATACTGTGAAATTACTGATTAATGAGAATTTCTGGGTAGTAATTGGTACATGGTACCCCTTTCCGAGTTTAAGCTTAGTCAGGTTAAGCTCAAGTGAGTGTGGGCTGTCTACGAACTTTAGAATATAGTTCAAAAGTCTTCAAGTTTGATAGTCACCTGTGAATCTCTCTATGTACTCTGTTTTGTTAATTGGAATGTATCTCAGCTAAGTGAAATCAGACACACCGATGGATACATATGGACTCGTATGGTTCGACATCGCAACACATGATATTGATTCCGAATCAGCAACATTAAAACAATCTCGATGGCTTCATGAACAATTCGCGCCGACTTTCCTGCACAATCATGAACACTTCTGGATTTCGAACAGGCCGACTGCAATTCATACTAATTTTAAGTCGAAAGAAACAGAAATTTATTTGAACTTGCAATCAGTAAGAAAGCTAGGCTTTCTTCACTAGTTTTAAGGCCAAGTGAAGAGAGCTGCATCCGATAACGGTTGGGTTGGAATTAGAGTATGACTTCCATCCACAACTAAAGAATGACCGGTGACAAACTTTGCCTCGTCGCTGGCAAGATAAAGAGCAGCATTTGCAATGTCTTCTGCTTCACCTACCGATGATGCCACTGAGGGTGGACCTCCCACAACATTGACGTGTTTTAACATGCTCTCCAGTCTCTCCGAAGGAAGAGTGTACCAAAGGGGGGTTAGGATACCGCCCGGAGCTATACAATTTACTCTGATCTTGTGCTGTCGTAGTTCACGTGCTGCAGCTTTAGTCAGTCCAAGTATCCCGTGCTTGTAAGTGGTGTAACACAAGGGACCAAGACCTGCAATATGGCCAGCAGAGCTACTGGTGGTGATGATGTTACCTCTCTGTAGAGGTTTCATCACCCTCGCTGCGTGCTTTATTCCAAGTATGGGTCCTCTCACAAGAACTCCAAAAGCATGGTCAATTTCTTCCGCTGATGTTTGATCTATCATATCCAGTGAACCAATTATCCCAGCATTGTTATACATGATATCGAGGCTGCCGAAAGCACTCACACTGAGATCAACTGCTCTTGCTATATGATCCTCTTTTGAGACATTGCAGTGGATGTAGCGTGCAAAGTCAGGTCCCCCGAGTGCTTTTGCCAACTTTTCTCCTTCGGAATCTTGAATGTCAGCTATTATAACTCTGGCTCCGTGTGCAACAAATTTTTCGGCAGTTGCTTTTCCAATTCCGCTCGCTCCACCTGTGATTACAGCTACTCTGTCCTGCAACCTGCTAGGCAAAAATATATTGCAAAGTTCTTACCAGTAAATATCCATGGTATGCTAAGCGTACAATTTAATCTGTTTTCTCGCGGATACTGTCCGATTCTCTCACACTAATGTCTGTCATCGAGATCCATATGTGATGTACCGAGTTAGCTCAATTAACAATGTCTACGAATAGAGTTCAGTTCTAGACTTGCACTCTCGAAGTTGAACGTTGGTCTTGAGATGAAACCGGCGACCCTGAGCTTCAACAAGTTCCAGAGTCTAATATTGTCACGTAAGCCAACCTGGGAGTCAATGATGACCATCTACATTTGCGATTCTTAAATCTGCTTACCTTGAGGCACCACGAAGAGCTTTCGAGATGGTAGCCATTGGTGCACAGTAGCAGCGAAACCTTCACCACAAATCCTGCCACAAATATCACACGTGTCTACGAAAAGTCATGCAAGTTATTACAAACGAAACACCTGGAAGATAACCGAAACATCGACAGATCGACATTGTTTGCTACCTATAGCATTCGAGTGTGAGCTCAGAATTTACAAAACATTCAATAACATTTCGATTCAAAGGGTTTTCGCAGACCACCTTCGCATGAATCAGGATATCACGTGAGGCGAACCCAACTCTGCTCCGAGATGAACTGGGTGGAGGGAAACCTGTTCATCACCCACACACTCCGTTGCTCACTAGCAAGTAACTGGATCGACTGCCCTACACCTTGCATCGGATCCACATCATTTGTTGAAGTACCTAATGTCTCGACCGGGTTACACAGTCCCTCAAGATACTTTGCAAGGGGAATTTATTACGCTCCTGTGTCCGAAGCCACACATATTGTGATAGTATCTAGTACTGTGGATTTCCTCGTTGGGCGCATGTGCATGATAGGATGTAATGCAACACTGGATTTCATTTATCTGAGATTAGAGTAAGTTGGTATTCTAAAGATATATCCTTTCAATATCCTGGATCATCCAGTTTAGTATGATTATTTTGACGGTTTCTGCCTAGTTTATGTCTATACACAGCATCTGAGTCGCATCTGCGCACGAAGCACACGTTAAAAATGCCGGCGGAAAATAACAAATGAAGAACTGAAGATTTCAATCCGGCTAAGGTTTTTACCTTAAAGACAAATAAAGGCAAAGGCAAAAACAAATAGTAGCTAGAAAAAGTGCAAATAATTGCATGTAAGACATTGCACAATTTTGCCATACCCTTGGGTTTACCATCAGGAACGTTGCTCCGACATTCATTCATGAGACAAAATATATGTCCTCATGGTGAGCGTTTACATCATCTTTATGTGAGGTATGAGGTCCGGTTGGATTTTAAACAAACTTTGTTGTCCATATTAAACATTTCTATTCTTACAAGCAAAACTTTCAAGCAATATTTTAGTCTTGGACATAATTTAGCACTAGCAAAAGTTATTGTTGTAGCATAAGGTTTTGTTGCATGGTGTATAATGATTGCACATACTCTTCTCCGCCATTTCTTGCGTCTCAAGTATATCTCTCATGCCTTGTGGAAAGCTCTCTAATATCGTCTCTAATTCAAATTAATACTCATCACTCATGTAATGCAATTCACGAGTTCAGTCAAAACGTCAATTCAAATAGAAGAAACAAAGGGAGAGGTCCAAATGTAACAAATCTACATAAATTTCAAATTTTTTTATGCAGGCTGCAGGGATAAGAATAAGGTTTCAAAATTTACAGTATGCTTTCGAAAATATGGAAAGAGTTTGAAATTGCTTATAGATAGAACCATAAACTGAGCTTTATTTCAGACAAAGGCGACTGCTTGTGATAACAAGAAGGATGGAACAAGAAGCAAAGTCCCTATGTCTTTTGGGTCTAAAATGGGGCTAAGTCCCAATAGTATCGGTAAAAGAATCTAAGATCTGAACTATACCTCTACAATCTAAGCTATGCAAATAGTATGATTTACGAGCAACGGAATAAACGGAATAAACGGAATAACTGAATAAGCATCACCTGGTGTGATGGCTCTCTCCTAGGCTCTAGGCAATGCTCTCTGCTTTATTTTAGTACATAAAATCATTGAAACATTTGTGAAGCGAAGGATTCTTTGTTTCTATTGTCAGATTTTGAGTGTATAATCAATGTTGATTGAGAATATTTTGCACTGTAGATGACAAAGATTATATATGTGTGCTATAGTTAACCTATTTTTGATGATATGTATTAGGTCCGTTTCTTAACCTTATCAATTTCTTACGACTGTCAAAATGATGAATGATTCTATCAATCTGCTCATGAGGTTTGGTTTTATAATTGGTGTTGGTGATTTCATGTTCTGACCTAACAACGCTGAGGAATCTTCTAAGATGTACTTATTTGGATTATCATAGCTTGTACTCTGCTTCTTAAATAGTAATTTATTGAAGTATGATAACTAATATTCCTTGCATATCGATGTTGAAAGCCTCTTCTATTAGATCTATCTTTCAGCCCAACTCTAGCTATCTTAGAGTTGTATTGACACTTAATTAATTCCATGGGATTGTAGAAATAGTTGGTAAATGATAGTGGAGTTCAACTTTCTTTCCTGAATACTCTATATGCTCGAGTGATCTTATTTAGTTTTTTTTCTATCACATTGATGTGCTGTTGTAATGTAACTCATCATTTAATTCTATATAAATTCAACTTAAATAGAGATTAAATATTTATTTTTGTCCTAATTCTATTAATACAACTTAATAACAAAATTCTAGCCAAAATTTTGCGTAACTAAATTTTGCTAAAGGTGAACAAGTTTCATTGAAGCTACTTAAGCCTTTTTGCTGGTTAGTAGACCCTTAGCTAATCTTATTGACCTTAAAAAAATTTCAATTCAGCCAACTTATTAACTTCAGTTAAAAAAAATTTAATTTGATAAGAATCTAACTTTATGGAGGTTTTTTAATCATTTTAGTTAGCAATTAGATTCCTATGTGCTTATGTTTCTCTTGAAAGTTTATGCTATGAGTATCCTTCTAAATATTGTCTTCCATGTAATAGAAATTGTGTTCTCATTTTGATAAAAACTAAATGAAAAATATCTTTAAAGATTTTAACACTCTACTCTTGGAGTACCTCTTCAAATTTAGATGACATTATTTATTTGGAGAAGTTGTATTGAAATATTATCCTGTTTTCACGAATAAGAGAAGCCCATTATTACCAGATCCATATATTAATACAAGGTCAGCAAAATGAAGCAATAATGAATATAGGTTCTGAGTGAGTATAATATTTGAGTTATGAAAATAGGGGAGATAGGATTTGTCTCGAAAGAATATAACTATAAGGTTGGGTACTTGACTAAGTACAAAGTACTAAGAAAATACAGCCATGAACAAGTGGCCGCTACGTTCTATGTCACGCCATTTGTAGTTCCGCATCTAGCTGCTCGGACACTGGAGTTCTAGTGATAGTAATTAGAGTTATTCTAGTAGTTTCTCAGAGACTACTTTCCGACAGTCTGATTTGGTGTTCAGGGTACTGACTTCACGGTGGGGCCCACCATCACTTTGCACCGTTTGCACCGTCGAGTGTGCAGTCAGCGGGACCGTTAGGGTTCTAGTGCTAGCTCGAGTCAGGGGGGTATAGTTTCGAAGTGAGCTCTAGAGAGCTCACTTCTCTGATGTTGAGCCTTCGAGTTCCTGGCTATGGTGGACAGAGGCGGCGAGCGTCACCTGGATTCTCTATGCTTGAGTGGGTGTGGCTTGATTGTAATCAGTGCCCAGTTGTTGGCAGTTTATAGAGTGACAGATCAAGTACTGATCTGAGTTGAGTTGAGTTGAGAGTGTTAAGCAATCTGATTACATCAGAGAAGTGAAGTCAGGGGGAAATCGGGTGCATGAACATTGAGTGTTGGTGGTATCTCCAAGCTCGGTGGATCGTGGTAGCTCGATTCAAGTTCTGTGTTTCCCTAGTGTGCTGAAGCTCGTTCAAGTGATTCAGATTTGGCAGTTAGGCGGACGGTGTGCGGAAGCGCTGGCCAAATTTTGAGCAAAGAAGGAGCAATTTTTGAGCAGTGTTGTGATTTTGAGCTCAAGAGGTGAAGGCAAGACCAATTTGCTACGAGTTGTGCTCAGAAAGTGAAATTGAAGGTGGAGTTGGGAAGCTCTTCTCATGAAATTGTGATTTGGAAAAACCCGTTTTGTCAATTTGGCTCGAGTGGAAAGTTAGCGGGGGATTTGGCGGACAGCCATCTTTAGGGTTTATGTCAGATTTACGTCAGATTTTGGGCCAGATTTGGAGGAGTTTTTGCTTTTTGGCTAGATTTGGAGGAGTTTTGCTAGTTTGGAGGACTTTCGCAGATTTGGAGAAGTTTTGCCAGTTTGGAAGACTTTCGTAGATTTGGAGAAGTTTTGCCAATTTTGGAAGAGGTTTCGAAGTGGCAACAAGAAAGGCCTCATTTGGCTGAATTTCCACGTTTCGAGGCATAGGGCTGTGGGCTATGAGAGGCTACGAAGGCCTAGAAGGGCCAGCAAGCCAGCTTGTTGGCGTGAGGCTAGCTAGTTTAGAGTAGATCTTGGTCATTGGTTGGCAAAATCTGCCTTTCTTGCTAGATTGTGCGCAACAGGGTTTGACCCCTAGATCTCTTGTTCCTAGACTGGTGCCCTAGCCAATTGGTCCACCCTCACTTGTTGTCCTAGTGACTACGCCACTGTTATCTATACACATGTAGCTTTGGCTAGGAGAGGTAGTTTGATCTCATTCTTGGTGATCTTGGTAGCTTAGGACTTAGATCCGAACTGCTCTTATGTCAAATGCCAAATGGTGGCAGAGTCAGTCCCGTGTTGTGTTATGAGATGGAGGGTTTTCGTTTAGATTTCTTGTGATTGGATCCCCCTCCATTCTCTGCTTCTTGTTTGTGCACCACGTTTGTGTGAGGTGCCCTGACTTTTGAGCGTTGGTGCTCTGGTGTGCTCTTGATGGTGAGGCTGGAGTGATGACCAGTCAGACTACCTTTGTTTCTCTCCGGTGAGGCAGGAAGTGATGACCTGCAAACCGTGAGAGTGCGTGTTATGATGGCAGGTTACAAGTTGCCCTTCCCCTAGTGTAGTTATCTCGATTAGAGTTACATTAGTGGGTGGTGTTTAGTTGGTGTTGGCACGTGGTGGTGTTGGCACTTGGTGGGGTACTATAATACTCCGAGGACAAGAGAAGAGAGAAAACACAGATTGCACACTCAAACATTCACTGCCCCCAAGGGAGCACCTTCACTTTATTATATAGACAAAGAGGATCTCCTCCAAGGAAGCTCCACCATAGGATTAGGGACACAGATAGGTGACATGTCAGCAAGCTCCTCCCTTGGATTACTTACTTGGATGTGTGACCTGTCTGGTCTAGGTCCTATCTGGTTGGTCAAACAAGCTTTGACCGGAGGGAATCTTTTAGGGAATCTTCCTATAGGAATCTCAGAATCACATGAGTAAGGTACCGTTGGAAAGCTCTCGACGAGACAAACCAGGGGGGAGGGAAAGGCCAGCCTTTCTTCCGTTGGGGGGGGGAATCTGCACATTTTCGAGGCCTAATTCATTCGTTTAGGCCTCCGAAATTGCCTTCAAAGATTTCAGGCATATTTCGGTTCCTACTCTATTAGTAGAAGTCTCCTTTTGGTGATCCCTCTCTCTAATCTGTTTAATCCATCATGTGTAACATCCTTCCAGATGTTACCAAACCAATTCTCACCTTTAAATCATATGTCTAGTTATTGGTTCTAAGGTTCTCAAGTCTATTTCAGTTTCTGCCCTATTAGTAGAAGTACTCTTTTGGTGATACTTCTATCTGATCTATTTTGACCATCATGTATAACATCATTCTAGATGTTACCAAACCAAATTTCACATCTAGATCATATGGCTAACCCTTGGTATTACAGACCTCCCTCCTTTTAAGACGCAACGTCCTCGTTGTGCAATTGTTGCTCAAATGCTTGCACCAACACTGGTGCATGTGCCAAATTGGCAGCGGGTTCCCATGTTGCTTCATAGAGGGGGTAACCTTTCCATTGTACTAGATATTCCACCCGCAGATGGCGAGTACCACGCATGCGCTTTTGGAGAATCCGCTCCACTTCATATTCCTCTGTGCCATCAATGACTGTCGGACAAGGTCGAATGTCCTCTGTGGAAGTACCTTGGCCTGATTGGGGAGCATATCTACGTAATAGGGAGACATGGAACACTGGATGGATCTTCATGTGTGGTGGTAGCTCAAGGTGATAGGCCACAGTGCCGATGCGATGAAGAATCGAGAAAGGCCCAATAAAACGAGGTCTGAGCTTACGAGATCCAACTAATGTGAGGTTGGTTGTCGATAGCCATACTTGATCCCCAACATTGAACTCCATGTGCCTACGGTGTGCATCAGCATACTGCTTTTGTTGATTTTGTGCAATCTGTAACCTGTGCTTGGCGCTCTCCACACCTTGTTGGATTCTAGAAACAAATGTGTTGACTGCATCAACCTTGGTAGTCACTGGACGAATCTTCATCAAGCTAGAAGGTGTGAAGGGATGCTCACCATACATGAGGAAGAACGGAGTGACATGGGTGGAGGCATTCACTGAATTGTTGTAAGCAAATTCCACCAACGGCAGTAGGGTGTCCCACCGCTCTTGCTCTTCTAAGGTGAAGCCGCGTAACATGTCTTCAATTGTGCGATTAGCCTGCTTTGTTTGGCCATCTGTTTGTGGGTGGTAAGCTGTAGACATGGCCAACTTGGTTTTGAAGAAACCAAAGAGTGTTCGCCAAAACAAACTGGTGAATTGGGTGCCTCTATCGGTGATGAGTACTCTAGACAAGCCATGGTGAGCAAAGATTGCATCTAAGTATAGGTGAGCTAGTTGTGGAGCGGTCACCTCCTTGGTGGTAGGGCGTACATGAATCATTTTGCTGAGCCGGTCCACAAAGACCACAATGGAGTCAAACCCTGAGGTGGTCTTGGGCAATTCACAGACGAGATCCATACTCACTTGTTCTCAACGTTGGGTAGGAGTGGAAAGAGGTTGAAGGAGCCCTGCAGGAGCTTGATTAGAAGCTTTGTTCTGTTGACAAAGTAGGCAGCTACACACATAGTCCATCACGTCGTTGCTCATCTTGGGCCAATAGTAATGGCGCTTGACTGCCTCCAAGGTCTTGTCCACTCTGACATGAGCTGCAATGGCCGAATCATGACATTCCGCTAGAATGGTGGTGCGTAATTCTGGGACATTTGGGATCCACAATCGGCCCTCCTGAAAGGTGAGTCCTTGGGTGCTGGTGACACCTTTGGACGATTGCGCTTCTACAATCTGTGGATCAGTTTTTGTAGCAGCTAGAATCTCTTGCCAGAATTCAGGGTTAATCTTAACTTCTGCCGCCAAGTTGTTGGCCATTGGCATGCGGGTGAATGCATCTGTAAGTTGCTTCTTACCTTCCACGTAGGTGATTGTCATGTTGAAGCGTTGTTGCCACTCTACCCACCGAATTTGGCGACGAGATAGATCCTTCTGCGTCTCGAGGTAGACTAGAGGTTTGTGGTCTGTCTCTACTACAAATGCCTTCTCGCCCAGGTAGTGCTTCCAATGCTTGGTTGCTAGAACGATGGCCAGCTCTTCTCGTTCTGTGGTGTGGTAGTTGCGCTCTGCCGGTAACAACTTTCGAGAGAAATATGCAATTGGATGCCATCCGTCATGCCACTCTTGTTGTAGGACTGCTCCTATTGCTACGCCTGATGCATCCGTAGCCAACTTGATTGGACGTTTTGGGTCATACCACTTCAAGATTGGTGCATGTAGCAAGGCGGCCTTCAATTCTTGAAAGGCCAACTCTTGTGCAGTTCCCCATGTCCACTTCTTCCCCTTGCCAAGTAGTGCCGTTAAAGGCTGTGCAACCTTGGAGAAGTCCTTGACAAATCTACGATAGAATCCCGTCAACCCCAAGAAGCTCTTAAGTTGAGTCTAATCTTCTGGGGCACTCCATTTTTGAATGACCTCTATTTTATCTGTCAATACTTGAATGCCCTCTGCACTTACTCGATGCCCTAAGTAGTCTACTTCAGACTTGCCAAACTCACACTTTGAGATTTTGGCATACAATTGATTCTGTCTTAGAATCTGGAGGACCCCTCGTAGATGTTGTTTGTGTTCTGTCATCGTGCTACTATATACTATATCATCCAAGAAGACGATAACAGACTTATCCAAGTATGGACGAAATATATCATTCATTAGGCTCATGAAAGTGGCAGGCGCATTGGTGAGGCCAAAAGGCATCACAAGATACTCAAAGTGGCCATACCTGGTTCGAAAGGCAGTTTTGTACACATCCTCCTCTGCAATTCAGATTTGATTGTAACCGCTCCGCAAGTCCAGTTTGGTGAAGTACCTCGCTCCATGGAGTTGATCAAACAGGTCATCCATGCGAGGTAAGGGGTACTTGTTCTTCACTGTTTGCTGATTGAGACCCCGATAGTCAATGCACATGCGCATTGTACCATCCTTCTTCTTCACAAACAAGACAAGGGCCCCATATGGTGATACGCTAGGTTGGATGAACCCTTTCTGTAGCATCTCTTCAATTTGAGTCTTACACTCCTCCAACTCATGAGGTGATAGGCGATATGGGGCCTTACAAGGAGGTGTCTTCCCCGGGAGTGTCTCTATTTTGTGATCTACTCGCCTTTTAGGTGGTAATCCTGAGGGTAGATCATCGGGAAAGACATCTTGAAACTCATCCACCACATCCTTCAATTTCTCAGGAATTTGTCCAGTGAGTTGTGCACTCTGGACTTCTCTTATTAGACCCAGAAAACATCTATCGGTTTTTCAGACAATTGTCGTTCCTACGACATATAGAGGCAGTTTCTGCCTGTGTGATTTTTCTTTAACCCCAATGATTGACCATTGGTGGGTTCTCACTACTTTCTTCCTCCAATCCACCATTGGGTTGTACTGCTCCATCCATGGCATGCCTAAAATTGCATCATAACGGGCTAATTGTATCACTTGCCACTCAATTGCTTCCTGATACTCTCCTATAGAGAGGGTTACCCGTCTAGGTAATAATTCAATCCTCTCTGTTTGCCCATTTGGTAACTCTACTTCTTCACTTCCATCTCTCTCTAGATCCATTCCCAAGCTTATTGCAACAGAGCGAGACAAGAAATTCTCTGTTGCTCCCGGATCTATTAATACTCTCACTTGATTACCTTCTAGGATTCCATTCACGACAATCAATTGTGAGGTTGCCTTCCGGGATCTTTGCGCATTATTCTTCTTCCTTCCCTCGCTTCTCTATTTCCTTATTGAGCCAGTAAGGCCGCGAGGTACATTTACTGGCAATCTTTGTTTTCCGAAGTGGTTTCCACCTCCTCCTCTTCAATGTGCCTCTCCATGTTGTTCAAAGATCGCTTGTATGAAGGCCGAGGGCCTCTAGGGAAACGAGTGCGACAATTGGTAGATATGTGCCCAATACGGCCACAATTGTAACAACGGCGTTGTTCTCCTTGAGTCCCTTCTCCTCGTGGGACTCCATCTCTTCGTTCTTCTACCCGTCCCCGCTCTCCTTGAAGCGGCCGTGCTCCTCGATCCCGGAATTGAAGGTTGCCCAATTCCATCGGTACTGGTCCACCCATGTGTGGCATTTCTGCCCGATAATGTTGAGGTGGAACTACTCCTTCACCTCCACCTAATGCTCCGGCTATTCTTTGCGCACAAGCAATAGCTTCAAATACCGTGCGAGGGTTTTGCACCATGACTTCTTGGCAAATCCGCTCTTTCAACCCTCGTTTGAAATTGTCGAGAGCCTCTGCTGGACTCATGTCGGTAATTGCGACTTGTAGATCCAGAAATGCCTCCACATACTCTTGTACGCTATTCTTCTGTCTCAATCCCCATAGTCGGGTTCGAGCCATCTGCACAGAATCCACCGATTGGAAATTCTTGAGCAGTCCTTCTTGCATTGCTGTCCATGTGACCTCCCTTCTCTCTGCCAACATGGATCGTTCCCAAGCATCATACCATGTGAGGGCTTTATCGGTCAAGTACCCACATGCAAACACGCCTGCAGCATGCTCTGTGATCTCTGTTGAGAACAATCGAAAATATTGATTCATTCTCAAGATCCAATTCTCTACTACTCCCATCGTACGCTGCCCCTTGTAAGGCTCGATGTTGCAGGTCTTCTTCATCCGGAGTAGCAATGTGGCTTCATCGTTGTTAGGGTTCGTAGGCACGGGTGCCTCTCCAAGTACTTCAGTTGCAGGTACTGGGTTTTGAGACGGCTCTTCTTCTTGCATGGCTTGATCGTTCCTGAGGATCTGCACTTGACTTTGCAATGTCTCCATGGTCATCTTAATCTCTCGAAATTCATTCAACATCCCTTGCATTCCTTGCACCAGCTCTTGCAACTGCGGATCCATGGTTCCTGCAACACCCAATTGCTAACGTCTACTTCAATACAGAGTCAATATAATCACTCTAGAAGGCGCACGAACTATCGGAACTACCATTGGGACCTCAGAAGCTATCACTCGTTGATAATACTCCTCACCAAAATTCCTAACCACAAAATCTCTAAACATCAATTTCGGCCTCACTACATAACGGATTTCTACTTGAGTGTTGAAAGGGAGAGGATTTGGGACATTCATATCCATATTATCATAAAAGAATGTAGATCGTCAAATCCCACTCTCTGTCATATATCACCACAGGTAGAATCACTGGGTTTGGTGAGTTCATCACTCTGTCCATGAATTCCGCACCAAAGTGATAAACTAGCAATACTCTCATCTGCTCATGCTGGATGTACATAACCTTGATGTGGAATGGGTTTGAGAATGGAAAGCTAGGTGCGGGAAATTGTCCCCCCTGGCGCATCCATCCCATCCGCTCTCTAAAGTCCTTCCTAAGTCTAGCAATTACTCTATGTTCTCCACCTCAAATTACTCAATTTCAGTACTTCGTGCTATTCCAAGAGGGGTGATCCACTCTCTTGGACTAGAACACTTGCTCTGATACCATTGTAATACTCCGAGGACAAGAGAAGAGAGAAAACACAGATTGCACACTCAAACATTCGCTGCCCCCAAGGGAGCACCTTCACTTTATTATATAGACAAAGAGGATCTCCTCCAAGGAAGCTCCACCATAGGATTAGGGACACATATAGGTGACATGTCAGCAAGCTCCTCCCTTGGATTACTTACTTGGATGTGTGACCTGTCTGGTCTAGGTCCTATCTGGTTGGTCAAACGAGCTTTGACCGGAGGGAATCTTTTAGGGAATCTTCCTGTAGGAATCTCAGAATCACATGAGTAAGGTACCGTTGGAAAGCTCTCGACGAGACAAACCAGGGGGGAGGGAAAGGCTAGCCTTTCCTCCGTTGGAGGGGAGAATCTGCACATTTTCGAGGCCTAATTCATTCGTTTAGGCCTCCGAAATTGCCTTCAAAGATTTCAGGCATATTTCGGTTCCTACTCTATTAGTAGAAGTCCCCTTTTGGTGATCCCTCTCTCTAATCTGTTTAATCCATCATGTGTAACATCCTTCCAGATGTTACCAAACCAATTCTCACCTTTAAATCATATGTCTAGTTATTGGTTCTAAGGTTCTCAAGTCTATTTCAGTTTCTGCCCTATTAGTAGAAGTACTCTTTTGGTGATACTTCTATCTGATCTATTTTGACCATCATGTATAACATCATTCTAGATGTTACCAAACCAAATTTCACATCTAGATCATATGGCTAACCCTTGGTATTACAGGTACTTGCAACTTGCGGTTGCAGTTGGTGGTTCGAGTTTGGTGGTTTCGAGTCGAGTGGTTACTTTGTCACGACAGAGTTCTTTGGAGATTCCAGAGGAGTTAGCCCTGCAGTACGCAGTGGGTTTACTTGGAGTGGTGCTTGGTATCAGCTTGTATCTCAGGTCCCAATGAGGGAGGAGATTGACTCTGAGTTGGAGTTTGACATAGGAGCTGATTCAGTTGAGAGTGCACTTGGTGTGTCCGCACTGTTGTTGTGGGACATGGACAAGATTTATGGGGCCTCCAAAGGCCCTAGGCATTACTCTAGTACAGTGGGTACCATTGAGTTGGATGACTTCATCTAGGAGTTCGATAGTTGGTGTGATCTGCAGCAGATGCGGAACTTGACTTTGTTCACACCCTTCATGGCATGGAAGAGGTTGTTCCAGCAGGGTCCGCCGATGGATGACTACCATGAGTTCAGGAGAGCTCATTTGGAGGAGATTGAGTTATGGAGACAATATTGGTCTTTACACTATGTCTCCATTACTTCAGGCTCGGTGGCCAGGAGTAGATCGGCTGTACCTACGAGTTCTAGCTCGAGTAGTGTTGGTGGAGCTAGTGGAGGTGCACTAGCTGGAGATAGTGCTACTACGAGTGGAGGTATCGCTGCAGGAGGTGGTGTGGTACCGGGGTTTAACCCCATGGTTGAGTTCTTCCTATGTTTGAGGCAGAACTACCATGGAGTGCGGACTGACAAGCTGAGGAGCTTGCAAGAGTTCCAACGGAAGGCTGGAGAGAGCCTACGCAAGGCATATACTCGCATGAGGCGGCTGATCAGTTTCACTCAGGGAGTTACTGAGGCCCAGGCAGTCCAGTTTTAGTATGGGATACTAGACAGGGAGTTGCGACATAGAGTTCGTGATGCTACGTTGTTGCAGGCTACTTCGCCCACTTTGGCAGTAGTCTTTGGTTTGGCTGAGCGTATTGAGCTCAACATGGTAGAGGAGAGAGTGGTGACATCTGGATTTGGTAGGGAGACCTCATCCACGGCTATGACTTCTTCTAGAGTGCAGCAGAGTGCACCATGCCTAGTTGGTTTTCAAGGACAGGGTGGACAGCCCAAATCCTATGGAGCAAGTGGAGGGCCTAGTGGAGTTAGACCCTTACCCTCATTTTTGGGTCAACAGCAGCCAGTGAATGGTGGTGTTGCTTGTTGGACTTGTGGTGGACCTCACCATAGGAGAGAGTGTACTCAGGGCAGCGGACCTGATACCTTTGGTGCATTATAGCCAACACAGAGGCAGTGTGAGCACTGCCACAGATTTGGTCACATTAGTGACCGGTGTTTTGACCTACACCCGGAGTTACGGAGTGGTAGGGCTGCTATGGTAGGTAGTAGAGGAGCTCCAATTCATGGAGGACGAGGTGGTAGAGGTGGTGGTAGAGGATCTACACCTAGTAGAGGTGCAGTACCTGCCCTTACTTCAGACACAGCTATGGCTACTCGGATTGAGCAGTTGGAGCAGAGATTGGCTAGTATGGCTATTGCTCAAAGGAGATCAGATTCGGGTGCTGAGGCTTCCACCTCATATGCTAGTGTTAGAGATGCTTTGGACTTCATGTGCGGAGTAGCACAGGTGGATGCATCTGCAGCAGTGACTAGGAGTGCAGTACGTGCTCTAGAGCCTAGAGGAGCATCAATAGAGTTGGACCCACAGAGAGGAGAGGTTGGGAGACAGGTCAGACTTCCCCAGTCTTTCATGCTATCTGAGGCATTGCAAACAACATCCATGGTTCCTAGATGTCCCAGTGCAGGTGTGGTAGGTGGTGATGGAGTACATGATGGACTACCTACTAGTCAGCCACCTACTACTACACAAACTGAGTCTAGCATGATGTTGGGAGCGGCTCAGTTGATTATGCGGCATCCTTTGTTTTCAGCCAGTGATATGTTTGCATTGGGAGTTGACCCAACCCTAGTGTTCCGGTTGGCTGCCACATTGTGTGAGAGTAAGGATGGTGTAGTTCCTACTACTAGAGTAGAGGTGGTTGGTAGTGGAGCTGACTTGGTTGAGGAGCATGGGATCCGTTCAGCAACCAGTGGTTTATGGCAAGCAGCAGCGGCTAGACTGGAGGAGTTGCCAGCTAGACCGGCCTTTGAGAGAGCGCGGTTTACACCTAGTGTTGTCCTATTGGATAACCAAAGGGGGATATTTTGTTTGGTGGGACCTTCAGGGAAGGTCTATACACCACAGAGAGTCTTGTTAGACTTTGGTGCGCAACCCCTTATGTTGGGGAAGGCTGCAGTTGTCGGTCTGGAGTTACGGAAGACCGATGTGGAGAGGTGTCCATTTCAGATCCAGACATCTCTTGGTGGTGGTTCAACACAGTACATCACATGTGGAGAGCTTGTTGTCCAGGTTCAGCCTGGTCATCCGACTGATAGCTTGGTGGTGAGAGCTCAGGCTATTGCGACAATAGCTGAGTCATATGATGTGCTAGTTGGGGGAGTAGTGTTATACTCCATGGGTTTCAGCATTGACTATTGGGAGGAGACAGGCTCTTATAGACCTGGTTGGCAGTCTAGTGAGGGACGGGTATGTCACCTACCAGTACGCTTCAGTAGTGGTAGTCTTGGCTCACTACAGTCCGGGACTATGGCAGCATCAGTTTTAGCTTTCAGCGGTGCAGTCACTTGGCCTGATGACTTGTTGGAGGGGAACGCCCATGCAGAGGATACCCCAGTACCAGAGGAGATCACTCGGCTTTGGAGTACGAGTGGGATTGTTCCATCCACCTTGGATGTTCCATTGTGGAGTTCAGAGGAGGCATTGCAGCAGCATGCAGATCAGTTGGTGCAGCAGGCTTGGAGTGGAGCCTTCATACCATCAGGAGATGAGTGTGAGGATGAGCCTCCAGAGGCGATTGCTTTGACATCTCTGGATACCACACTCATTGCTTGGCAGTATCTAGTAGAGGGGATATGCCTATTGGAGTTGTTTGGTGGGATCAGCACCGGACTAGCTGCGGTGTTACAGGCGGGTATTCGAGTACAGAGGTACTTGTATGTAGAGAGAGATGAGACTGCTAGGTGAGTCTCTCTACATCATGTGGCACACTTGGCCTATCGGTATCCAAAGTTATTACCGATGTCAGCAGTCAGAGGTTACCAGAAGGCTTTACCAGGAGACATTTCCTTACTGGGGGCGCATGACCTAGAGAGACATAAGCCTATTCACTTGGTGATTTCTGGATGGCCATGTCAGGGACATACACGTGCGGGCTGCGGTTTGGGTCTTCAGGATCCTCGTTCTAATGTGTTTTGGGAGATGTTACGAATACTACGACATCTCCAGGTTCATCAGTCTGTTTCTCCAGCTTACTTTTTGGAGAATGTTCCTTTGATGGGTGATTCTCGCACTAGAGTGGTGGCGAGTACACATCAGGTCCATTCTTGGATGGGACCTGCTGTATTGTTAGATGCAGCCAGAGTGGGATCATGGGCTCATCGTCTTTGTCTTTGGTGGATGAACCTCTTACCTAGAGAGGTTCTACAGCGTAGTTATGAAGGGATTCAGCGACTAGACCACATTCTTGTTGATGATATCTTGGATGCTGGACGTCAGTCTCAGACAGTGGTAGTGGCTGATAGGTCACCTATGGCAATGGTGAACCTAGTTGGACAGCCTAGAGCTGCATTTCCCATACTCATGAGTTTCCCAGGCTCTCATGCTTTTCGAGAGGGAGGACCTGGACTTGTTTGGGACTCACAGTTACAGCAGTTGGTGGAGCCCAATGCTGATGAGAGAGAGCGGGCAATGGGTTTTCGCACCGGTATTACCACTGTTCCAGTAGTGTCAAAGGCATCTAGGCGTCAGGTGTTAGGTCAGGCTACGGACCTGAACTGTTTGACCTGGATTGTGAGCCTTGGCTTGGCAGAGCAGCGTAGGATGCGCTTGATAGGCATCACCACTCGGACACTTGTGAGCCATGTGCCTATCGAGACGATTCAGGCACATGCTGGGGGCGATTGACCAAGTGGACAGGGTATTCTTGGGACACATCCAATAGCTACTAGGGAGAGTGGTCTACTTGGAGTCCATCCAGGTGAGCGTGGGCTACTTGGATTACACCCTTGGTCCACATGGGATGCAGCTAGAGGACGTGTGGAGCTTGCAGCCAAAGTGGAGGGAGTTTTTCACACAGAGGTTGGGACCTCTAGTGGTCGGGAGCATGACACTATTGCTCCCAAGGGCCCAGTGTAACAGCCAGTCAGTACGTCTTTCACTCCTACTACAGTTACAGAGGATACTTGGGAGCCAAATCTTGGACCCAAGCTTACTGGAGAGGAAAGACGGAGGGTTTGGAGGTTCTTGAGGAGTCACACGAGTTGTTTTGCCTTTAGTATGAAGGATTTGGGTGCTCTAAAGGGACCAGGTATATGGATTGAGCTGACTAGCGACACACCAGTTTTCCGACATCCTTATTGATATAGTGATATGGAGAGGACATTGATTCAGAGCCGGAGTAGTGACCTTTTTGAGGCTGGTTTGGTGGAGATTTCACATGGAGAGTATGCATCAGCGACAGTGATGCCAGCCAAGAAGGATATGCATGGCAACTATACAGATAGACGGATGTGTGGAGATTACCGTCCTATCAACCGACAGACCATGGTTGATCGGTATGCCATGCCTACACCAGAGGAGATTTTTGATGCGATTGGGCATGCAAAGGTCTTCATTACTTTGGATCTTCAAGCGGGATATCATCAGTTGCCAATCAGGGAGGAAGATAAGTCCAAGACAACATTTTGGGCTATTGATCCTCACAGCAAGGATGTGTTATATCAGTGGAGGTTCTTACCATTTGGGTTGAAGAACGCTCTTGCTGAGTTCCAGAGGGTCATGGATAGGATCCTAGCTGGATTGGATTTTGCTTGGTGCTGTATTGATGACTTTTTGGTTTATAGCACTACTGTGGAGGAGCATGAGAGACAGTTGTTGGAGGTGTTTGAGAGGTTGAGATCTCATGGACTCAAACTACATCCTGGGAAGTGTAGGTTCTTCCATGAGCAGGTTGAGTATTTGGGTCACACTATCTACCCCGGAGGACTTGGTGTTCAGCAGACCAAGGTGGAGGCTATTGCACGTATTCCTCGGCCTACGGATGTGAGCAGAGTGCGAGCATTCCTTGGGTTGGCGAACTTCTATTGCCGCTATGTTAGAGGATTTAGTGCCATTGCCAAGGCCTTGACGAAGCTTACCAAGCTTACACAGGAGTGGTGTTGGAGAGATGAGCAAGAGAGAGCTTTTGTAGAGCTCAATGAGAGGTTGACATCTGCTCCTATTTTGAGGAGACCGATCAGGGGACGACCATTTCAGGCTCACACTGATTGAGTATGTTGGGGCTAGGAGCGGTGCTCACCCAACATGATGATGAGGAGAAGGAGTTTGTGGTGGCCTATGCTAGTCGCTCCAACAATTCAGCGGAGGCGAAGTATAGTTCATATGAGGGAGAGTGCTTGGCAGCAGTTTGGGCAGTAGCACATTTCCGATGTTACTTGTTTGGTAACCCCTTCACTCTCATCACTGATCATCAGCCGCTGAAGTGGTTGATGGAGTCCGACAAGCTTTCAGGGAAGCTTGCACGATGGGCTCTGATTTTACAGGAGTATGATTTCACGGTTGTTCACAGACCTGGAGTGGTGAACCGTGATGCAGATGGGTTGAGTAGAAACCCATGTCCCAGCCCGTAGGATCAGACCGGAGCACGTTGGCATGGTGAGACAGATGAGGAGATGGTGCCAGGTTGGCATGCATCGGCCTTTCTGTGTATATTTGCAGAGACTTTGGTGGTATCTCTCTCAGCGCATACAGGAGGAGTTATTGAGGTCACAGATCTAGAGAGTGAAGATATTGGTACAGTTTAGCAAGACATTCATGATGATGTCTTAGTGATGGACTATCTTTGCATTGGTGTTGTGGGTGGCACAGTTGGGGCCAAAGAGAGAGACCATGTTCTTCAGCGAGCCAGACGGTTCAGATTGGATGGTAGACACCTTTTGCGTGTATGGGAGGATGGTAGAGTGTGAGTAGTACCACTTCCATCACAGAGACCACAGTTGGTCCGTCATGCTCATGAGGAGCTAGGACATTTTGGAGTAAAGCGTACATATAGCTTACTTCAGAGTCATTATTGGTGGTGCGGTATGCAGACCGAGGTGCAACAATTTGTTGCTAGATGCGTGGTTTGTGACCAAGTTAGAGCATCATTCAATGCTCCTACACCACAGTTGCACCCATTACCTATCATGGGATTGGGTTACCGTTGGAGTTTGGACTTTGCCGGACCTTTACCATTGACTGTGAGACATCATCGGTATGTTTTGGTGATGGTGGAGCACTTCTCCAAGTGGATTGAGTTGGTGGCACTTCCTAACAAGTCTAGTGAAGGGACAGCTTACTCATTCTTGGATCGAGTTCTTAGTCATTTTGGTGCACCAGCTGAGGTTTTGACTGATCAGGGTACAGAGTTCTTGGGAGAGTTTCAAGTCTTGTATGACAAGGCTTTGATTGATCATTGTACTACATCTCGAGATCACCCTAAGGCAGATGGCTTAGCAGAGAGAGTGGTTCAGACGGTGAAGAGAGGATTGTAGAAAGTATGGTTTGCAGAGAGGCCACTTGGGAGATTGGGATCTCCTATTACCTTGGTTGGCCATGGGCTATCGGTTCAGCCGGCAAGCCTCCTTAGCATCCTTCTCTCCATACTTTCTACTCTATGGACAAGATCCAGATTTACCTGCAGCCATTTGTCAAGATGCTACTGTAGTTTTGGACTTGGATGACCCCGATGTATGGATGAGCGCATGTTCTCAACGGGCAGAGATATTTCAGAGAGTGATGCCGATGGCCTTTGAGAACTTGGCAGTTGCTCAGCATAGAGATACTTTACGCTATGCTACCATTCGAGGAGGAGGTTATAGACCCTTGATTCGTCAATTTCATCCAGGTGACTATGTATATCTACAACAGACAGCACCGATGACACTTGATGTTTCTACAGGCCGCACTATCTTGAGAGTGTGCGAGGTTTTGCCATCTGGAGTCCTTGTGTTAGAAGGACGTGATGGTGTTGTTTGGAAGGATCATGTGCGCAATTGTGCACCATGCCACCTCCCAAACATTGATGGTACTATGGACCCAAGCTTGGCACTTGTACGTGCAGGCTTGAGGTGTATGTTATGTGGCTCTTCTGGTGGAGCTGCTACTATGTTAGTGTGTGATAGTTGTTTGAGAGGATGGCATATGGCATGTATGACTCCTCCCCTCATGGTGGTTCCTCAGGGATAGTGGTTATGTCCTAGATGTACTTGACCTATAGCTACTTCATTATTTATATGGTATAGATTGCAGACAGGCGACTAACGATGGGGCTCCATAGCACCCGGCCTCCTAATCTTTGCACATTAGAGGGTATACCATATACTTAGAGTAGATGGCTATCTGGAGTTAGAGGGACCTAACCGCCAGCTAGGGGGGTGATTGTGGCACTTTAGAGTCTATGCATGACTTATGTGTGAGTTGTGCTTCTATAGTGTATGATGTTGACAGCGATGTATGTTGTGTAGCGATGTATATACGCACAACAAGTGCCACGCCATTTGTAGTTCCGCATCTAGCTGCTCGGACACTGGAGTTCCAGTGATAGTAATTAGAGTTATTCTAGTAGTTTCTCAGGGACTACTTTCCGACAATCTGATTTGGTGTTCAGGGTACTGACTTCATGGTGGGGCCTACCATCACTTTGCACCGTTTGCACCGTTGAGTGTGCCGTCAACGGGACCGTTAGGGTTCCATTGCTAGCTCGAGTCTAGGGGGGTATAGTTTCGAAATGAGCTCCAGAGAGCTCACTTCTCTGATGTTGAGCCTTCGAGTTCCTGACTATGGTGGACAGAGGCCGGTGAGCGTCACCTGGATTCTCTATGCTTGAGTGGGTGTGGCTTGACTGTAATCAGTGCCCAGTTGTTGACAGTTTATAGAGTGACAGATCAAGTACTGATCTGAGTTGAGTTGAGTTGAGAGTGTTAAGCAATCTGATTATTGTGGCACTTTAGAGTCTATGCATGACTTATGTGTGAGTTGTGCTTCTATAGTGTATGATGTTGACAGCGATGTATGTTGTGTAGCGATGTATATACGCACGACATCTAAGTGCCTATGTGTGGCAGTTCAATTGAGGTTATGGAACATAGATTCAAAATTCAGTTTACTAATTAAAGCATTAAGGTTGCATAGCGGTAGATTGTTAAGTAGAAGAGAGTGGTCATGATCTTAAATTAAAGGTCATTTAGGTTGTGTCATAACATCTTGTTAAGTAGAAGAGAGAGACCATGACAATTCATACGAAGCTAAATCCATCAAGTTGGCAATTTAACCAAGAGCCAAGTAACCCGACCACACTCCATATAATTACCCCACCAATATCCATAGTTACAAAGTCCAAATCTTCTGATCCTAGGAATGTTTGCTCAGGACCTTTCCTATCCAACTACTCTACTAAACTCCTTGGAGATAGAATCTGGAGTTCCAAAATTCTTAATCCCTCAGAAGAATAAACTTATTCTGTTCAACCTATGTAATTGAGATTGACCTGTTGGATGGATAGAGTGGAAGGTTGTTATTCAATAGATCTAGCGTTTTAAAAAGCGAATGGTAAGAAAGAGGAACTTCATTATTTAATATTGGCCTATACTATGCATTAGGATTATGAGTTTCTTGAATAGTGTGTATAACACCAAGGATCATGGATTTGGAGTCTCAGTCAATTGTCTTGTATCTCTAACACTTGGGCTTCCAGTTCTATTTGCAAGGACAATCAAATCACCTAGTTTGCTTTAAAATTTTGGAAATAAATTCACATCTAATTTGAGAAACAAAAAGTGCACATCAATACGCTCTTGGGAGTTACCTTAAAAGAGACAAGTTCAGAGCTTTTCCTAGTGAGAAAATCAAACCTTTCTTATGCCAACTTTGTGGGAACAGCTATTGGTTATACCTATGGTTTATTAGTCCTTTAGGTGATGATGAGACTCCCATTGAAGAAGTGCAAGTAGCACTTGGGAAAAATAAATAAATTTAAGGAGTGTATTTGGGTCATTAGAGTTTTTGTGTCAAGGGTAGTTGGAT
The DNA here is from genome assembly GCA_948567375.1 of Lunularia cruciata. Classification (NCBI taxonomy): domain Eukaryota; kingdom Viridiplantae; phylum Streptophyta; class Marchantiopsida; order Lunulariales; family Lunulariaceae; genus Lunularia; species Lunularia cruciata. Next base: position 51,963,559 of record OX419762.1, on the reverse strand, counting down.
AACCATGGATGTTAGAGAAGGTCTTCCACTCTTATGTTACAGATATTCCACTCTTAATTTACACAGAACCACAAGAAGCCTCTTTGCTCTAGCACAATATATTAGACCTTGTCTTTGAGTATTCATCTTCTTCATGCTCTATTAACTATGGCTAATAGATAGAAAGGACGACCGCATAGAAAAAATGAAGGATGGGAAGATCCCATCAAGCCGCACAAAGGAGAGATGAAAAAGGTAAAATGGCTAATTACTCTCATGGTAACTAGAAGTCTGCATTGAGAAAGAAGTGTTATTATTGGAGCTTGTCCTTGACCCTACATTTAGAATAGGAACTATATTTTCACTACTAGTGCAATTACTTAAATCCCTCTCACTTTCCTTAGCTTTATTTTCTCTAGAGGTGCTTTAGGGTGCGTTGTTGGTGCTTTGGGTGCAGTTTTGTAATAAAGGTTATCACTCACATTAGTTGGCAAACCAGAGGAAACTCCAAAACTAGTTGCAACATGATAAGTTTTATGTTGATTGAAAATGGAACGGATGTCTTCTATCTATAAGTACTTGTAAGTACTTTCATTAATAAGTTTTCTAACTAGAAGGATTTTATAAGCATTTAATTATAACTGATTAGATACTTAGAATTAGATACCTATAAAATCCTTCGAGTTAGAAAATTTATTTAGATATAGATAAATTCTAGATTAGAATTCATATTTATGGGTATCTTGATGCACACCAAATATTTCTACTCTATATCCATAAAGAAAACATGAAATTTTTTATTTCTTGCTAGGAGTAAGATATATGTTAAGTATCTAGTAGGGAGGTTTGGGCAACAAGTTCAATCGATTTTTTTTTCTCCTTGATTCAAGTCTTTGTAAGTCATCTCATTGCTTATTTTTTGAGATATGCATTTGATCTCTCCAAGTCTACTCTAGTTTCTTTGAACTAGAGTGTATTGCACACTATTACCTATCTTGCTTGGTAGTTTATAGTTATGAAATCATAGGCATCAATTTTGGAAATCCCTTATTAATCACTACCTTGATTATATATTTCTAGCACTATGTTATACTCTTAATTTCCTCAGCTCTGATATTTTATATATATATATATAAATATAACACCATGTTCATATACTTATACTCTTAATGTTACCCACCACCATCTATCTTATGAGATATGTCAAACAAAGTCAATCTCTTTGAGTTCATATATTTGCCTTATTTTGTTCAAAAGATCAAGGTTATCTAAATCTTTCATAGTTGACCTCTTGAAAACAAATACTCCTCTGTTACATACTTACAAACTGGTAGACTTGCCAATGTCTATATACACAAATGGGTTTTAGCTTTTGAATGACACCTAATTGTGCATTGTAGTACTCTTTTGCTTTATTTTTCCTCAATTGCAAGACGTACCAAGACTCCTAGAGAATATCTTTGGTTGCTACATGTCCATGGCTTTCTCATTGCTTATATATTGCAGGATTACTAACATTGCTATTGAAGCTTGATTGGTTTATTACATCTTCTATACCGCTTTGATGGCCAACTCGGTTTTCTTGGTGGCACTTTGTTTCGGTAAACTCAAATGGATGGGAATGTAGAACAACATGGATGCCTAAGCAAGTGGATATGGACAATCAATCTTACTTTTTGAGCATACTATTTCAGTTGGAAAAATTACCTCACAATTTGCAAAATTATTGTAATAGGTGCAAAGATATACAGACAGTTAGCGAACCTCTTAAGGGATGTTAGTAGTGGCTAGCTTGAGTTGCATGATACTTTTTATACTATCTTGTAGAACCTTTCCGTCTATGCTTGCAGAATTTTGCCTTGCATATTATAGACATATATATGGCATAAAAGCAACTTGGAATTTGGGTGCTTGACTTAATAGGTGTTGTCTATTTGTGGGAATTTAATCTTTTGCATATCCAAAAAAAAAGAACTCCTCTATCCATGGCATATATATATGGCGCAAAAGCAACCTAGAATGTGGGTGCTAGACTTAATAGATTTTGTCTATTTGTAGCAGTTCACTCTTTTCCATATCCCAAAAGACACTCATGTATCCATCAAATGTGATTGCTAATGAAGAGTACATAGTAATTGTATAAACTGCTGATAAGTAAGCTATTATAACATGTATTTTGAAATTTTATTGACTAATGAAAGCACTTGCCAAGTAAAATCTAAGGTAGATTTCTTTGAAAGTAGGATATGCTTAAAATTTTTGATAGATCTATGTATATGTGATGATGTAATGGGACTTGAGGGGTCACCATAAGATCTTCCTCAAGTTTGATTGGTGCTAGCTTGTTGGTTTTACATTGTTCTTTTGTTTAAATTTGTGATAACCTACTCATTGACTTGATGAACATCCAAACTCAAAAGCCACTTTCTTCTCAAGTTGATTGGTGCTAGCCTGTTGGTTTTACATTATTCTTTGGTTGACACTTGTGATAACCTACTCATTGACTTGATGAACATCCAAACTCAAAAGCCACTTTCTTGTCAAGTTGATTGGTGCTGGCTTGTTGGTTTTACATTGTTCTTTGGTTGACACTTGTGATAACTTACTCATTGCCTTGATAAACACCCAAACTAAAAAGCCACTTTCTTTTCTAAGAACCATTAATGAGGAAGGTCACATTACGATACACGTTGGAAGCATAGGTGAGATCAATATTTGTATCGTTGGAAGCATAGGTGAGATCAATATTCAAAATCCATCATGGGACAAGGTCACCAATGGAGTGTACAATAAAATTCTATTTATCATTTGTTATTTTTTATATAAAAACTTGGCCAAATTTTTGCAATAAACTGAATATGGATGACACCAATGCTTGTTGTAGGACAAATTTCAATTGATGTAGATACAAGGACAAGAGGTATTGAATTTTGCAAGGAATAATGGAGGAGTAAAGAGTATTTTAGCAAACCATTACAATAAAGCTTCATTGACACATATTTGTACATTATATTGTTGTGGTTATGGTGATCTAGGATAAAAAGCCATTCCTGTAGTCTTAATTTCAGATAGTAAAATTGGGACCAAAATTTCTATTGGCTAGTAGCAAATGTAATACTGAGCAATTAAGTTAGATCCGAGACAAAATCAATGTCCTTGTTTGGGGAAAAGTGACTGAAGTCAAATTTCTAACTATTCCATGAATTTGTACCTCTGAGGTCTACAAGGTGAGCACATGCTAACAAGAGTTTTACATATGGACCTTGGCAAGTTAAAGAACATGATAAGGTGAAGGATCTAAAACATTTAATTCGCATATTTGAAAGATAACAGCCAGCCCGGTAAGCGGGAAGTGATGAATATAATACTAGAGTTTGAGATTAGAGATACGAACACCAAATCAATGGATCTTGAATTCAGATCTTAAAAAAAGAATTATGTATATGAACTTTCAAATTGATTGCATAAATAGACTCCAAGATATAAACACATGAAAAGAAACCAAAAAGGATATTCTTATGGACCTAGATCTGTGGATCATGATTTTGTCAAATACTTAAAGGGATCTTTGGTATATGGATTCCAAATCCCTAAGTTAAGGTGATGTTAGTTTTCTATATCTATAATTAGAGTACTTTAAAACTTCGGACTTCTCTTTTCTGATTGTGATTATGTCAATACTCTATATCAATACTTGAAATAGCAAAAGACTTAAATCTCCTTTGATGTGATTATATCAAGATACTTAGAGTAGCTCATGGATACGCATTTCATATACGGACATTGTGAATACCATTGAGAGGAACTTATGGCTTTGAACTTTGTAACCAAAAAATACAATTGTATTTCTACGTTGTTACGTAATGTGTATTGTTTTTCATTATGAGCAACGGACAAATTAAGAATCCAAATGCTTTTATGTGTGGATATTCAAATTGGAGTAACATAAAATTGAGAGAGAAATGAGTACAACACAGAAACATGTAGAAGAAATAAACACCGAAGAGTAAGACTGCAAAGACTTGCATTTGAGGACTTCACGGTAAAAGGTGATGACCTCAATAACTCGGCCAAAACTTGAGTGTAACCTTTGCTTGATGCTTTCTGTTCTTGTGTTCCCGCTGATTTGAAGGTCCCAAACTCCCCTAATATATAATGAACCGTCTCTGTTGCCACCCATGAAGAGAAGCCGTTTTGGGAACGGGCTATCCATAACTCAGGAAGTGCAAATGATCGATAAGTAATATGTACATGAATCACAATGTTAGAGTAGCGTTAAATTGCTAAGGTAGAATGCATCGCATGTAACCTGTAGCAAAAGCATAATTGAAACAAATTGAGAATATCAGATGGCTAATGGACTAGTAAATAACATGAAATCGAGAGCATCTATGCAAACGATAGTGAGAATAGGAAACGTGATGTAAGAACCTGCCAGTAAGCAGTGCATGAACAAACATGAAGAACCCGGGCTGGAGCATTATAGACAGGAGAGGGCTAAGTAGGAAGCAGGCAAAGAGCGAAGGGAAAATACTAGGGAGTGAATTAGTTAGGGAATGGAGGAGTGTAACAAAGCAAGAGTTCTCGGCTGATGCGGCTGCAGAAATGGGTTGAAGTGTAAAAGGGTAACGAGTGAAGCGTCCGAGGACAGGATATGAAGTATATCACAACCAGCACTATGGACACTGTGGAATGGAGGAGTGGAACAAAACAAGAGTTCTCGGCTGATATGGCTGTAGAAATGGGTTGAAGTGTAAAAGGTAACGAGTGAGACGTATGAGGACAGGATATAAAGTATATCACAACTAGCAATACGGAATATAAAGTATATCACAACCAGCAATACGGAGTCTTGAAACGCTAAACAGCGAAGGGAAGCAAAAGGCTGCCATAATAAACCTCCACAAAAACACCTGCGACCTCATCAATACCTCACGGAATGCCCAAGTAGCTGAGGGGAGATGCCATATATATATATCTATGGCATCTTTGGCCATGTTGCCAACATAATACGTTCTACAAAGATAGCCTTTGACATGTTGGTTACTAACAACAAGAGAGTACAACATGGCCGAACTTGCAACAGCATAAAGATTCGGTAAAGGCAACGGCGTATTGGGAGTTGATCTGTACATAATATACCATGATCTTACTATATTTTTGAGACCCTCCATTCGAGTGTGGAGATGAACTGTACTCAACATTTACAGTAGAATAAATTGGTTATATACATAGCAATTATGAGGATGTTTGGAATTTGTAAGACAACTCTAAGAGACCACAATCATTGATTGCCATTGATATATTATGAGAAGAGTGTATGCTCAGCAGACAACACACGAAACTAGGTTCCCTACACATTGGGGTTTGTACTTGAATGAGTTAAAATACATACATATTTCTACTTCCAACTATTTCTGCTTCTAGTTATTTTGCGAGATTAGGGTATAGCGTTTTGTTGCACAGCTCCACACCATACCTAAAATATTTGCTGTATTGCTATCGAAAGGGAAGTGGCTTCTGATATCTGTAGTTGCGAAAACATTTCATCTACATGTCGTGTGTCTCTTGATTTCAGAAGCTGCAGAAAACCTACAGCACAACACATGTTCAAACGCGTTCTCAGAATGGCTACAGGTTCATTAAAGTGTTTCGACGAGTTGCAGAACCAGGATCAAAATTTGATTACCTGGAGCTGCAGTATACACCTATACGTGAGTTTTGCCAGTTACCTACTGAGCTTCACTACAGTTAGTCTAGGAGTCAGGACTACAGTTAGTCTAGGAGTGTTATACCTGTTTTACCACACCTCTCATATATTGCATTCGATTAAAAAACAACTAACAGATGGGTGCTAGACAGATTTTCACTTAGAATCCACGAACGAAAACAATCAAAATGTACATGTAAACTCAGCATGAATGGTTCTGATATGTCTTAATCACATCCAAATATACTATTGTCAGTGAGTCTGAAGATCGAGTGGATGCAGTTTGTCCTCATACACAACATGTACTACACTGAAACATCCTCCAGGTTTGTATCATAGCTTGTGGCACGGATATAGTAGCCATCGGGAAACTTGGCAGAAAGGAAACTTACAGAAGTCAGATACCGTTCCTTAACATGTAAACAATATAAGGTATTATATGTGAGGAACTGATCAGATAGATATTCATTACAAAGAAAAATGCGATCGGGAGGGAAGAGAAATTAACGACTCTGAAAAGAATAGAAAGTCAAGCACGGTATAGAAAAATCTGTCGATGGAGAGCTTAACCTACCACTTTGGCATGGTCGTGAGCTGTCTTCTGCCACTCTCCTTCGCACTCCGGAATCAATAGCTCCACAAACGGCTTGATAAACCTTGAAAGAGCAGTTAGCTATCTTGCCCTAAAGGGAGGCAGGTCCAGCTTGCTATGTGCTCGTATACGGCACTCTGAATCGTCGTAAAGAAAACATAAGGCAGTTCCCAAGAGCGTTTTAATGTCAGCACCAGAGGTGTTCCCCTCTGTACCTTTCGTACCTTCTCCCATCAGCGTTTTAGTGATTTTTTTATTTCCTCCCATCTCTTCTGACGGAGAAATTGATACCTCAGATCATGAATAGAACATTTCGTCGATGCCTCAAGTTCGTCAGCGGCTTCAAGAGTTACAAAGGAACTCTTTTTCAGATAATCACCCCAGATTTTAAATGAATGCCGACTCAATTCACCTTCTATCAACTTGGACCAACCCTTCAACACGGTTTCAGGTAATCCATTACGGTCACTGATTACCAGACAGTATAGAAGGATCTGGACCTGCGATGGGAAGTTCTCGACTGCCATTGTCAGGGATGCTATCACTTTGTTCTTGTACGTCTCTACACGTACTGGGTCCCAAAGTAAGGCTCGAATCTTCCAGAACCTTAACCAACGTCTTTGGCTCCTCCAGATCTTTCCTTAAATCCTTCCACGTCGCTAGGCAGTCGACTTCCTCAATTTGTAAGACACTTGCCAAGTTTGCTAAAATAAGAGGATCCCTGTCAACGTCCTTCACCAGCTTGTCAACTTCGCCCTGAAAATTCAATGCAACAAGGACGTAAACAGATCGCTCTGAACTCTAAGTACCGCTTCAAGTGGTTAGCCCTGAAGGCTAGGTCTTATGAGTGAGGTCTATGCCTACTGATCTTGCTCTTCAGGGTTACATGAGAAGCAATACGCACACGCGATTCCTATTCGTTTCGAAAGGATTTCTGTAGGAAATTCCTTTGATCCCCATCCCAGAATATGATTACCAAGGATTTTCTTAGCTTCTCTGCACTCGGCTTTCCTATCGGTACGCAAGCAATTCTGTCCTTCCACAGATCCTTCAGACGTTTCTGGGTGGTGATGAGATACTTGATCTTAGAGCTGGTGTTGCATGGATGGCATAAGTACATCCTGTAGGAATTCATGTTCCCAAACATCGTCGAGAATTACGAGCAAACTTGTTCGTAATTTGAGTTTAGCCATGAGATCTCGTCGGAGTTCGCCAACCTCGAGCTCCATCCTCCCTCGAGAATCTATACGCTTGTGGCCCAAATCTTCTCTCAGAGAAATCAACAAAGATTTGGAATCTGCAGCTTTTCCACAGTAGTAAAAATGGAATCCGTCCTCGTATCTGCTCGGGAGGTTTGATGGTTTAGTGGACTTGGATCCGCGATATGTAGGGGCCATGTGCTTCGCCAGAGTAGACTTACCTTGACCTGACTCACCATGTATAATAATTACATATTTCGAAGAGTTTTCTCTTTCAAGAGCCATCCGAGTTGCTCTCACGGTCTCCTCTACAGGCACATATTTCTCATCATCGTAAAATCTAAATGGCGCTTTGATTGTACTCATCTCCGCCATTTCCTGCATCCCAATTGTATCTCACATGCTCTTTGGAATGTTCTCTAACACTGTACAGACTTTACTCAGACTTGACGACAACTCCTCCGGAAAGACAACGTTGTAAAACAGCGTCCAACAGCAGTTCTTGCTTTGCACCTCCTCAAATTCATCCTTGGACTTCTCAAACAAGGATACGGCTTCTTCCAGTCGGGACTTCACCTGCTCATGACTCTCAGCAGACAGGGAATACTTTTTCAGTAGTTCAACCCATTCTGTCGTCTTCTCTTCAAACTCCCTCATCCTGCGGGGGAAACCTTTCATGTCAGCAGAAGATTGCTTATAATTTTCCATCATTTCCTTCACTGCCTTTGCGACCTTCAATACAGTATCCACCAGAGCATTGGTTTCCTTGAAGGGCACCATTTATCTGCAACAATGTCAAACATTTCCCTTTTCAACAAACGAAGTCAAACTACCCACAATTCGGGTGCTATACAGAATACCCAAAGTCATGCGAGTGAAGCCAGGAAACACGGAATCTCCAGCAGTTCTCATTCAATCGCATGGTAATTAACTAGCAACTACAAGTCCATAGGTGGAACGAGATGCCATCTCCGCTTCATCACTTTCTAAACCGAACCAAGTCATAAGTTCCAAGTTTCTGTAATGGTATTTCAAGTCATTCTAGATTCTTCTGATGCTTGGATTAGCCCAGTAAGAATTTTGACGCCTGACTCGATCGGGGTCTGCCATAGCTTGGACCGTCTTGAATGTCACAATAACATAAAAACGACATGTCGTACAAGAGCGTGGAATATTTCTGGTATGCTAGGGAGACAACGATAAATCATATGATATGCAGGACGTGAAATTGACATTGGTCATGATAATATATTCTTATTGCTGTCAAATTTTACCCGACGAGGATGGTGCAGCGAAATATAACGAAGGTATGGCGAACCTGAGCTGAATGTACCAGGTGCTTGGTTCCACAAACGATGATCGCGATGCTTTACCGGCATGCACTTTAAATATGGTGATTACCAGCTATGTGCCTCATTGTCTTTTGAGACTGAGAGGGTCTAGGTCTCCTTCTCTGTCATTTCGCAATTTAAAATTGCCCAATTCATCTCAACTCCCAGGGACCCCGCAGCTTAGATCACTTCAAACTTTCACGATGAATTTCCAGAGCGGAGAAGGACTAGTTTCCTGAGCAGACACAAGAAGAAGAACTATAGACTCGTCCCTGAGCCCAAAAGCATGGGTTTCGTTTCAGAACAAAGTGGAGTTGCCTCCCCTTTGCGCTTGGCCGAGTTAGTCAACTGAAAAAGGTTGTTGCTTTAGGACATTTGCGTGTGTGTACATGGATGTCCTCAGCACTTAGCAGAGCTTATCAAGTCGAATAGTACCGAAGGCCTCAATGAGCAATGCCGTTCACCAGCACAAAACTCTTTTCTTCGGCAAATATATCAGATTCGGGAGAGGATTTCACGGTTGTGACCATAAGATTCATCAGGAGACTGCGGTAAGTGGCGTCCCACGTTTACCAGACCATTACATAACCATGGCGCAATATTCATTACAGCTGGATAACAAAATTTTAACCAAAATTTGGCTTTGGCTAGCCTTGCAGACAAGACTTGTTGACTTTTATCAACGTCAACAAGTCTCGTTGAAGCTACTTTAGCCTATGCTGGCTGACTCTTAGCTAATCTGGTTAGTTTTACAAAACTTCAAGTCAACCAAAGCTAGATTTGACTGACCCGGAAAACTATCGTTGGCCAGGTTCCTAAGTATTTGTAGTTAGCAATTAGATGGCTAGACCCCATTGATTAATTTTCTCTTGAAAACTTTTCGCAAGATTATCCTGCTCAATAGTATCTTCCATATAATATAAAAATCTCTCTCATGTATTGTGATGTGGTCTTACTTAGATAACACCATGTGACAAAGGTTCCGAAAAAACTATAACACTATAATAGAAATACCTCTTCAGATTCAAAGAATATTACGTGGTTGGAGACCTTGTGTTGAAATATTCTCCTATTTTGACAAATGAGCAAAGCACATTATTACCAAATTCAAATTTTATATGAGGTGAGCAAAGTAAAGCAATAATAAAATACAGACTCTGAGTATGTCAGCTTTTGAGTCTATCTGGACATATAACATGTAAACAAAGGGTTGAACAACTTGTCTAGAAAGAGTATAACTCTGAGGTTGGCCTCTAAGTACCAAATTGCATGTGGAAGTATGGTAAATATATTTTGAAGGCAATTTCTGGATCTGGAATATAGGTTACATGATGCCAGATTTTTTATTAGACGAGAGTAACCATGATCATAAATATGAAGCGATTTAGGTCATGTGATGTCAGATTGTTAAGTTAAGTTGAAGAGAGCAATCATAACCATGCATAAAAGGCCAGATTTGTAAATTTTGACAATATCACCAAGTTGGAGCGTTACAGCCAAATTACTTCATTGAACTCCAAGGACATGGAGGTCAAATCAGTTGATCGTGGGAATGCTCATTGATTGGAGCTCTTTACCAAGCCGAAGTGGGAGTTCAAAATTATCAATGCTTCATTCAAAATAAATCATTTTTTTCAAAAGATGCATTCAAATTGACTTGATTGAGACTCCCCTGTTAATCAATACCTTCATCGTGTGTTCTAGCATAGTGTCATACTCTCAAAGTCTCCAACTTTCATTATATATATAAGGAAACTTTGATTGTATATGTGTACATTGTTTCATATGCATGTACAGCCAACCACCATGTATTCTATGAAATATGTCAAAATGACTCAGGCTTCTATAAGGTCCTTTATTGGCCTATTTCATCCAAAATTTTATCATAACTTCATTCTTTCGTAATTAACATCTTGAAAAGAACCATCTTTTATCTCTTATTTCTTGGCCTACAAATTACGAAACTTGGAATGATGTCTAATTTGGATTTATTGTGCACTTTTGCTTTCATTTTCCCCATCTGCCAAAAATACCAAAGACCCTCAAAGGTTGTCATTGGTTGTTTGCAATATGTCCTAGGTTTTCTTATTGCCTAGATATTAAGTCTTTACTACACTTGCAGCTTGAAGCTTGATTGAACCTAATTTTGAGGTTAACCTCATCTTTTATACCTCTTGGATAGCAAACTTGGTGTTGTCTCAGTGGTACTTTGTTTTGGTAGATTCAAATGGATGAGAATGCAGACCAATGTGGATGTCTAAGCAAGTAGATATAGACAATCAATCTGACTCTTTGAGCAGAATAAATAATATCTCAGCTGGACAAAGTGCCTCATATTTGCCAAATTGTTACAATGGGTGCAAAGATGTATAAATGGTCGGCTAACATCATAAAGGATGGGTGCAAAGATGTATAAACAGCTGGTTAACCTCATAAAGGATGTCAACAATGGCCAACTTGAATTGCATACTATTGGACATATTGTTTTGTAGAATTTTCCTTGTATACTTGCAGAATTAACCTTGTATATGATAGATCCTACATACATGACCAAGTGCAACCTAGAATCTTTGCACTTATCTTGAAAATCTTTATCCATTGGAGGCAATTTACCTTTGTATCCATCTAGGTAAATATCTATCTATAGAATGTGGTTTCCAATGAATAGTACATAGTTCAACTATATGGTGATCATTGTAATACTCCAAGGACAAGAGAAGAGAGAAAACACAGATTTCACACTCAATCATCCGATGCACCAAAGGAGCACCTTCTCTTTATTATATTGTCAAAGAGGATCTACTCCAAGGAAGCTCCACCATAGGATTAGGCACACAGATAGGTGACATGTCAGCAAGCTCCACCCTTGGATTACTTACTTGGATGGGTGACATGTCTGTCCTGGTCCTATCTGGTTGGTCAAACAAGCTTTGACCGGAGGGAATCTTTTAAGGAATCTTCTTGTAGGAATCTCAAAATCACGTGAGGTACCGTTGGAAAGCTCTCAATGAGACAAACAAGAGGAAGTGGAAGGCCAACCTTTTGCTCCATAGGGGTAGGAAACACACATCTTTGAGGCCTAATTCATCCATTTAGGCCTTTGAAAATGGCTTCAAAGATTTCAGGCATATTTCAGTTCCTACTCTATTAGTAGAAGTCCCATTTTGGTGATACATCTTTCTAATTTGTTTATTCCATCATGTGTAACATCATTCAAGATGTTACCAAACCAATTATCACCTTTAAATCATATGTCTAGCTATTGGTTCTAAGGTTGTCAAGTCTATTTTGGTTTCTACCCTATTAGTAGAAGTACTCTTTTGGTGATACTTCTATCTGATCTATTTTGACCATCATGTATAACATCATTCCAGATGTTACCAAACCAAATTTCATATCTAGATCATATGGCTAGCTCTTGGTATCATAGACCTCCCTCTTGTTGCTCAAACTCTTGCACCAACACCGGTGCATGTGTCAAATTGGCAGCAGGCTCCTAGGTTGCTTCATAGAGAGGGTAACCTTTCCACCGTACTAGATAGTCCACCCGCAGATGGTGAGTACCGTGCATGCATTTTTGGAGAATACGCTCTACTTCATATTCCTCCGTCCCATCAATGAGTGTCGGACAAGGTCAAATGTCTTGTGTGAAATGACACTAGCCTGATTGGGGACCATATCTGCAAAGTAGGATAAAATGGAACACTGGATGGATCTTCATGTGTGGTGGTAGCTTGAGGTGATAGGCCACAGCCCCGACTTAACAAAGAAAGGCCCAATAAAATGAGGTCTGAGCTTACAAGGTCCAACTAATGTGAGGTTGGTTGTTGATAGCTGCACCTGATCCCCAACATTGAACTCCATGTGCCTACAATGTGAATCAACATACTACTTCTGTCAATTTTGTGCAATTTGTAATTTGTGTTTTGCGCTCTCTACACCTTGTTGGATTCTAGAAACAAATGTGTTGACTGCATCGACCTTGGAAGCCACCGGATGGATCTTCATCAAGCTAGAAGGTATGAAGGGATGCTCACCATAGATAAGGAAGTACGGAGTGACCTAGGTGGATGTATTCATCAAATTGTTGTAAGAAAATTCCACCAATGAGAGTAGGGTGTCCCACCTCTCTTGCTCTTCTAAGGTGAAGTTGAGTAACATGTCTTCAATAGTGCGATTAGCCCGCTCTGTTTGTGCATCTATTTGTGGGTAGTAAGTTGTGGACATGGCCAACTTGGTTTTGAAGAAACCAAAGAGTGTTTGCCAAAACAAACTAGTGAATTGAGTGCCTCTATTGGTGATGGGTACTTGAGACAAGCCATGGTGAGAGAAGACTACATCTAAGTATAATTGAGCTAGTTGTGGAGCGGTCACATCCTTGGTGGTAGGGCATACATGAATCATTTTGCTAAGTTGGTCTACAAAGACCACGATGGAGTCAAACCCTATGGTGGTCTTGGGTAATTCATAGACAAGATACATACTCACTTGTTCCCAACTTTGGGTAGGAGTGGGGAGAGGTTGAAGGAGCACTACATAAGCTTGATTAGAAGCTTTGTTCTATTGACAAAGTAGGCAGCTGCGCATGTAGTCCATCACATCATTGCTCATCTTGGGCCAATAGTAATGGCACTAGACTACATCCAAGGTCTTGTCTACTCCAACATGACCTGCAATGGCCAAATCATGACATTCCGCTAGAATGGTGGTGCATAATCTGGGACATTTTGGATCCATAATATACCATCACAAAAGGTGAGTCCTTGGGTGCTTGTGACGCCTTTGGATGATTGTGCTTCTACTATATGTACATTAGTTTTTGTAGCAACTAGAATCTCAAGCCAAAATTTAGGGTTAATCTTAACCTCTACCACCAAGTTGTTTGCCATTGGCATGCGGGTGAATGCATCTACAAGTTGCTTCTTACCTTCCATGTAGGTAATTTTCATGTTGAAGCGTTATTGCCACTCTACCTACCAAATCTGGCAATGAGATAGATCCTTCTATGTCGTGAAGTAGACTAGAGGTTTATGGTTTGTCTCTACTACAAATGCATTCTCGCCCAGATAGTGCTCTCAATGCTTGGTTGCAAGAATGATGGCCAGCTTGTCTCATTTTGTGGTGTGGTAGTTGCGCTCTACCAGTAATAAATTTTGAAAGAAATATGCAATTGGATGTCATCCGTCATGCCACTCTTGTTGTAGGAGTGCTCCTATTGCTACACCTGATGCATCTGTAGCTAACTTGATTAGACGTTTTGGGTCATATTACTTCAAGATTGGTCCATGTAGCAAGGTGGCTTTCAATTCTTGAAAGGCCAACTCTTGTGCGGTTCTCCATGTCCACTTCTTCCCCTTGCCAAGTAGTGTTGTTAAAGGCTATGCAACCTTGGAGAAGTCCTTGAAAAATCTATGATAGAATCCCATCAACTCCAAGAAGCTCTTGAGTTGAGTCTGATCTTCTGGGGCACTCCATTTTTTAATGACCTCTCTTTTATCCGTCAATACTTGAATGCCCTCTGCACTTACTCTATGCTCCAAGTAGTCTACTTCAGACTTGCCAAACTTGCACTTTGAGATTTTGGCATACAATCAATTTTGTCTTAGAATCTGGAGGACTTCTTGTAGATATTGTTTGTGTTCCATCATTGTGCTACTATATACTAAGATGTCATCCAAGAAGACAATAATAGACTTATCCAATTATGGATAAAATATGTCATTTATTAGATTCATGAAAGTGGCAGGTGCATTGATGAGGCCAAAAGGCATCACGAGGTACTCAATGTAGCCATACCTAGTTCAAAAGGTAGTTTTGTACACATCCTCCTCTACAATTTGGATTTGATTGTAACCACTCTGCAAATCCAATTTGGTGAAGTATCTTGCTCCATGAAGTTGATCAAACGAGTCATCCATGCAAGGTAAGAGGTATTTTTTCTTCACTGTTTGCTGATTAAGATCTTGATAGTCAATGCACATGTGCATTGTACCGTCCTTCTTCTTCACAGACAAGACAAGAGCTCCATATAGTGATATGCTAGGTTGGATGAACCCTTTCTACAGCATCTCTTCAATTTGAGTCTTAATCTCCTCCAACTCATGAGGTGATAGGTGATAAGAGGCCTTATAAGGAGGTGTCTTCCCTAAGAGTGTCTCAATTTTATGATCTACTCTCCTTTTTGGTGGTAATCCTAAAAGTAGATCATCTGGAAAGACATCTTAAAACTCATCCACCACATCTTTCAATTTCTCAAGAATTTTTCCATCAAGTTGTGCACTTTGGACTTCTCTTATTAGACCTATGAAACATCTATCGGTCTTACAGACAATTACCATCCCTATGACATACAGAAACAATTCTTGCATGTGTGATTTTTCTTTAACCCCAATAATTGACCATTGGTAGGTTCTCACTACTTTCTTCCTCCAATCTACCATAGGGTTGTAATGATCTATCAATAGCATGCCTAAGATTGCATCATAATGAGCTAATTGTATCACTTGCCACTCAATTGCTTCTTGATATTCTCCTACAGAGAGTGTTACCCATCTAGGTAATGATTCAATCATCTTTGTTTTCCCGTTGGTTAACTCTACTTCTTCATTCTCATCTCTCTCTAGATCCATTCCCAATCTTATTGCAATAGAGTGAGACAAGAAATTCTTTGTTTCTCCCGGATCTATTAATACTCTCACTTGATTGCCTTCTAGAACTCCATTCACAACAATCAATTGTGAGGTTGCCTTTTGGGACCTTCGTGCATTTGTCTTCTTCCTTCCCTCGCTTCTTTACTTCCTTATTGAGCCAATAAGGCCGTGAGGTACATTTACTAGAAATCTTTGTTTTCCAAAGTGATTACCACTTCTTCCTCTTCAGTGTGCCTCTTCATGTTGTTCAAAGATTGCATGTATGAAGGTCAAGGATCTTTAGGGAAACAAGCATGATAGTTAGTAGATATGTGCCTAATACGGCCATAATTGTAACAATGGCATTGTTCTCCTTGGGTTCCTTCTCCTTGTAGGACTCCATCTCTTTGTCTTCTACCCATCTACGCTCTCCTTGAAGTGGTCGTGCTCCTCAATCTTGAAATCAAAGGTTGCCCAATTCCATTGGTACTGGTCCGCCCATGTGTGGCAAATCTGTTGGATAATGTTGAGGTGGAACT
This sequence comes from Lunularia cruciata, assembly GCA_948567375.1. Lineage (NCBI taxonomy): Eukaryota > Viridiplantae > Streptophyta > Marchantiopsida > Lunulariales > Lunulariaceae > Lunularia > Lunularia cruciata. The sequence continues at coordinate 51,947,580 of OX419762.1, read as the reverse complement.
ACTTCTTCACCTCAACCTAATGCTCATGTTATTCTCTACGCATAAGCAATGGCTTCAAATACCGTGCAAGGATTTTGCACCATGACTTCTTGGCAAATCCACTCCTTCAACCCTTGTTTGGAATTGTTGAGAGCCTCTGTTGTACTCATGTTAGTTATTACGACTTGTAGATCCAAAAATGCCTCCATATACTCTTGTACGTTGTTCTTTTGTCTCAATCCTCATAGTCAGATTTGGGCCATGTGCACGGAATCCATTAATTGGAAATTCTTCAGCAATCCTTCTCGCATTGATGTTCACGTGACCTCCTTTCTCTTTGCCAACATGGATCGTTCCCAAGCATCATACCATATGAGGGCTTTTTCAATCAAGTACCCACATGCAAACACACCTATAGCATGCTCCATGATCTCTGTTGAGAACAATAAAAAATATTGATTCATTCTCAAGATCCAATTTTCCACTACTCCCATTGTATGTTGATCCTTGTAAGGCCCAATATTGCAAGGTTTCTTCATCCGGAGTAGCAATGTGGCTTCATTGTTGATAGGGTTTGTAGGCACCGGTGCCTCTCCAAGTACTTCAATCATAGGTACTTGGTTTTGAGAGAGCTCTTCTTCTTGCATTGTTTGATCATTGTTGAGGATCTACACTTGACTTTGTAATGTCTTCATGGTCATCTTAATCTCTCAAAATTCATTCAATGTCCCTTGCATTCCTTGCACTAGCTCTTGCAATTGCGGATCCATGGTTCTCACAACATTCAATTGCTAATGTCTACTTCAATACAGAGTCAATATGATCACTCTGGAAGGCGCACAAACTATCAAAACTACTATTGGGACCTCAGAAGCTATCACTTGTTGATAATACTCCTTACCAAAATTCCTAACTACAAAATTTATAAACATCACTTTTGGTCTCACTACATAAAAAATTTCTACTTGAGTGTTGAATGAGAGAGGATTTGGGACATTCACATCCATAACATCATAATAGAATGTAGGTTGTAAAATCCCACTCTTTGTTGTATACCACCATAGGTAGAATCACCAGGTTTGGTGAGTTCATCACCTTGTCCATGAATTCTACTCCAAAGTGATAAACTAGCAATACTCTCATTTGCTCATGCTGGATGTACATAAACCTTGATGTGTAATGGATTCAAGAATGGAAGGCTAGGTGCAAGAAATTGTCCTCCTGGTGAATTCACTCTCTAAAGTCCTTCCTAAGTCTAGCAATTACTCTATGTTCTCCACCTCAAATTACTTAGTTTCAGTAGTTCATGTTCTTCCAAGAGGGGTGATCCACTCTCTTGGACTAAAACACTCCTTTGATACCATTGTAATACTCTAGGGACAAGAGAAGAGAGAAAATACAGATTTCATACTCAATCATCAGATGCCCCAAAAGAGCACTTTCTCTTTATTATATAGACAAAGAGGATCTCCTCCAAGGAAGCTCCACCATAGGATTAGGCACACAAATAGGTGACATGTCAGCAAGCTCCACCCTTGGATTACTTACTTGGATGGATGACATGTCTTTCTTGGTCCTATCTGGTTGGTCAAACAAGCTTTGACTGGAGGGAACCTTTTAGGGAATCTTCTTGTAGGAATCTCAAAATCATGTGGGTGAGGTACCATTGGAAAGCTCTCTACAAGACAAACCAGGGGGAGGGGAAAGCCAACCTTTCCTCCATAAGGGTAGGATCCACACATCTTTGAGGTCTAATTCATCCATTTAGACCTTTGAAATTGGCTTCAAAGATTTTAGGCATATTTCAATTCCTACTCTATTAGTAGAAGTTCCATTTTGGTGATACCTCTTTCTGATCTGTTTAGTCTACCATGTGTAACATCCTTCCAGATGTTACCAAACCAATTCTCACCTTTAAATCATATGTCTAGTTATTGGTTCTAAGGTTTTCAAGTCTATTTTGGTTTTTGCCCTATTAGTAGAAGTACTCTTTTGGTGATACTTCTATCTGATCTATTTTGACCATCATGTATAACATCATTCCAGATGTTACTAAACCAAATTTCACATCTAGATCATATGGCTAGCTCTTGGTATTACAATCACAAGAACAATTGATAACAAGTCTATTGCACTATATATTTTGAAACCGATTTTGCTTAAAGAAAGCATAAAGTACATTTCTAGGTTCTTCTTTCCATGTGCAATCTAAGGTAGATTCTAAAATTTATTCCCTTGGAAGTAATATGCAATCAAAATTTTTAATGGTTCTATGTATCTGTGATAATAAAAAGAGATTCAAATGGTCACTACAAACATGTTTCACAACTTTAATTGATGCTAAATTTGAGATGTATAAGGGGTTGATCATTGAACTTCTTCTTTGTTTGACATATGTGCTAATGATCAACTCAACTCAATGAACACCTAAACTCAAAAATCACTTTCTTTGCTAGTGATTGAAGAGCCTACTTAGGAAGGTCATACAAACCCTACACATTGTGAGCATCAATGATATCAATAGTCAAAATCCATGATTTGTTATGTTCCAAGGACATGAGAACGCCTAAGAGAAAAATAAGAGAAGAAATACAAGGCTTCATCCTTCAATACTCCAATGCCCCAAAACAGCATATTGTCTTTATTATATAGCAAAAATTATCTCCTCAAAGGGAGCTCCACACTTGGATCATATACATGGATTAGTGATATGTAAGCAAGCTTCACTCTTAGATTAGTTACCTAGATGGGTGATATGTCAATCCTTGTCCTATCTTGTTGGTCAAACAAGTTTGATAGGAGGGAATATTTGGGGAATATTCTTATAAGAAGCTCAAATAGCATGGGTGATGTACTATTTGAAAACTCTCAATAAAAAAACATAAAGAAATAGAGTTAATTATTTTATTTTTAGGTTTAATTCATCTGTTTAGGCCTCCAAAATTGATTCTTAAGTTTTTAGTGTGTTTTCTATTTGTTTCTTATTAGTAGAAGTATTCTTTTAGTGACACATCTATCTAATCTACTTAGATCATTATATATTACCAAGCCAATTTCCACCTCTAGATAATATGCCTAGCTAATGGTATTACAATAGTGCAAGATTACCCATAGAGTGCAAAATAACATACCTTTCATTGTTTGTTATTGGGGAATGAAAAGATTGGATTCAAATCCGGCCATAAATTGAATATGGATGACACACATGCTTGATATATGATGTACTTACTTGATGCAAATATGAGGATAAGAAATTATGACCTATACTTGGAATACATATGGACAAAATTACTTTTGCAAGTTTATGTTAGCAAGCCAATCCATGGAAGCTAAAACAACACACATATCTATACATTTGGTTGTTGTAGTTTAGTCAATAATCTAAGCCAAAAATATATTAATGTAGTCTTGTTTGCATGTAGCAATTAAGTTGGATTGGAAGCTCACTTTGGCTAGTAATAAATGTACTTTTGAGCAATTAAGTTATTCTTGGAAATTTATGAGCTAACACAAATATGAATGTATCATTACTTGAGAAAAATTATTAAAAGTTAAATTTTAGTTGAATTTAAATGAAAATTTCCATGAATTATCCTCAATAACCGTGAGGTTTAAATGGAAAATACAATACTTGTAAGAGTGCTATATTTTAGAGTCTTGTTCTAAATTTTGAATCTTTATGAATATACTAAAAAGCTAAGAGATTTTGAGAGTAAATCCATATGTATTTTGAAAGTTAGGTATTTGGAGTATTCTCAACTACCTTATAAAGTGCTCAAAGTAGTGTAAGAATGCATCCCAAGGTTGTTCTGATGAAAATTCTAATTCTATAGTCTTACAAACTGATGTCTTGAAGATGTTAGGGATCTATGCTTTGTTGTAGCAAATTGCCTCCTTCACATACAATGTAATCCAATTCAAGAGAATTTTGGTTGCAGTTTGCACTTGCTTCCTTACTAGTTCTTGAAGGGAAGACACATCCCTTAAAGCAAGGTTGCTTCTCTAAGGCTCTTACTACATGGGGAGTTACTTTGATTAGCCTCTATCATGCTCAAAGGAGTCTACACCAAAACAACTGGCTGACCAACACACTTCCATTATCACCCAAAACACAAGTACACTCTCCAAACCTGGAGTTGAGTTAAGTCCTACAAGTGCAAGAAATGGACTTCCTCCAATTTTAGCCAAGGCATCACTTGAACTCTCCATTAATTCCCTATTTGAAGGTTTTGCTACAATTAATCCACAAAACACAAACACAAGATCATTGGACTGAGTTACACAAACAAAAGGAGAAGAAAACCACATTTCTAATTAACAACCACCCCCAAGATTGCTAAAAGAGGTCTTTAAGATCAACAAGGTAATGCAATGTGAACCAAGATTGCATTACTTGCTTTTGAATGGATTCTGAGGTTTGGTTATTTGGTCAAACTATTGTTGTCCTTACAAAGGTTGAATGACTCTCAAGGTTGCTTAGAGCAACAAGCTAGCTTTCAATGACCATTGACATGAGGTTCTCCTACCTTCTACCCGCCCAATTTATCAGCAACTAATTTCACCTCCTTTAACTAAACCTTGAAAATCAATCTCAGCTCCTACCCTCCCACCTTATACTCTCAAAATCTATTGACAAGATCAGATCATCTAGTAATTTTGGGCCCAATTCTCTCCTCAGTATTCCACCCTGGTGCAAATATTATGCTCCTTTCTACATTCAATAAAGAACTCGTAGTGTTTGGTTGAGATCCAATTAAGAGATGCGGGCTTGGTTTTGGAATCCAAAGCACATTGTCCTTGTTGTGAATCTATGGTGCTTCCTTGAAATAAATCCTAACTCCTAACCTTGTGGGGACCAAGGAACCACCCTTTCCTCTAGTGCTTCCATGAGGATCTCTACCCAAACTCAAAACCTCAAACTTCCAATAACCAAGGTTAGGTTTGACCTTCTCACTGCTTACCAATTTGGTGGCTCATTCCTTTTATTGGATTGGATAGTGCTACTTGGAGTACGCAATCAATTGGGTCTCTTATTAGACCCCTCTGGATGATGGTAAATCACAAACCTCTGAGGAAGCAAGCTACAAACCAAGAAACATAGCACAACCAAGATGATGGACTAGAGGTATCTCAATGCACTAGCATGGAAGACATGGGATCAAGATCTCTATCTAAACTTTGCGGTGAGGAGGAATGGATTGCAATTTTTGACTTGAGGTTTGGTGGTTTTGGTTTTGGTTGGGGTTTTGGTGTCAAATAGTAGCCATGTTACCATTGAGAATTCCATGGCCAAGTTTCACCAAGCACTAAGGTGAGCAATATGATGGACCATTATTTGACCACAAATAACCTACCAATAATTGATCTTCTAGATGATTAAGCTCAATTTTTGGACAAGGCTCAATAATTTTAGATTTCAATCAAGTGCAAATATTCTATTCCCACCATTCTTCATTCAAACATGGCACAAACAAGCCTAAAATCAAAAGAAGTGGGAATATGCTTTGAATAGATAAGTAGTCCAATAGGACTTGAATACAAAATTACCAAATAGTACCTACAATCTACTTTTAGTCCAAAAAGATTGGCACTTATTCATATATCTCTCTCTCTACTACTACCTCCAATGATCACCTCTAATACACTCCAACTATTGCGATGGGTAAGCAATGCTTGAACTTGAATGTCCATATGCTAACCAAAATTATGCAAGGGCTAATCCCTACTTATATAGCTCTCTTGGCACCCTATGTAAGTATTGACCATTACTCGATTAGTTGATGAGTTGGTTGATTAGTGGGCTTACACTTAACACCTAGCACTAATAGATTTCTAATTGATGATAGCCCTACTTGAGTGGAATCAAGAGCATGAAAATTTTGGATTGAAGAGGATCTTTCAAATCCTCTCCCACTACCACTAATCCATCTAATCTTATTTTGGAGCTCACTTTGAGGTGATGATCCATCATTCCTACATCCTTTTGATAATATTAATAGCTTACGATGTTGGAAATGGCCCAATCTTGGCTATAGAGTGGAGCCAGTGCCTTGTAAATCTAAAATCTTCTTGTGATTCCCAATCACTTATTAATTACAATTATTTTGGTCATTAATTACAAGGAAATAAAGGACAGATTGCATAAATTAAGGAGGACAATCCTTCTCCTTGTTTACTTTGCTTAATTTCTTTAGATGGTCACCTTGGACTCTAATAGATGGTGGGAGTTTTGACTTACTTGGCCATTGTTTTTGCTACACTCTTGCTATGCTACCCGCATCTTCTTTAATGATCACTCCTCAATCATTACCCAGTGCCTCAGTTACTTCTTCTTCCTATGGTGTGGGTCATTCACCACTAGAGGAATCTAGATGGCTATCTCCCCATTTGGTATATCCATGATCTCACTTGCAACTCCCTTGCACTCCTTTGCTTACACAATGATATCTACCTATTCCTCCCTTCCTTCCTACAATTTCTCCTTCCAAGACCAACTTAGATTCTACTTCATTGGTTGATTCTTTCTCAGATTTTGCAATCTCTTCCTCACTCCTAGAACTAGCGTGCTTTTTGAGTGCTTGCCTAAGTGTGCTTAACCTTCCAAATCATCTCGGATTTCCTCATCTTCACTTTGGAGTGACTTTGCCAATAGCAAAAAAATCCCCCAATTGATTCTCCTTTTGATTTTGGTGGATTCTACTCTCCCATTACTTCTTTTGGCTCAAGATTAGCAATGGAATGATGATACTAAGCAAGGAGCTCTTCTAGCAAACCTTAGATGGACTTGATTTTCTTAATTTTGATCAATTTGAAATGGTACTACGTTTGAGCTTCCCCTTCATCTTTCTATAATTACCACTTCTCTCATTTTTTAGCCTTACTTTGAGATCAATCACCAAAAACTCCTTGTGTCTTAAGTCAATGGGCCCTTTGAGTTCTCAAATTTCTTCCAATTTGGTTTTGAGTTTGGCCTAGTCAAATCTCAAGCTAGCAAACTCCACTTCTAATTACCACTTTTGAACTATTGCCTCTATTATGGTTTGGACAGCCCCTAGCAATGCCATGTTGTCCTCAAGATTCTCTCTACCAATGAGGCAATTTGCCCTAGTACCCATGTTGTCTTTGCACATTGGTCCTTCAATTGGATCATCTATTGTTGGACTTTATCAAACCATCACTTGAGGAACAAGGTGCTACATTGATTTTGAATTGATTTGGTAGAGGGTTTCAAGGTTGATTTCCTATGTTTGGGAAGAGTATGATTTGAGTCCTAAAAGTTGGCTTCATATTCCATTGAGTTGCTTATCCATTCTATGCTTGTTTGATTTTGATCTTCCTTGGCCAAGTTAGGCTTTGTATGCTTTCTCTAAATCTCTTCTTATCTACTCCATTCTTCTTGTTCTCTAGGGATAAGCAAGTCATCATGTGGTACAAGAAGGGACACAATTGGGCATATCTATTAGAATAGTGTGACAACCCGGAAAATATCACTTTTGCGGTAATTGGGTAAGTAAAGTTCATTCCCGAAGAGATATGAGTCAGAATTGGTCAAATACAAATTCAAATAGTAATAAGTAGTTCTTCTTGGTTGCATCTTTAATCTCTTAGGTAGAAACCACACCCAGAAGAGAGTAACAAGCATTGATTTGTAGTCTTGTCACAAATTAACACTTCTTAATCACAACTCCATCAAATCTTTCCAAACAATCTTGATTGTGATGATTCAGGCTTTCTCAAAAATGGCACTTCATTGCAAAATGACTTTGCCTCAGAATTGTGTTCCACCCCTCTACTGAAGGCACAACTTCCTCGATCAAAATTGCTTCACATCAACCTCGCACTACACTCACAAATGCAGAATACTACCAACACTACAATTCCTCTCAGATTTGTCAAGGCATTGCTTTGATTGCACTTCACTCAAGATCAAACACACAGCATGAAGATCAAGGCTGTGGAATCCAACATTCAACAAGCACACTGACTTGCACTTTGAATTTCTCCACACACTCACAAACACAATTGCAAAGTTGATACTCCGAATCAAGCTCAAGCGACGAGCACTGCTTCACAACACTTTGCTTTATCTATTCTCAGAAATTATGAGCACTGAACAACATGATACTGCGAATGCCACTCTTAAGTAGTAAACAATTCGACAATTCTAACAACTATACCATTCTACAACAACTGTTCTAACCTGCATATCCAAAATGACAATGCACCTCTTCATATCTACCTCTTCATATCTGCCTCTTCAAATCTCAAATCTGTTACTGATCTGATCCGATGTCTACTTCATCATCGGCTTTCAAACCCGAACCCGAAGTAACTTTACTTCCTACTACTTTTTCCTCGGGTTTCATATCTTCTACTTCTTCTACCAAATCTAGCAATTCTCTTTCCTGATCTGAAATTGCACTAGTGGGTAATCTATCTAACTCTTCATCTCTTGACCCACTCTTCTCTAATGTCTCCACCGGTAATTCCGAAGACATTTGTACTCCTATGTTATCTACTTTGGGTTTTGCTCTAACATCTTTCCGAAGTTTTTCTAACTCTATTTTCACTAAGTCTAATCTAATCGAAATGTTATCTTCTACCTCTAAGATCTTTTTGTCTACACGAGTTCTGAGACTAATTAACAAGGCATTCATATCTGTATCCTTTGCCTGTCTTTGCCTCGTCTCCTGCACCAACAACTTCAACTCGTGCAGCCTCATCTCTTCAATCCAAATGTTGGCCTCTATACTTAACATCGCATTCATCCGGAGGACTATCTCCTTCAAAGGTTCCAATCTAGTCTTCCTTTCATGTTCTTGATCCGCAAGCAAGTCCTCCTTGTACATTGTCAACTTCACCTCAAACTCGGCTTTTATCGACTCCTTCTCCTTCTGTACAACTCTCTCCTCTTGATTACGAAGTAACTCTCGTAATCTTTCTTCTTCTCTATATCGTGCTGCCAACTCTTGTTGCCAGAGTTGCTTCTTCTCCTTGACACTCTCCATCACCCTATTAAGCTCTTGATCCTTTGCAGCTACTCTCGCCATAGCATGGATAACCTCTACTCTTGAATCAGCAAACTGCTGCTTCAAGATCTCGTACTCAACTACTTGTCTCTCCCTTGCTATGTCACTCTTCTTCACAAGATCCTCTCAATAATTCACTTCTCTCTTCAGGTCTTCAATTACTTGACTTCTCACTACTACCTCTGCTCGCAGTACTTCTCTTTCCTCCTCACCTCGGGTTATACTCTTCTTCAACTCCAAGTTTTCTTCTTCCAGTCTTGCTAATACCTGCAACACAGTCTTCACCTCTGCACAAGTCGACTGCATCTCCTTCTTCTTGTACTCTAGCTTTACTAACAATGGGCACATAACTTCTCGCAGGTACTCCACTCCATCACTGGCAACTACTGCAACTTGTGGAGTGATCTCCATCTTTACCTCTTCTTCTCTCGATACTTGCCTTCTTCTCTGCAGTCATCATATTGGAATAGATGCCTCGCTTTCCGAGCTTTCAGGTGCTTCTTCCTTCACCATACTCGGACTTGCTTCATACTTTGCATTACGTCTTGAGCAAATTCCTCTCTATACTATGATCTTCTTCTTTGCGGGCTCAATTACTTTGTCTTCCAACTGTGTGTTGCCCTCCGCTTTGATTTCTGCCTGCACTCCTTCTTCTTCTTCTGCAGCCACCGGCGCCGATGTCATTTCTCCTCCTTCATCGTTGTCGCTACTCGTATCTCCACTTTGTAGCGTTAGCTCAGGCTCCTCCTCGTGTTCCAAGTCTTCAGTCTTAAGCTTGGCGTCACCTTCCGAGTCTTCATCCTCCAACTCGATCACCACCATACCTTGCCTCGGGTTGCCTCTCCTGGTCTTCCAAGGTTTCTTCGTGTCTTTGGCTTTGCCCTACCGACTTCTCTTCTTTGTATTCGGAGTACTCACCTCAATCTCCACGTTCTTCCCTGTCTTTGTGTAGTAGTCATCGGTGCTCCTAATTTGCAAGATGTATTGCTGCTCCTCGACATTGACCTCCTTTCTCAAATCAGGATGGAAGTGCGACACCATCTGAGTTTGCTCCGCCAAGTTCAGCAACTTTAGCCCGAGGTAGAAATGCGCTACAAATGGCACGATGTAGTGTGGAGGCGATTTATCTCGCAGATTCCACACCATTTGTCTCGTTCTCCCATGGAAACACCTCGCCCAATTGATCGGTTCTCCTGTAAATAACTTGTGAAAGAACACCGCTTGGTGTTTCATCACATACGTGGTTCTCTTCGGCTTCAGGATGGCCATTAGCGCACTCACAATTCCTCTCTTCATAGGGTCTTTGTAGCTCTCAACTTTGTACCCATTCTTTGTCCGCTTTGAAGAAAATGTATCTCTCACCTCTTGAGTCTCTTGAGCTATCTCTCCCTTCCCCAAGAACGTGGCCCCCTGCTCCGAGCCTGCTTCCTTCCTGAGTACGAGTCTCCAATCCCACTCTGTCCAGCGAGCCGGATTTCCTCTCTTTCCTTCCTCCTCGGGTCCATTGAGACACTTGCTCTCGATGATTTCTGTCATGAAACCTGGAAAGCTCACATTCCAGTTCCATGCCAAGAAAGTGATCCAAAGTCGGCTCAAGACTTCAATCCTAGTGATCACACCTAACCTCCAAATTGCATAATTTCTCACTATGAATTTAGAGTTCTTCTTTCCTCCTCCCATCTCTTCTACCTTCTCACTATCTCTTGATTTCACTCTCACGACTTCTCCCTTACACACTAATGCGATTCCAACTCTATTTCCCTTCCATGATCACCTGCAAGACAACTTCTCAACGGCAAAGGAAAATTACTCGACATTTTGTCATTGCAAGTTTGATTTTTATAGAGTTGCACTTTCTTCATCTTTCTTCACTCAAAGTTTCTACTGAGAAATCACACCTCCTGCATGCACCTGTCATTGTCAATCAACCTTTGCGCGTATGGGCTGCCGGTTTTTGAATGGTCCCTTCTTGAATTTCTGACCCCGACAAAAGGTTGTTAGACTATCTTTGCCTCGGGTTGAGCTCCCCCTGATACGAAGACACTTGACTTCGGTTTGTATGCTGACAGGGCATTTCCGAGTACTTCGCCTTATGACCCAAAGTCACTTTACTTTGGGTTTCATCCCAAAGACTCTTTTCTTTGCCTTCTTCAGCCATACATACACAATCCGACTTCTCTATACACTTCTTCTTCTTTATTTTGAAAAAAACAAAAAAATGTGGGCACCACAAATAGTTGGTAATATGAGATAACCTTTGAATACTCTTATAAAGGAGCACTCTCTAGTTCATTACTTTGTGTTCCAACCAAGCATTCAAAATGGTAATCACCCATAATTTATTGATCTTAATAGGGTGCTTGAGATGAAGTTTAGGTAGAAGGAACTCAAATAATCTCTTCACTATAGGGTTGGAAATGGATGAGAAAGTATAACCACTCCTTGCATCATAAAGAGTTCCCCCAAATGCACTCTTTTTTGCCTCATCCAAGGCTATCCCTCTTGATGGCAAACCTACCCTTGTATTTGTCATCTGATATGCCTTCAAAATCACCTACAAATCCCAACCTCAAGGGTTTCCCCTAATAGTTGGATCCATTCCTTTGAGAACCTATTTCATTACTAATTCTTATACTATGGGCTCTATCTTGAACCCCCATGGTAGATCTTGTAGGAACTTGCAACCACTTTTGCCCATGTTTACTCTCAAATTTTCTAATTCCAATCAAACTTTATGGATTACAAGCATCAACTTCTTGAGGATGAGCTTGGGATTATTTATGATTTGGTCATCATGGCTAATTGTCCTAATCATTCTTGCACCTACACATTGCTTTGGTCACTCTTCCAACCCACTCTTAATTTATTCATAACTTGGCCACTCTCTCTTCCTATGCCCTTGCTCCCTTCAAGTTGCACTTAGTGAAATGCAAGGATATCCCAAGCTCTAAGCTCCTTTCCTACTTCCCTAGAAAGCTAAGGTCACTCAATTCCTCCTCCCCACTTTGCTTATTCTCTCTTCAAAGGAAGGACGTTGTTCTTGAAAACCTATAGTGAAAGGAAAGAAATGTAGAATACTCTTGAGCTTGATTTCCACTCTTTAAAGTGTAATTGTGAAATTCCAAAGCCAAAGATCTCTTCCCTACTCCCTTGCATAACTAAGGTCACCCAATTCCCTCTCCCTAATTCACTTTTTCTCTCTCTAGAGGTGGAATGTTGTCCCCAAAAACCTATAGTGAGAAAGAAAGACCGTTGATTGCTATTGAGCTTGATTTCTACCTTCAAAGTGTAAGTGGAGAACTCCAAAGCTCAAGACCTCTCCCCAAAGGAAGAATGTTGTCCCTAAAAGCTTGTAATGAAAAAAAACAAAGAACAGTTGATTGCTCATGAGCTCTATTTTCACCTTCAAAGTGTAATTGGGGAACTCTAATGCCCAAGACTTCTTCCCTACTCCCTTGTGAAGCCAAGGACACTCAATTCTCCCTCCACACTTTACTCATTCTGTCTTGAGAGGAAGAATGTTGTCCCCAAAAACCTATAGTGAAAATAATAATTTTTTGACTACTCCTAAGCTTGATTTCCACCTTCAAAGTGTAATTGAGAAACTCCAAAGCCCAAGACCTCTTCCCTTCTCCCTTGCAAAGCTAAGGACAATCAATTCTCCCTCTCCACTTCACTAGTTATCTCTCCAAAAGAAGAATTTTGTCTCTAAAAACCTATAATGAAAAATAAAAAATTAGTCTATTGCTCTTGAGCTCAATTTCCACCTTTGAAGTATACTGAGGAAACTGCAAAAAATTTTGAGACTCAATTAGGAGTTCTTGGTTTCATTTGAGTGTGAGAATGGCTGTGGTGCTCTATTTGAAAGAGCCAATGTTCCTGCTCTCTCCTTTCAAGAAATGGTTTGATTCCTAACTCTTCTTGGGGCTCACATTTGGTTTTGTAAGGGAGCACCTATTTTGACAAGTTAACAGACCTTCATACAATGGTGCTTCTTACATGCTTTTTGACACTTGTGTGGAATGTGCACCTACAGTGCATCTAGTTCTGATTCAAGTTCTCATATGATGCCCAACCATTCCCCAGTTGGGTCAAGGTGGTGATTATCTTCCTTAGCACTAACTTCTATTTCAGGAGGTTGTACTTCTCAACTTTGGTTGCTAAGGTTAATTGGATGTTATCATGGCATTTCAACCATCCAAAAATGCAAAAAAAAATTAGTATTTTTCTACTTCTAGAGTTTATGCTTAGAGAAGTAGAAATTAGGAATGTGACAATTATGATTATATTAATACTTGGATGAGCTTATAGATTTGGTTTAATATTTTATATCATACATATATTAATATCTATAGGATCTAAGGATGCCAAATTGCTAAGTTAAGATTATAATAATATAGTAGGTCAATAATTAGAGCAATTTAATGGTTTGGACTTCTTTTTGTAATTGTAATTCTCAATACTCAGAGAAGCTAATAGATACATACTTGTGGAACTTAGAATTAAAAAAAATTAAAATTTCTTTTTTCCTTTCTATTTATCTTGAGTATGGAGTTCTTGTATATAATGGGAAAGGTTTCCATTATGTCTTATTCCTTCATGGAGAAGAAGTTTGATTAATTTGAAAGTATCTTCATCTTTGAGAAGATCTTAAGCCAAAGAAAGCATGCTACAAAGGAACTCTCATTCAAATGAATTTGACGATGAAGGAAGTTTGGCAAAAGGGATGGATTTTGAATTTTACCAAAGGCAAATTAAATCTTGCCAAAGGCCATGCCAAGTACGTTTGGAAAATGACCATATGTACCTAACAAGGTGCCAAACACATGAGGAAAACAACTTAAAATAAATCCACAAGTGAAAACTTGGAGCCTTGTGCTCTAAATTAGTCATTCCTACTACAAAGATCTTATTGTTAGCATGATTCTATCTCAAACTAGAGTTAAATGCAATGAAGGTGTGAGAATAGTAATTTGAGAATTGAAATTTGTGAGCTTGAGAGTAGAGTGAATGATTGGTTGATCGAGGTAATTTTTAGTGTAGCTATTCATCTAAAGTCTTTGTAGTGATGTTTAGGATAGTCCTAAAAGGAAAGGGAAAGGCAAAGGACTTGAACCTTTGAATTCTGGCAATTAATAAATGGGAGATGATAGCTAGGAGTGAGCTTCTCAAATAGCTCCATCTCAATTTCCTCTTATGGGATTGGAATTACATATCATGACCTATGGCCCAGAAGATACAAAGTGTGATACAAAGATACTCTTTAGACTAACCCAAAAGACACTAGCAATAGGTCATTAAAGACAATATGGGTAAAGAAGGTAGACACACCCTTGATTCTTAGTACATTGTGTGGTACTCTCATTTGGGAAATTTCTGTTTTGGTCCGTTTTCCTTTATTTTGTAGGTAGAAAGGGAAGGAACCAATAGAATAAGGAGTAAAATAACATCATTTGGGAACAAATAACCACTTTGATAGGAGAAGTTCATATAAGAGATCTTATCCTAGACTTGTCAAAACCTCACTCCAAGTGATGAGGAGGGGCTTCACTACAAGTGATCCATGGTAACCTCACTCCAAAAGAGTGGAGTTTTAATCATTTATAATGCACATTTCACTACAAAGATCTAGGTGACTTGAAAGAAGTGACTATTCACTTGGAGTAAAGGAATATTTGGCCAAAGATCATCTAAATCAATGAGTTGCAACTCCAAAATGTGCTTTCTTGACAAAATCAGGTATCACCATCATAAATTGACAGTCATGAAAATATCACGTGAGATTGAGATGGATGTTCAAATTGCATAATTGGGAAGAAAGGCTACAAACCAAGAATATCTATGAGTAGGGAGACCAAATGTACCAACCATTTGGACTATTTAAATGCCTTGCTAAATATGAGGTGGTGCAAATGCTATGGATTAAAATCATTTCTCTCAAAGAAGCTCCAAAGTTTGTGATCTTTCAAGAGTTGAGAATCCCAAGAAAGAAGAGTGCAATTTTGAAAAGAGAGTGCAGATGATCTTGGGAATTTAAGTGTATACAAAGAGTGCAAAGAACCAAGTGACTTAGCAAGGATGGTGAATCCACCAAAGAAGAATTCCCTTAACATGAGGAACCTTTCAATCAACCCTTAGGTGATAGAGGTATAAATAGCATTGATAAAGAAATTCAGCTTAACCTTCCTCCTTTGGAATTGGGAATACATTTTGGGACCTATGTGCATTGGAACCAAGGAGATGAAGCAACTTTTGCAAGGACAAATTTGGGCAAATCCATGATCATGGACAAAGGCCCATTAGAGATAGGTGTTAGGGAATGACATTGGACCCAAGGATGGTATTACAATGGAGACAAGCTTTGGGACAATGACTCAACCCATGTAGGATCAATCTATGACTCCTTCATTCGCAAGAAGAACCATTTGAATTGATGGGTTCTATACAACTACAATGACCTTGCATGCAAAGCCTTGGTAGAGCTCTAATGAATATCTTCAAACCTTAATGAACAACTTACCTCTTGAATGCCAAAGGAACCTTCTTCACACATGTCTTCTCAAGAACACCTATCAATTGGGCAAAGATATTTACCCAACACCTCACCAATTATTCATAACCTTCAAAGGATTTGGACCTCACTATCTGATGCCCTTTGTTATTCACTTCTACATCAATATGGGATTGTTTACATATGAAGGCATGTTTCTAGGTCCTTATTATTTGAGTGCCTACTTCCTATTGGATGTAGAAGGTATGAAGGAGATGTAGAAGATGCAGCATGGAGATGCTTTATTTGCAAAGAATGACAATACAAGGCACCTAACAAGACTAAAAGGAAGAGAACTAGGCAATCTTGCTTGCCTTCCAAGAAGATGCCTCCAATATTAAGCAGCCAAGAAACAAAAATTGATCAGTAGTATAGAATCAGATGAAGATGAAGAAGTAATGGTAGAAACTAAAAAGAATCATCAACCAAATCCAAGAAAGAAGAGGAGAGGTTTGAGAAAGTCTTCAAAACCAAGTTAGAAAATGAAGATGAAGTGAATGCATTGTCCAAAGAAGAAGGGGAAGGAGACCAAGATTGAGAAGTGCAAGCATTGGAAGTACAAGAGCAACTCACTCACTCAATGCCAATTCTCAAAGACTTACCACATGTTGAAGTGCAACCAAAGGCACTACAAGGAAGAGAGACCAAGAAAGACAAGCCCAAGGAAGAAAGAGTCAAGGGAAAGCATTTTTTCTTGTCTTCAACAACCACACTTACAATTTCTAGTCTCATAAACCTCACTTTGGAGGAGGTGCTTAACAGTGGTAAAATTTGATACAATTTTTTGGCCCAATTTGTTGTTACCTCTTACGTCAATTCTTGATGAATACTTATTATGTATAGGTGCAAGAATGTGGAAGTCTACAACTATGCCTTGTTGGTGAGGAGTTTACATTTTCAACTTCATTTTCAATCTATGCTTGTAGACACTTATAAGAACAAGGTAGCATAGCTCAAGAACAAGGACCACCGGCAAGGGGAGAAAGATTTAGTGCTTCTAGAAGAGATTAAGGCATTAAAAGTAGAAGTCCTCACTTAAATCAAGACCAATGAGTCTGATAAGTTAAAGATTAAGGAGTTGGATGTGGCACTTACACTCCTACACCAATCTTTGGCCAAAGGCAAAGTAGAAGAAGAGGTGAAGCTCTCAAAACTCCAATCTATGGTGACTACACAAATTTCAGAATGCAAGCAAAAGCAAGAATGCAATACCACAAAGAAGCATATGAAGCTTCTTTCTTGGAATACCAATGTATAATTGGCCTTTGGTTGAAGGAGCAATAGGTCAAAATTGAAGAATAGATAAAAGAGGTGGCATTTGAAAGAAGAAGTAACCTAGATATCTATAGAGCTTGTTGTCAAATGTTTGGACTCCACACCCCCACCACCACAATCCATCACCTTGAGCCAACAAGAGGATGCCATTGTAGTGCAATTGCTAGTGAAGGGATTTGCCAAGGAGAAGTAGCAAAGGAAGTTGAGGCAACTCTATGCTACAATGATGTATCTTCTCAAGGAATCTTTAGAGATGAAAATTTCTTACAGAGACATTTGAAAAACAGAAATCCTCAAAAAAAGCTATAAAAGCCTCAATCAAATGAAGTTTTGGAACAAATAGCTATGGATTTCCATATTAGACTAGATGGCAAGGTAAATCAGATTAGGGAGCATATCAAGTTTACATTATTAGACATTAAATAGAGATTTGATGTGGTAGTGGATGATCAGAAACCTCTTTAATATGTAGATTAGAGTGTGAAGGATATGGTTGTCATCCCTTCATAGTGAAGTAGTGGATAGTAATGCATAGTTGGGCAATGGCTTTTAAAGCTCTAATATTGTCTTCAAACATTAGACATTAATTGATAAGTTTTATGACTCCCAAGTCCTCTTGTTATATAAGCAGGCAATTTGAAGTGCTAAGTGTGTAGTTCTCACAAGGTGAATAAATGAAAGAGCCACAACTCTTTGTCATTTCTTATATCTCTTGTAAGTGACACAATCAATGGACGGATAGTAGTTGTCTTTGTAACAATGCAATGCTCACTTGTGTGTATGATCCTTGGGAGGTTTTGGAAGCTCAATATCAATGCCTTGACATGACAAATGAAGTGGTATGGTCTTGATGTTCCCTTCTACTACCAACTAGCTTGAACTTATATCCCTACATCAAAGCTAACTAACCCAAAGAAAACACCCTTTGAATAGGAGGGGTAGGACAGATCTTTGCAAGGAGATTGGAACCCATTCTTTGGCGTGATAGATCACTAAGAGTGACTGGTCACTTGAAGAGATTTGAGGCAGATCCTTGAAGAATATCCTAAGAGATGGAGATGCCTTACTTGAACTACATCCCACTTTCAAGGCTTAGGATAGTAATTTAAATTATTGTGGTTGTGTTTTTCTTTCTCTTTTGCATGGTGCCTTCTTGGTGACTTTGCTCTCTTTTGGATGTGGTTTCTACCTAGAAGATAAAGATGAAATAATGAAGGATTAAATTTTATGACATGTTTCCATATCATACTATTTCCAACATGTTTCCTCATGGGAGGAGATAGTTACTAATTGAAATACTTCAATTTGATGTTTGTTGGGTTATTATACATTGAGACTATGAAGTTTGATCCCTAGTTGATGGATTTCTTCATCTCATATAGGTCACCAAGTGGACCACAGGACATTAGCAATAGGTTTGTAGAGACAATGTGGATAAAGAAGGTGGAATGCCCTTGATTTTCAATATGTTGAGCAAGGAAGATGGACTCCTAGTTGATAGATTCCTTCACCTTATATAAGTCACCAAAGAATAAGTCTAGAGAGATGAAGAATTAAGAAAATTGCAACATTGGTGATAAAGCTATTTTGATTGTCACAAACTACCTATGTAACAATATGGAATTTTGTAATACCAATAGCTAGACATATTATCTAGAAATGAAAATTGGCTTGGTAACATTTGGGAGGATTTTATATATGATGGACTAAGTAGATCAAATAGAGTATCACCAAAAGAGTACTTCTACTAATAGGCATGAGTTGAGAATAGCCTAAAAAGTTCAAAGTCAATTTTGGAGGCTTATACGGATGAAATTAGGCCTCAAAAAATGTGGATCCCCCCTCCCTAATAGAGGATAGGCTAGCCTTTCCCTCCTAGCAGGTTTGTCTTATCAAGAGCTTTCCAATGATACCTTACCCATGTAAGATTCTTCCAAGAAGATTCTCTAAAGATTCCTTCTAGTCAAACTTGTTTGACCAACTAGATAAGACAAGGACAAACATATCACCCATCTAGGAAACTAATCTTAGGGTAGAGCTTGCCAACATATCACTAATCATGTATTTGATCCAAGGGTGGAACTTTTTTTGAGTGGATCCTCTTTGCTATATAATAAAGAGAAGGTGCTCCCTGGGGACATTTGAGTATTGAGTGTGAAGCTTGTGTTTTCTCTCTTATATCTCTCTTGAATAATCCCCTTGTCCTTGGAGTATTGCAATTGTATCAAAGAGTGTTTTAATCTAAGAGAATGGATCATCCCTCTTGGAAGAAAACGGGCTACTAAAATTGAGTAATATTTGAGGAGAGAAAACAAAGTGCAATTGTTAGATTCGGGGTGTGTTTTAGAGAGAATATGGGATGGACATGCTTGGAGGACAATTTCTTACACCCAGCTTTCCATTCCATATCAAGATTATGTACATCTAGAGTGAGCAAATGAGAATATCTCTCGTTTATCATTTTGGAGTAAAGTTCATGGACAAGGTGATGAATTCACCAAACCCAATGATTTAACATGTGGTGGTATATGACAAAGAATGGAATTTTACCATCTACATTATGTCATGATGTTAACGATTTGAATGTACCAAATCTTCTCCAATACACAAGTAGAAACGTGCAAGTAGAAATCCATTAAATGATTAGACCAAAAGTGATGTTTAGGGATTTGTAGTCTATAATTTTGATGAAGAATATTATCAACAATTGATAGTCTTTGAGGTCCCAATGGTAGTTTTAATAGTTTTTGCTCCCTCTTGAGTGATCATATTAACCCTCTAGTGAAGTAAGAAGTAGCAATTGGACATTGGTTGTGTGTAGGAATCATGGATTTGTAGTTGTAGGAGTTGAAACAAGGAATGCAAGGGATGTTGAATGAGTTTTGGGAGATCAAGATGACCATGGAGGAATTAAAAAATCAAGTATGTACCTTCAAGATTGATCAAGTAATGAATTGTCTTAACAAACAACACTATCTCAACAACCAACACTAACTATCAAAGTTCTTGGAGAGTCACTCATGCCAATGATATTGATCCTAATCAACAACCAAGCCACATTGTTACTACAAATGAAAAAGACGTGCAACATCAAGCCTTACAATGGATAGCATTCCATGGGAGTAGTAGGAAATTGGATTTCAAGAATAAATCAATACTTTTGATTGTTCACAATTAAGATCATTGATCATTTTGCATGTGTGTTTGTGTGTGTGCACTTGATTGATAAAGCCCTCACATGGTATGATGCTTGGGAAAAATCATTACTAGTAGAAGGAAGAGAGGTCACTTGGACAACCATGCAAGAAGTGCTACTCAAGAATTTCCAATCTATGGATTTTGTGCAAATAGATTGAACCAAACTTTGGAGGTTGAAGCTAAAGAATAGCATACAAAAGCACGTGGAGGCATTTCTTGATCTACAAGTTGTGATAATTGATATGAGTCCAACCAAAGCTCTTGAAAATTTCAAAGAGGGATTAAAAGAGTGGATTTGCCAATAGGTAATGGTACAAAATCCTTGTATTATTTTTGAAGCCATTGCCTATGCTCAAAAAATAGCAAGGATGCTTAGAGGAGGTGAAGGAGTACCATTGGTGCAAAACTATTGGGCTGAGATACACTATTTTGGTGGACCAATTTCTATGGAATTGGGCAAAATTTGGTTCCAAGATCAAGTAGCAAGATCCCTCTAAGGAAAATGGGAATGGGTTGAAGAAAGAAGAGAAGGAGTCTCATGAGGAGAAGGGGCTTGAGCAAAACAATGGTATTGTTATAATTGTGGCCGAGTTAGGCACATTGCCATCAATTGTTGTGCTCATCATCCTAAAGGCCCTTGGCCTCCATATAGGCAACCTTTGAACCATATAGAGAGAAAAATTGAAGAAGAGGAAATTGAAATTACATCAAAAAACAAAGATTGCTAGTAAATGTACGTCATAGCCTTCTTGGCTTAGTGAAGAAGAGTAAAACCCAAAGGTGGAAGAAGACAAGTGTGCAAAGGTGGAGGAAGACAAACACATAGCTGATTTTCATAAATGAGGTCCTAAAAGGCAATCCGATGAAAGTATTAATAAACTCTATAGCAATAGAGAATTTCTTGTCTTGCTTTATTGCAATAAGATTGGAGACAGAACCGAAGAAGGATGCGATTGACAAAGTACAGTTACCTAATGGTCAGATAGAGAGTATTGAATCATTCCTTAGAATGGCAACACTCTTTGTAAGAGAGTATCAAGAAGTAATTTAGTGGTGAGTGATACGGTTAGCTTGTTATGATGTGATCTTAGGTATGTCACAGATGGAGCACTACAACCCCATGGTGGCTTGGAGAAAGAAAGTAGTGAGAACATCAATGGAAGATCTTTGGGTTAAAGAAAGATCACAAAGGCAAGATTTGCCTCTATATATCATAGGGACCACATCTATTGGTAAGATAAGATAAATGTTTCATGGGTCTAATAAGAGAAGTCTAGAGTGCCCAATACAATGGACAAATTCTTGAGAAATTGAAAGATGTGGTCAATAAGTTTCAACATGTCTTTCTAGATGAATTGCCTTCAAGTTTTCCACCAAAGAGAGTAGATCATAAAATTGAGATACTTCTTGGGATGACACCTCTTTGTAAGGCCCCATATTGACTATCATCTCATGAGTTGGAAGAATATAAGGCTCAAATCAAGGTTATGTTGCAAAAGGGGTTTATCCAACCTAGCATATCCCTATATAAGGCTCTTGTATTGTTTGTAAAGAAGAAGGACAAAAAAATATGCATGAGCATTGACTATTAAGGACTAAATCAACAAAAAATGAAGAACAAATATCCATAACCTCACATGGATGACTTGTTTGATCAACTCAATGGAGCAAAGCACTTCACCAAACTTGATCTCTGGAGCAAAAACAACAAATGGAGAAAAATCAGGATTGTAGAGGAATACATACACAAAATGGCCTTTTGAACCAAGTATGGTCACTTTGAGTACTTGGTGATACCATCTGGCCTCACCAACATTCCAACCACTTTCATGAGTTTGATGAATGACATATTTCATGCATACTTGGACAAGTTTTTTTTCATTTTCCTTGATGACATCTTAGTCTATAGCAAGATGATAATAGAGCACAAGCAACATCTACAAGAAGTCCTCCAGATTCTATGATAGAATCAATTTTATGACAAAATCTCAAAGTGCAATTTTGGAAATTTTGAAGTAGATTACTTAGGGCATGGAGAAAGTGCAAAAGGTATCCAATTGCTAATAGATAAAATAGAGGTCAGTCAAAAATGGGATGTTTGTGCTCTAGAAGATCAAATTCAACTCAAGAGTTTCTTGAGATTGACAAGGTTCTATCATCAATTTATTAAGGACTTCTCCAAGATTGCACAACATCTAACAACACTATTGGGAAAGGGAAAGAAGTGGATGTGGAGAACCACACAAGATTGGCCTTTTGGGAATTGAAAGATGCATTACTACATGCACCAATCTTGAAATGTATGACCCAAAATGTCTGATCAAGTTGGCTATTGATGCATCAAGCATAGCAATAGAAGCAATCTTACAACAAGAATAGCAAGATGGATGACACCCAATTGCATATTTCCCTTGTAAGCTGTTACCAATAGAATGCAACTTTTACACCACCAAATGAGAAGAGTTGGCCATTGTTCTTGCAACCAAGCATTGGAACCACTCTCTTAGTGAGAAGGCATTTGTTGTGGAGATAGACCATAAACCTCTAGCCTACCTCGAGATACAAAAGATCTTTCTCATTGATAGATTTGGTGTGCAATGATTCATCGATGAATAGAGACAATGATTCAACATGATAATCACATATGTGGAAGGCAAGAAGCAACTTATAGATACACTCCCCAAATGTCAATGGCAAACAATCTAGTGGTGGAAGTCAAGATGAACCATAAAGTCTGGCCAAGGATTCTTCCTACCACAAAAAATGACCCATAGATTGTAGGTGCTCAATCATCCAAAAGCGTCACCAACATCCAAGGACTCACCTTCATGATGGTAGGTTATGGATCCTAGATGCCATGGATATAAGAACCACCATCCTAGTAGAATATCATGATTCTACCACTGCATGTCACATTGGAGTGGACAAGACCATTTGCAAGATGGATGTAGTCAAACACCATTACTATTGGCCCAAGATGAGCAATGATGTAATGGAATATGTTTGCAATTGCCTACTTTGTCAAAAAAATAAATCTTCTAATCAAGCTCCTACATGACTCCTTCAATCCCTATCCACTCCTATACAATATTGGGAGTAGGTAAGTATAGATCTGGTTTGTGAATTGCTCAAGACCACCTCAAGGTTTGACTCCATCATAGTCTTTGTCTACAAACTCAACAAAATGATTCATGTGCATCCTACTACCAAGGACAAGGTTGCCCCACAACTAGTTTAATTGTACTTAGATGTAGTTTTCTCTTACCATGGCCTGTCTTGAGTACTCATCACAAATAAAGGCACTTAATTCATTAATTTTTTTAAGAGAACACTCTTTGGTTTCTTCAAAACCAAATTTGCCATGTCCATAGCTTGCCATCCATAGACTGATGGACAAATAGAGAAGGCAAGTTGCATTATTGAGGACATGCTCCAAGGAGCTTTACCTTAGATGAGCACAAGAGGTGGGACACCTTACTCCCATTGGTGGAATTTTCTAACAACAATTCAATGAATGTCTCCACACATGTCACACCGTTCTTCCTCATGAATATAGAGCATCCTTTCACCCCTTTGAGCTTGATGAAGGTCCATCTGGTGGCTACCAAGGTTGCTATTATCAACATTTTTGTCTCTAGAATCCAACAAGGTGTGGAGAATGCCAAGCACAAGTTGCAAATTGCTCAAAATCAAAAAAAGTAGTATGTAGATGCACACCACTAATACATAAAATTCAAAATTGGAGATCAAGTTTGGCTATTAGCCACCAACCTCACATTAGTTGGCCTCATAAGCTCAAACCTTGTTTTGTTGGACCTTTCTCTACTCTATGTTGAATCAATGTAGTGGCTTACCACCTCAAGCTACCCTCACACATGAAGATCCATCCAGTATCCATGTCTCTTTACTACACAAATATGACCCTTGACTTGTGAGCCAGCCTGTCTCTCACTCAACATGAACCTTTGATGGCTATTATGGTAACGCACCATGGACTAAGAAGGCAAGGAACCTCAACTCCATCATACTCCTTCAAGGCTTACACTCCAAGACTCAAGACATTGCTCACTAGAGAACTCAATGAGAGAGAGATAATTGCAAATAAAAGGATTATGAGTACCTCCTTACACCTTGTTTATATACTTGTAAAATAGTTATGCACTAAAGTTACTATTTACCATAGTAACTCAAGTTACTAGGCTAAAAGTCAAGTAAAGTCAAAAAGCATAAAGTAATATCCATCCACATGGGCATATTCCACTAAGCATGTGATCTTATCTTGAACCAACTTCTAAGTCAAGGATTCCTTCACATGGGCTATCCTTGCACTATAGAAGAATCCAAAACAAAGAGGCTTGCGGGTCCAAGAGTTCTCAACTCTTTCCTCAAAGCCAAACACCTAGGAATAATACCAAGTCAACACACTAGAATCCAAGGTAGTGGTGCTCATCTTTTTCACTTCCTATAAAGTAAGGTTCCTACTATCTTAGCTATGACAAACTTTAGCTAATCATGACTAATATAGAACCATATTTTATCATATATAAATAATATCTCTCAAGTATTTGTAATATCAATCTAAACATCACAATACTACACACATGTACAAATGGGTGTTACATTTACTCCCAAACTAAGTTTTCACTTTGTCCTCAAAGTGAAGGTCTCTCTACCTTCTATGATACATCTTCAACTTATCATGGTTAATTCTATCAAATTGTCTTCCTCCCAACTTCTTGAGATCATAGGTGAAATTGCTCCACACCTTCTCTACTATGAAAGGTCCAAATTACTTAGGCACAAACTTCTTTTGCATTCTCTTGAATCAAATGGAATCAAACAACATTACCCAATCACCTTCTTTGAAAGGTTCCACCTTCTTCTGGCCTTGCCTCTTGTCTAGCTCTCCTTTTTTTTCCTTTGGGCTTGCTTCACTCTAACCATAGCAACTTCTCTTGCCTCTTCCAACTCCATGAGTTGATCCTCCCTTGACTTCTCTGCATCACCTCCTTGTGCTTTCTTCAATCTCCTATGAATGGTTTGGAAGATAGGAAGATCAAAGTGAATAGGTAAGGTAGACTCAATATTGTATACCAATTGAAATGGAGAATATTTGGTGGAAGTCTTCATGGTTGTCTTATATTCCCACAAAACTACATGAATCCTCTTGTCCCAATGATGTTTAGCCCTCTCCATTTTTGCATCTTTGGCCAATATCATGCACAAGGTCTGATTGGTTCTCTCTGCCAAGCCATTGGAATTTGGCTTATAGGATGTAGTTACTCTATGTGTGATAAAGAATTATTGTAGCATTGTTGTAGTGATGCTTCCTGTGAACTCTTCTCTTCTATTAGAACCCAACTCCAAAGGGCATCCAAACCTAGTCATAATGTGTTCATAAAGAAATCTACCCATTTCATCTTCATTCTTGATCCTCAATGGTCTAGCCTCAACCCACTTGGTAATCAATAACTACCACAATGTACCAATTGTTCTTTGGAGTTCTATTGAGAGGACCTACAAAATCAGTTTTTCACTTCTCAAAAGGTCCTAGCAATGGAATTGATCTAAGTGGTGGAGTGGAAGTAGACTTTCTAGCAAAAGCTTGATAAACATGACAAGTTTTTCAATAATCAAAACAACCAAAAACAAACAAGCAATCACCTACCCAACAAAGTGTCCTTCACACACAAAACTTTCATGAAACTCCTTTATGAGTACGATAGACTCTTCCTTACCCTCTACTCTTTGAAGTAGACCATCTACTCCTCGGTGAAAAAGAATATCCTCCACTATTGTGTAAGGTTTAGATCTTGCTGCAAGGGCCTTCCTCTCCATAGCATGCATCCCTTTTGGATAGTTACCTCTTGTCACAAAATCCATAATCTCCTTGTACTCCATTAGAACCTCTTGAGTGATTGAGATTGTCATGAGCTTCTCATCTAAGAAGGAATCATACACTGGCTCATCTCTATCATGATCATAGGCCCTAGATAACAAATCTGCATTTGCATGTTTCTTCCCTTACCTATCCTCAATGGTGTAGTCATACTCAAACAACAGTATCATCCATTGTAATACCAAGGGTTAGCCATATGATCTAGATGTGAAATTTGGTTTGGTAACATCTAGAATGATGTTATACATGATGGTCAAAATAGATTAGATAGAAGTATCACCAAAAGAGTACTTCTACTAATAGGGCAGAAACCGAAATAGACTTGAGAACCTTAGAACCAATAGCTAGACATATGATTTAAAGGTAAGAATTGGTTTGGTAACATCTGGAAGGATGTTACACATGATGGACTAAACAGATCAGAAAGAGGTATCACCAAAAGGGGACTTCTACTAATAGAGTAGGAACTGAAATATGCCTGAAATCTTTGAAGCCAATTTCGGAGGCCTAAACGGATGAATTAGGCCTCGAAAATGTGCTGATTCCCCCCCCCCCAACGGAGGAAAAGGCTAGCCTACCCTCCCCTGGTTTTTCTCGTCGAGAGCTTTCCAACGGTACCTTACTCATGTGATTCTGAGATTCCTACAGGAAGATTCCCTAAAAGATTCCCTCCGGTCAAAGCTCGTTTGACCAACCAGATAGGACCTAGACCAGACAGGTCACCCATCCAAGTAAGTAATCCAAGGGTGGAGCTTGCTGACATGTCACTTATCTGTGTCCCTAATCCTATGGTGGAGCTTCCTTGTAAGAGATCCTCTTTGTCTATATAATAAAGAGAAGGTGCTCCCTTGGGGCATCGAATGTTTGAGTGTGCAATCTATGTTTTCTCTCTTCTCTTGTCCTCGGAGCATTACAATGGTATCAGAGCAAGTGTTCTAGTCCAAGAGAGTGGATCACCCCTCTTGGAATAGCACGAACTACTGAAATTGAGTAATTTGAGGTGGAGAACATAGAGTAATCGCTAGACTTAGGAAGGACTTTAGAGAGCGGATGGGATGGATGCGCCGGGGGGACAATTTCCCGCACCTAGCTTTCCATTCTCAAACCCATTCCACATCAAGGTTATGTACATCCAGCATGAGCAGATGAGAGTATCGCTAGTTTATCACTTTGGTGCGGAATTCATGGACAGTGATGAACTCACCAAACCCGGTGATTCTACCGGTGGTGATATATGACAGAGAGTGGGATTTGACGATCTACATTCTTTTATGATAATATGGATATGAATGTCCCAAATCCTCTCCCTTTCAACACTCAAATAGAAATCCGTTATGTAGTGAGGCCGAAATTGATATTTAGAGATTTTGTGGTTAGGAATTTTGGCGAGGAGTATTATTAACGAGTGATAGCTTCTGAGGTCCCAATGGTAGTTCTGATAGTTCGTGCACCTTCCAGAGTGATTATATTGACTCTGTATTGAAGTAGGCGTTAGCAATTGGGTGTTGCAGGAACCATGGATCCGCAGTTGCAAGAGCTAGTGCAAGGAATGCAAGGGATGTTGAATGAATTTCGAGAGATTAAGATGACCATGGAGACATTGCAAAGTCAAGTGCAGATCCTCAGGAACGATCAAGCCATGCAAGAAGAAGAGCCGTCTCAAAACCCAATACCTGCGACTGAAGTACTTGGAGAGGCACCCGTGCCTACGAACCCTATCAACGACGAAGCCACATTGCTACTCTGGATGAAGAAGACCTGCAACATCGAGCCTTACAAGGGGCAGCGAATGATGGGAATTGTGGAGAATTGGATCTCGAGAATGAATCGATATTTTTGATTGTTCTCAATAGAGATCACAGAGCATGCTGCAGGCGTGTTTGCATGTGGGTACTTGACCGATAAAGCCCTCACATGGTATGATGCTTGGGAACGATCCATGCTGGCAGAGAGAAGGGAGGTCACATGGACAGCAATGCAAGAAGGACTGCTCAAGAATTTCCAATCGGTGGATTCTGTGCAGATGGCTCGAACCCGACTATGGGGATTGAGACAGAAGAATAGCGTACAAGAGTATGTGGAGGCATTTCTGGATCTACAAGTCACAATTACCGACATGAATCCAGCAGAGGCTCTCGACAATTTCAAACGAGGGTTGAAAGAGCGGATTCACCAAGAAGTAATGGTGCAAAACCCTCGCACAGTATTTGAAGCTATTGCTTGTGCACAGAGAATAGCCGGAGCATTAGGTGGAGGTGAAGGAGTAGTTCCACTTCAACATTATCGAGCAGAAATGCCACACATGGGAGGACTAGTACCGATGGAATTGGGCAACCTTTGATTCCGAGATTGAGGAGCACGGCCGCTTCAAGGAGAGCGGGGACGGGTAGAAGAACAAAGAGATGGAGTCCCACGAGGAGAAGGGACTCGAGGAGAACAATGCCGTTGTTACAATTGTGGCCGTATTAGGCACATATCTACCAATTGTCGCACTCGTTTCCCTAGAGGCCCTCGGCCTTTGTACAGGCGATCTTTGAACCACATGGAGAGGCACATTGAAGGAGAGGAGGTGGAAACCACTTCGGAAAACGAAGATCACCAATAAATGTACCTCGCGGCCTTACTGGCTCAATAAGGAAGCAGAGAAGCAAGGGAAGGAAGAAGAATAATGCACAAAGATCCCAAAAGGCAACCTCACAATTGATTGTCGTGAATGGAATCCTAGAAGGTAATCAAGTGAGAGTATTAATAGATCCAGGAGCAACAAAGAATTTCTTGTCTCGCTCTGTTGCAATAAGCTTGGGAATAGATCTAGAGAGAGATGGAAGTGAAGAAGTCGAGTTACCAAATGGGCAAATAGAGAGGATTGAATCATTACCTAGACGGGTAACACTCTCTGTAGGAGAATATCAGGAAGCAATTGAGTGGCGAGTGATACAGTTAGCTCGTTATGATGCAATTTTAGGCATGCCATGGATGGAGCAGTACAACCCAATGGTGGATTGGAGGAAGAAAGTAGTGAGAACCTACCAATGGTCAATCATTGGGGTTAAAGAAAAATCACACAGGCAGAAACTGCCTCTATATGTCGTAAGGACAACAATAGTCTGTAAGACCGATAGATGTTTTCTGGGTCTAATAAGAGAAGTCTAGAGTGCACAACTTGCTGGACAAATTCCTGAGAAATTGAAGGATGTGGTGGATGAGTTTCAAGATGTCTTTCCCGATGATCTACCCTCAGGATTACCACCTAAAAGGCGAGTAGATCATAAAATAGAGACACTCCCGGGGAAGACACCTCCTTGTAAGGCCCCATATCGCCTATCACCTCATGAGTTGGAGGAGTGTAAGACTCAAATTGAGGAGATGCTACAGAAAGGGTTCATCCAACCTAGCGTATCACCATATGGGGCCCCTGTCTTGTTTGTGAAGAAGAAGGATGGTACAATGTGCATGTGCATTGACTATCGGGGTCTCAATCAACAAACAGTGAAGAACAAATACCCCTTACCTTGCATGGATGACCTGTTTGATCAACTCCATGGAGCGAGATATTTCACCAAACTGGACTTGCGGAGCGGTTACAATCAAATCCGAATTGCAGAAGAGGATGTGTACAAAACTGCCTTTCAAACCAAGTATGGCCACTTTGAGTATCTTGTGATGCCTTTTGGCCTCACTAATGCGCCTGCCACTTTCATGAGCCTAATGAATGACATATTTCGTCCATACTTGGATAAGTCTGTTATTGTCTTCTTGGATGATATTTTAGTATATAGTAGCACGATGACAGAACACAAACAACATCTACGAGAGGTCCTCCAGATTCTAAGACAGAATTAGTTATACGCCAAAATCTCAAAGTGTGAGTTTGGCAAGTCTGAAGTAGACTACTTAGGGCATAGAGTAAGTGCTGAGGGCATTCAAGTATTGACAGATAAAATAGAGGTCATTCAAAAATGGAGTGCCCCAGAAGATCAGACTCAACTTAAGAGCTTCTTGGGGTTGACGGGATTCTATCGTAGATTTGTCAAGGACTTCTCCAAGGTTGCACAGCCTTTAACGGCACTACTTGGCAAGGGGAAGAAGTGGACATGGGGAACTGCACAAGAGTTGGCCTTTCAAGAATTGAAGGCCGCCTTGCTACATGCACCAATCTTGAAGTGGTATGACCCAAAACGTCCAATCAAGTTGGCTACGGATGCATCAAGCGTAGCAATAGGAGGAGTCCTACAACAAGAGTGGCATGACGGATGGCATCCAATTGCATATTTCTCTCGAAAGTTGTTACCGGCAGAGCGCAATTACCACACCACAGAACGAGAAGAGCTGGCCATAGTTCTAGCAACCAAGCATTGGAAGCACTACTTGGGCGAGAAGGTATTTGTAGTAGAGACAGACCACAAACCTCTAGTCTACCTCAAGACACAGAAGGATCTATCTCATTGCCAAATTCGGTGGGCAGAGTGGCGACAACGCTTCAACATGACAATCACCTACATGGAAGGTAAGAAGCAACTTGCAGATGCATTCACTCACATGCCAATGGCCAACAACTTGGCGGCAGAGGTTAAGATTAACCCTGAATTCTGGCAAGAGATTCTAGCTGCTACAAAAATTGATCCACAGATTGTAGAAGCGCAGTCGTCCAAAGGTGTCACCAGCACCCAAGGACTCACCTTTCGGGAGGGCCGATTGTGGATCCCAAATGTCCCAAAATTACGCACCACCATTCTAGCGGAATGTCATGATTCGGCCATTGTAGCTCATGTCGGAGTGGACAAGACCTTGGAGGCAGTCAAGCGCCATTACTATTGGCCCAAGATGAGCAACAACGTGATGGACTATGTGTGTAGCTGCCTACTTTGTCAACAGAACAAAGCTTCTAATCAAGCTCCTGCAGGGCTCCTTCAACCTCTTCCCACTCCTACCCAACGTTGGGAACAAGTGAGTATGGATCTTGTTTGTGAATTACCCAAGACCACCTCAGGGTTTGACTCCATTGTGGTCTTTGTGGACCGGCTCAGCAAAATGATTCATGTACGCCCTACCACCAAGGAGGTGACCGCTCCACAACTAGCTCAACTATACTTAGATGCAGTCTTTGCTCACCATGGCTTGTCTAGAGTACTCATCACCGATAGAGGCACCCAATTCACCAGTTTGTTTTGGCAAACACTCTTTGGTTTCTTCAAAACCAAGTTGGCCATGTCTACAGCTTACCACCTACAAACAGATGGCCAAACAGAGCGGGCTAATCGCACAATTGAAGACATGTTACGCGGCTTTACCTTAGAAGAGCAAGAGAGGTGGGACACCCTACTACCGTTGGTGGAATTCGCTTACAACAATTCAGTGAATGCCTCCACCCAGGTCACTCCGTTCTTCCTCATGTATGGTGAGCATCCCTTCACACCTTCTAGCTTGATGAAGATCCGTCCAGTGACTACCAAGGTTGATGCAGTCAACACATTTGTTTCTAGAATCCAACAAGGTGTGGAGAGCGCCAAACACAGGTTACAGATTGCACAAAATCACCAAAAGCAGTATGCTGATGCACACCGTAGGCACATGGAGTTCAATGTTGGGGATCAAGTGTGGCTATCGACAACCAACCTCACATTAGTTGGATCTCGTAAGCTCAGACCTCATTTTATTGAGCCTTTCTCGATTCTTCGTCGCATCGGCGCTGTGGCCTATCACCTTGAGCTACCACCACACATGAAGATCCATCCAGTGTTCCATGTCTCCCTTTTACGCAGATATGCTCCCCGATCAGGCCAAGGTACTTCCACACAGGACATTTGACCTTGTCCGACAGTCATTGATGGCACTGAGGAATATGAAGTGGAGCGGATTCTCCAAAAGTGCATGTGTGGTACTCGCCATCCGCGGGTGGAATATCTAGTACAATGGAAAGGTTACCCCCTCTATGAAGCAACCTGGGAACCCGCTGCCAATTTGGCGCATGCACCGGTGTTGGTGCAAGCATTTGAGCAACAATTGCACAACGAGGACGTTGTGTCTTAAAAGGAGGGAGGTCTGTAATACCAAGGGTTAGCCATATGATCTAGATGTGAAATTTGGTTTGGTAACATCTAGAATGATGTTATACATGATGGTCAAAATAGATTAGATAGAAGTATCACCAAAAGAGTACTTCTACTAATAGGGCAGAAACCGAAATAGACTTGAGAACCTTAGAACCAATAGCTAGACATATGATTTAAAGGTAAGAATTGGTTTGGTAACATCTGGAAGGATGTTACACATGATGGACTAAACAGATCAGAAAGAGGTATCACCAAAAGTGGACTTCTACTAATAGAGTAGGAACCGAAATATGCCTAAAATCTTTGAAGGCAATTTCGGAGGCCTAAACGGATGAATTAGGCCTCGAAAATGTGCTGATTCCCCCCCCCAACAAAGGAAAGGTTGGCCTTCCCTCCCCCCCTGGTTTGTCTCGTTGAGAGCTTTCCAACGGTACCTTACTCATGTGATTCTGAGATTCTTACAGGAAGATTCCCTAAAAGATTCCCTCCTGTCAAAGCTCGTTTGACCAACCAGATAGGACCTAGACCAGACAGGTCACCCATCCAAGTAAGTAATCCAAGGGTGGAGCTTGCTGACATATCATCTATCTGTGTCCCTAATCCTATGGTGGAGCTTCCTTGTAAGAGATCCTCTTTGTCTATATAATAAAGAGAAGGTGCTCCCTTGGGGCATCGAATGTTTGAGTGTGCAATCTGTGTTTTCTCTCTTCTCTTGTCCTCGGAGCATTACATCCATCTTGCTAGTCTCCCTTCCACATTAGGCTTGTTGAAGATGTACTTCAAAGCCTTGTGATCTGTGACAATGGTGGCTTTTCTTCCAATCAAGTAGTGTCTAAACTTCTTGAGACCAAAGATCACTGCCAATCCTTCTCTCCATGTGACAAAGTAGTTCTTTTTTGCTGAAACCATCTACCTACTAGCATAAGCAATTAGATTATCATGCACATCTTGGTCTGATTGACTAAGAGTGCATCCTATAGCTACATTAGAAGCATTGATATAGAGGATAAAAGGCTTGCTCCAACCAGGTTTAGCAAAAATTGGAGCTACAACAAGGGATTGCTTGAGCTCTTCAAAAGCTTTGAGAGCCTCCTTGTCCTCCAAAATCACCATGTATTCTACACCCTTCTTCATGTAGATGATTAATGCATAAGTCTTGTTGGAAAATGAGAAAATGAACCTCCTATAGTACCAATCATCCCCAAGAATTGGCATAACTTTGTCAAGCTTAATCAGAATTGAAGGTCTGAGATTTGCCTCACCTTCTTAAGATCAATTGCTATTCTATTCTTGGAGATGATGTGCCCCAAAATTAGACCTTCTTCACATCCAAAATGCGCTTCTTTGGGTTGAGTGATGCATTTACCTCATCCAAGCATTGCAAGACTTTAATTAGATGCTCAAAGTGCTCCTCCTTGCTCCCATAGACACAAAAGTCATCAATGAAGTCTTTAACAATTTCCCAATGAAAGGTTAAAAAACCTTTTTCATAAACCATTGGAATGTGGTTGTAGCATTGCAAAGCCCAAAAGGCATGACCTTGAAAGCGTAAGTTCCCCAAGGTGTGGTAAATATGGTGAATTGTTGATGCTCTAGTGCAATCTTGATTTGGTTAAACCCACTATAACCGTCTCCAAAACTGTACCTCTCATGACTTGCAACCTCCTCCAAGATCTCACCAATGAATGGAAAAGGGTAATAGTCCTTCTTAGTAATAGCATTAAGCTTCTTGTAATCCACGCATATCCAAAGCTTGCCATTCTTTTTCTTCACAATCACAATGGGAGACACCCATTCTGAATTATCCACCTCAAAGATAAATCCGGTCTCCTTGAGCTTATCAATCTCCTCCTTCATCACCAAAGATATTGCTGGGCTAATGCAACATTGCTTTTGGTGGAATCGTCTTGCATGTGACTCCACCACAATCTTGTGTTCCACTAAGGTGACTTCCTTTAGATCCTTATAATTGAAAGCAAACACATGGATGAACTTGCGGAAAATCTTCTTAAATCTCACCTTCTCCTCCTTGGTAACATTTGGACCATACTTGAGAGTAGATAACCTCCTTTCTATTTCCTCAAGTGTCAATGGTGATTTATCTAGGTCCTTCAAAACCTTTGGCTTAGGTGCAAGATCCATAGCACACAAGAGATACACATCTGAATTAGATTCAGATTCATCCTCCTCTATGGAAGTCTCCTCCTCCATGCTTGTGTCCACACTTGAAGCTCCTTCCTTTGAATCTGATTCCTAATAATCAGAAGATGGTGTATTTGAATGTGAAGTGTTGGTGGTGTTAGTGATTGAAATTGTGACTCTATGGTTTGATAGCCCAACCCATACTTTGTTTGTAGCCAGACGTAAGGACAAGTATTTCATCCCTATTAGGTGTAGATCTTCTATCACCACCTCTACTACCTTGTTCTCCATGAATTGGAGCTCTTCTACTACCTACCATAGTAGCCCTACCACTCCATAGCTCCGAGTGTAGGTCAAAGCATTGGTCACTAGAGTGACCATATCTATGACAATGCTCACACTATCTCTTTGCTGGTTGTGATGCACTAAAGGTATCAAGTCCGTTGCCTTGAGTACACTCTCCTATGGTGAGGTCCAACACAAGTCCAACAAGAAACACCACCACTCATTGGCTGCTACTAACCCAAAATGAAGGTAAGGGCCTAGCTCCACTAGGCCCCTTACTTGCTCCATAGGATTTGGGTTATCCACCTTGTCCTCAAAAAATAGTTGGGTGTGGTACACTCTATTACACTCTAGAAGAAGTCACAATTGTGGATGAGGTCTCCCTGCCAAATCCAGATGCCACCACTCTCTCCTCCACCATGTTGAGCTCAGTATGCTCAACCAAACCAAAGATCACCGCCAAAGTAGGCAAAGTAGCTTGTAACAACATAGCATCACAAACTCCACGCTGCAACTCCATGTCCAGGACTATGTGGACCTTAGTAACTCCTTGAGTGAAACTAATCAGCCACCTCGTGCAAGTGTACACCTTGCGTAGGCTCTCTCCAGCCTTCCGTTGGAACTCCTGCAAGCTCTTCAGCTTATTAGTCCACACTCCCTAGTAGTTTTGTCTCAAACATTGGAAGAACTCCACCATAGGGCTAGACCTTGGTACTACACCACCTCCTATAGTGGTACCTCCACTTGTAGTGGCACTATCTCCAACTAGTGCACCTCCACTAGCTCCACCAACGCTACTCAAGCTAGAACTCATGGGTATTGCCAATCTACCCTTGGCAACCAAGCATGAAGTGATGGAGACATAGTTCAAAGACCAATAGTGTCTCCATAACTCAATCTCCTCCAATCTCCTCCTCCTCCAAGTGAGCTCTCTTGAACTGATGGTAGTTGTCCATTGGCAGACCCTCCAAGTGCTGAAATAATCTTTTCCATGCCATGAAAGGTGTGAACAAAGTTGAGTTTTGCATCTACTATAGATCATACCAACTATCAAACTCTTGGATCAAGTCATCCAACTCAATGGTACCCACTATACCAAAGTAACACATAGGGCCTTTGGAGGCCCCATAAATCTCATCCATGTCCCACAACAACAATGCGGACATGCCAAGTGCACTTTCAACTAAATCAACTCCTATGTCAAACTCCAACTCAAAGTCAATCTCCTCCTTCATTGGGACCTAAGATATAGGTTGATACTAAGCGCCACTCCAAGTAAACCTATTGCATATTATAGGGCTATTTTTTTTTATCCCCAAAGAACTCTGTCATGACAAAGTAACCACAAACCGCCAACCGCAATTGTAAGTACCCCACCAAGAACCAACACCAACTGAGCATCACCAAGTGCCAATACCAATAGAATGCTACCCACTATGGTAACTCTAACTAATACAATTACATAAAGAGAAAGGGTGATATGTAACCGGCCATCACAACATGCACTCTTGCAATCAGCTGGTCATCACTTCTTGCCTCATTGGAGAGAAAAAAAGGTAATCTAATTGGTCATCACTCCTATCTTACCACCAAGAGCACACCAAAGCACCAACGCTCTAAATTCAGTGCACCTCACACAAACATGGTGCACAAATAGGAAGTAGAGAATGGAAGAGGTCCAATCATAAGAAATCTAAATGAAAACCATCCATCTCATAAATCAACCCGAGATTGACTCTACCACCATTTGTCATTTGACATAATAGGAGTTCCTATCTACATCCTAAGCTACTAGGCTCACCAAGAATGAGATTAAATTGCCTTTCCTAGCCAAAGTTATAAATGTATAGATAATAGTGTGTCAGTCATTAGGACAACAAGTGAAGGTGGACCAGTTGGCTAGGACACCAGTCTAGGAACAAGAGATCTAGAGTCAAACCTTGTTGTGCACAATCTAGCAAGATGGGTAGATTTTGCCAAACAATGACCAAGATCTACTCTAAACTAGCTAGCCGCATGCCAGCAAGTTGGCCCTTCTAGGCCTTCATAGCCCATAGCCCTATGCCTCAAAGCATCTAAACACCAAAATTCAGCCAAAAAGGCATTTCTTCTTGCCACTTTGAACTCTCTCCAAATCTAGCAAAACTCCACCAACTTTAGGCAAAATTTTCCACTTTGGAACTCCTCTAAATCTAGCAAAACTCCTCCAAATGTGGCCAAAAAATCTGATATAAACTCTAGCAAAAATCTGACATAAGCCCTAAAGTTGGTTGATTGCCAAATCCTCTATTAACTCTCCACTTGGGTCAAATTAAAATGATAGGTTTTTCCAAATCACAAATTCACAAGGATTAGTTCCCAATCCACCTTCACTTTCACTTTTTGAGACCAACTTGCAACAAATTGGTCAGTGAAATTTGTCAATTTGTTGGTGATTTCACCATTGTTGAAAATTGCTTCTCTTTACTTGAAATTGGCCAGTGTTTCCGCACACAGTCTGCCTTATTGCCAAAGCTACATCAAAAAATGAGCTTCTACACACCAAGGAAAACCTAAACTTTGATTGATCTACCGACGATCCACCAAGCTTGGAGATACCACCAACAATTGTAGTTTTTGCACCCGGTTTCCCCCTAACCTCACTTCTTTGATATAACCTATTTGTTTACACCACTTAAATCAACTCAATTCAAATCAATACTTGATCTATCACTCTATGAATTGCCAACAACTGGGCACTGATTATAGTCAAGCCACATCCACTCTAGCTAAGAGAATCTAGGTGATGCTTGCCTGCTTCTATCTACCATAGCCAAGAACTTGAAAGCTCAACATCAGAGAAGTGAGCTCTCTAGAGTTGCACTTCAAAAGTATACCCTTGGACTTAAGCTAGTCATTGACAGTCTCATTGACAATACACCCAATGGTGCAAATAGTGCAAAGCAATGGTGGGCCCCACCATGAAATCAATACCACAAACACAAAATTTGACCATAAAATAGTAGTCTATAAGTGACTGCTAAAGTACCTCTAACTACTATCACTGCAACTCCAATGTCTAAACAATCTAAATGTGGCACTACAAATAGCGTGACAAATGAAGACCACTTAGTATAACGGATAGAGAAAGATTATGGAAAAATGGTAGTTTCTTTTATTATTGCCAAATTGGATATCATATTGCTGAATGTCCACTCAAGAATGGACAATCCCAACTAATTTCCCAAATGGAGGTTATAGAGTAGAATGATCAAGAAAATGAGGAATTCTATTAAGAGATTTTGAGCCGCCTACTAGGAACTTGATTAGTTCTAATGGGATTGAAGGCTCAACCTATGCAAGGTTGATTCACTTGCAAGGTATGATATTTGATCATGGTTGTAGGATTTTGGTTGATTTTGGTTGATTTTGGTTGATTTTGGAAGTTCAAATAATTGTATATCCATGCAATTAGCAAACAAATTGAGTATTCCTATCAAACCAGTAATTGGAAGTAGATTGATGATAGCGGATGGTAGAAAGTGTTATGTATTCCATATCTCACATCTTGTTACCTTCAAGATTGGGAAGGAGTATTTGGAATATATGGAGTTTGTAGTTTCACCTTTGCACTATGCTGTCATGTTGGGTTTGTCTTTGCTTGAACACCATAGGGTTCAATTTGATTGGAACCAACAACAAATTCAAGTACAACACCAAGGTAGGAATTTCAGATTAGGTTGTCAGGCATCTTTGAGTAAGACACTTAAGAATAATCAGTCCCAAGATGAGAAGTTTGTCAAGAAAGTAGCCATAGTGGAAGCTTTGAAGGAAGATAAGTCCCAAGATAGGAAGTTTGTTAGTGAAGTAGCCATAGAGCAAGCTTTGAAGAAAGATAAGTCCCTAGATGGAAAGTTTGTTAGTGAAACAATTATAGAGCAAGCTTTGGAAGAAGATAAGTCTATTTTCACAATATAAATCAAGTTGATTGCACAAGGAGAATTTGAAGAGGGTTAAGAGCCTCATCAAGCAATGGTTGACTTGATAGTTCAAGAGTTTATGGACATGTTTCTGGATGATCTGCCAAAGGGATTACCCTTCAATCATGGTATGCACTTCAAGATTGAGTTATTGTTAGCAAGTACTCCAGTGAATATCCAATCTATTGGCTCTCACCAAAGGAGTTGGAGGAGTTATAAACAACACTTATATAGGAGTTGGAGAAGGATTTCATACAACATAGTACATCTCCTTGAGGAGCACCAGAACTATTTGTTCCAAAGAAAGATGGAGGACTTCCTTTTTGTATTGATTATAATGGGCTCAATAAACAAATGGTGAAGAATGCATATCACTTGTCTCAAATTGATGAATTGCTTTATCAATTGAGTAGAGCACAATACTTCTCCAAGTTGGATCTTTGTAATGGCTATTGGCAAATCCTCATTGATAGAGAGGATGCACAAAGACTGCCTTTTGCTCAAGGTATGGGTATTTTGAATGGAGAGTTCTACCTTTTGGGCTCACTAATGCTCCAATAGTCTTCATGGATCAGATGCATCAAGTGTTTGGATGGACTATTAGATTGGTACATGGTAGTGTTCTTGCATGACATTTAATATAAAGCAAGACAAAGGTAGAACACTTAAATCATGTGCAAGAAGTTCTAAGGAAACTACATCAATGGAAGTTTTATTACAAGAAGTCAAAGTGTGCCTTTTGGCAGAAAGAAGTCACCTTCTTGGATCACAAGATCTCATTAAAAGGAATCAAGATAGAAAAGAGAAAATCAAGGCCATTACTAATTGGCCTGCTCCAAAGGATGCCATAGAGGTGCAAGCATAGATTAATAGATTGGCAAGTTTTTATCAATGGTTCATCCATTATTATACACACATGGCAACACCATTGTTTGACCTCTTGGAGGAAAACTCAAGCTTTCAATGGACCACCAAGCATGAAGAAGCATTCCAAAAACTGAAATATATGGTGTCTTCAAGACCCAATTTTTCAACCATATGATCCTCAACTACCTTGTGTGGTTGACTTTGATGCTTCTAACTTTGCCATTGGAGCTATGTTGCAATAGGAATTCCCATATGGGTTACATCCCATTGCCTTTGTGTCTAGCCGACTAAACATCATAGAAAGGAATCACTCTACATGAGATTGGGAACAACTAGCAATGGTATATGCCACCAAAGTATGGAGGCATTATTTCTTGGGAAAACAAAGGATCATGCAAATTTATCACAAACCCTTGTTGTAGACATTACACTTGAAACACATGAAGAGTCAACATCATCAATAGGAGGAACAACTACAATTGTTTGACATCAAACTTGAGTATTTACTTGGTCGGTTCCATGTCATTCTTGATGCCCTATCACAATGACCTAATTTGAAATCTCTTCCTCTCATCATGGTGGCAATTACAACGGTATCACTTGACTCCAAAGTCCAACTTGAGTTTAAGACCACTTTACAGCAATATCCTTTCTTTCATATGGTATAAGGTCATCTTGCAACATGTGATCAGGAGTACAACAACTTCTACTTCAAGGAAAGCCTTCTATTCTATGAGAATCGGATTTATGCTCCAACCAAGGGTGATCTCTGACTTGTGTGCCTCAAAGAAAGCCCATGACTTACCAATTGTTGATCATATGGGTATCGACAAGACCTTGAGTACTCTCCAATGCCATGGTGGTGGCCCAACATGACATAAGATATTCAAGAGTTTGTCCAATCATGTGAGAGCTGCCAATGCAACAAGGCCAACAACCATAAACCAAGTGGACTACTTCAACCACTCCCTATTCTATATGTTTCATGGGAACACGTGAGCTTGGATCTCATCACGTCCTTATCCAAGACAAAGCAAGGTCACACAACAATCATGGTGTTTGTGGATTAGCTTAGTAAGCAAATCCATTTGGCACCAACCTTTCATACCATGGATGCTCCAACATTGGCACAAATTTACTTCAACACTATCTTCAAGCATCATGGGATGCCTCGTGTACTCATCTCCAACCGTGATCCTCAATTCACTGGGAAATTTTGGCAAGCACTCTTCCAACTACTTGGCACCAAGCTTGCTTTGTCCACTGCCTATCGTCCTCAAATTGATAGAAAAACTAAATGTGCAAATTGCACTTTGGAGGATATGACTTGTGTCTTCATCAACATCCACCATATCAATTGGGATGAATGTCTTGTAGTTACGGAGTTTGTATACAATAATTCCAAGCAAGCATTGGATTCTCCCCTTTCTTCCTCAATTTTGGCCAAGATCCACTTGTTTTAGATTCCCTTCTTGCTCCACCTTCATCTCATGTCCCTCATACTTCCACCTTCTTGACCACCATATCTCAATCTCTCCAACAAGCCAAATCTCATCTCCTTGTTGCTCAGATTTGATTAAAACAATATGCAGACCACCATCATTGTGATCTCACCTTTCAAGTTGGTGATAAGATCATGCTCTTCTTTACTAATCTACCCCTCCCACTTGATACCCAAGTTTTTAAACTCCGTAATTGGATAGGACCCTTTGATGTCACCCAAATCATCTCTCTTGTTGCTTATTAACTTGCCTTGCCTTATCATTTGCGCATCCACCCTATCTTCCATGTTTCCAAGTTAAATCCCTTTGTTCCTAACCCATCTTCTTTTTCCTCTTGTATCTAACCTCTTCTTCCTCCTCCTCCTCCTCCCTCTATCAATAATCATGAGGAGTACAAAGTTGATCGTATCCTTGCGCATTACCATGTTCAGCAAGGCCGTCGATAACATATGGAGTACAAGGTCCTTTGGATAGGGTATCCCCTTCATGATGCCACATGGGAACCTCTTTCTCATCTCTAGAATGCACAAATGGCCATCCATGAGTTTGAAGCTTCAATAGCAACGAGTACGTCACCAACTAGCGGTGGGGAAATATGTAACAATATGGCATTTTAGCCATGAAGTTAGTTAGGGTTAACAAAATAATAAACAATCCAAATTAGCATAAAATATTCTAGAAGTTTCAAGGAAGCTTCTTGGGAAGCTTCTTGGCTAGCTTAGCTTGCACCACAAGTAGGTAGCTTCTAGAACAAAGCTTGTAGAAGCTTCTTGATTAACTTGGCTTGCACTCCAAGAAAGTGGCTCAAGGAAACTTCTTGAGAAGCTTCCCAAGAGCCTTGTATGCTCCCTATAAATACCAAATCCAAAGCTCATGCTAAGCATTTGGAGTTTCATTCATTTCAAGTGTCCCACTGTGATCTTCCATTCTCTTATTTCTCTCTTCAATCTTGGTCTTTTACAACCTTCCAATCTATTTGCATTGGAAGAGGAATTTGTTTTTAACTGAAACCTTTGTACAAGCATTGATGATATACAATTTATAGGTTCTTATATAGGAAAGAATATTTCTTAAAAATGAAAAAACTTGAATGATTGAGCATGAACTTTTAGTGTATTATCCTTATAGATGTTTGTTAAAGGCCACAATAATTGCATACATGAAAATATATCTCTTGCAGTTTTTGTGGCTGGCTATCAATCAACTCAATATCAATAATAGCTCATATGGAACCTTTCTTTGAAAACTACATCTTTTATACCAATCCCTTGTATTTTATTGATGATTCACCTTCTCCATCAATATATACCTCCTAATTTGTAATACCAAGAGCTAGCCATATGATCTAGATGTGAAATTCAGTTTGGTCACATCTAGAATGATGTTATACATGATGGTCAAAATAGATAAGATAGAAGTATCACCAAAAGAGTACTTCTACTAATAGGGTAGAAACCGAAATAGACTTGAGAACCTTAGAACCAATAGCTAGACATATGATTTAAAGGTGAGAATTAGTTTGGTAACATCTGGAAGGATGTTACACATGATGGACTAAACAGATCAAAAAGAGGTATCACCAAAAGGGGACTTCTACAAATAGAGTAGGAACTGAAATATGCTTTAAATCTTTGAAGGCAATTTTGGAGGCCTAAACGGATGAATAAGACCTTGAAAATGTAAAGATCCCCCCCAACAGAGGAAAGTTTGGCCTTCCCTCCCCTGCTCTGTCTCGTTGAGAGCTTTCCAATGGTACCTTACGTGATTCTGAGATTCCTACAAGAAGATTCCCTAAAAGATTCCCTCCGGTCAAAGCTTGTTTGACCAACCAGATAGGACCTAGACCAGACATGTCACCCATCCAAGTAAGTAATCCAAGGGTGGAGCTTGCTGACATGTCACCTATCTGTATCCCTAATCCTATGGTGGAGCTTCCTTGGAGGAGATCCTCTTTGTCT
Organism: Lunularia cruciata; assembly: GCA_948567375.1. Taxonomy (NCBI): domain Eukaryota; kingdom Viridiplantae; phylum Streptophyta; class Marchantiopsida; order Lunulariales; family Lunulariaceae; genus Lunularia; species Lunularia cruciata. The sequence continues at coordinate 51,904,884 of OX419762.1, read as the reverse complement.
ATATAATAAAGAGAAGATGCTCCTTTGGAGCATCAAATGTATGAGTTTGAAATTTGTGTTTTCTCTCTTCTCTTGTCCTCGGAGTATTACAAATTGCATCCCAGCTACAACAAGGAAGACAACTCTTATATTTTACCCTTTTTAAGACTATTTCCAACATTTGCAAGCATTAAAGTTCTGATTGTTCAATCTTCTTGTTACTCTTAATCCCTTTAGATCAAATACTTTTAATCAAAATGATTGTTTAATAAGGAGATTATTGGTGGAAAAATTTACATATATGTCAATTGTGTGTATAACCAAGAAAAAAAACTAGTACATGGTTGCAATTGAGATGTTATAAGAAAAAAATTGGTATATTTGGAGATTATGTTATGATGATATAAAAGATTGTTGAAGCCATTACAAAATACTAATAATTTACTTAATTATTATATTTCTTTATATAATATGTAATATTTAACGGATAGTAACATATGAAGTCTATACAACCCCATTGTTAGAAGTGTACCAAAACCTGAACTTTATATATTTTCAATAGTAGACTAATGGGTGAATGTAAATAGAAGAGAAAAAAAGATAGTAGCTCCAAACTTTCATGGTTGTTCTTTGCTTGACAATTTAGATAATTAATAAAGTGTTATAGTTTCAATTACATTGAAGCATAAATATCAAATAGTTTAAGTCAAGATTTGAATTCTAGATAAGTGGAAAATGAAGCTACAATTTGAACCCTAAACAAGTGAAAAATGAAGCTATGATATCCAAATTGTAATTAGTGAAACATAAGGTACTTCTTTAGAGATTTTTTGGGAGCAATAAAACCCTTTTAGATTATATGAAAAAAGCATTTATGTAAGCAATCTTCTTTTTCTTTTTCTCTTCCTACACTACAATCTATGAATTAAGTTCAAGTTATAGATGGTGTGAGCTATTAATTAATTCATATTTCACCCATTATGTATTAGATATTCATGTATATGTTTCTACATTCTAGATTTAAAGTAGTTATGTAAAATACTTTCTTGATTCTTGATATAAATATTGTGTCTCAAACACTACCAATCAATTTCTATATTTATTACTAATGTTGAAGAAATCAAACATTCAATCAATCATTGTTTACTAATATTGATGAAATCAAGCATTCAATCTGTATTATGAAGAGAATTAAATCAAAACTACAAAATTTTCTAAAAGTAAAAAAACTGGTATAATTTGTATTCAAGCTACCTAATTAAACACTCTACAAGGTAAGTTACCAAAAACAATAATGCAACATAAAAGAACACTTTAGAATCAAATTTATGATTTTATCATTAATTGTAGAATAAATAGGAAGATAATAGTACATAGAGAGCATTGAAGTGATTTTAGCACATCTTAGTACTTCAAATTATTATAACTGAAGATGATTAATGTTTTAATTAAAACAAATATCTAGGTGGTATGCATAAAATATTATTAACAAAATTTTAGCTATATATGAGTATAGTAAATACGTATGTATATATAATAATTTTTTTAATCGAAACATGGGTAAGAGTTCATCATATAAGATGTAAAATATTGAGAACAGTAGTGAAAACAAAAGATATCCTCCAAACGTTATTCTTGCCCATTGGTTCCACTTTGTAACGTATTTTAATAAGTTAAAATATTTCTCATTAGGTGAAATATCATTCCAGCTTGATAAAATTAAGTACAATAGCTCAATAGTTCCGAAAACTAAGTAACTAACAAGGTAAGTAACCCAATAGATCAAGATTCATAAGACACGCTAGACCAAACATAGCATAGGTACCAACTAGTGTAATAATATTGAGCACGGTGTCAATATTGGACATTGCGTCTGCCACGCTGGACACAGCATGACTACAAGACAAACAATTTCCGGAGGATGCAGATCAAAGTAAGGTTTGTGTGAGAGAAGATGCACCGGCGGGCAAGGGAGCGAAACCTGAGACGAGGCGAACTTGGGGTTGGCTTCTCACATACCTCAAAGGACACTTGGGAGCGGGATGGAGAAGGGAGGGAGGAGTGAGCGATGAATTGGGATGGGAAGCCAGGGAACGACTGGGAAGCGGCAATTGGTAATTGTAGGCGGGCATGCTGGCCGGCGATGCAGGTAGGCAGTGTCGAGGCACAGGAGGGATGATGCAGAACGGGGAGCATCGTTGAGCAAATATGATGAGATGCAGGTAGGTAATTGGATTACTTGCAGATAAAATTAGTTCGTCAGTTCGATGTGAAAAGAGTGCTTAGTATATTGATAGTAGTAGACTGGAAGCGGATTGGTCTGGAACGGTCGGATCTCGGATATCTTTCGATCCTGTCACGTACCTGGCGTCCTGTTGATCTGTGTGATAACCTATATTCAAGTTTTAGAGGGATCCTTGAGCTACACAAGCTGTGTACCATTGACGTTGACCCTTGATCGTTGTCCGAATCTTGCCCCTCTTTGAATTGAATTGTCTGGCTCGTGGTTTTCTTTCTGCACCCGCTTTCCCGTCTGCCCCTCGTCCCGTCAGAGCTTTTGCAATCTGCCGCTCCCGTCTTAGTGCCTGGTGCAGCGACAATGGTCTGCTCGTGTCGATTGGTAGGCTTGTTCACTCATGAGGACACAACTTTAAGGTTGATTGTTAAAACTCCACTGCAGGGTTCACGAACATGAAAAATTCGGATAGCTCGACGCACCTATAGGAGAGAAGCGGAGTACGGTTAGGGTGACCATGCTGGTTTACACAACTGCTTCACGACGTCCATGCCGAATGCTTACAGCTGCGAGACGACGTTCAAGCTCGAGAGCTGCATTTGTCAACACTAATTTAGATTCAAGCTGCTGAGACACGGGCAGATATTTTTATTATTTTTTCTCTACAGGGACTTCGTGGAAAACGCATAGCATACTTTAATTGGCAATAGTCAGTGTTTAGATCCTCAGACAGTCACTATGGAAGACACCGAGGGCACCAAATCAAGCAGAAGCCAAAAGGGTGGCGGAGATACTTCTCCTACCAATCCTAGCAGACATCCAGTGAAGTCTGAAGTTTGTGCGGAGGTCTTGAAGCGGCTCGCAGAGGCTGGAGCCGAGGCAGTGGCCGCTCCCGGCTTTGCAGAGGTTCTTCAGGCGCATTTTAACAGGCTTCCAACACGGTATATTTTTCTGCTCTATGAAGACTCAACTGAAGCTATATGCAACGTTTGAAGACGGATCTTTTAGCTTTTGAGGATCAAATTTTGACCTAAGTATCGATCATCCACTCACTGGAGCGGATGTATCTACACACGTTGTTTGTTATCGCTTGGGGTAGTCCCTTTACAGGTGAAACTTTCGCATCCTCCTGCATCTTGAGTGGATGCGTATTACGGTTGCTATCTAATCGATACCGAAAACAGTACTAGTACATCGTTTCCTCGGTGCGAATGTATGCGTTCTGAAGCTCGTAGGGTATCATTTCGAACTGAAAAGGCTTAACCAGAGCCTTTACATTTTCTAGGTTTAGTTTGCTCTGGTCGGAACTCAGTCGAAAGCTAAGTTAACGCTGCATTACTGCTCTCCGACCGGGGATCTTTAGGTTGTCTTTATCATGAGGTAATTGTCTTTACCAAGAGAAATGACCTATGGTGGGACTCATATAGTCGAGTTCGATTTCGGCTCAGAGCGCTAAGGGCTGTCTACTAGACCTAGCTAACTGACTCGAGCTTTCGGATTGTCGTAGGTATGCGCTGGATGTTAATACGGAGAGAGCTGAAGATGTACTGACTCACAAGAACCTTCTGCACTTAGCTGAGACACCTGAGAATAGGCCTGCATTTCACGTTCGACCTGTACATGTGAGTTAATCATGAATTCTAGTTCAGGCCATATCCTATTGATTCTTGTCGAGGTTTCTCATTCCCCTTCGTCGGGTAGATTTTCTTGGTTCTGCTCACTTAGGATAGGCTTACGTCGTACAGTTAGCTGTGATCTGCCTGTAGACGATCCGATGAGTATGTTTCTGCTTAGCAACAGGAGTTACTGGCACATTTTAGACGTCTTATCTGCTTGATTTTGTGTGTGAAAGTGGACGGCTGTAGATTTTCTTGCACTTTGGTTCCTCCATGGTCAAAGCTTACTATATTAGAAAGGCGGCAGGTTTTCCCGGTGTCTTCAGATTCTGGAGATGGTTCACACGGGACTATCGAGGAGGAAGTTACGTCACCCTTGAGTTCACCCTCAAGACGAGACGAAGTTGGGAATTCGGTTGATCGGCATGCATCTAAGATAAAGTAAACAGTGCTTCATTATGCAAACTCTCTACATCATAGGCATGAATGTGTACCGCTACCGCTTCTGAATTTCTGTCTCAAGGTTCTCAATCTTTTCAAGGTTCATTTGATTTGCCCTTCGTATGCACGTTCTCGGTTTCTACTTAGGGTGGGTTCTGGATCCCCCATTTTTGAATGGCTACTGCGCCCATTTCTCAAGTATCTCGGTTCACACATTTGCCCTTCAGCTCCGTACTTTCTGATCTTGTGAACTTTGCAGCCATTGGTACAGCTAGGACTAACTGAATATCAACGTATGTTTGCAGTCACCACCCACCCCCTTCATTTGGGTCGACACCTAACTTGGAGGCCCTTGCCTTGGATCTCAACAATAGGCCTTCACACCCTGACGAAGATAAAGATGATGCCAAAGATCATTCATCACAGAGGTACGAATTTTTACAAGATTAGTTTGAGGTATTCATTCTACGTCGGAGCCATGATTGAGAGAGTATTGGCTGTCATTTGCACGAAATCCAATTGGTAGAGTAGCAGGCATGGAGTTTCCGATGTATTATTAATTATCTGCTTGAGTTGGAGATTCTGCACCCATCTTATATCATCGGAATGCAATTGTTGGTGGCTGAAAGTTAATCATACCAGCTTCCAATTTCCTGGAGCAAGCTTTCCATGCCGAAGGAGAAGCTTGATGTGAATTAGTGGCTTCTCCCTAAATCTTGACGTTATGTTATGAGGATAAAGTAGTGTCAAGAATTCATTCGTTAGATGATGGAAGGGCACCTAAGGATTTGTGTATTCCACACTTAATGTATATGGTGTTCTCATTCATTGCGTGTATAATGGTTGTAGTCTGAAGTATCCCCATGCACCAATGCATGAAGTCACCTTCTCGACAATCGACAAACCCAAACTCTTAAGTCAGGTATTCACGCCCTGATTCACCTACACTTATTTCCAGAGCTGTCTACGCAGTTGATTGTGCTTGGAAGGATCAGCTCCTGACGTGTAACCCTAGTTCAATTTGTAACCTTGTTCATATATATTGATTGCAAGTTCTGTTGATTGATATACTCTATCCAGTCCTTTGACGCTTCGCTCCTTCTCAGCCTAGAGGCTATCCACTCTCTTCCCCTTCGCTCCAACTCACATTTGTTGCTTTGCTTCATGGTTCCCTTACATGTGTTCCGTACAGTCTGTCAATTTCAGTTCTCTTGAATGGTTTAGTTTTGACTTGTGGGTCTTCAATTACAGCTTGTCTTTTTCAATGCGTGTTTTACTTAGAGCTAATGTATAACTGTTCTCTACTGTTGATCAGGATATAGTGATATTCCGTTTGTGCTTAACCTTGCATTGAATCTGTTAGATTCTTTACCTTATTTACGGTTACATTGCTCATCTCGATTTGCACATATCATGTTTACATTTCATATGCACACCATTTGCACGTAATGAATTCTGGATCCCCCGTTCTGTGAACGGCTTCTGCTCTCATGTCTGAATATATTGATTGCAAGCAGTACCTAAGGGGTTTACTGCCTATAACTTTTCAAGTCTGATCTAGTCTTACTTGGGTATTGAACCGTATGTAAACGAACGGGTTCCATTATCATTATACGTACTCGATATATTGCAAGGACCACCGGAAACCAGTATATAATTACGTCTAATTCGCAGTTGTGTCAATCCGTGTGGCTGGCTGATTTGCTGGCTGATTTCGCAATTCGTTTCTGTCTAAGTTCTTGCGTTCACATTGAGACTCCAATGCAGAAGTCTGGTCATCTTCTGTCTTCTATGTGACCCTTATTTCCTTGCCTGGACAGTGATACTTCTATTTTTGATTCGATCCCAAATCGTAGGCTGGATGCTTGGACAAACTCATTGCTAGTTGTTTGTTTTAAGGATTTTGGGAGTTAAAGCATCTGATTGAATTGGTCGACTAATCAGGGATATTTTTGGAAAAATTGCAGTTGTCAGCACTTCTGGCTGATGTGGGCTTAAATATCCGTGAAGCGCATGTTTTCTCGACTGTAGATGGATACTCTCTCGACGTATTTGTTGTCGATGGTTGGCCAACTGAGGTAAGTCTAGGTCATTCATCCTATTACGCTTTCACTGATTAGGGTAGTTTACTCAGTATTCGTGTTCCATCCACTACTTGAAAGGTAGTCAGTTTGTGTTTCTTGCGGGTGCTGCAGGTGCTCTGGCCTGTCTGCCGAACCTAGCCGCACTTCGTACATATAGGTGTCGGGTTTTACACTGTAGACTCTATCCCCTAGTTTAGCTGTGAGTATGAACTATGTATCTATTGAAATCTATTCTCGTATACCAAGTTGTATCTATTGAAATGCCTGATCCCCCGTTCTTCAAACAGCTTCTGCTCTCATGTCCTAATACATATCTATCAAATTGCCTTAGCACTCATGAGCTTTTGAACAGAAACTCGGTTCACACTTGGTTCGGATCTGGTCCACACATCATTTTCCACCGTTTTTCTTCTCTCAGCACTTTTCTCAGCCCGGTTTCTACTGTAAGCGGCACTTTGTGGAGCAACTGAGTTTGCCTTGGCACTCATGAGTTTTCGAGCAGAAACTCTGTATGAGGGGTACTGGCAATTGCTCAGCTACTTCGGCACTGCGTGAGGCATTGATGAAGTCGCAGGTGTTTTCGTGAAGGTTTACTATGGCCGCCGTCTGCTTCCCTTTATTGTTTAGCATCTCAGGACTCAAGGGTCCATAACGCTTGTTGCGATATACTTTATATCCTGTCCTTTTCCGCTTTGCTCTCATTTCCCTGTTACACTTCGACAGGTTTCTGCAGCCACACCATCCTATAGCTCTTGCATTGTTCCACTCTTCCATTCCCCAGCTTATTCCGTCCCTAATATTTTTTCTTCGCTCTTTGCCTGATTCATGGGACCTCTTGTGTAGAGTGTTCCTACCCGACTCCAGTCCACGTTTTTTATTTTTATAGTTCACGCACTGCTTACTGGCAGTCTTTTACATCGCGTTACCTATTTCTCGCAGTCGTTTGCATAGAGTTCACACGACTGCATAGAGTTCACGGTGGTTTACTAGTCTGTTAGCCGTATGTTATTCTCAAGTTGTTTCAATTATGCCTTTGCTTCAAGTTACATTCAATGCATTCTACATTGTGGATTTTTCACTATTCTAGCATTGTGAATCATGTACATCTTGCTTACCGACCATTTGCACTTCATGAGTTCTGGATAACCCGTTCCCAGAACGGGTTCTGTTCTCGTATACCAATATATCCTGTCCTCTTGAGTTTTAGAGTTCTAAACCGAGTTTACCTTGGCACTCATGAGTTTTAGAGCAGAAACTCGGGACTAGGAGTACTGACAAATGGTCAGCTAGTTCGGCACTGATGAAGTAGTTACTATGGCCGCCTTCTGCTTCCTTCAGTTGTTTACCGTCTCCGGACTCAGTGTCCATAGCGCTGGGTGTGATATACTATATATCCTGTCCTCTTCCGCTGCGCTCTAGTTACCCTCTTACATTTTGACCCGTTTCTGCAGCCACATCCTTCGAGCATTCTTGTTTTGTTCCACTCCTCCATGCCCCTACTATTTCACTCCCTAGTGTTTTCCCTTCGATCTTTGACTGCTTCCTGCCTTGACCTCTCGTGTTTACAGTGTTCCTACCCAACTCCAGCCCACGTTCTTCATCTTTGTCCACACGCTCCTTCCTGGTGGCCTCTTACAGCACGTTTCCTATTCCTCTCGCTATCGTTTGCATTGCTGCTCTCGATTTCACTTTCTTTACTGGCGGACTCTTACATCAAGCTTTCTATTCCTCGTGTACGTTGGCATTGCTGCTCTCCATTTCACGTTCTTTACTGTCCATTGGCAATACGGTATTCTCAATTTGTTTCAATTATGCCTTTGCTGCAGGTTACTTTCGATGCATTTTACATTACATTAAAGATTTACATGTGATTCAAGTACATATTGTTTATAGGATATTTGCACTTCATGAGTTCTGGATAACCCGTTCCCAGAATGGCTTCTGCTCTCATATACCAATATATCCTGTCCTCTCGTATACCTATATATCCTGTCCTCTTTCGCTTTGCTCTCGCTACACTGTTACACTTCGATATGCAGTAGCACCATCCACTAAGTCCCCCATTGTTCCACTCCTCCCTTCCCCAGCTAATTCCCTCCATGTTATTTTTCCCTCGCTCTTTGCCTGCTTCATGGTTCATTCCTGACTTTCGACCTCCTATGTCTCCAGTGTTCCTACCCGACTCCAGCCTCCATTTTAAATTTTTTCGTTCATGCACTGCTTACTGGTGGTCAATTACACAATGTTTTATATTTCCCCAACTCGTTCGAATAGCTGTTATCAATTTTAAGTTGTTTACTAGTCCTTTAGATATTTGTTGTTCTCGAGTTGTTGCAATTATGCCTTTTCTTCAGGTTACATTCGATACATTTTACTTTATGGATTTATCACTATTCTAGCATTGTGCCTAAAGTACATCTTGGTTACCAATCATATGCATTTAATGAGTTCTGGATCACCCGTTCTAGGAACGGCTTCTGCGCTCATCTATCTATATCCAGTCCTCTAACACGTATGTTATATATGTTGTTCTCGATATGTTGCTATTATGCCTTTGCTTTAGGGTTAATTCATCACTCTTCTCGTATTGAGCATATCTTGGTTACTTTTCATATGCATTTAATGAGTGCTGGATCACCCATTCCCAGAACGGCTTCTGCCCTCATCTACCAATATCCAGTCCTCTAACGCTTCGCTCTACTTCCCCCATTCTCTGAGCGATTTCATACTCTCAAACTGCTTGACTCGACCGTCTTCCTCTACTGTCGGTTTCATGGCTTCTACATGATTTCTGACTTCAGATGAACTTCATCTTTCTCGTCTGGCTCGTTAGGTCATCGTTTCCTTGTGGAGCTTTCTCTATACATGTTCTGTTTATCTGTCACTGTTCATTCGATGCATGCTATTGGTATATAAGTGTTGCTCTTTAATTGTTTCTAGATGGCATTTACTTCTGCTTACATTCGATCAGTTGTTTCCATTTCATCTCCTTCCCCGGTTTTACACTAATTTCGTCTTGCACATTTTTGTATACACTACATATCATGCATCTCAATTGCATTCAATGAGTTCTGGATCTTCGAACGGCTTCTGTCCTCGTTTCTCAATATCCAGTTCGCTAACGCTGTGCTCTGCTTCCCCCTTCTCTGAACGGTTTCCACTCTCCTTTTTGTCACACCCAACCCCGTTATCGTTTTGAACCGAGTCAGCCATAACACCTTACTCTCCTCCTCTCCCACTGCGCTGTACTCCAACTATCCTCAACCTGAACTCCTGCTAATGTGGTCTGCTCCATGGTTCCTACCCGTTTCCCGACTTCTTGGTTCCCTCTCTACCCGACTTCCGTTCGTAAACTACTTAAGATTTAATGTCTGGCCCATCGGTCTTAGTTAACAAGTGGTGTACTACTTCTTTACATGCGTTGCTTTGCGATTAGGATTTATACGTAGTTGTACATTTCTGTATTAGTCTTTATTTACACGTTTTTGATTTATTTACATGCGTTTACTTCGCGATTTCCTTACATGATGTACTTTGCGCCTTCCGATTACACATTGGTTTACTGTTTCTCTTCATGTTGTTACCTTCTGATAATTATATGACGTCGGTGCTTGGTCTTACATGCGATTTATGATTTACATTTCATCTCCTTTTCGCATGTACTTTCCATTCAGCTTTGCTTTCATCTTATTGCCATTCCATCTGCATTTAATGAGTTCTGGATCTGCCGTTCAAGGAACGGTTTCTGCTCTCATTTCCTCATGTCCCTCGTCCTCTGAACGGTTTCCACTCTCTTGTTTCTCAGCCCAGCTCCCTATCTTTTTACTCCTTGCTCTCCTCCTCTTCCACCCATCCTGAACTAATACTCTTTCGAATGTTGTCTGCTTCATGGTTCCTACCTGTCTTTCAACTTCTTGGTTCCCTACCCAACTTCCGTGCGCAGACTGCTTAAGAGTTCCTGTCCGGCCCATTGGTCTTCTTTTACACGAGGTTTACTACTCCGTTACATGCCTTGCTTTGCGATTGGCGTTTATACGTGGTTGTACATATCTCTATTGGTTTTTGATTACCCTTTGTTTTCAATCTCTTTACATGCGCTACTTTGTGATTTCTTTACAGGCGTCACTTTACGCCTTTTGATTACATGTTGGTTTACGGTTTCTCTACATGTGGTTATCTTCTGAGAATTAGATGATGTCGGTGCTTAGCTTTACATGCGATTCATGAGTTGCACTTCATCTCCTTTCCTCATGTTCTTTTCATTTAGTTTTGCTTTCATCTTATTGCCATGCCATCTGCACATATGCACTTAATGAGTTCCGGATTTCCGTACCTCAAACGGGTTCTGCTCTCATCTCCTTGGATCCGGTCCTCATTGTTCCACTCCTCCCTTCCCCGGCTAATTCCCTCCCTATTATTGTTCCCTCGCTCTTTGCTGTCTCATGGTTCGACCTACCGTGTCTACAGTGTTCCCACCCGACTCCAGCCTACGTTTTAATTTTCATCGTTCATGCACTGCTTCCTGGTGGTCAATCACATAATGTTTTATATTTCTCGCATTCGTTTGCATAGCTGTTATTGATTTCAAGTTGTTTAGTAGTCCTTTAGATATATGTTATTCTCATTTTGTTGCAATGATGCCTTTGCTTCAGGTTACATTCGATGTATTCTACTTTATGGCTTTATCACTATTCTAGCATTGTGCATAAAGTATATCTTGGTTATCGGTCATTTGCATTTCATGAGTTCTGGATCACCCATTCCCAGAACGGCTTCTGCTCTCATCTACCTATATCTGTTCGTCGTTTCCCAATATCCAGGCCTCTCACTCTTCACACCGATCTAGCCAAGACACCATCCACTCCTCCCACTTCGCTCCACTCCACCCATCCTCAACCGATACTTTGTCTATTTCTCGTTGCTCGATGTTTCTCTGTTTCATGGTCTTCCCCGACTTTGAAATTCAGATGCTTAATCGGTTGTGTTTGCCGCTTGTTACATGATGTATACTAGTTCTCTGCTGGTGCTACTGATGATATGTTTCAATGATGATTTTACTTTGGCTTACCTTCGTACTGTCATTGTCAGCTTCACTTAATTTCCATTTCCTTAGATGAATTTCGTTTAGATTTGCAAACATTCATGCTTGCATTTCATACGCACTGACTGGTTTCTAGACCCTCCGTTCGAAGAACTGCTTCTGCTCTCATTTCCTATGTATAGCTATCGAATTGAGCATGCTGTGATATACATTGTCCAGTCCTGTCACTCCCGCCCTAAACACAATGCTGTCTTAGAGTCAGTTCGGTCAGAGTGTGTAAGGAACTGGGTTGTTTACAACGGGTTCTGTATTCCATTATACAAACTGTTGTCCTAGTAAATGGGTTCTAGATCCCTCGTACTTTGAACGACTTCTGCTCCCTGCTCAAATATGTCGTTCTACATGTTTCCTCTGCTTTCAACTACATCCTCTGTTTACACTCAAGAAGGCACGCTTCTTTTGTTACTTAATACATACCACTGTGGATATTTTGATGCTATATTTGCTCATGGAATGTATCAATCTTTGCTGGTGTCGATTAATTCGCTCATGTGCTTTGTCAGCTCAGCTCCCCACTTGCTTAGCCTTTCATGTATCAGACTTGCTTCGATCAGCTTGTCTTCGTTTGCATCCCTTGTTTCCATCCGTTCTTACATTTATTTCCCTTGCTTCCATCTCAATATCTCCCATCCAAGCCCTATGTGGGTTTGGATCCACCGTTCTGCAAACGGTGGATCACTAGAAGCTCCCATTAGTCCTAGAGATCATTGAACTTCGCATTGCATACATCTGCACTTGTTGTCATGCACTCTTAGTTGCTTAGACTCACATGTGGTTAGTTTGCGCTGGTTCTGTCCTTAGTGGGTGTGGATTCTCCGTTCTTCGAACGGCTTCTGCTCTCATTTCAAATATAGCCATCGACGTGAACCCCATTTAGTGTGTGGCCTAAATACTGATTTGGACAGAATATCAGGGAAGGGTGTCGTCAGGTACCTGCCCATACGTCAAAATGGGCCACATTTTCTTCTCTAGAGTTGCCCCTCTAGGTCAATTATACAGACGGTTCTGGCAACCTGGCCTTCAGGTGGAGTTACTGTGTACTCTTGCTTCAACAGGACACGAAGGAGCTGGGAGAAGAGTTAGAAAGGATACTAGCTAATATGGAGGTAAGATTCACGTTTCTTGCCAGGTGAAAGAGATTGTGTTTACTCATGGGCACATTTGAACAGGATCAGAACCTGAGATCATAACGTTTTTCACTAAATGCGGGATGTTTGCTACTGCACCCAAGTATCCTGGCTTTAATCCTGGTCGCTTTGTGAGTCTTGGCTCATGAGGCTTGTACACGCTTCTACCAATGGAGTTACATTTCTTCTTGTTTATCTCCTGTAGCTGTGGTGTATTTTCGCAGGAAGGTGCCTGGTCCAAATCACTGGTATCATCACCCAAGTCCTCACCCCCTCAACAAGCAGCAAATCCTGCACCTCAATCTCTCAATCGACAGGTCTCCGCTGCAGACAGTACGAATGACTGGGAAATTGACAACAACCAGTTAAAACTAACTCACAAAGTGGCATCTGGTGCTTTTGGGGATCTGTAAGTATACAGTTTCTCAGTACCGTAGGTTATCTCATGCAGATTCACTGGTTAAGTTGTAAATGAAACCTTGCTCTGAAAATTATATTTTGATGATAGGATATTCAGATGCCGAAGAAAGTGATACTGTTTGCGAGCCATATTAAGTAGTCTGGGTTGCGAAGTGCTTCTTAAGTCGCTATGTACTTATGTTCAGGATCGGGCAACAAACATCTCGTATTCTTTTCCAGTTACTTGGAGGAGTTCGTTGTGGAGTCACCTCGTTCGTACAAAGTGGGTGTTAGGTTCTTACCTTGTTTATATAGGTCTTTTAATTTGACTCTTTCTGGATGCAGATTCCGTGGTACGTATTGTGGACAGGATGTTGCGATCAAGATTCTCAAGCCTGAGCGTCTAAATGATAATTTGCAACGCGAGTTTGAGCAAGAAATATTTATCATGAGGTATTGTGTTAGCGATGTAGGCCCATCTCGGATTTTAGAGTCGACCTGGCGTATTACATTCGGAACTGTGTTTATCTTATCCACCCTTCCACAGGCTTCCTGATTGCTCTTTACGACAATGTGATACGCAGGAAGATAAGACACAAGAACGTTGTTCAGTTCATTGGAGCGTGTACCAAACCACCCAATTTGTCAATTGTAACAGGTATTTACGTGGAAGTTGTAAACTAGTATTTTACTGGGATCTAAGGAGCATAAGTACTGGTTATGGGAGCTTTGTTTCGGCATTTTAGTCGAAGCATAGATGTGCACTCTTAAATGTAGCCGGAACCTAGTGAGGGTGACACACATCTGTCCGTCCGATTTAAGCCCTGAATTGGTTCGGTTATTTTGAAGTGACGTCTCTCTGAATAAGAGCGTACTTCTAGGCTAACTTAGTTCCTAAGGGCTTCCCTTATGAAACTAACAAGGCGGCATATTTTCTGCTCGATAGGTTTTTCTCCTGACCTCATTTCATATGTGACCTGGAAGGTGGAAATTGCCTAGAGGGACAAGCATCCTCTGAAGCTGACCTGCTTTAGCTTATCACGCGTTGTACTTTAAGTTTCTAGCGTGCAGAGAATCACACCGTTCTAGGTATCGTGTAAGGTTACACCTCGATTACTGAGTTTGTTCCTTGCTTATGATGGTTGTATTTCTACGCAGAGTACATGTCTGGAGGAAGTGTTTATGATTATCTGCATAAACACAAGGCAATTTTAAAGATCCCAATGCTACTGAGAGTAGCCATGGACATATCTAAGGGCATGGATTACTTACATCAAAACAACATCATACATAGAGACCTGAAAGCAGCAAATCTGCTCATGGATGAAAATGAGGTATTAATGGCCTCTCTGGTCTGTGTGGAAGGTCTGCAATTTTCGTTGGTTATAACTCGTTCTCCAGAAGATGTACCTTTTTACCAGAGTACCACTCTTTTTTCTGTTACTGTAGGTCGTCAAAGTTGCTGATTTTGGAGTTGCTCGAGTGCAAGATCACAGCGGCATCATGACTGCGGAAACTGGGACATACAGGTGGATGGCACCTGAGGTAGGAAGGATTTTTGTTGTATCTAGGGAGACGTAGAGGAAATGGATGTGCAGAGAGTCTTCTCTGCTTAGATTCCTCTCCTTTTCACTCAAGCTATCTAAGGAGAAGATAACGGGCTATTCAAGGGACATCATTGTCTTTAAGTCCTGCCCTGTACAGTCTTTGATTGACCTGGAGCTGAAGACCTATGGTACGAGTCTTGCACATGAGATATTGAGTCCAGAGTTTGTTTCGCCTTGCAGGTTATAGAGCATAAACCATACGATCGCAAAGTCGATGTTTTTAGTTTTGGAGTAGTACTGTGGGAGCTTTTGACAGGAAAGGTAAGTTCATTTGGACTAAACATCAACTCAAGACTTCCCTTGTGGATTAGTAGAATCAGCAGAATCGCGGCATCATAGGCCACGAAATGATGCTTTACATGGTTCCGCATGACAACTGTGAAAGATGTTGTGGGGTATATAGCTGTCCAGAAACTGAACAAGCCAAGGTCTCTCAGTCTTTCGGTTCTCGCGTTTGCATACTTGGTCGCTTTACTCTTTACATTAGACTTCGTTGATATCTTTATCAGGGAAATAAACGTTAAATCTGACCCTTATTGACGCTATACTCTTGCGACTTCTTGCAGCTTCCCTACGCAGATCTGACTCCTTTACAAGCGGCAGTGGGCGTGGTACAGAAGGTAATTAGTTTTATATGTTTGGTCTTGCGTTGAAAGTTTTTATTTGTATCTCTACATATGTTCCTGGTCTCTTGTAATAGTTGTTCACCGTGTCCGTGTGCATGACTAGTCGGTGTTTGATCATGGCCCATGCTTACAGACAAGTCCTGTTTTTGTTTATTTATTTATTCTGCTTCTACAATGTTCAAGACGTCGACTCAAGGGACAGGGTAGTTTACCTTTATCAATCTCAGGTGCGCTAGTTGCTAGATTAGAAGATAGACTCTTTCGAAAGTGTTTTGGTCATGAAGGTTAGGGGATGGAGCTATCTTCAAGGACAGGTCGTATATTTTACTCTATCTCAGGCGGGCCAGTTGTAAGATCATAAGATACACCTTTAGACAGTATTCTGGTCATGAGATGTCCGGTATAGACATTCTTAGTGCAACAATGGCTGCTTACCTCCAATCCTGGCGGAATCTTTACTGTTTATTTTCCAGGGCTTACGGCCTACCATTCCGAAGCACACAAATGCCAAACTTGTTGATCTTTTGGAGCGTTGTTGGAAAACAGATCCCGCAGAGAGGCCAGAATTCTCTGAGGTCACGGTGATTTTACAGGACCTTCTGAGAGAAGTTCGCGTTGTAAGTTTCTCTCCGTTGGGCCCGTAGAAGCCGCTTTGTGTTCTAGAATCTTCTCCGGTGCAACTTAATGTAGTTTGACATCCATATTACATGTACGATTAGACCTGGACATGTGGGGGCAGGGTCGTAGCTTGTGGTCTTTACGGTGATTCCAGCTCCCCATAAAGACCGGCAGCATTGAATCTTTTATTTGGTTGCATTAAGCCAGCATAGACAGGGATACACCGGTTCCCCGACCACTGTCTAGGTCATAGCATGCGGTGGTCGTGGTATCCGAAGGCTCGATCTGGTTTTCTGACAATATGTTCCACTTCTCAGGTAGGAGAAGAAGATCTTAAACGAGGAGAGAAGAAAGGGTTTCTTTCAGCGTTGAAGCGAAGTGCTGGCAATCGTTGAACCTCAAGGTAGACTGTTGATGTCTCTGACTTAAGGAAGCACTCAGTAGCATTTGGATGCTTTTTGGCCTATCGAGTTGCATTCTAAATAGAATGGTGGTATCTCAAAATATAGTATCCAGCTTGATTGCCATAGAGCATGAACGCTGAGTGAAATGTTTACCTCACGGTCAAAAGGCCAAAATGTCTGCCCCGACAAGTTGTTCACAGCATCTCCAGCAGTTTTGCTGGTGAGCAGCATGGCTTGCATCCCTTGGATCCGTGGAATTGCCATAGTCTGGCAGGGAACAGTTTGTTTCGTTTTTCGACACTGTTAAAGTCAAAAGCAAGCTATATGTCTGTACTTGGTTCCCTCCTACCAGGTCAACGGTGCTAGCATCTCCTTGACCACAACGAGGGATTCAGAGCTTTCAGAGCACGGGGAGGAAGAAATCCTGGCAGCAACACTTCTGCGAGAGGTGGTGGCCTCTTTGAGTTACAAGCATTTGTGTAAATGGATTACAAGCAGTACGCGCGAGGAAGCAGCAAGAGCGTTAATGGAAGAGCTGCTGGAAGTGTAGTTTATCTGGTGGAGATGAGAGCCTTACTCAATACTCACTGAAGTTGTTCAGCCCCATGGGCAGGTTCTGAAGCACAAACTAATGCATGGCTATTTGGGATGGTTGCTTTTCGAGCTAATGATCTTGGAACTGGATAGAGTGTTCAGTGTTTGTGACCTGGAAGTGTGCAGAGTTTCAATTTGGAGACACTACAGGTTCTCTGTTTGAATTGAATGAGTATATTTTGGGGACTGACTTCTTACACCCAACCCAGTATCACGTAGAGATCCTTAGATGATGACTTTGCTTGCTGTATGGCAAACGTGATGAAGATTCTTGTCAGTCTCAGGATAGGGTTGCTCATCGTTCTCACTGCCTGAAAGCTCTCGAACGCAGTTTTTCTGACAGTGAACGTGTAATTTTCACTGTCATATCCTTGCATGCTCTGAAGTGTCGATGTTGGGTTGCGTGTCGAACGACGGTTTGGTTTCTTTGAACAGTAAACTTTGTTTCTTGACGGGTTCTACAGTTGGCCGAGGAGGGTCCTCAGTTGAAATTGTTAATTTTTACGCGCTCTGTGGAGCCTGTTTCAGACGACATGCTGGGGGTACGGTATGTGCTGTGCTGTGCTGTGCTGTCTGAGGGATGGGCAGAAATTTATCCGAACATCCTAACAGCCGTTTGTTATCTAATTCTATCACTTCATTCAGTATTTCTACAGCTTGGATCAGCAGATTCTTTTGATTAGCCTACTCCATAAATTGATTACGGCACGTAATATAGTTGTAGTCTGCAACACGTTCAGTTGGTTTGATGTTGGTAGGAAGCATGCATTCAGATCATACTTTCATTTCACTGCAAATCGGCAAGCATCAGTTGGCTAGAGACAGCTGGTGAGAATCTGCCCTTCTGAGGCTCACATGAACTTCATTACTTATCTGTGAGCTAGTCGATTTCAGACCGATTTTACAACACGTCTAGTAGCTGTCATTTGTCGTCTGTTTACCGGCATCCTAGTGATTGGCGGCAAATAGACTTTCAAGACCAAGGTTGGATTCTGACCATACCATATCCCCGGTTGGATTCAACAACCTTCCACCATTCGACGACCCTTCGAAGACTGGTAGCCGTGTATATCGTTGGTCAAGATTGAAGACGAGTGGCATGCTAGATTCATAGTTGGGGGCGTGGGTGGAATAGGGCGGTCTGAGTAGTGAGCAGCTCAGATGTTCTTGGATTCTGACGCAAAGGGATCGTTCTATTGTGAAGCGGCTTGAGAGGACATTGCTTTAATGTACAAACAATCCAAAAGTATAGAGACAGACATTTCCGATTCGGAATTTGAGGATTTAGCTTCAAATGTTCAAAGTATAAAGCATGAATGTTTCCATGAAAGCAGTTGTGTGCTTCGTACGATTCCCTACCAAAACGAGCAAATCTTCGCATAAAAAAGTATTTAGTGCAAGGTTTAACATTTTACTTCGGCCCGGAGATGATTTGTCTACCGTTAATTTAATTTCAGACAGCGGTCAAAATCTGAGGCCTTGGACGAAAGCAGCATAACTCACTAGTGGTCCACACTGGAGAGGCTATGGCCACGAAGCAATTATTGAGATTGATCAAAGGTCTGAAAACGTCGAAAAGACTGCGTTACTTCTAACTCTATCCTCAGGAGTTTCTATCCGATGGTTCACTGTTATCAAATTGGATTAGAGGTTTCTAACTTTTCCTAGATGGAGTGATTGCAATATGTTACATTCTCCAGCAGTTGGCTCGTCTATTCTTTGGGTTACTAGAGCACATTTTAGTTTATGTTTTGGTAAGGATGCAAGTGCTTGGATTCTTAACTCTGTCAGCATAAGGGTATTCTAACTTTCACCAATTAATTTCTTTACAACAATGAAGTTCCATCTAGGTGTGCTCCATCTATTTGCATCAACTTCACTGTACACTAAATACGACAATAATTTATATGACAAGTTGTCCCTAGGAGTATAGAGGATAGTTACCCATGATGATATCAAAGATATAGTGTTTATTATGGTGAGAAGAGAGTGACTATCATGCTCAGAGGGAACATTCATAAACTTTGCAAACAACACATGTCAAAGTAGGTTTATCTTTGATATGAGATGATTAGGTGACATAAGAAGTGGATGTTATGGTTACCCAAATTAGACTTGGAGAGTGATTATTTATCCCTTGGATGAGCTATGAGTGGAACAACAATACATACATAAGGTCTCCAAGTATAGGGGTACGTAACTAGATCACCTTTTGTTCTTTTAGCCTTGGAGTTATATGGAGTGATGGACTTATTATGTTAGATGTCAAGGTGTACCACTTTCACTTTCATACATTGTATCATTTTTTAGAGAACTTGTGTTCATTATTTTACAAAGAGCATTGGTTTGTACCGTCTATTGGAAAGCTATCATATTAAGTGATGCTTCTTCATATGCTCCAGTTGTTTGTAGACATTATGGTTTGCATAACTATTATATCTTAGTTGAGATGGGGCAGATTTCTCATATCTAACCTATTGAGTCTTAGCACCATTTTACCTCTTTTGTCTAACCTTTGTACATCTTGATTAAGTCTTCCCATCCTAAGTGTTTCCTACACGACTTCCTTTTCTTCCTAATCTAGATTTGGGAAGAGTCTTGTGGCGAAGATCACGTCTCCCAATTTGCTTAGGCTTGCTCCTGTAACAAATACTGCCAGTTTTACTTTACCTTAAGGTTCCTATAAAGTATAATGTTCGAAATTTTACAGTCGCCAAATATTCCCATATGTTACATTAGCTTTGATTTCCCTAAATAGATACGACTTTCGGATTTTCTAGTCTTTCGATTTGTATAAATTTTCTATAAATGAATCATCTGGCCACTCGAGACTATTCATTTAGACAGCGCAGAATGTAGTTGGAAACGAGAATCCAGCGGGCGGCCATACTGGATGCGTGCGGTGATCATGACGTTCATGGGGCTGTTTGCTGGACATATCCTAATCTCCATATATAAACCGCACCTTTAGTTAAGTCGCATGATGTATATTCTGTGTAATTTAGATGTGGTATATACCACATTTGAATTACATGGCTTTCAGGCTCGTTAGGTAGATCCTCATTAGTCCTCTTTAGAATAATTTACATATTTAAAATGGAATCTCATGGTTCCTCGAAATAATCTCTTCTATTCAACCGGTTCTCCCTTTCCAAGTATCAAGAACGTTGTTATTCCGGAGAAGGATCCAATCATCATCATCATCAACAAGAGGACATACAGACAGAGATACCTCCACAGAAAGAAGAAGAATATAGAAGCAGGTGAACTATTTAAAATTGCAATGAATTACTAACATTAAATAAATATAGAGAGCTATGTATAATCCGTAGTAAAACGGAAAATGTAAGATGACTTAAGCTTATGTAAACCCCTTTGTACTCCAAAGACAAAGGGTATTCTTCTATCGGACGACGACTTTACTGACTTTAACTCTGCACTTGGAGCTAATTAGGCTAAGATTACGAACGACACACTGGTATCTTTGAAGTTTTGTAATCTTAATGTGATATATATTGGGGCTGGTTTCTCATCCAGCTTGACTAGTAGGCCTGTAGACAAACTTCATGCTGCACATCTCTAAACTAGAAAATGTGCTTGGTATAATTTTCCACAAGTCATAGACTATTGTGCTTGATGAATCATAATAACCCAACTCCCTCTATTTTCTTACTGGAGTTCAAACTTTATCATGAATTGAAAGAAGAAAATAAGAGATCATGTTCAGCTCGCCTCGTAAATCAATATATGACACAATGACTATTGTTAAGTTAGTTGGTTACATGCCAACCAGATTTTTTCACCCTTGTAGAAAAAGTTAAATTTCGAGAGAATTGTTCTTTAAAATTAAACTTTTTGTATTATGACATTATTTTATGTTTATTGAGTGTTTGATTGTGCAATAAAAATAATCTAGTTCACCACTGTTTTGAAACAAAAATAAAACCATAACCGCAGACTTCCTTGAAAAGATAACTTATCATGGTAGCTTTGACAAAGATTCATTATCTGTTCAATAATAGTACTAATATTTGAAAGGGAAAGTCTTCCATGAACAAAAATTTGTAACATGATATATGAAGATAATGCAATAAATAGAACTATAGAAAGACCTATTTTAAAATATTATATAGAGAATTGTATTATAAATTTCAAGTATTTTTATTTTTTTTGAAGTACCTAGTCTTATTCTTAAAATATACAGAAAAAATTATTGGTCATTTAAAAATATAAAATTTTTGTTTACCTATTTTTTCTTTTCTTGAACCAAACCCCAAGACATACTTCAAACCTCTCTATCCATCTTTTCCTTCTTTCTCTACGTCTCTCTTAGATGCAAGATCTAACAATTGGTTCTTTGGATGTCCCAATTGATCAACCTTTGGCATGTTCAACCAAGCTGCAAAAGGGCCAAGGAAATCCATGATGATGCAAATATTGGGAAATCTTAAACTGTCCTTTAAATTTTGCTTTTTGAAAAAAAGATTGTTTAAAGTCATTAAAATCAAGATTTAAGGAAGAGAGCTCTTAGATGCAATTATCCTTTTACTCTTCCTTATCAACACTCACACTCTACAAAGTTCATTATCCCGAGCTGCTTCATCTTCCTCAATTGTAACTCTAAAACATACTGTCAGCAAGTCTCCTTTCTAAATCTTAAACAAAGGAAACAAGTGAAGTAGTATTGACAAAATTACAAACAGTTGTTCCAACAAAGACCATGACACTTGGACCAATGAAGAGGCAATTGCAATCATCATCATGACCACGACCATCTACTTCAAGGAACTCCACATAATGAAACAAAGGTTGCCAAGATTCTTAGTTGAGGTAATGATACTTCTTAAACATGGCAATTACACTCCAACAAAACATCACTCTATATCACTGTGGTGCTTCCACATATCTCCAAAAACATACATCCTCAATGGTATGGTAGCAAGTTTGGGCTAAAGAATTATAAGAGATCCTTTGTTAGGAAAAACTAGTAGATGATTGCAATAGGTACTCAATGTATTTTTGATTCCTTTCTTGACCAAAGATGACATTGCAACTCTGATTGAAGGTTGAGGACACACTTTGCCAATGGATGCCTTAACCCTTGAGTAATTTTACATTATGAGGAGTTTTAAGTTTGGGACAAAAGCTAGTTTTGAGTGGCTTCAGCTCCCAAATACAAGGCAAATCTCCATGACACAATGCATACAAAATTCCTCACTATTTTTTGGACACAAGTGATAAGCCCTTGTGATTCTTGTACTATAACACCCATTTGTGCATGTGTGAGATATTTTGATATTTAGTTTGGTATTACAAGTACTTGAGAGGGTTATTATTTATAGAGATAAAGCATGGTTTTACATTAGTCATGATCAGCTAAGTTTAGTCATAGCTAAGATAAAGGGGACCTTACTTTAGAGGAAGTAAAAAAAAGATGAGCATGATTATTTTGGAGTCTAGTGTATTGACTTGGTATTATGCCTAAGTGTTTGACTTTGAGGAAAGAATTGAGAAGTCTTGGACTCACAAGCCTTTTTGCTTTGGATTCTTCTATAGTCCAAGGGTACTCCATGTGAAGGAATCCTTGACCTAGTGGTTGGGTCAAGATAAGACCACATGCTTAGGAGAATATTCTCATGAATATAGATATTTCTTTAAACTGTTTGACTTTATTTGACTTTTAGCCTAGTAACTTGAGTTACTCTAGTAATTAGTAACTTTGGTGCATAATTATTTCACAAGTATATCAATTAGGGGTGATGAGGTACTCATCATCCTTTCATTTGCAACTATCTCTCTCATTGAGTTCTCTAGTGAGCAATGGTTTGAGTCTTGGAGTATTAGCCTTGGAAGAATATGATGGAGTTGGGGTTCCTTGCCTTCTTAGTCCATGATGTGCTACCATAATAGCCATCAAAGGTTCATCTTGAGTGAGAGATATGCCAGCTCATAGTCTTCAAAAGACTCGAATGAGGAAGTCCAAGTAAATTATTTGGAATACTACGAGGTGGAGGTCAAAGAAGAAGATCTATATGATGCCTTAGGTAACAATGATTTGGAGGAAGGGGGTTTGAACCCTGCTCGACTCAGGTTGAGCTGAGTCAGCCATGTTGAAGGAGTCATTAATCTCAATGATTGTCAAGATGTAGTCTTGGAAGAAGGCAAGATTTTGAAAATATCCAAGAAAATTACTTTGGACAAGTTAAGAAGATACAATACCTTGTTTATTGAGTACCATGATGTATTTGCCTAGTCTATTGATAAAATGCCGAGAATTCCTAGACATTTTGGGAAACATTGGATTGATTTGATTGAAGGTGCAGTTTCAGTTTGGCAACGACAATATCGCTTGAACCCAAAGTACTCACTCTTAGTGAAAGACAAATTTGAAAAGTACTTGGAGGTTGGAATAATTTTTCCAATCTTGAGCAATGAATGTGTTTCTCCCATTGTCATTGTTCCAAAGAAGAAGATAGGGAAGATTTGTGTGCCAAGACTTTTGCAAGCTCAATGTAGTCACAAGAAAGGATCATCATCCTTTACCTTTCATGGATACAATTTTAGACCAAGTAGCAGATCATCATCGTTACAATTTTCTTGATGGATTTTTAGGCTATAATCAAGTATTCATACAAGAAGAAAACAAGGACAAGACCACATTGACTATTGATTGGGGCACATTTTTCATACAACAAAATGCCTTTTGGGTTGTGTAATGCTCTTGCTACTTTCCAGCAGATGATGAATGCAATTTTTAAAGACTTTTTGTGGAATTTTTCAATGATTATTTTTGTCTATTTGGCCAAAGAAAGGTACATATGGACTACCTTTGCCAAATGTTTGAAAGGTGTCATTTTTCTGGCTTGTTGTTGCACCCAAAGAAATGATTCTTCATAATTAAAGAAGGAATTTTATTTGGGCATTGGGTCTCAAACCAAGGTATTAAAGTTTACATAGAGAAGTTAAAAGTCATCTCTACTTTGGAATCTCCCAAAAATATTTGATCGACAACTTTTAGTTGTAGAAAAGAATCAGACTACAATCAAAAGAGAAGCACTCAAAATGGTATATGCACGCAAAATTTTTTCCACTACTTACTTGGATACAATTTTGTATTCCATGTGGACCATTATGCACTAGTGAAGAAGGTGGAATTTTTTGGGCAAATTGCAAGATGGAAATTGTATCACAAGAATTCACATACACTATACAAGTAAGGAAGGTGGTTTGCATGCAAATGCAAACTTCTTGTCAAGGTTGGAAACTCAAAACTAGGATCTAGAGGTAGATATCTAGTTTCTTAATGAAGAACTTTATCATTTGATGGCAATGCAGAGTATGAGGTATGTTGCATAATATCACTATTTTCATACTTGCCAATGTCTTGAGGGATTGTATCAACTGAAGCACAACATTTTATTTAAAATGGGTGAAGACAAAGTACTTTGTAGATTATTGGAAGCATAAAAAGTAGGAGGAGTAATTGAGTCCTTACATTTAGAAGCATCAATAGGACACTATCCCTTGAAGAACATAATGAAGAAAATTCTTGCAGCAGGGTACTAATTGCCTATAATGTATAAGGATACTCAAGCCCATATTTGAAGTTGTGATCCTTACCAAAGGATAAGAAAGTGAATGGCTACTACCCAATGGCTTTTGAGACCAATTTTGCCATTGGCTCCATTTGAGAAATAGGGAATTGATTTTGTGTGTCCAATTCAACCAATGATCCAATTCACAAGGAATCAATACATTTAGTATGCATTGACTATGCTACTAAAATGGTTGAAGCCAAAGCAACTTGGATAAATGATGCGGAAACTATAGCTAAATTTTTCTTCCGCAACATCATTTCTTGTTATAGATGTCCTCTAGAATTGGTCAATGACTATGGGACTCAATTTTGAGCTCACTTGTGGAGGCATAAAGCAAGTACTTCCAAATCAAACATTGGAAGATGAATCTTATAACCCAAAAGCTAATAATTTGACGGAGAAGGTGAATGGATTGTTGAGTAGAATAAAATGACTGTCAACTATACCTACAATTGGGATACAAAGCTACATGTAGCTTTGTGGGCATACAAAACCATAGAAAATATTACAGCCAAGAAAACTCCTTATTTCTTAACATATAGATTGCATCTCATACTACCTATTGAATTCGAAGTATTATCATATTGTATCCTACGTGAAGAACATTTGTTGGAGGAGGAAAACCTGTGAGCCGGCCTGTCTCTCACTCAAGATGAACCTCTGATGGCTATTATGGTAGCGCACCATGGACTAAGAAGGCAAAGAACCCGAACTCCATCATACTCCTCCAAGGCTAACACTCCAAGACTCAAGACATTGCTCACTAGAGAACTCAATGAGAGAGAGATAGTTGCAAATGAAAGGATGATGAGTACCTCCTCACCCCTTGTTTATATAGTTGTGGAATAGTTACGTACCAAAGTTACTAATTACCGTAGTAACTCAAGTTACTAGACTAAAAGTCAAGTAAAGTCAAAAAGCAGAAAGGAATATCCATTCACATGGGCATATTCCCCTAAGCATGTGATCTTATCTTGACCCAACCACTAAGTCAAGGATTCCTTCACATGGGCTATCCTTGGACTAAAGAAGAATCCAAAACAAAAAGGTTTGGGGGCCCAAGAGTTCTCAACTCTTTCCTCAAAGCCAAACACCTAGGAATAATACCAAGTCAACACACTAAAATCCAAAATAGTGGTGCTCATCTTTTCTACTTCCTCTAAAGTAAGGTCCCCTCTATCTTAGCTATGACTAACTTTAGCTAACCATGACTAATATAGAACCATCCTTTATCTCTATATAAATAATATCTCTTAAGTACTTGTAATACCAAGCTAAATATCACAATACCACACACATGCACAAATGGGTGTTACAAGCCAAGATCTTTGGATCCATCAATTAATGTGGTAGAAGAAAAGAGAGACAATGTGATGAAAACTACAAAGGAAATCCAAGATCAGCCAAAAGTCAAGCATGACAAGCAAATAAGGCCTATTGCTATTTGAGAGGGAGACTTGGTATTGTTATATGACAACCGCCACATATTTTTTCTAGGAGATTGCACTTAAGATAGATGGAGCTATATTGTGTCATGCATATTTGTGGCGTGGAATGGCTCTATTAAATTAGCAAACTTGGAAGGAAAAATTTTTGCCACTTGAGTCAACGGGTGGAAAGTCATAAAATATTGGACCATGGACACGGAAGTGTAACAAAGAGCTAAAGCCAATGTTTGCAAGGATGCTCATATTTTAGGGAGGGGGTATTTGGTACACACATCTTTTTCTTGGATGAGTTTTAAAGAAGAAGTGTATTTTTGAAGCTAGATGGAAGCCAAATGGAAGCCAAATGGAGAAGAAATAGGAAGAATTGTGTGTTTTGTTTTGACCCAAGGAAATTAACTTTGTGTTAGAGGAAGAAGGATTTGAATCAGACTTATAGGGTGGGAGACTCAAAGTGAGGATACTTTGCATGGAGTGTTGAACCCGATCCAAAGAAATTGTAACAACTTTTCCTCAGGCTAAACAAATCAAGAAGGTATGTTCAAAGAAAATTGCTACTTTGGGAGTAGGATAAAATTGAGAGTGACAAGAGCAAGGCATGTAGAATTTTTGAGTTGCAATTGAAGTTCAATTGAAGAATGAGCAAGAAGCATGGTTGTGACAACCCAACAAGTATCACTTTTGTGGTAATTGGTAAGTAATAATTTGTTCACATAAAGATATTGGTCAAATATGAAGTAAAATGTAACAAATCAATTCTTCTTGATTGCATCTTTCATATCTTGGATAGAAACCACACCTAGAAGAGAGTAACAAGCACTAAATCATAGTCTTGTCTCAAATTAACAACATCCATAATCACAATTTAGCAAATCTTTCCAAATCAATCTTGATTGATATGATTCAATTCTTCTTGAAGAAGGCTACTCACAAGAAAAATGGCTTTGCCTTGGAATTGTATTCCATCCCTCCATTGAAGGCATAACTTCCTCAATCAAAGTTGCTTTGCATCAATCCACGGTTTCACTCACCAATACAAAATACTACCAATACTACAATTCCTCACAAATTCATCAAGGCTTGCGATTGCTATCCACTTGAGATCAAACACATAGAATGAACATCAAAGTTGCAAAATCTAACATCTAGCACACTTAGACTTGCAATTTGAATTTATCCTAACATTCACAAACACAAACATAGGATTGTTCTCAAAATTAAGTTGGAAGAATGAGCATTGAGTTACAACACTTTGCTTTACTCAACTTCCAAAATATGAATACTAAACTGAAGAACAATACACTAGAAATGCCTCCTTCAAATAAGTAGAGCACTACAACAATTATCTAACTACATACCGTTTCAACTAACCACATATCATTTCAATTGCTACTTACCAACATGCAAATCCAAAATGACATTCCATTCTTTATATTTGCCTCTTCAAATCTCAAATCTGTTACTAATCCAATCTGATGTCTACTTCTACTTCAGCTTCTACACCCAAATTACCCTCAATTGCTTCCTCTACTTTGGGTTCAACTACAACCTCTTCTATTTCTATCCTATCTTTAGTCTAAATTGCAATTGATGTTGTGACAACCCGGCAAATATCACTTTTGCGGTAATCGGGTAAGTAAAGTTTGTTCCCAAGATACGAGTTAGAATTGGTCAAATACAAAGTCAAACAATAACATGTAGTTCTTCTTGGTTGCATCTTAAATCTCTCAGGTAGAAACCACACCCAGAAGAGAGTAACAAGCACTGATTTGCAGCCTTGTCACGAATTCACACTTCTTAAGCACAACTCCAACAAATCTTTCCAAACAATCTTGATTGTGATGATTCAGGCTCTCCTAAAAACGGCACTTCATTGCAAAACAACTTCGCCTCAGAATTGTGTTCCACCCCTCCACTGAAGGCACAACTTCCTCGATTGAAATTGCTTCACATCAACCTCGCACTGCACTCACAAATGCAAAATACTACCAACACTACAATTCCTCTCAAATCTGTCAAGGCATTGCTTCAATTGCACTTCACTCAGGATCAAACACACAGAATGAAGATCAAGGCTACTGAATCCAACATCCAACAAGCACACTGACTTGCACTTCAAATTTCTTCACACACTCACAAACACAATTACAAATTTGATACTCAAAATCAAGCTTAAGCGACAAGCACTACTTCACACAACACTTTGCTTTATCTATTCTCAAAAATTATGAGCACGGAACAACATTTCTCTATGAATGCCATTCTTAAGTAATGAAGCAATCGACAGTTCTAACAACTATACCATTCTACAACAACTTTTCTAACCTATAGATCCAAAATGACAATGCACCCCTTCATATCTGCCTATTCAAATCTCAAAAACTGTTACTAATCCGATCCGATGTCTACTTCGTCATCAGCTTTCAAACCCGAGCCTGAAGTAATTTTACTTCCTACTACTTTGTCCTCGGGTTTCATATCTTCTACTTCTTCTACCAGATCCAGCAATTCTCTTTCCTGATCTGAAATTCCACTAGTGGTTAACCCTTCTAAACCTTCATCTCTCGACCCACTCTTCTCTAATGTCTCCGATGGTAACTCTGAAGACATCTATACTCTTATGTTATCTACTTCGGGTTTGGCTCTAACATCCTTCCGCAGTTTTTCTATCTCCAACTTTACTAAGTCTAATCTAATAACAATATTATCTTCTACCTCTAAGATCTTCCTATCTACATGAAGCCTGAGACTTATCAGCAACGCGTTCAAATTGGTATCTTTCACTTGTCTTTGCCTCGTCTCCTGCACCAACAATTTCAACTCGTGCAGCCTTGTCTCTTCAATTTGAACACTGGCCTTTGTACTCAACATCGTGTTCATTCTGAGGACAATCTCCTTCAACAGTTCCAATTGCATTTTCCTTTCTTGCTCTTGATCTGCAAGCCAATCCTCCCTGTACATCGCCAACTTTGCTTTGAACTTGGCTTTCACCGTTTCCTTCTCCTTCTCCTTCTATACAATCTTCTCCTCCTGATTACAAAGTAACTCTTGTAATCTTTCTTCTTCCCTATATTGTGCTGCTAACTCCCTTTGCTTCTTTTCTTCTACACTCTCCATCACCTTATCAAGCTCTTGATCCTTTGCTGCTACTCTTGCCATAGCATGGATAAGTTCTACTCTTGAATCAGCAAACTGCTGCTTCAAGATCTCATATTTTGCTACTTGCCTTTCCCTTGCTATGTCACTCTTCTTAACAAGCTCTTCTTGATATCTCACTTCTCTCTTTCGGTCTTCAATTACGTGAGTCTTCACTACTGCCTCCGCTTGCAGTACTTCACTTTCCTCCTCACCTTGGGTTATGATTTTCTTCAACTCCAAGTTCTCTTCTTCTAATCGCGCTAAGACCTGCAACACAGTCTTCACTTCCAGACACTTTGATTGCATCTCCTTCTTCTTGTGTTCTAACTTCACCAATAGAGGACACACAACCTCCCGTAGGTACTCTACTCCATTGCTCACTACTACCTCCTCTTGCGTAGCAACTTCCCTTCGCACTTCGTGTTCATCCAATACTCGCCTTCTTCTTTGCAGTCTTTGTATCAGAATGGACGCCTCGCTTCCCGAGCTTTTGTTCATTTCTTCGTTTACTTTACTCGGACCCGCATCACATTTTGCATTGCGTCTCAAGTGAACTTCCCTCTGAACTGCGATCTTCTTCTCTTTGGCCTTGGGTATCTTATCCTCCAACTTTGTGTTGTCCTTGGCCTCGGTCTCCGCTTGCACTTCTTCTTCCACCTTGGCAGCAACTGGCACCAATGTCATTTCTCCTCCTTCATCGTTGTCGCTACTTGTATCTTCACTTTGTAGCGTTAGCTCGGGCTCCTCCTTGCATTTCGAGTCTTCGGACTTGCACTTGGCTTCACCTTCTGAGTCTTCATCTTCTGACTCGATCACCACCATGCCTTGCCTCGGGTTTCCTCTTCTTGTCTTCCAAGGTTTTGTCTTGTCTTCGGCTTCACCTTGCCAACTTCTCTTCTTTGATTTTGGAGTACTCACTTTGATCTCCACATTCTTCCCCATCTTCTTGTAGTACTTGTCGGTGCTTTTGATTTGTAAGATGTATTGCTGCTCCTCTACATTGACCTCCCTTCTTAAATTGGGATGGAAATGCGACACCATCCGAGTTCACTCTGCCAAGTTCAGCAAATTCAACCCAAAGTAGAAATGGGCTGCAAACGGCACGATGTAATGTGGAGGTGATTTATCCCGCAGATTCCACACCATTTGTTGCATTCTCCCATGGAAACACCTCGCCCAATTGATTGGTTCTCTTGCAAACAATTTGTGAAAGAACACCGCTTGGTGTTTCATCACATAGGTTGTTCTCTCCGGCTTCAGGATTGCCATCAGAGCACTCAGAATTCCCCTCTTGACAGGATCTTTATAGCTCTCAACTTTGTACCCATTCTTCGTCCGCTTTGACGAGAATGCATCTCTCACTTCTTGGGTTTCTTTGGCTATCTCTCCCTTCCCCAAGAACATGGCACCCTGCTCCACACTTGCTTCCTTCCCCAATACTAATTTCCAATCCAACTTTGTCCAGCGAGCCGGATTTTCCCTCTTCCCTTCTTCTTTGGGTCCATTGAGGCACTTGCTCTTGATGATCTCAGTCATGAAACCTGGAAAACTAACATTCCAATTCCATGCCAAGAATATAATCCGAAGTTGGCTGAAGACTTCAATTCTTGCGATTACATCCAACCTCCAAATTGCATGATTCCTCACGGTGAATTTGGAGTTCTTCTTTCCTCCTCCCATCTCTCCTGCTTTCTCACTATCTCTCGGTTTCACTCTTGCAAATTTTCCCTTACACACTAGTGCGTCTTCCACTCTATTTCCCTTCCCTTGATCACCTGCAGGATGACTTCTCAACGGCAAAGGAAAATTGCTCGACATTGCTTTGTTGCAAGCTTGATTTTTATAGAGTTGCGCTTTCTTCGTCTCTCTTCAATTTGAGTTTCTACCAAGAAATCACACCTCCTGCATGCACCTATAACTGTCAATTGTACTTCACGCGTATAGGCCGCCAGTTTTGAACAATCCCTTCTTGAATTTCTCACCTTGACGAAAGGTTGTTAGACAAACTTCACCTTGGGTTGAGCTCCCCCTGATACAAAGACTCCTTACTTCGAGTTGTATGTTGACAGGGCATTTCTGAGTACTTCGCCTTATGACCCAAAAACTCTTTTCTTTGCCTTCTTTGGCCATACAGGCACAATCCAACTTCTCTATACACTTCTTCTTCTCTATTTTGAACCAAACAAAAAATGTGGGCACCACAGATGTCATCATTATAATATCTACATTCTCTTTCTCTCCTCTAACATCTTTAGTGAACTGAAGTAACTCACCCAAAGACACTTGCACTCCTACCTCTGCTACGTTACATCAGATTCCTAATTTCACACTACTCCAAAGCTCATGTAATTTGGATCTTAGTATCTCCTATCTTTAACATCTTCCTATCTACTCTCTCTCTTAAGCAAATTAATAACTTATTCATATCCACATCCTTTGCCTTCCTTGTCCTCATCTCCTACACAAACAACTTCAACTTGTGTAGTCTGGCTTCCTCCAACTTTACTTTTGCTTCTATTACTTAACATCAATTTTCATCCTCCCGATGATCTCTCCTACCAATTCTGGTGTACTCTTTGGAACTATCTTCTCATGATTCCGCTCTTGCTCCAACTCATTTTGATACATCTGCAACTCATTGTCAAATTTGGCATTTAGTGCTTCTTTCTCATCCATGTATTGGACAAGTAGGGTCTCCATACTTTTGAACAGTCCTTGCAACCACTCTTCCTCTCAATTTCTATATGTTAGCTCATGTTGCTAGGCCCAATCCTTCTCTTGTAACCTTTCTTAGGCTCTCCAAGTCTTGCTCCATCACAACTGCCATTTCCTTTGAATGTATTGTCTCCAATTGCGCATAAGCAAATTCACCCTTCAATTTCTCAAATGTTGCCTTATGATCCTTCAATTCTTTAGCTTGTCATTCAAGTTCATCACGCGCTTCAAAAAAGTCTCATGCAAATTATCAAAGCTCTTTTTTCAAAGAATAACATCAACACAAAGTTCTTTGGCTTCTTCCTCTCCTTGTGTTAACTTCATCCTTAATTCAAGAAATTCACTACTTCTAGCTAATTCTTTGCTTCAGGATGATCTCTCTTCAGATCCTCTTTCTTCTTCTGCAACTACAACAACAAAGGATAAAAATCTTTGACATATATGCTACTCCATTGAATTTTTCATCATCTTCTCTTTCTTTGGCTGGTGCCTTGCTCTAAAGTTTTGATCTTCTCACCTTCAATGTCATCTATTCCAAACATTCATCTTCTTCCTTAGCTTTACTTGGTCATGTAGCTACAACATGCAAACTTTTCTTTGATCTTGCTCCTCTTGGAAACACCAAGGCTGGCTCTTATTCTTTTTCATCACAAATGTCTACCTTGCAAACTCTATGTATTGGCTATCTCCTCCTTCCATATGTGCAATCTGCATATGGAATTCTTGATTATCTTCTTCAGCCTCTTCTTCTACCAATTGCTAGACTTTGGGCTCTTCCTCACTTCCACTGCTAGACTCTTTACTTTACAAGGTGAGCTCTTCCTTCTTCTCCCAAGTCTTCACACTTTGACTTGGTTTCTCCTTCCAATTCTTCTTCTGAAGACTGGTTCTTCACCGCCACCATCTCTTACTTTGGGTTCAGCCTCATCATCTTTTGTTTCTGAACTGGCAACACTCTTTCTTTTTTTCTATCCTACTTCCTTGGCCTCAAGATATCCACCAATAATATCATCTTCTTCCCTATCATGATGAAGTATTCATCACCATCATGGACTTGCCTTATGAAGTATTGTTTGTCTGCATTTGCAACTCAACATAGATCGGGATGAAAGTGAAACACCATCCTTCCTTTCTCCTCCAAGCTAAGTAGGTTTAGTCCTAAATAGGAATTGTCTACAAATGGTATGAAGTAATGGGGTGGTAGGTCTTTTCTCCAATTATTAATCATTTGACCTACTCTATGGTGAAAGAACACAACTTTGCACAATTTACCACTTCTCCTGCAAACATATGGTGAAAGAACACAACTTGCCGCTTTGTAACATAAGTGGTTTGCTTTGGCTTAAACGTTTCCATCAGAGCACTGAATATACTCCTTTGTATTGAATCTTTATAGCTATCCACCTTGTACTCATTCTTGGCGCAAGGAGCACTAAACAAATTTCTCACCTCTTTTATCTCCTCAAAGAATCACACTTTCAATAGAAGGTGACTCCTCCTACTTCTCCTATGTGGCATTGTGTGTTTTTTAACTCTTGGTCTTTGAAAGATCAAACCTCCCCAAAACCCAAGATTCTAACTCCTTAAGGAAAACTATTGAGAGGCATAAGATATCATTGTGACATTTCAAAACTTCATCAACAAAGTCTCAATCTTATAGTTTTTTGCTATGCAGTCATTCTTCAATCTATCTTCAATTGACACTCATAGATTTTGCGTGTCTATTTTTTTATCACTCTCAATGTCATCTTGATCCCAAGTAGCAATTTTTTTACCCCTACTTTCTTGATTGGCTAGGCCTCAACAAAAGTTGTTATAGGTTCTTTGGATTGGGTTGCGCATCCTAATGCAAAGTATCCTTACTTTGTGTCTATCCTTCTATAATTCCAACTTGAGTCTTTCTAACTCAGACCCAAAGTCAACTTCTTTGGGTCTATGCTAAACACACGATTCTCCTCTTTTCTCCTTCATTGAGTTGCAATTCGGCTTCTTCTTTAAAACTTGTCAAAAACAAAGAATGTGTGTACCACAACAGAAGTATAAAAGTACAACTTCATCAAATGAATTCTGCAATGTTGAATCATTATCATGTCCCTCTTAATAGTTTCCTTGAAGGAGTTAGAATTATGAACTGAGGCAAGGGTTTGATTTTTCAAACACCAAGGGTTAGAGAACACATGATGCTAATGAAGTGCAATAGGAAAATTTCTTCACTTACAGTGAGGAATCCTACAATTTGGAGATTAGATGTAGTGGCAAGAATCAAAGTCTTGAGTAACTTTGGATCACTTTTCTGACATGAAATTGGAACTTGAGTTTTCTAGGTTTTATGGCAAAAATAGTTGCTAGCAATTGCAAAGATGGCTCCAAGACGGAGGAGAAGAGAGGAAATATGGCTTTCTGGACTGAGTCAGATTGGAGATTAGTCTTGGGAAGAGAAGTGGTAGATATAGTTGGGATCACCTTCTATCAAAAGTGTGATTCTTTGGAGCAGACTAAAGAGGTGAAGAATTCCTTAAGTGTTCCTTGCACCAAGAATGGGTAGAAGATGAATACCTAAAAAGACTCAATAATGCAAGGTATT
The DNA here is from genome assembly GCA_948567375.1 of Lunularia cruciata. NCBI lineage: Eukaryota > Viridiplantae > Streptophyta > Marchantiopsida > Lunulariales > Lunulariaceae > Lunularia > Lunularia cruciata. The sequence goes on along the minus strand of OX419762.1, from coordinate 51,870,572 downwards.
TTTAGGGCTTTGGTGGCCATGTTCAAGCTGGAAAGAACCACCCATGTAATGAAGCAGCAAGCGGTGTTCTTCCACTAGATGTTTCTAGGAGAGAAGGTGAATTGGGTAAAGTGTTTATACCAAAGAGTGGGGCAGATGATTGGGGATTGGAGAATGAACCTACCGCTCCATTACTTTGTACCATTTGTAGCACATTTCTATTTGGAGTTGAATCTTCTCAAGTCAAAGAATAAGGAGAAGATTGTGTTGCACTTTCATTTGGATCTTCTTTGCGATACAAAGAACAACAAAAATACTACATGGTTTAGATTTGAGGAGGTGATGAACATTTTACCAAGACAAGACAACAAAAGATAGTGGTAATGACCATCCTAAGGCCAAATAAGCAAGGTCAACTTGTAGAGATGGCATCAATAGTTCAACCAAGAAAGAGTTGGAGATTGAAGTTGAGGCACAAGATGGCAATGGTGGATATGTTGTTGGGTATAGAGTTGGACGGAGAAGCTAAGTCAAAATGAAAGGACTAAGAAGAAGAAGAAGAAGAAGAAGAAGAGCTCATTCTACAAAGCAAGGAGTCAAGCAATGAGAGTGATGTAGAGCCTAAGAATAGTTGAGAACAGCTTAATAGTTGGCAGAAGAAGTGGCTGAGGAGGATGATCAAGATTTCTATGTGGTGATTGAACAAATGGAGGAAGGAGATGCTCAATATTTGGAATTTATTGAGGTGGAGATGGCCAAGGAGCAAGATAAAGAGCCAAGGTTGGTGTTCCAAAGGAAAAAAATATCAAAGAGAAGTTTATAGTTTGCAACTACAAGGACAAGCTGCACCAAGGAGGAGGAAGAAAGCTTGGAGGAGATCCACTTGAAGGTAAGAAGATCATGACTTCAAGGTAAGGCACCAATGGAGGAATTGCCTGACAAAGCCAAGGCCAAAGCCAAGGCCAAAGCCAATGAAGACAATGTGGAAGAGTTTAGCAAAGTAAAGTATTTGTTGAAAGTAGTTTGTCCTTATTTATTGCAATTGAAGAAGAAAAATGAGGAGATGGAGAAAGAGCATCTAGAGGTAAAGGATGAGTTGTAGGTGGTGAAGTATCTAAGCAATGAAGTCTTGAAGTTGAAGAGGAAGTTGATCCAAGGAGAGAAGGAAGCCAAAGAACTTTAGGTTGATGCTATACTTTGGAAGAAGAGCTTTGATAACTTGCAAGAGAGTTTTGCAAAGCACAATAGTGATCTTGAACAACAAGCCAAAGATTGAAGGAGTAGCAGACAACATTTGAGAGGCTAAAGGTGGATTTCAATGAAGTGAAACTCAATGCAATGCACTCAAAGCCATACAATGGTAAGGGAGCAAGAACTAGAGAAATTGAGATTGGTTGCAGTGTAGAAGGATTGGGCCCAACAACAAGAGTTGCAAGTAGAGAGATTGGGAAGAAGAGAGGTTGCAGGACCTGATCAAGAATTTGTAAGCTCAACTCATTCACTATGTGGAAAAGAAAGAAGTGTTGAAGGTGGAGCATGAGGAGGAATTGAAGATGTATTGGATGAATTGGAACCAAAAAGGACTTGGGAGGAATCAATTCCGGAGAAGACATCAAAATCAGAAGGGGAGATCATTGAGAAGATGAAGGAAGCATTGAAACCGAGGTGAAGTTGGAGGAATCAAGACTGCATGAGTTGAAGTTGCTTGTGTAGGAGACTAGAAAGAGAAGTGAAAAGAATGTAGACATAAAAAATTCATTAATTTGCCTTAGAGATAGAGTAGACAGGAAGATTGTTGAAATAGGAAACAATGTCTATCTCTTATTAGACTTAGTCAAATCAGAATTAAATGAAATTTGTAGCAGTGTGAAGGTAGAAATCCAATGTGAAGTAATGGAAATAGGAGTGTAAGTGACTTTGGATGAGTTACTTAAGTCATTTATATCAGTTAGACTAGAGAAGGAGAAAGAATAAGTATACCAATGACTTCAATCTTAGTCCAATCTAAAGATATGACATAAGTAGAGGAAGATATAGATGTAGTGGATGAACCCAACATGTAAAAGCCACTTACAAGTAATTTGGTGTGAAAGCCAATTTAGAAGTAGACATTGGATTGGATTAGGACTAACAATTTTGAGATCTAAAGAGGTTGATATGAAGAAGCGAAGTGACACTTTGGATTTGTGGATTTGTAACATAGCAATTGAATTGGTTTAGGTAGTTTTCTAGCTATTGAATGCTATGTCTATTTAAAGGATGCATTCATAGTGTTATGTTGTTAAGTATTATAATTTTTTTTTTTATTATATTTTATTCCGGGTAGGCCGAGATGCCCAGATGGCCAGTCAGGAGGCCGTTCTCTTGGATTCTGGAGTTACTAACCATGTCCAAGGCATACGCCTAGGAAACCAGATTTCAGTGAAGCTTAGTAAGCAAAGTGCTATAACTCAATGCTTGTCATTTTAGCTTAATTCTGAGTATAAATCTTGTGTGTGTGTTTGTGAGTTTTTAGAGAATTTCAAATTGCAATTGAAGTGTGTAAGATGTTGGATTTTACAGTTATGATTTCATTTTGTTTGTTTGATCCTAAGTGGAGTGCAAGCAAAGCAATACCTTGACAAATCTGTGAGGAATTATAGTGTTGGTAGTATCTTGCATTTCTGGTCATAGTGTGTGATCGATATGAAGCAATTTAGATCAAGGAAGTTGTGTCTTCAATGGAGGGGTAGAACACAATTTCAAGGCAAAGTAACTTCATGGTGAAGTAGCCTTCTTCAAAGAATTGAATCATCACAATCAGTATCTATTTGGAAAGAGTACAAAGAATTGTAATTATAGGTGTTGTTAATTCATGACAAGACTGCAAATTAAGTGCTTGTTACTATGATAACCCAACAAGTATCACCCTTGCCATAATTGGTAAGTAATTGTTTATTCCCATAGAGATACTGGTCAGAAATGGTCACATACAAAATAAAGGTAACTAAATGTTTCTTCTTGGTTGCATCTTTAGCCTCTTGGATAGAAACCGCACCCGAAAGAGAGTAACAAGAGCTCAACTAGCAAACCTATCACAAATAAACAACACCCATAATTACAACTCTTCAAATCCTTTTAATCTTGATACTAATTGTGATGATTCAATTCTCCCAAAGAAGGCTACTTCACCAAAAAATGACTTTGCCTTGGAATTATTTTCCATCCCTCCATTGAAGGCACAACTTCCTCAATCAAAATTACTTTGCATCAATCCAGTGTTGTAAATATAATTGCAAAATACTACAAGCACTACAATTCCTCACAGATTCATCAAGGCATTGCCTTGATTGCACTCCATTAAGGATGAAATACATAGAATGGAAATAAGAGCCACTGAATCCAACATCCAACACACTCAAACTACAATTCAAAGTTCTCCAAAAACTCACAAACACCACACATAGGATTGATACTTGTAATTAAGCTAAAATGACAAGCATTGAGATACAACACTTTGCTTTACTCAACTTTGAAAATATAATACTAAACAACAAAACACTACAAATGCCTCCTTTAAATAGATAGAGCACTTAAAAATTATCTTAATTGCCTTATTGCTTCAATTTTTATGTTACAAATCTGTAGCTCAAAAGTGTCACCTCACTTCTTCATATCTAACTCTTTAGATCTCAAAATTGTTACAGTTAATCCAATCCAATGTCTATTTTGACTTTGGCTTCTACATGTAATTTACTTACAAGCGCCTCTTGCACTTTGGGTTCATCTACTACTTCTACATCTTGTTTTGTGACCGTCATATCTTCAGTTTGGACCAAAATTGGAGTCATAGTTGGTCTAACTAATTCCTCCTCCTATACTCTAACTTCTTCAACTAGCTCAGATGATTAACCCAAAGTCACATGCACTCCTCTTTCCACTACTTCACATTGGGTTCCTTTTTTCAACTACTACAAATTTCCTCTAATTCTGATTTAACTAAATCTAATCTAAGACATACATTATCTTCTACTTCAATGGATAGAGAAAGATTGCAACAAAATGAAGGTTCTCTTTGTTGTCACCAAGTTGGACATTGCATTGCTGAATGCCCACTCAAGAATGGGCGACCTTGACAAGTTGCCCAGACTGATTTTGTGGAATAGAATGATCAAGGAAACAAGGATTCCCAGTAGGAGATTTTGAGCTGTCTACTTTGAGCTTGATTAGTTCCAATGGGATTGAAGGCTCAACCAATCTAGTTCTCAACATCATCTTCATTCTCCCAATGATCTTCCCTACTGATTTTTATATCTTCTCTAAATTTACTTCCTCTCAAGTTCTTTCTACCTCCAATTCATTCTGATACATCTTCAACTCTTCCTCAAACTCCACTTTCAATGCTTCCTTCTCTTTTGCGTATTGAATGAACTAAGCCTCTTCATTCTTGATCAATCTATGCAACCTTCTTCTTTTTGATATCTACTTGGTAGTTTGTGTTGCCAGGCCTGATCTTTCTTCGCTGCAACCAACCTCAGTTTCTCCAACTCTTGCTCCCTCACAACTACAATGGCTTTTGAGTGCATTGTGTTGAATTGCACTTCATCAAAATCTATCTTCAATCTCTTGAGTGCTGCCTTTTGGTCCTTCAATTTTTCAGCTTGTTCAAGATCACTACCATGCCTTGCAATATTCTCTTGCAAATTATCAAAGCTCTTCCTCCAAAGTACCATATCAACCCACAGTACTTTGGCTTCCTCCTCTCCTTGGGTTTACTTCTCATTCAACTCCAAGAGTTGAAGGAGTTGAAGTTGAAGTTAACTTCTCTTTCAACTCTAAAACACTTCACCACCTCCAACTCATCCCTTACTTCCATATGATCTTGTTGCATCTGCTTTTTCTTCTTTTGAAAATCCAATAGCAATAGACAAATGATCTTTGATAGATACTCCACTCCTCTATATTTTTCTTCCTTGTCTTTGTCCTCATTGTCATTGCCTTTGATAGCCAATTCCTCCATTGGTGCCTTAACTCAAAGTTGTGATCTTCTCACCTTCAATTGGATTTCCTCCAATCTTTCTTCATCTTCCTCCACTCAACTTGGCCTTGCAACTGCAGACTATAGACTTCTCTTTGAACTTGCTCCCCTTTGGAACACCAACCTTAGCTCTTCTTCCTGCTCCTTGGCTATGTCCACCTTAGGTAATTCCAAGTATTGAGCATCTTGTCCCTCCATGTGTTCAATCGCCGCATGGAACTCCCAATCATCCTCCTCAGCCACTTCTTTTGCCAACTATTGGACCTCAGGCTCTCCCTTACTCTCACTACTTAACTCCTTACTCTACAAAGTGAGTTCTTCTTCTTCTTCCAAGTTTTTTTCCCTTAGACTCAACTTCTCCTTCACATTTTTGCACCTGAAGATGGTCCACAACCACCATTTCTTGCCTTAGGTTCAGTCCCCTAGTCTTTCTTGGTGAAGCTACCTCCTTTGGTCTACTCTACTTGCTCGGCCTTGGGATACTTGTTGCCACTATCTTCTGCTGCCAAAGTGCTAATCTCTTTCTTGAATTTGTTTGATATAGTATTACTCTCCCAAGTTTGCATCTAGACATAGATCTAGGTGGAAGTGCGGCACCATCTTCTCCTCCTCCAAGTTAAGTAGGTTCAACCCCAAGTAGAAATGGACTGCAAATGGCACAAAGTAATGCAAGTTCATTCTCCAATTTTTGATCATCTATCCTACTCTTTGGTGAAAGCACTTTGCCCAATTCACCTTTTCTCTTCCAAACATCTGTTGGAAGAACACCACTTGCTGCTTTGTTACATAAGTGGTGTACTTTGGCTTAAAAATTGCCATTGGAGTCCTAATAATACCTTGCCTTATTGAGTCTTTATAGGTCTTCACCTTGTACCCATTCTTAGTGCATGGAGCACTAAAGGAATTCCTCACTTCTGCAACCTCCTCCAAAGAATCACAATTTTGATAAAAGGTGACTCCTCTTGCATCCCCAGCTTCTCTCCCCAAGATGAGTCTCCAATCTGACTCAATCCATTGTGTCAGATTTCCTCTCTTCCTCTCTATTTTAGGACCATCTTTGCAGTTATTGGTAGCTATTTCTGCCATGAAACTTGGAAAACTCAAGTTCCAATTCCAGGCCAAAAAAGTGATATGAAGTCTATTCAAGACTTCAATCCTTGCCACTACATCTAGTCTTTGAATTAAAATTTCTCACTACAAGTGAAGGAATCCGCCTACTACCCTTTGCTAGCATCATGTTTTTTTAATCCTTGGTCTTTGAAAGATCAAACTCTTGCCTGGGCCTGTAACACCCATTTGTGCATGTGTGTGGTATTATGATATTTAGCTTGGTATTACAAGTACTCAAGAGATATTATTTATATAGAGATAAAGGATGGTTCTATATTAGTCATGGTTAGCTAAATTTAATCATAGCTAAGATAGAGGGGACCTTACTTTAGAGGAAGTAGAAAAGATGAGCACCACTATTTTGGACTTTAGTGTGTTGACTTGGTATTATTCCTAGGTGTTTGGCTTTGAGGAAAGAGTTGATAACTCTTGGGCCCGCAAGACTTTTTTTTTGGATTCTTCTTTAGTCCAAGGATAGCCCATGTGAAGGAATCCTTGACTTAGTGGTTGGGTCAAGATAAGACCACATGCTTAGGGAAATATGCCCATGTGAAGGGATATTCCTTTCTACTTTTTGACTTTACTTGACTTTTAGTCTAGTAACTTGAGTTACTACGGTAATTAGTAACTTTGGTACGTAACTATTTCACAAGTATATAAACAAGGGTTGAGGAGGTACTCATCATCCTTTCATTTGCAACTATCTCTCTCTCATTGAGTTCTCTAGTGAGCAATGTCTTGAGTCTTGGAGTGTTAGCCTTGGAGGAGTATGATGGAGTTGGGGTTCCTTGCCTTCTTAGTCCATGGTGCGCTACCATAATAGCCATCAGAGGTTCATCCTGAGTGAGAGATAGGCCGGCTCACATTTTTGGTTCCGTTGCCGGGACCTCTCTAGAAGGCAAGATAATGTTCCGCGTTCAATTCTACATTAGGCAGAAGGAGGCTATGAGAGCTCACTTGGAGAGAACATTAGGAGAGGAGAGGGCTGAACTTATGTTAGAGAACCAAGATCCATTTGTATACCCTGTAGTTCATTATGATGTCTTTGAGGTGATTTTGTACATCTTGTACACATGAGAGGAATTGGAGAGATTGTGTGAGGTGGATTGCAAATTTTGGGGATTAAGGTGATTTTGGGCAAAATCTCAAGTTTGAGATCTGGACTTGAAATTTCTACAGATGATAGGTTGGGTTATCTTTCAGTTAGCACAGTTGAAATTATGAGAGCTACTATGCGCACTGGGCTAGAATTTTTGAAAGTTGATAGGGTAAAGTGCTCCCGCAAATGCATGCTCTCTGGAAAATTGTACAGAGTCTGCCATTTCTTCAATTTTCAGTGAATTGTCCTGAAAATTTCCAAGAAAATTTAGCGCATTGTATCCTATCTGCTGCCATAAAAATTAGAGAGAGATCGTTCTTGCGCAGGGAGTTATGAGTTTTTGAAATGAGGGGGGTGGTTTTGAGACCAAATCTGAAATATGGGTGCTGAATAGAAAGGTGTCTAGGCCAAATGGCTCCATGAAAAGATCTGAAATTTTGCAGGGAGGGACGCCCTAAAGTTGTGATCAAGTGTGGAAAATTTCAGAGGACTATGATATACTGGTTAGGAGATTTGAGTGACATTATGAGGAAGGGTCAATTCTGCAGAGTGGAGATCTCATGCATGAGGAGTTTGAGATCAACAAAAAGCATGTTTGAGTGTTTAGATTCATCTTGGGAACATGGAGGGTCATCAAGAGTGGAAATTGATATTATGCAAGGTTCCCCAAGGGATTGAGGTGATTGTAGGGGTGGATTTGAGGAAAAGAGAGTTTACAATAGAGTTTGAAGAGAGTGTTGAGAGGATCCAAAAACCTACACCAATTGGAGGAAAGAGTGAGTCTAAGTGCTTTCTATGTGGAGAGAAGGGACATAAGGCAAGTTCATGTCAATTGACCTTTGAGAGCAAGAGATTGAGAGAAAGGAGAGGCTTACTTGACTTGGGTTTGCATGTTGGACCTTCTTCACCAAGATTGGGAGGGAAAAGATCTAAGACCAAGGAGTTCTGTGAGGTTTGTGGAGTTGAAGGACTTCCAAAAGGACATGAGTGTAGTGGAGTAAAATCACTTTTGGAGACTTTGGTGAAGGATCTTGGAGAGAGTCTTAGTACAGCTACAGAAATAATACTACCTTCATCAGCTAGTTCTCAAGATTAGTGATGGAGATAATCTTTCAACTTATGGATAAACTATCCATGAGAGTTAGATTAAGATGCACTCTAGGATTTGATGTTGCTATAGAAATCTTGGAGCAACCTGAACCTTTTGTGTTCCCTAGAGTGGATTATTCTCAGATGGTGTTAGTCATGTATATACTCTATTAGTAATAGAGTGAGAGAAAAGAAAAGAAAAAAAATATTGAGAGAAAGAAAGATAGTGAGAGGTTAAGATGGGGAAACTTCCGGTTTTCTTTGGCAAGGATGGAGAAGATGTGGAGGCCTTTGTGAGAGACTTCAAGAGAGCTTTCATAGGAAACAATGAGAGGAGGAAGAATGAGTGGGCCTCATTATTACCAGATTTCTTTGAGGATGCAGCACTTACATGGTATGAGTCAGAATACCAAAAGAGAGAGAGGAGAGATAGGGAAGAGGAGTCTTGGGAGACTTTGACTTCAACACTCATTGAGAACTTTCTTCCTGATGAGAGTTATGAGAGATTGATGAGCGAGGTTACATTTTTCAAGCAAGGAGAAGGAGAGAAAGTGAGAGTCTATGTGGAAAGAGTGGAAAAGTTAGAGTCCAGATTTTGCATAGTGTTGAGGAAGGGTGGGGATGATGTGGAGACTACAATGATTGGCATAGGGGCCATGCTCACCAAGAATTTTGTGGGAGGGTTGAGACCACAAATAAGAAGCAAGGTGAGATATGAGAAACCTTCTTCCAAGGTTGAAGCTATCAAGATTGCAATTCATATGGAGGAGAGTTTGGAAGGGGATGAGAGTGATTTGGTGGTGAAGGAGGTTGTGCATCCTCCTCAAGGCTACAAGTATGGTGGAACTTCTGATACTTTGGTGGCAAGGGTTGCACCACAAGTAGTGGTTGCTCCAGTTCTTGCACCTCCACCAAAAGATCCACCTCAAACCATCACATAACAACTTGCGGATCTCAAGATCAATGTGGTGCAACTATGGGAGAAGAGAGAGGTGGATCAGAATGTAGGGAGAGGGCCTAGGAGTTATAGAAACTATCCATATAGAGGAGTTCAACCAGCTAACAATTTCAATGATAGAAATTGTTTTGGTTGTGGAGGAAGAGGCCATATCTTAAGGAATTGCCCAAATTCCACTTACCATGGAGGAAGGGGTTATGAGGGAGCCAATAGAGGGAAAGAGGGAGGTAGTGAAACCCAAGTGGCTCCTAATCCCAACAAAGGTAAGGGGATAGCATCCATAGATGTGGTTGAGAGCAAGTATGAGAAGGGAGAGTGCTCAAACTCCAAGAGTCTTGATTTGGAGCTTTTGGCACAAGAGAAGAAGAGAGCTCGTTTTCAGAGGATGTTCACTCTTCTCAAGGATTTACTCCAAGCAAGGATACTCCTATGTCTACTAGGAGCACTTGCACCTCAACAACAAAGACTCCAAGGAAGAAGTTGGGGATGGAGGATTTCTTGATTTCAAAGCAACAATGGAACTACAATGTGTTGGAGGATGTTGGTAGTCACAAGGCTAACACCATAGTGGGCTAATTGATTGCTTTGAACCCTACCTTGAGAAAGGAGCTTAGAGGTGGTTTGAGTTCTACAAGGAGCAAGAGGAAGAAGAAGGCAAAAGTTCCAGTATCAATGGGAGTGGTGGATGCCAAGCCAGCACCATGGGAGGCTCGTGAATATGCCTCCAAGATTGATGTGAGAGTGAATGGTCACAACATCAAGGATGTATTGGTTGATGGAGGATCAACAATAAATGCCATGTTAGAAAGGTTGATGAAGAAGTTGGGTATGATACCCTCAAGACCTTCAACATTTGTGGTGAGCATGGCAAACAAGCAACAAGTTCAACCAGTAGGGGTGATGGATAAAGTGGTAGTTTCAGTTATGGGAGTTCAAAATCTCATGACTTTCCAAGTCTTGAAGGATTCAAGCTATGACTTACTTCTTGGGAGGCCATGGTTGAGAGCAGCACACACAACTGATTGATGGCACAAAGTGTACTTGAGGATTAGGCCAGCAAACCATAGAGTCACAGTTCATGTGACTAACACCACCAACACTTCACAATCACATACACCATCTTTTGATTATTGGGAATCAGATTCTGAAGAAGGAGCTTCAGGTGTGGACACAAGCATGGAAGAGGAGACTTCCACGGAGGAGGATGAATCTGAATCTGATTCAGATGTGAGGTAGAGAATTCAGAATGGGTGTCTCCAATTGTCATTGTGAAGAAAAAGAATGGTAAGCTTTGGGTATGTGTGGATTTTAAGAAGCTCAATGCTGTTACCAAGAAGGACTACTACCCATTGCCATTCTTTGATGAGATCTTGGAGGAGGTTGCAGGTCATGAGAGGTATAGTTTTGGAGATGGTTATAGTGGATATAACCAAATCAAGATTGCACCAGAGCATCAACAACTCACCACATTCACCACACCTTGGGGAACTTATGCTTTCAAGGTCATGCCTTTTGGGCTTTGCATTGCTCCAGCCACATTCCAACGGTTCATGAACAAGGTATTTGAACCTTTCATTGGGAAATTTGTGAGAGACTTCATTGATGACTTTTGTGTCTATGGAAGCAAGGAGGAGCACTTTGAGCACCTAATCAAAGTCTTGAAACGCTTGGATGAGGCAAATGCATCACTCAACCCATAGAAGTGCATTTTTGGATGTGAAGAAGGTCTACTTTTGGGGCATATCATCTCCAAGGATGGAATAGCAGTTGATCATGAGAAGGTGAGGAAAATCTCAGACCTTCCATTCCCTTCAAGCTTGACAAAGTTACGCCAATTCTTGGGGATGGTTGGATACTATAGGAGGTTTATCTTCTCAGTTCCCAACAAGGCTTATGCATTGACCATTTACATGAAGAAGGGTGTAGATTACATGGTGATTTTGGAGGACAAGGAGGCTCTCAAAGCTTTTGAGGAGCTCAAGCAATCCCTTGTTGTAGCTCCAATTCTTGCTAAACTTGATTGGAGTAAGCCTTTCATCCTCTACACTGATGCTTCTAATGTAGCTATAGGATGCACTCTTAGTCAATTAGACCAAGATGGGCATGATCATCCAATAGCTTATGCTAGTAGGCAGATGGTTTCAGCAAAGAAGAACTACTCTGTCACGGAGAGAGAAAGATCACAAAGAGAGAAAGACCAAAGATCACTGCCCAGGGCAGTGATCTTTGGTCTCAAGAAGTTTAGACACTACTTGATTGGAGGGAAAGCCACCATTGTCACGGATCACAAGGCTTTGAAGTACATCTTCAACAAGCCTAATGTTGAAGGGAGACTAGCAAGGTGGATGATACTCTTGTCTGAGTATGACTACACCATTGAAGATAGGCCAGGAAAGAAACATGCAAATGCTGATTTGTTATCTAGAGCCTATGATCATGATGGAGATGAGCCAGTGGATGATTCCTTCCCAGATGAGGAGCTCATGACAATCTCAGTTACTCAAGAGGTTCCAATGGAATACAAGGAGATTGTGGATTTTGTGACAAGAGGTAACTATCCAGAAGGGATACATGCTAGGGAGAGGAAGGCCCTTGCAGCAAGATCTAGACCTTACACAATGGTGGAGGATATTCTTTTTCACCAAGGAGTAGATGGTGTACTTCAAAGAGCAGTGGGTAAGGAAGAGTCTATCCTACTCATCAAGGAGTTTCATGAGGGTTTAGTATGTGGAGGACACTTTGCAAGAAAGGTGACTGCTTTCAAGATTCTAGATGCAGGTTACCATTGGAGAGGGATTTTCAAGGATTGTCTTGATTATTGCAAAACTTGTCATGTTTGTCAAGCTTTTTCTAGAAAGTCTACATCCACTCCACCACTTAGATCAATTCCATTGCTAGGACCTTTTGAGAAGTGGGGAATTGATTTTGTAGGTCCTCTCAATAGAACCCCAAGGAACAATCGGTACATTGTGGTAGTTATTGATTACCTTACCAAGTGGGTTGAGGCTAGATGTGGTACCCACATTTTTTGTTTTTTTATGGTTAGAAGGGTTTAAGAGATGAAGTAAGCATGAATTGTGGACAAAGAAGAGGCAAAAGTAACTTCGGAGGAAAGCCGAAGAAGCTGACATCGGATCTAATGATGGAGGTACTTGGAAGAGGAGTACGCCGGAAGCAGGCCGAAGATCATCATCTTTGGGTTCGAAAACGTAGGAATGATGAGGACCGTTTAACAACCTCTGTACATGGCAAGAAAGTACATTTCAAGAAATGGCAGGGGCATAAGAAGCATATCTTGAGAGTGACCGGTTGTGCATGCAGAAGAGAGAAAATTCACAGACAAAAGAATGACTGCAATTCGGGGCAATATAAAATTGCGACTGCGCAGGGGAAAGTTGAATTTGCTGAGTAAATTTCCAATTCCTTTGAGTAGTCATCCTGCAAGAATGCGTGTCTAGAAGCCCGTCGAGACTGAAATTTTCCAAAACCCTGAGGGAGTTAGAGTGTCTTGTCCAGGAGAGGGGCTAATCTTCCAACAGCGTAGAACAAGAGAACAAATCATAGCTAAGAAGGTGGCCAACACTAGCAGTGAGAGGTTTTGCAATTCGACGAGTAGATATAGTAGATAGGATCAAAGTCTTGGTTAGACTTTGTATCACCTTTTTAACATGGAACTAGAATTTCAATTTCCTGGGAGTGATGGCAGAGATAACTGCCAGTAATTGTGAGGAGGGTCCCGAAGTGGAGGGGAAGAGAGGCAATCCGGCTCGATGGACTGTAACACCCATTTGTGCATGTGTGTGGTATTGTGATATTTAGCTTGGTATTACAAGTACTTAAGATATATTATTTATATAGAGATAAAGGATGGTTCTATATTAGTCATGGTTAGCTAAAGTTAGTCATAGCTAAGATAGATGGGACCTTACTTTAGAGGAAGTAGAAAAGATGAGCACCACTATTTTGGATTTTAGTGTGTTGACTTGGTATTATTCCTAGGTGTTTGGCTTTGGGGAAAGACTTGAGAACTCTTGGGCCCGCAAGCCTTTTTGTTTTGGATTCTTCTTTAGTCCAAGGATAGCCCATGTGAAGGAATCCTTGCTTTAGTGGTTGGGTCAAGATAAGGGGAATATGCCCATGTGAAGGGATATTCCTTTCTACTTTTTGACTTTACTTGACTTTTAGTCTAGTAACTTGAGTTACTACGGTAATTAGTAACTTTGGTACGTAACTATTTCACAAGTATATAAACAAGGGGTGAGGAGGTACTCATCATCCTTTCATTTGCAACTATCTCTCTCTCATTGAGTTCTCTAGTGAGCAATGTCTTGAGTCTTGGAGTGTTAGCCTTGGAGGAGTATGATGGAGTTGGGGTTCCTAGCCTTCTTAGTCCATGGTGCGCTACCATAATAGCCATCAGAGGTTCATCCTGAGTGAGAGATAGGCCGGCTCACATTTTTGGTTCCGTTGCCGGGACCTCTCTAGAAGGCAAGATAATGTTCCGCGTCCAATTCTACATTAGGCAGAAGGAGGCTATGAGAGCTCACTTGGAGAGAACATTAGGAGAGGAGAGGGCTGAACTTATGTTAGAGAACCAAGATCCATTTGTATACCCTATAGTTCATTATGATGTCTTTGAGGTGATTTTGTACATCTTGTACACATGAGAGGAATTGGAGAGATTGTGTGAGGTGGATTGCAGATTTTGGGGATTAAGGTGATTTTGGGCAAAATCTCAAGTTTGAGATCTGGACTTGAGATTTCTACACATGATAGGTTGGGTTATCTTTCAGTTAGCACAGTTGAAATTATTGTGAGAGCTTCTATGCGCACTGGGCTAGAATTTTTGAAAGTTGATAGGGTAAAGTGCTCCCGCAACTGCATGCTCTCTGGAAAATTGTACAGAGTCTGCCATTTCTTCAATTTTCAGTGAATTGTCCTGAAAATTTCCAAGAAAATTAAGTGCGTTGTATCCTACTTGCTGCCATAAAAATTAGAGAGAGATCATTCTTGCGCAGGGAGAAATGAGTTTTTGAAGTGAGGGGGGTTGTTTTCAGACCAAATCTGAAATATGGGTGCTGAATAGAAAGGTGTCTAGACCAAATGGCTCCATGAAAAGATCTGAAATTTTGCAGGGAGGGACGCCCTAAAGTTGTGATCAAGTGTGCAAAATTTCAGAGGACTGTGACACATTGGTTGGGAGATTTGAGTGACATTGTGAGGAAGGGTCAATTCTGCAAAGTGGAGATCTCATGCATGAGAAGTTTGAGATCAACAAAAAGCATGTTTGAGTGTTTAGATTCATCTTGGGAACATGGAGGGTCATCAAGAGTGGAAATTGAGATTATGCAAGGTTCCCCAAGGGTTTGAGGTGATTGTAGGGGTGGATTTGAGGAAAAGAGAGTTTACAATAGAGTTTGAAGAGAGTGTTGAGAGGATCCAAAAACCTACACCACTTGGAGGAAAGGGTGAGTCTAAGTGCTTTCTATGTGGAGAGAAGGGACATAAGGCAAGTTCATGTCAATTGACCTTTGAGAGCAAGAGATTGAGGGAAAGGAGAGGCTTACTTGACTTGGGTTTGCATGTTGGACCTTCTTCACCAAGATTGGGAGGGAGAAGATCTAAGACCAAGGATTTGTGTGAGGTTTGTGGAGTTGAAGGACTTCCAAAAGGACATGAGTGTAGTGGAGTAAAAGCACTTTTGGAAACTTTGGTGAAGGATCTTGGAGAGAGTCTTAGTACAACTACAGAAATACTACCACCTTCATCAGCTAGTTCTCAAGATTAGTGATGGAGATAATCTTTCAACTTATGGATAAATTATCCATGAGAGTTAGATTAATATGCACTCTAGGATTTGATGTTGCTATAGAAATCTTGGAGCAACCTGAACCTTTTGTGTTCCCTAGAGTGGATTATTCTCAGATGGTGTTAGTCATGTATATACTCTATTAGTAATAGAGTGAGAGAAAAGAAAAAAAAATTGAGAGAAAAGAAAGATAGTGAGGGGTTAAGATGGGGAAACTTCCGGTTTTCTTTGGCAAGGATGGAGAAGATGTGGAGGCCTTTGTGAGAGACTTCAAGAGAGCTTTCACAGGAAACAATGAGAGGAGGAAGAATGAGTAGGCCTCATTATTACCAGATTTCTTTGAGGATGCAGCACTTACATGGTATGAGTCAGAATACCAAAAGAGAGAGAGAAGAGAGGGGGAAGAGGAGTCTTGGGAGACTTTGACTTCAGCACTCATTCAGAACTTTCTTCCTGATGAGAGTTATGAGAGATTGATGAGTGAGGTTACATTTCTCAAGCAAGGAGATGGAGAGAAAGTGAGGGTCTATGTGGAAAGAGTGGAAAAGTTGGAGTCCAGATTTTGCATAGTGTTGAGGAAGGGTGGGGATGATGTGGAGACTACAATGATTGGCATAGGGGCCATGCTCACCAAGAATTTTGTGGGAGGATTGAGACCACAAATTAGAAGCAAGGTGAAATATGAGAAACCTTCTTCCAAGGTTGAAGCTATCAAGATCACAATTCGTATGGAGGAGAGTTTGGAAGGGGATGAGAGTGATTTGGTGGTGAAGGAGGTTGTGCATCCTCCTCAAGGCTACAAGTATGGTGGAACTTCTGATACTTTGGTGACAAGGGTTGCACCACAAGTAGTAGTTGCTCCAGTTCTTGCACCTCCACCAAAAGATCCACTCCAAACCATCACATAACAACTTGCGGATCTCAAGATCAATGTGGTGCAACTATGGGAGAAGAGAGAGGTGGATCAGAATGTAGGGAGAGGGCCTAGGAGTTATGTAAACTATCCATATAGAGGAGGCCAACCAGCCAACAATTTCAATGATAGAAATTGTTTTGGTTGTGGAGGAAGAGGCCATATCTTAAGGAATTGCCCAAATTCCACTTACCATGGAGGAAGGGGTTATGAGGGAGCCAATAGAGGGAAAGAGGGAGGTAGTGAAACCCAAGTGGCTCCTAATCCTAACAAAGGTAAGGGGATAGCATCCATAGATGTGGTTGAGAGCAAGTATGAGAAGGGAGAGTGCTCAAACTCCAAGGGTCTTAATTTGGAGCTTTTGGCACAAGAGAAGAAGAGAGCTCGTTTTCCAGAGGATGTTCACTCTTCTCAAGGATTTACTTCAAGCAAGGATACTCCTATGTCTACTAGGAGCACTTGCACCTCAACACCATCAACAACAAAGACTCCAAGGAAGAAGTTGGGGATGGAGGACTTCTTGATCTCAAAGCAACAATGGAACTACAATGTGTTGGAGGATGTTGGTAGTCACAAGGCTAACATCACAGTGGGCCAATTAATTGCTTTGAACCCTACCTTGAGAAAGGAGCTTAGAGGTGGTTTGAGTTCTACAAGGAGCAAGAAGAAGAAGAAGGCAAAATTTCCAGTATCAATGGGGGTGGTGGATGCCAAGCCAGCACCATGGGAAGCTTGTGAATATGCCTCCAAGATTGATGTGAGAGTGAATGGTCACAACATCAAGGATGTATTGGTTGATGGAGGATCAGCAGTGAATGCCATGTCAGAAAGGTTGATGAAGAAGTTGGGTATGATACCCTCAAGACCTTCAACATTTGTGGTGAGCATGGCAAACAAGCAACAAGTTCGACCAGTAGGGGTGATGGATAAGGTGGTAGTTTCAGTTATGGGAGTTCAAAATCTCATGACTTTCCAAGTCTTGAAGGATTCAAGCTATGACTTACTTCTTGGGAGGCCATGGTTGAGAGCAGCACGCACAACTGATCGATGGCACAAAGGGTACTTGAGGATTGGGCCATCAAACCATAGAGTCACTGTTCCTGTGACTAACACCACCAACACTTCACATTCAGATACACCATCTTTTGATTATTGGGAATCAGATTCTGAAGAAGGAGCTTCAGGTGTGGACACAAGCATGGAAGAGGAGACTTCCACGGAGGAGGATGAATCTGAATCTGATTCAGATGTGTATCCTTTGTGTGCTATGGATTTTGCACCTAAGCCAGAGGTTTTGAAGGACCCAGATAAAT